>JAKFHU010001066.1:4005000-4642030 GCA_023783475.1 Daubentonia madagascariensis | reverse complement strand
GACGTTCATCCTTTATGTTCTTAGTCTTGTAGTCTGAAAGACTAAGTTCCCATGTTTATATTACATATAATTTAACACTGCTGGCTGGCATGTTTAGGATTCTAGAGCTAATATGTATATTTTTAAAATTTAGATCAAGCTAGTATCCTTGTACATGATTATTATAGTACTAGTGACTTCCTGTGAATCCTATGTAAATAAAGAAATTATACTTTGCATAAAATTTCAATTTGTAATTTAGATCAAATTAATAATGACTGAAGTCAGTCTGTTTCTCTCCTTTAATACAGAAAATAATCAAATGACTATTTCTTTTATTTTTTTAATGAAGCGTTCCACGATACTGAATCCTGATTCATTATGATGCGTACTGGTCTTAGTTTGTTTTGTTTTGCTTTGTTTTTATCAGGTTGTCCTGACAAAAGCTTTGGATCCAAATGTAAAAGTCCACTTGGCGGATTTCAGGGATGTATGAGACTCATTTCTATCAGTAACAAAGTGGTAGATCTGATTTCAGTTCAGCAGGGGTCCCTTGGGAACTTCAGTGACCTTCAGATAGACTCATGTGGCATCTCAGATAGGTAAGGACACTCTCACTTGTTTATTTTGACCAACTTTCAAACTTCTGGCAACAGATGGAAACTTTTATATATATGTAAATATATATATATATATATATATATATATAAAAACAAATTAAAAAATGAGTAATTATCCTCTCCTCTTTCCCATCCTTTTTTCCATGAGAAATAGATTGTATTTACCTTAGAAACAAGAAAAATACATCTTTTGTTTTATGTGTCATATTTCAAATGATAAAATTTAGAAGACATGTGGCTGTGTTGTTTATATGAACACATCCTACCAAAGATAATGTTGATGCTGCTATAATTTTAGATGGGTATAAATGTATCAAAAATATGTTTTTAAACTCAACAGATTAGGACACCTGAAGAGTAAAATTAATCATGTGCCAGTAAATCAGAGACCTGTGGGGTCAGTTATCAAAGTGGCTTTTGCTACCCTGACAGTTGAATAATATTTTCAGAGGCAGGGGAATTTAATTGGTTGCTATTCTTCTAATGTGCTTCTTTAACAACCCATTAACATCTTCTCTGCAGGGAAAATGTAAAGGAACTCCTCCTTATAAAAGCTTGGGGCTTACGGTATTGATCAAGGTGTAAGAATGATCAAATAGTTTCAATAGGAACATCAATAGAGGACATGGCAAGGCAGGATTTGAGAGTTAATTGTAGAGGACAAACAACCTGAAATATAATAATTAATAGTTAATAATTAATAACTGTGTTTTGGCATGGGCAACTATAGCTAAGTAATCTTGCCAGTCATGCTTTAATATCAAAGCTGTTAATTTTAATTATTGGGTTGAATGGAATGTCATAACCATTACAGATTAAACAATTTTTTAAACAGTGTGACAAAATTAGACTCTACCCTGTAGTAGTGCTTAATATGTATTTTGAATAACTACATAAATTACAGCTTCAAAAGTAACTTTTTACTTGTGTGAAACATTTTGTCAACATAAAGACTCATCTGTTTATATCCAATAGATCACTTAGTAATGCCTGTTAATCCTCTTTTGAACACTAATAGATACTGTATTATGTCCAGAAAAAAGTAATAATAATCATACTTAGCAATAGATTAGAAGGGCTTACTTTCCTTGTCACAAATATTTATTTATTTAAAACAATTTGTAGAGAAAACAATTCTTTGCATAATGAAAGGTGATATGTAAAGGGAGAATTTAGACAATAAAACTCAATTGGCTTGATTTGGGGATTAAATGACTTTTTGATACACTCATCGTGACCTTGTCCATAGTTAAAACCACACCAGCTCTGGAACCTAAAACCTGGGTTAGGGGAAGGCGCGCCGCAAGGCTTCCTGGACCTGGTCTCTCAAGGCGGGCCTCGCTCACAGAGGAAGAGAATCCTCAAACCCCCAATGGGTAGCAGCTGTCAGGGAACCAGTAGGGAGACTCAGGCATCCACCATGTGAGTGACAGTGCGTGTGGATGATCTCAGACTGCAGACAGTTCTTTTGGTACAAGTAGATCCACCCTTTCTCCTATGTGGGTATGTTCTGGAGCTGCGATTTTACACAAGGACTGCATGTTGCCTTCTTCCTGGAGGTCCATACTTTGAGAAAATAGAGGATGATACGGCAGAATTGGAGAATACATCATTAGTACCCTACCTGAAAAGAGCTTTTCAGAAATAGTTAGCAAATTATGGATAGATTTTGACTATATATGTTTCTTAAAAAAAAAACAACCTTTAGGCTAATAGTAATCCTAGCAATCTTAAAAAATACAGCAAAAATCAAAGTAACATTTGTATAACTTTTAAATTTCCAAATGTATCTCTAAACCCTTTGTCTTATACTCAGAAGAAAAAATATGTATCTATTTACTTTGGTCTTATATGCTATACCTACTGTCAGAGTTTCCAAAGCATCATTAAATAGAGTCTTTTTAAAAAAAAATCTGTATACCAGGCCCTATGCTAAGCACTTAACATGAATTAATATTTAAATCAATCCTCACAAAATCCCTTAGAACCTGTTTTTAATAGTATTTGTTTCTTATAAATATGGAAGTAAATGCACAGAGACGTTAAGTGAGTTGGCCAAGATGACATGGCTAAGAAAAGGCTGAGCCCAGCCTCAAACCCAAGCACTCTGGTTCCAGGCCATGCCATGCAGCCTCCTTAGGCACCAATTAACATTTATGGTTGTTCATATTTACTTTATGCATAATAAACATATCATTTAATGGTTTAATAAATTACAATTTAAAACAAGCAGTAACATTAAAAACATATTAAAAATCCGACAGGAACTTAAATAATGCAGGTTTTTTTTTTTTTACCATAACTGACTTTAAGTGGGATCAAACCTACACATGAAGGTGTAAATAGAAACACATACATGCTCACACTCACTGTACTGCTATTCACGCACCCTCCACATACATGTACTGCCATGGTCATTGCATGCAATCTCTCTCACACACACACACTCTCATGTACTCACACACATATCCAAAAGCTCCTCACACACTCACACGTCAGCCTTACACACATTTACAGAACTCCTCACATGTTAACTCATGCACACTCACACACATGCACACAGTCACACTCATGAGGTCATCCCCACCCTCCTCACACACTTGTATCATCCTTACTCACAGCTAGGAGCCCTTGCTTGTCCTCTGTGGACACGCAGCGGGGGTTGCCCTCAGTCCGGGGACTCCGGGGGAGTGACAGCAGAACTGCAAAGGCAGTGGCTGTCCACGTCCGTGCATCTGGGGCTGAAACGTGAGGGGCTGGGACAGGACGACGGCTGTTAGGACATCAATACTTACTAAGTTGTTCGACCTAAACCATTTATTTGAATGAGACTGTTATGTATATCATTTGATATCAACTTTTTAAGAACAAGAACACCAACTGATTGGGGAAGGTCACCATCTCAGCCTCCAGTAGACATCACCTACCCTTCCCCGAGCACAGTGAGGACAAGCGTGTGGTCTGCATCTTGACTCAAATGACACCTAGGCTGCAGAGACTCCCAACAAGAACTAAGAGGCTGCTGTGTGACAACGTCCACCTCAAGACCTTAGCAGGCCCAGCACCTGTCTCCTGGCGTCCTCGGCCACAGCCCTTGCACCTCCATGCTGTCCTCCTCCTTCTGCCTGGTCCTTGTCCTCCGTCCTGTGGAGTCTCTGCCCACAGCCCCCTGCTCTCCCTCTCCTCTTCTCTGCAGAGCTCCCAAGCCTGCCCTTGCTCCTGCTCCCTGTGCCCCAGGTGGGGTTTATTCCAGTTGATTTGAAGGTCACAGTGTTAGTCTGTCTCCTGTAATACCGAAGCTATGCCTTTTTTCGGGGGAGAGGATGGAGGATGGGAGGTTGATTCTTGTCGATTTCATAGTTTTGAGGAAGGATATGAGATTTGAATTTTGGTAGTCACTATTATCTTATCATTTGTAGGTACCTAACTTTGTTTAACTTCCCTAAATGAGACAATGTTACATAGATTTTACTTTAATATCATTAATCCCAGCCAACCTTCATATTGAATGAAGTCTTTCGCAATTTAAATTGGAATGGACAGGCAATCAGGAGAAATAAAAATCTTACGCATCACTTCAGGTTTGGGTGTGGTGATGGATGCATTTGTTCAAGTTCACAAGCAGTAAAAATAATGATGGAAATGTTTAAGGAAAAGCTTTAGTGGCTAGAGGAAATGGGTTAATGAATTGTCTCACTTTGTATTAGAATGACTAGGGAGGAGACAAGTGTAAAATACAGTTGTTTAGAACATTTGGTGAGAATGAGTACTTCGCTATACAATGTAAATTGCCCAAGGTTACTAGTAGTCAAACATTACTATATAATGAATTTAAATAAAATTCACAATTTGGTTTTTCACATTTCAATTAAACAATGGACAAAGTCTAGTCTGACTAACAAGAATCAAGAAAAATAAATTCAGGCAGTTTTTCAGAAGTAGATCAAATAGAAATAGCACAGGTAGCACAATAATTAAGGATTCATTCTTTTGGATTTTAGGCAAAGCCACTTATATTTCTTTTTTAAAAAACATGGTTTGACGTCTGCTAAAAGAACAGCCTGCCCTGTCCTTTTCTGATTTGATTACCAACTAGGATTGTCATTATTTTATTATTTCAAAATCTCTTTTTTTGGTTGCCATTGATTTGAAATGTTTGAAAAATTAAATGTCATGATACATTCACTGAATGGATGCCTGTGACTCTATAAAAATGTTTAAGTACATATAACCTTAATGGACGTGGAGACATGCCCATTATTGACTTTTGAATCCTTAAAAAGCAAGTTGTAAAATAGCATTTCTTTATGATTCTACTTATGAGTACACACGTATCTATATGTTTCTTTTGGTAATTTCTATATAATGAGATTGTAAATGACATTTCTTTTGTATTGCTTTCTGGATTCTTTGATTTTGGTACATGGATATCTATTTTTTATAATCAGGAAAAATCTATAACATTTTCAGTTAAGATTGGAAAAATCCTATAAGCAAAATATGAAGTTCCCATCCTTCCTCTGCAGAAACCCCATCATGAATATATTCTTGGCAGATTTTGTAGTTTATTTTTTAATCTGGAATGAATGAGGGCATTTAAACCTTTGATCTGAACGTATCTTTCATTCTAAATTTTAAAAGGGCTATTTGAGTCCTTATCCGAAGTTCCCAAACTTGTTTGTCCATGGAGTTCTACCTGTCTCGGTAATTTTTTTTTTACAGTGCTTCTAAGCCAAAAGATATTTAACACTTTGATTTACAAAGTGGTTTAGGTCCAAACAACTTAGTAAGTATTTATTTCCTGACAGCTAACAATGTCAAAGTGATTAGGCCGTCAGTTTTTGCTAATTGGTGCCTATGGGAGTTAGGCTCCTACCCTCCCAGGGAGACTGGGAAACAGGGGCCCTATCCTTCTTAATGATTAAATTCCAAAGGAAGGTCTCCCAGGTCCTTCAGAAAGACATTCCTGGGTTGTAAAACTGGCAAGAGTGTGGCAGAAGTTTTACATCCCAAAGGGGCAAAGGAAGAATTAACCATGGAAGGTTTTCTAAAGTTTATGCTATCAGAAAAAGGAAGTCCATGGTTATTAAGAAAACTGTCTAAACTTTAGTCAAGCTGAGGGGAATGTTAAAGCCATTTTAGTCCTTTTAATCAGAAAATTTTCATAACATTGTTTTCAGTTGGAAAAATCCTATAAGCAAAACATGAAGTTCCTATCCTTAGTTTTAATAAAGGAGGTGGAAGAAACCCCACCATGAATATATTCTTGGCAGGTTTCATAGTTTATTTATTTTTTAATCCAGGATGAATCAGGGCATTTAAAGCCTTCGTCTCAATGTATCTTTTATTCTAAATTCTAAAAGGCATCGATAATTTAATCAGGGCTATTTGAATCAATACTAGAAGTTCCTGAACATTTTCATTCATGGTGCCCTATGTGTCTCAGTAATTTTTCACTGTGCCCCTAAGCCAAAAGATATCCCTAACACTTTGATTTAAAAAGCGGTTTAGGACCAAACAAGTCCTGATAAGTATTTATGTCCTAACAAATTAGTAACCCTTTAAAAAAAGTAATATTCATAGTATGAAAAAACTTTTATTTTATTTTTAATTAAACAGAATTACTTAGTAATTGGACATGTGTACCTGTTGGACACTGCATAATTTTTTCAGCACTTGAAGTAAGATCAGACTCCATCATGCTCATTTTTTGTCTAATGTTGATTAAAAATCAATTACTAAAAATCCAACTTCTCAAAGATAGGATGTGATTAAAAGGAATGTATTATGATCTAATGTTGAAACTGAACTACTTTGAGCTAGTAAGTCACGCAATGTCTGCCAGATGTTGAGTATGCCAGACAGTTCTCTTGAAAATTTTAAATATCCTGGGAGCCCCTGTGGGTTCAATTCAGCACCTAGAGTACCCCCAACACACTGCTTGAAATTCATGAGTCTATTCTGTATATCCCTTCACATTCCTGGATGTATACAGCAAGTGAATAAACACGTTCCTGCCTCCTACTTCTTTCCTTCCTTCCTTTTCTTTATTCCTTCTTCCTTTAAATGTTCGATGTGATGAAATGTTATTTCATATAAGCTGTTGATATTCCTGACAACATATTGAACTCACGTTCTGTCACTTAGGGAGAATAAAGGGCTCTGTATAGTGAGACATGTTGAAAATTAAGCAGTCACAATTTCCTGACAATTGACTGAAATCTGATGAATTTATTGATCCAAGGTTTAGTTCTATGACCAAAGTACGTTCACGGCAGATGGAAGAATCATCGGTCATGTTAAATTTACCCTTTGTGTTATGGCCGATATCTTTCTTTCACATGGGCCTGTATAAGTGATCGATAATTTATGATATCAAAAAGTTAAATGTTGACTGTATCTACACCTTCTTTCAGGTGTTTGCCCAACTATTGTGAACACGGCGGTGAGTGCTCTCAGTCCTGGAGCGCCTTTCACTGTAACTGCACCAACACTGGTTACAGGGGAGCTACCTGCCATAGCCGTAAGCCTGTCACACCTGCCTGTTCTTGCCCCGTGACGAGTTCCTCGTTCCGTTCCCTTTTTTACTGCTGTGTGTGTTTATGTCTGTGTATGTGCAAACTGGGCATCGAGTTGTTAATCCACACTTCATTTCATAAAGTCAAGGTAGCATATAGAAATACATAACACAAAACAGACAAGAAAAGGGTAGGATAGCTGGCAAATGGAAAATATATACAGAAAATGAAGGTAGCTAAGGATAAAAAATAAAATAAAATGCAGAATGTGTGATAATCTTGTTCTGTTACTTGAATTGGGCCAGCATTTCAACTCTAAACTTTCTAGAAGGCACAGTATAAGTGGAAACATGATCCGTTACCAAATTCATACTGTTGATGCAATTAAACAAAGAGATTGTCAGAAACAGCCCTGGGTGGACTGGGTGGGGTGATGTGAAGATTCAGATGTCAAGTAGAGACTAGATGTCAGTCTATTTGGGCGGCCATAATAGAATACCGTAAACTGAGTGGCTTATAAACCACAGAAATTTATTTCTTACAGTTCTAGAGGCTGGGAAGTTCAAGTTCAAGGTGCTGGCAGATTCAGCAAGGGCCTACTTCTGGTTCCTATGCTTCCGTCTTCTCCCTGTGTCCTCACATGGTGGAAGGGATGAGGGATTTCTCTGGGGCCTCTTTTATAAGGGCACTAATTTCATTCATGAGGGCTCTGCTCTCATGACCTAATCACTTCCCAAAGGCCCCACTTCCAGACACCATCACATTGGAGGTTAGATATCAATGTATGAATTTGGTGGTGGGGGGTGTGGACACAAACGTTCAGCCTATAGCACTCAACAATCTGTGCCTTCTGGTGCACTCTGTTAAATGAAGGTGATAAGGATGAGGGTGGTAGATAATGATTATATTAGTCAGAATAGTTTGTTTTCTTGAGTACTTTCTAAATGCCAGATAATGATCTAGTATTTTATATGTTCTAACTCATTTAATTGTGATGATCACCCTAGTAGGTGGATACTATTATCATCCCTAATTTACTTAAGAAGTATTCGAGAGATATTAATCAACTTGTCCAAGGCTACTTAAAATAGTTAAGGCAGAGTGAGCATGTGAACACATAAAGTCGTGCTCCAGAGCCTAGGATCACAACCAATTCCCTTTTTCTGTATTGTAAGTTATGCATTTTTTTCTGATAAAACGCTTGCATGTATTGTAAAGCTCATGCCATTTTGTTGTCCAATTGTTTTGTGCATGTAATTGTTTTGTTGCCTGTTTTTTTCCTTTCCCGTTTTTTTTGTATCGTTACTGACATTTCTGAGCAACTGAACACCTGCTACCATCTCCTATAGCCTTGATTTAAGGCAGTGGTGTTAGGCACAAAGTCGTCTGCCTCACCACCCTTGGTGTCTTATACTGTTCACTGCTTTGTACTCCTGCCAGTGTTGAGATTGGATTCCTGGGCTCCCAGCCCTGAGGATTCCACAGAGGACCCCCAGAATCCCTGATTCAGGGATGGAGAGAGGGCATAATCAGGAGAAACTTCTACTTCCACCACTATAGGTAGAGTCATTCCTGGACATCAGTTGTATATATTGAAGAGCCTCATCAGAATTTATAAAGAATGTTTGCTGATAATAAAGCCACACCTCACAAGTAACCAGAGGCCAAGTTACTTGACCCAGGTCACCCAGCTAGTGGAGGGGCATTATATTTTAATTTTTTATACCCTCTGTCTTCCCTATTAACTAACTCAAAACAGAAAGCTATTAAATATGTTTTAATTGACTAATTATTCATTTTTAACTGTTATCAATGAATGAATCTAAATATAAACCAAACAACTCTGAGGAAAAATTAGATAATAAATTAAGTTACTTTCATCTGTGGCTCACAATTTGATCCAATAATTGAGTTAATTTATCAGGCTCTTGAGCAGGCAGTCCAAATGGAGCTGAAGGTTTTCTGTCCATAACCATTCTGAGAAATGGGGCCAGAATGACAGACCTGGTTATAGTGGAGGGGTGGAGATGGGGTCTTTTAAAGGGGTTCATTAGGAAATAATACATTAAACAGTTGTGTTATAAAAATTCAAGCAATATGCATAAAGCAGAAGTCCTTCCTTTGTCCTCAGCCAATCCTATGTCTTTTCCACTGCCAGTACCTATCACAAAGTTGTGTGTATATCCTGCAAAACTCTTTCAAGGCATTTACAGACACATGTATAAGCATAGAGAAATGTGTAAAGTAACCATTTTTGTATTGCCCACTTCAATGCACAAATTGCAAGTGTGACTGGAAGACAATCCATGCTTACATTTCCATCTATGCAATGTATAATAGAAACAAAATGAAACCATCAGACTGTGGAAAAGTAGGGAAGTAAATTGATATGATTACTTGAAATTTTTTAACATTGAACAAATGAACCACATTATTTCATGTTGTCTGAACACTCATTGACATAATTTACAAAACTAAAATAGATTTAGGGAAGAATATTCAGGAGATGGTTTATTTCTCATTTCATAATATAAAAGGCTTAATGAAAGTTATCAGTATATTTGGCCAAGTGCTCAGTGAGAAATGTGCGTTATATACAGGTGTTAATATCAAACGTTGTACATGGCAAATATATAATTGTATAATGAAAACATCCAATTATGGATCAAAACACATAGAGAACACTTGAGGGCATATTTCATATAAATTTTTTCCTGCTTTGAATTTTAATTATCTTGAATTCTCACTACAGAGCATTAGAGCAAATTTCTTTTGTAAAGTACTTTAAAAATAATTGTTTAGAAGCTTTGTGAATCATATTTTATGAAAAAATATTTTACCTATAATTAATTTTCTGTGAGAAAGGAGCATAATTACAACATTGTTTAAAATGTTTCTCTTGCATAATTATTGGATGACAGCAGATTATTTAAGGAGGTTACCCTGTTGTGCTTCAGATATTGGGGTTCTACAAGGTGATACTAGAATTAGAAATTCCAAAATGGATGTCACAAGGTAAGTTATCACATTACAATTATAAGGGTCTTAATATTTAAACACCTACCTTCTCTTTCCTTGTTCTTCCTAATGTAAAAATAAGTTAAATTTTCATTTTGACCAAGCAATTTTATTTTCCTTTAGTAATAAAAGGGTCATAAAATACAGCCTCATTCTTCAATTTTTCTATAGAGTCACTTTCACCCACATTAATTTTTTAAAAAGAATGAGTTTCGTTTTAAAGTAAGTTTTGCCCTTTCTCCTGGTCAGTAATATACATACTAAATTTCAGGACTTGGAGTATTTTGCGTCCAAATTAAAAGTTAAGAGATTAATTTCATACTATTTCATTAATGATGATCCATTTCTTTTACAGCTATCTATGAGCAGTCATGTGAAGCCTATAAGCACAGAGGAAATACTTCAGGGTTTTACTATATAGATTCAGATGGAAGTGGTCCCCTGGGACCATTTCTTCTATATTGCAATATGACCGGTAAGTTAATCAGCTTTTATTTAGAAGTTAACTTTGCATGAATACTTTAAATACACAAAATTAAAATGAAATACGTAGAAAGTTGGCTTAATTTTCAACTTGGTTAAAATATGTATTGTTCAGTAGGAAAATGAAACATAAATACTAAAAAAAGGTAAATGGTAATGATTTAAAATGTTACTTTTTATTCATGTGGTGTCTGTGTAAAACATCTAATAATAAATGTTTCCTATTATGTCCCAAAACAAAATGGATAGACTTTATTTCTCAGGGAAGATTGATACATGTGAAAGCTTTAAACAATATTTACTTTTTAAATGTCTGTAAATATAAAGTTTTATTTATTATTGAATTCTTTACTTACATAAATTTACATAGAAATTAATAGTCATGGAAATGGATTTTATTAAGTTCAACATTCATTCATGATAAAAAAGAAAACTCAATAAATTACTAATAGAAGGAAATTTCCTTATTTGATGAAGAGTAGCCACAAAAAAAACCCTACAGCATATGTTACAGTTTATAGTGAAATAGTGAAAGCTTTTCGTCTGTTACTAGTATTAATATCACTCTCTTCACCATTATATTGGAGGTCCTAGCCATTGCAATAAAGCAAGAGACAGAAACAAAAAACTAAGTATTGGGGGAAAATATCTAAAATTGTCCTTATTTGTACATAACCAGGTTATATATTAAGAATATTCTAAAAAATGTACAGATGAACAATTAAAATTTGGATTATCACTGTATATCACATCAGTAGAAAATTAATTTTATTTCTGAATATCAGCAATAAGCAGTTAGAACATGACTTTTTTAAAGATTATATTTTCCATAGCATCAAAAATCTCAAACACATGGTAATAAATCTAATGAAAGATATGTAAGTCTTCTACACAAATAAGTATAAAATACTCTTTAAATAAACTAAAATCCTAAATAAATGGAGGACTGTAGAATGTTCATTCATTAGAAGATTTAATATTGCATATTTTTAATTCTTGCAAACTAGAGATTGATTAAGTGCAAACCTAAATTAAGATTTCAGCAGGGTTTTTTTTTGTAAATTGGTGTGATTTTGTTTGGTTAAACAATCCAGCAGATTCTAAAATTCATAAGCAGATAT
Source organism: Daubentonia madagascariensis (assembly GCA_023783475.1). Taxonomy (NCBI): domain Eukaryota; kingdom Metazoa; phylum Chordata; class Mammalia; order Primates; family Daubentoniidae; genus Daubentonia; species Daubentonia madagascariensis. The sequence goes on along the minus strand of JAKFHU010001066.1, from coordinate 4,630,291 downwards.
GAAGGGACAAGAAGAACCAAGTCAATCTTGGAAGAACAAGTTGAAGGACTCAACTCTACCAAATGTAGACATTATACTGATAGGCTAAGTAAAACGGTATGTAGTTGGCACGAAGATAAACAAATAGACCAGTAAAACAAAATACAGACTCTGTAAACAGACTCACTCATATATGGATAACTGACTTATTGCCAAGGTGGCATTGATGTGTAGTGGAGGAAGGATGGGCTTCTCAACCAGTAGTGCTAGTGGAAATTGCACATAAATGTCAGAAAAACGGAATAGTGATCCCTTCCTCATGAAACAAACAAAGCAAATGGATTCTAGATGAACTGCACTGTTCAATATAGTAGCCACTAGCAGCAAGTGCCTATTTAAATTCTAATTTAATTAAAATCAATTATAAAATTAAATGACTTTAAGTACATTTTAAAAATTCAAACAAATTCAAATAATTTAATTAAAATAAGATGAAATTAAATGTTGACTTTCTCAGTCTCCTTGGTCATATTTTAACTATTCAATAGCTTCCTATAGCTAGTAGGGAATGTATTGATCATCACAGGTGTAGAAACTTTCCATCATTGCAGAAAGTTACATTGAATAGTGCTGTGTTAGGAGGTCAAAGTTTTATGGAGCAAAACAAAAGGAAAAGGGCAATATTAAATTGAGGCAGGGGGTGTTGCAGAGGAAGATTTGCTACTTAAAATCGAGTAGTGGATATCTGGGAACATAGCATGTGCTGTTTCCCCTGCCTGGAAGACTAAATCCTGAGACAGGTTATTTTTCCAGGTGTGTTCAGAAAACACAACAAATCCAGGTAACTGGAGTATGGCGAGTAAGGGGGGGAATAGTAAGAGAGGAAAGCATCTAGTATCAGGGGACAGATAGGGGAAGAGTCATGGGGGTCTTACAACAATGTTGTAAGCTCCTTGGGTTTTACTCTGAACGAGATGGGGAGACATCGGGGAGTTTTAAGCAATGGTGGGATGCAATCTGACTTTCTTTAATTAGATCACAGTTGCTCTTGGGTTGGGAAATGCCTATGAAGGAGCAGGAGTGGAAAGGAATTAGGAGACTGTATATATTGTATATCAGTGGTCCCCAACCTTTTTGGCACCAGGGACCGGTTTCATGGAAGATAATTTTTCCACGGACCGGGGCAGCGGGGATGGTTTCAAGATGATTCAAGTGCATTACATTTATTGTGCACTTTATTTCTATTATTATTACATTGTCACTTGCCACTCACTGATAGGGTTTTGATATGAGTCTGCAAGTAATTGATTTATTATGGTCTCTATGCAGTGAACCCTCTCTACTAATGATCATCTATATTTGCAGCTGCTCCCCAGCGCTAGCATCACTGCCTCAGCCCCACCTCAGATCATCAGGCATTAGATTCTCATAAGGAGCACACAACCTAGATCCCTCGCACGTGCAGTTTACAGTAGGGTTCGTGCTCCTATGAGAATCTAATGCCAATGCTGATCTGACAGGGGGCAGGGCTCAGGCGGTGATGCCAGCAATGGGGAGTGGCTGTAAATACAGAGGAGCCTTCACGGTTCCTAACAGGCCACAGACCACTACCAGTCCGTGGCCCAGGGCTTGGAGACCGCAGCTGTATATGATAGGAGTTCAGAGACCTGTTAAGAGAGCATTTTAAGTAATGCAAGAATCCAGGAATGAGTTGATGAGGTGGCTTCTTGCACCAGATAATAGCAATGTAGTGGGGGAAGGAGGTTAGGTTTGTTCATTGAATACCTATGAGGTGTGAGAAAACAAAAGGAGCCAAAAATAACACAATAGTTTTTGGCTTGGGCAATGGAGTGTTTGAACTGCTGTCATTTGAGATGTGATCAGAAAAGGTTTCAGTGGAAAGATCAGAAGCTCTGTCTTAAACATTTCGAGTCTTAGATGTCTGTTACACATTCAAACAAGATACTGAGGAGGCATTTCAATATGGGCATAACAGTTCCTTTATACTAACATGTAGTTCAAAAAACTACGGGTAGTGGTAAAATTGGGCCACTTATTTTTGGAGGGAAATTACTATAGAATGTGTCTTTGCAGATATTTTATATAGTACAACTTGGTAGCTTCCATTGGTTCTCATAACCATTGAGGACGTTGCCCCATATACCAAAGCAACCTAAAATAAGTGGTGGTTCGCACATGCTTGGGAACTGAGTATGCACAGACTGCTCTGTTATGTGAGAATTAAACATAAGCGTAAAAAGACTTCACAGAGAAAAAAAGAAAATTTTACAAATGTAACATATTAATTCAAGTGTCAAAATGTATATATTTTTATTTTTCCAGTTTGGATAGGTTGGATTGTGAGAGAGATTTATTTAACAATCTACAGCTGCAAACCTGTGAATTCTATGTTCCCACAAATACATCCTGAGCTGTTCACATACTCATGTTATATAAAGTTTTGATTCTGATAATTAGATATCTCTAAGTTGATAAATATCTCTAGTTTTTGAAGCTTTAAGACACACACACACACACACACACACACGCACATCATTTGCAGTAGTTATGTTCTATAAAGTAACCACAAACACTGGATTAGCAAATACTGCACCATTGCTCCTAGGGGGAATACAATGAGATTAGTTTCCTGCAAGCCTCTAGTCACAACATTCTTACCAACGGATCAATACATAATCTTGTTTTATGTGTGTTTCAGATTAAAGACACCTTATTTAATACATATTGTTGATTCATTAACATTGAACTCATACCCATCAGCACTGTAACTCATGCCTGAACAAAGCTTATCTAATCCTTGTGTTTCCTTTATAAGGCACATTGCATGCAGTTTACATGTGCCTTCTGCACTTAGGAACACTAGACAACACTTCAGCACTATGCTAGGTTGCCTTTTAGATGGCGCAATTACCAAGGAATACACAAAAATGCAGAATACGTGGCGCTCTAATAGACCACAAATAGGACACATTTACAGTATGAGAGGAGACAGTGTCTCCTCTTTCAACTTTAACTGGGTATGTGTATGTTAGGCAACCCAAATTTTTGCTGCTCTGCACATGTTCACAAATGACTGCAAAAGCATTGAGCTTACAAATAAATTTTAGCAAGTAGGCAAATTCACAAATAATGAGGATCTGAAAGTGTTACCGCCCAACTAGGTTCATTGCCTGCTGCCCAGGAGGAAGCCAGTACACTAAGACAGCAGGTGTTACACCTCATGGGCGATAGCGCTGTGAGGTTAATTCCTCATAGTGCAAAGTAGGGAGACAGGAGGAATTTCTCAAATCTCCCTCCCTGAGAATTTGGGAGGTAGGATTTATAAGGGTAGTTTGGTGGGCAAAAGATTAGGCAATTAGGTTTGCTAATTGTCTAGGTTCAGGGCAAAATTACAGGGGTGTAGAAATCATGCTTCAGTTCCTGGGGTCGCAATTCCAGTTGAGTCAGTTTCTTGGTATGGGCTACTGGTCTGGGTGGGTCAGCCAATCCACTGGAATGTGGGGCCTGGACGATATCTTGGAAACTACCTTTAGGTTTCAAAAAGGTGATATTATCTATGGAGAAAGTTAGGAATCCTTATGGCCATCAGCTGTGTGACTCCGGAGTAGTAATTACAGAGAAACAAACAAGGGAACAGTGAGTAATAATTATCATTATTTTTAGCTGGGCCTGTGCCTTCACCGAGTTTTTGGGTCCTTAGCCCAGTTCTCACCTTGCACCCTTTTCTTAATTTGTGAAGGACGAGTTCAAAAGTAATGAATATTGACTGTATATCTATCTGTATCTTATGTTTATTATGGATAATAATTTAGTAATTTATAGGCCATATGTATTTTTTATCTAATAGTGAAATTATCAACTTCATTTTATTGAATGCATTGTTTTATTTTTATTATATCAACATTTACATTTTCATATTACATCACAACATATTGTACCTTATTATGGCAGATATGTCTTTGATAAACAAATTCTTTGGGAAAAAGTTGTAGTCACATCTCTCAGTGACCTGAAGAGTGTGTGTGTGTGTGTGTGTGTGTGTGTAGGAAATGTGGTGATCATCACATTGATGTATGTATTGATCATCATACATCATATCCAGATGCCCAGAGACATACACACACACACACACACACACACACATATGGGGGAAAGATGGGGGGGAGAGAGAGAGAGAACAAATTCTATGTTTTAGTAACTAAGATTGTGAGATGAGATCAAATGGCTCATAGATTCCAAAGGGGGGAGAAAACACAAAAAAGACCAGATCCCTGAATATCTAGTTATAAAGAAAATGAATAAATAAATAAATAAAATAAGACTGGAGTCACTGGAAACATTCAGAGGTTTAAGGTGCTTTAGTAGGATTATCCAAAAGTATTGATGAAAAAGAGGACATTCAGAAAATTGAAAGCCACATGAATAACAAGATGTTGAGGGCAGAGACACAGATACCCAGAGACAGCTAAGTGTCACCAGATGCTCTAAACTATTGGAACATATTCAAACAGAAGTGACAACCCCAGTGTATAACAACCCCAGTGAGAAATACGTGTTACAACTTGAAACTCTCCTTATTGATCTGGCTTTGCAAATGGGGAAATCAAGACTCAGAGAAGTTAAGTGTAGCAGGCTGAAAAATATCGGTAGGGATAGATCAACGCTAAAACCTTGGTCTCTTTTCTCACAGCCTGAATGTTTTTCCACTAGAGGCGTTACCTTCTATCAGTGTCCCGTTGCCTGTAGCCAATAACATATCTTCTAGTTATGCAAGTCAGATACATCAATTGTAAAAACAAGACAAAATGTTGAATCAGTAACTTACAAATATGTATCTTAATAAAAAATCTAGTTATTGGTCTAGAATGTGTCAAATTATTCCACGTTTTAAAACACCTCTAAGAATTACAAGCTAAAAGATACTAACAAAAAATAATCTTTATTTTGAATGAATAATCTAAACCATGTTAAAAACTGAAATTTCTTTGTAAACGAATTATTTTCAATATTATATAAAAATAATTAGTCAAGAAAAGATGCATCCCAGTGGCTGTCCCTTTGAGATGTATAGGGCTGTTTTCTTCTACATTAAATTTATTGCTTTTTCTATAATGAAATAGTTTCATGTTCAGGAAGTTTCTCATTATCATACATTGCATTATAAGGATGATTATTTCCGAGGGGAGAAATTGATGAGATCCATAGCAGCGGCCTTCAAACTTTTCTAAAAATGAAAACGCTGTGAATTAAACACACCCCTTGTAACTACCCCCATTACCAAGACTCCTGGGTTTAGTTTCCTTGACTCAGTAGGTTTAGAGACCAACGTTTGGATCTCTTCATTATTAACAAGCGCATCATGTAATTCTGAGATGGGCGCTTCTTAGACCATTCCAGAAGGCTGGGGAACATGAGACTTCTAATAGCATGATTATTTTTATTTTAGAGATTTCAATAATAAAGCCCTTCCTAATAGCTATGGGGGTTAATAACTAACTATTATTATTCAAATGCAGCCTTGTTTACATCAAGTTTTGCTGCGGAATTGTCTCCCCTTTATCTCTCCTGCATTCATTAACAAAGCACTTCCAACCATCAGCTATCAAGCATGAAACCACACAAGCTTTGCAACTGTGTTGCTTAAACAGCATGTTTTTTTCTTTACACTGTTATCACGCTAAAAAACAGCAGTCAGCCTAAGGTAAATCAAATTCTTAATTACTCAGTTGCTTTATTTACGGTTCCTATTATTACAGATGTCTTCAGGGAGACATGCTGGTAGACCCAAACTACCATCCAGTGTTTTTAAACTTCATAGATTTTTCTACCTATTTCAGCCATCTCTTCTTACTTATTTCCCTGTCTCCTTACACTACAACTCTCTTTGTGTTTAGTAACAGATAATTCTCAGCAAAGATAAATCATGACTCTCATGTGGATATAAAAATAAGAGCTAAAAAGCACGTTTTAAAGATTGTGTGTAATACATTATTAATGAAGAAATTAGTAAGCTGTTACAACCAGTTCAAAGGGAAATCCAAAGAACAAACATATCTACACATCGGGGACATTGAAATAAATATGCATTTGGAGGCAACACTGGCTTCTTCTACAGTGGAGGAGGGGAAATCAATAGGACCTCTACCAGGTAGAAGTTGCTTGTCCATAGACAAGAATTGTTTGTTGTAAGAAAACAATGCATTTATTTCTAAGCAAAGAAAAAAAAAGCTGGCAACCTAGGCTAAAGAATGATTAAGTATGTCTTGGAAGTTAGAGCCAGTGAATTGCTCTGAAGAGATTTAAAGGCTTATGTCACCCAGATGCATTTGCTTACTTTCTACGAGTAAGAAAAGCCTAAGGACTTGTACTTTCTCTCCTCTAAAGAAAATTTGTGACATTTCAGAGCCAAAATCTCTCTCTCACTCAGTGGAGGGGAGGAAGAGAGAATGTGCTAGCTACTCTCTGTAAATCCAAGCCTCCTAATTTTAAGGTTCCTTTCTCGTGGTGCAACTCCAGCATGCACAGGTACCTCCAGCGCTCGTTACATCAGCACCTGGAAAATTGGGGTGGGAAGATTCTCTGTTAGTAAATGGTCTCTGCTCCAGATGTCCTCTGTGTCTGTTAGTAGAGATAGATAGATGTGCAGATGGATAGATAAATAAATAGATAGACATAATCTGTGTGTGTGGCAAGACAACTCGTTCACTTGCAAGTAGGGTAACAACTCAGACCCTTCACAGTTTCAGACTTAACATTATTGTGCCATCCTATTAAGTATCTACAATTTCCAGTATTATAAAACAGCTCAGAGGCAATCAATGAAAGTTTCAGAGCCACCATAGAATCAGAATCAGATAACCTGGAAGGTTGTGCTTTAATCTAGACAATGCATTATTTTTATTCATTCATCTGTTTATTTGTTTGTTCCCTCATTTCTTCAACAAATATCTTCTTCTGCATGTTGTTGTACCAAGCCCATGTGCTATGTGCTGGAAATACCATGGTTAGCAGATCAGAAACTATTACTGATGAATATGAATATCAGAAACTATTTCTCGTAGAGTTTACAGACTAGTGGGCTCACGGACTGGCCTCCAATAAAATGAATAACAAAATATCAAATTGCAAATTGTGATGACGTTTATGTTTTTTACGGTTCTTATTTCTAAATAGGTGTTTGTAGAAACCTCAGATAACGCGATCTTGTCTGAAAGAACAGTAGAGGCTCTAAACTGAGAATTTTCAGTGATTTCCCGATTAATCAGGCACATGAGATTTGAAACCTGGCTGCTGAGACACCCATTTTCATTACTTATAACCTGTTGTGATGATTTCATTGTGTCTGCTTTGCCCTGGAAATCTAGACGGGTTGATAAGTGTGGCATCTGTTTAACGTCATACCTTATAGTGCTTTTTATTAGAAAATAAACTATCATAACATTGAAATATTTTAGAATTCCAAAATCTCAATAGTTACATGAGCTACCCTTTAGTGGTTGTCATGCACTATGGCCTTGAATCTCTTACAACACCTTTAAAAACCTTTAGAATCATGTATTAATTGTGCCCCAGTGGATGCTAAACTCTGGGGAAGTCTCTCTCAGTGTGATCCAGAAGGCAAAGAGACAAAGGCTTCAAGCAGGTTTATTGTCAGGCTGTCTTTGGCAGCTACTCAGCCAGCCTTGAGCTGCTTCATGCATGCCACTGATTTACCACAAGAGAAGGTGAATAGTTTTGCTTAGCAATAAAAGCAGAGTCCAACAGTGGCAAGGCTGACAGAGTTGCCTGGTTAATAATATCTTTAAACTTCTAATAGCTAAGGTTGAGTTGGCTAAAATTACAGAATTTCACACCTACTATATTGCCTAGTTCTGCCCATTTATTTTCCAAATTTGGAAATGGAGGCTCAGATTTCACCTGACTTTTCTAAGGGCACAAGATCCTTGCCAGATCTGCAACTCAGATCTCCTGAAGGCCTCAACACTGCTGGCCACCCATAATTAATTTCATTAGCTTATAGATCAAGTTCTCTTTGAGAAAAGCATTCTACTGATAAAGGTGAGCTGGAATGCAACGGGGAAATAAAATTAACAGCTATTGTTTCACAGAAAAATAATGATCCACATACGCAAGGCAATAAGGCTGTCCTGCTTGTCCTGCCTCAGTCAGCCTACCTCTGTCTTCTAGACTCCAATGACTGGGAGACGGGGGTAGGAATGAAATTTTTCAAAGTATATCTCTTTATCTTGTTTTGACTGCTGATCCATGTGAATGTATTAGCTAAAACCGGGGGGGGGGGGGGGGCGGCGGGAAATTCTATCAACTATTACTGTTTTCCTCCAATTGGGAATATTACTCTGTAATACAGAAAAATTTGTGTGACTTAACAGCACATATGTAGTGGAGTTTTGACAACTCCCAATCTGTTTCTTACCTATTAAATCAGAGGCCTTTTGATTAATCTGTTCTTGTGCCTACATATATCACAGTCATATAGCATAAAGTCTATTGCTGGGAAAGTCAAAGGATGGATACACTATGCCTATTTTCTGTTGTAAACATTGTGAGATTTTTTTATTTCATCTGAGTAATTTTGGTAATCAGTATCATGGAAATGTTTACAGACACTCAGGTACCAATAGTGATAGCTCTAGTAGATACTCAAAGATATTTTATTTTTGTGTTAGCTGAGTTGCTGATGCTGTGTCAGATGTGTTCAATTCAAAATGGTAACTTCCTAACTATGGAGATCACATGATACCAAAATGATTATTTCATATTTGATTTAAAAAGAAATATATGTATACTCATAATTAAGTGTTAACTAAAGAGAGATATATACTGGCTATAGTATTTTTACTTTCTTTTTCCTGGTAACACAAATAATTTCTGAGCGTAAAAAAGTCATTGCTTACATTATGTAATATAAAATTTTTCACTAATTCTAATATGCACATTTTTTTCATAATGTAACTTCACTAAATTCTGGGTGTGTCAATAATCAATAATGTTTTACAATTATAATAGCATTTTTCTTTCTTGAAGAAAAATAACATAATGATGCATCTTTAAAAAGATAGAATATCAGATTCGATGAAATGAAATATATCACAAAAATTTAATAATTAGATTTCCTAATTTTTTTGTCATAAATATTGTCTGGCTAAATTTCATGAAAAAGTAAAATAAAATCAATGTAAATGCATGGCAGTAGTATACATTTCAGGGAAAAGAATCACTTTACTGTAACTTTAAAATTTTAAGAATCCATTTGTGCTGATTCTCTCTCTGAGAGAGGTTTGATGACTAGAAAAATTTGACTCAGATAAAAGGTGATTTTGATTTTCTTTATTTATTTTAACTTTTGCAGACTAGTGATGGTCTCCTCTCTTTCTTCCCCCATTTCTGCATACAAGAAACTGCATGGACCATCATACAACACAATGGCTCCGACTTGACTAGAGTCAGGAATACTAATCCAGAGAACCCATATGTTGGGTTTTTCGAGTATGTGGCCAACATGGAGCAACTCCAGGCCACTATTAACCGTGCAGAGCACTGTGAACAGGGGTTTACTTACTACTGCAAGAAGTCACGGCTTGGCAATAAGCAAGGTATGGAAACTGGGGCGCCTGTCACGCTGCACATGTTGTATAGAACACTTAGCCAGCTCCCGAGGTTTTAATTCTGCCGAGGTGTTGGCCTGTAGCCACTGAGGGTGTACGATCCTTGTGTACTTGGCAAACATGTCACAGCCTGGATGTCACAGAGATGCTTTTGCCTGAAGAAAAGAACAAGGTCAATTTACATGGAGCTTTATTCAAAGCCTTGATTACTTTTAAACTCTCTTCCTGGCCCTGATTGGATAACTGTGCAGCAAAGGCTTTCTTTTGATACTCAATGAATGCACAGTGTTTATCTTTTACACAGGGCAAGTGACACAGAAGGTTTAATTTATCATAGAAAAGAGCCAATAAACATATGACTTAGTGTCTTGAAAGTGACTATTCTGTTTGACTCTTTTTCATGGGTTGTTGACAACCTCTGGGTATAACTGAAAATTAGAAAAATCTTCTAGAGACACACTTGATTCTGTAGCTCAAGCAGGAATCAGAAAACCATTGTACCTTTTTTTTTCCCCCTACTATTGATTAACCAGTCTGCTTCTGGATTCTGATTTTGGTTTTATGTTTTCTTCTTTTAGAGCATTTCATTATGTCAGAGTATCTCAGGCCCTGCCACTTCTGCCTTACGTAGGATTTCATGACCTAATTCTTGAAGTTACTACAAGAGCTTTCCAACTGGCCTCCCAGCTTGCCATCCCTTTATGTCTTCTAACCATCCAATATAAAATCTGAAATATTAAAATATAGGAAGAAAACTAACCTTTGAGAAACATTGCTTCCATCATGACACTGTTCTATTTAAGAAACTCTACTGCCTTTCTGTTGTTTGTCTGTCCAATACAGACTCTTCTGCCTGAATCCCAAAACCACATATTCTGGAGCTACCCTGCTTACGCAACCTTCCTGTCATTCCCCAGCACACTGTCTTCTAGCAGCGACATTCAGGTGTATTTTTCTTTACATATTAGAGAAGATCCTAAGGCATCTGCACCATAAAGCCACTTTGTTAATATTCACTCCTGCTTGTTATCCTAAGAGGGGTTGGCATTCCAGATAGAATGCCAAGAATTTTAAAAGAAATGTGTTTCTTACGGGGACATCGTATGTCATATGGATTATCCACAATAATGTTGAAGTGTTGGTCTAACATTTGAGCCTTTCACTTTTAATTAAGCATCTTCTCTATTAACTCTCCACCCACTTAATACCAGTTAATTTCTCCCCTGTGCCTGAGTTCCACCTCTCCTCCTTTCCCCCCTTTTCAGAATGTTCTCATTCAGCCTTTTACCCCTCCAATCCCATCTTGCTCAAATCTTGTCTCCTCCTGAAACCTCAATCCTGTCTGTGAATGAGGATCAGACAGTTGTAGTGCAAAAAGCATAGGATTTACAGGTGGAGAGGGAGCTAAGTTCAAGTTTCGGGTCTCTCATTTACTAGGGACACATAGAACTTAGCTAGATGTGTCTTTGGTTCATTAAATGATGAACGGGTGAATGATGAATCTCAGTCTTTGCTTCCTCTTCTCTGAAATGGAGCCAATAATACCAGCCTCACAGGGGTGCAGTGGTGATTGGGTGGAATAATGCATACAAAGCACCTAAAGTGAGCCCCCCTCATCTGGGAAAGAGGTTGTTAGCTTTAGCAGAGAGGCTATCTAATAGTAAGTTAAAACGTGCATTGGCATTTGTGAGCAAGGGAGAAATTAGTAGAAATCCCAGATTCTCACAGGGGCTAATGGTTACAACTTAAAGGTTTGAAAGTCAACAGAAAAAATCATTAAGTACCTGTAGGAGCTGACCGATTTGATATTGCTTACATTCTTCCCGTGCCCTGATTCTTGAATGACTACAATTTTTCCTCTATGCCTTTTTTTTCCTAGACAGATTGCCTACATGCTTCACCTCCTTTTCTAAAAATTCTCACCTAGATATTCTGTCTATTCTTTGCTCTAGTTCCTTGGCATCATGTTTAGTCTTAACTCCAGGAGGAGCTGGTGGCTGAACATTTATTGTTGAAAAAGATGCATTTGGCTAAGGGAAATTTTTTTTTTTCAGCATAGTATTTGCTTCAGGCATGAAGATCTTTCAGTGTTATTTCTGTAGTCTGCAAATAAATAGCCAAGCCACTAAATGGAAGAGAAAATACATACTTCCAAATAAATCTTAAGTCATGACAAGGGGGTGCCATACCATGTCTAAAGTTTAATACACAGCTCATGTATTTTTAGAAAACAAATATATTGAGATAAATCAGTGACTTTACATAACATTCCATATGTTTTAATGGGCATTTCATGATTTCAAATCAATTTTGCTTGGGTACGTTAGTTACTGTGGTTTATATTTTGATGCCAACTTGTTTCAAAATTATTTTTAAAGAAATTATGTATATGAACTCTCAATTCATTTTTTACTATCATGACTAAATTAAATAGGAACTGCTGGTTTCTTTTTGACCCAAAGAACAATGTATCCATCATTTAAGTCTAAGTAATGAAATATTTTTTTAAAAGAACCTTTCTTGAGGAAATGGCATCAATTATAGGGTTTAGCGTATTCTTACCTCAAGTCGATATTTCTCTCTTTCTCCTTTTATTCTTTTTAATGATTTGGGAAGAAAGCAAATGTCACGTCTGTCACCTTTGTCTTTCAGGCGGCACCCCTCTGAGCTGGTGGATTGGAAGAACCAATGAAACACAGACTTATTGGGGAGGTCCTTTGCCTGATTCTCAAAAATGTACTTGTGGATTAGAGGGGAACTGTATTGATTCTCAATATTACTGCAATTGCGATGCTGACCGGAATGAATGGTGATTTCCATATGATTTCTTTATACAAGACAAAGATATATTTTTTAAATCAACTGCTCAAAGTATGTATAGCTAGGCAGATATTGAACAAATTAGTGTAATGAAGAGATTAGATAAAGGTGTGTTTTGATGAAACATGGTAAGAGTTAAGATCAGTGCCTTTTGGAGGGTTTTTGTTTTTTGTAATGGACCATAAGGCGTGTACATTTTACTTTTATAGTATGATGAAATAGAGGAATCTGTTACATGGGAATTCAATTGTTCTTTTTAAAATTATACATAAGTGGGCACTCTGTTATTTTCAAAATGTATGTACAGCCAATTAACAAAGCATATTTCTTCAATAATGTGCCTATAAAACCTTTAAACATGTAAACTTAGAATTTCCCACAATTATTTTAACATACAGTTCTTTTATTTTTTAAAAAAGACAAACCATGCCACAAATAACTAATGTTCTCTGGATCATATTTTGAAAAAGGAAATAAATATATAACATTTTAGGAATTTGAGAATCAAATTTAAAATATTCTTCTAAGCAGAAAAGAAGTCTTATGCATGTATTCTCCTTTATCTGAAAAGTTAATAAAAGATATTTATTGTATTTGAGACTAGAGTTGGCATGTATATTGCTGTTATTTATTATTTGTAAAGTGAAGATATTTTTAAATATTTATATTCACATTTCAGCATAATATATGTGTATGTTTCATTGCTAAGCAACTGGACCTGCATAGAAAAATTACTTTAAAAATATTAATAGTCAATCTGGCTGTAAATATGAGTGATTTGATTATAGAAAGCACATTAATTCCAGTGATCAAACTGTTGTTAATTGAGCTCACAATTTGAATTAGATGATATTTATTTACTTGGCATATATCAATATTATGTTTTATACATAAGCTTGTATATTTATATAAAGACTGTTTTATATGTTTATATATATAGGGAGAGACTCTTTCAGAATACCCTAAAAGGAGGAATATATATAGAGTCAATGTGGGGTCATGATTGCATTTTTAGTGTTACATGATTGGTGTGAAGAATATTGTTTCTGTTACTCAAACTCTCATTTTTCAAAATTTCTACTCCTTTCAGAAGTCACTCTTCTCTTCTTACTACCTTTACAAAAAATGTCTACACAGAAATATTTTATTTTAAAATGTGAATAATATGTTAATAGTAATGCTTAAGAAATTAATCTAATCACCAACAACTCTTGAATGACTCCGTAACATATTGTTAATTAAAAATAAGTTAAAAAATAAGATTTTAAAACTCTTTGTATTAAATTCTACTTATAGTGAAGTAGCTTGCATAGAACTAATCCTTTTCAGAAAGTTTTTATAAACCCAGGAAAATATTATAAAAATAGCTACTCGAAGTAAGTGGAGAGCAACAAAATAAAGGCAGAAACAGCCAGGGTTAGGGGCCTTTGACCCCTGCAAGAAGGGAACCCAAATTGGTGAGATATATTATATTAATACTCCTTTTCCCTTGAGGACATAGGCCACACGCCATGGGATGCCTAGTACTCAAAGAGAATACAAAATTTTTTTTTTTTTTTTTTTTTTGGTTTAAGGTAGCAGAGGACAGAGTTTGGAGATACTAGAGTAACTAGTATGACATTGAGGGAGAAAGAGAAAAGCCAGAAAAGAGAAAGCCATGTAGGGGGAGTGCACTATAAACTTCCCTCAGATCCCCAGCTGGCCCTTGAACTGCACATGCATAGCCAAGATTTCTAGGAGCCAAGCAGAGAGCTGCAGATGGAAAACTGAATACAGAGATTTCAGAGGCTACTACCAGAGGAGAGACAGAATTTGAGTTTAAGATTCACTAATTGAGCTAGGCTTTGTAAACTCCCCAGCTTTCCATAGGAATGACAGGTCCATGTGTCTACAGCAAAGACTATGTCCCAGAACTGAGAGACAGGATGAAAACTAAGAGCAATACTGACATAGGCCCACACTACTGAACTGTAAAACTAAGCATACACAATTTATCATGATAAAGTTGTGATTTTACTTCCCGTGAAAACAAAAAAGAAATCTTCAGAAAACGATGACAAAACCCAAAATCTTTACAGTGTATCGTCCATATTATTTAGCATATTATAACAATGACTGAACATTCCAAAAAAGAATAAACTCTGATCTACAGTCAAGAAATTAAAAGCAGTTATTACAAACAAATCCTGGGGCACTACTGTTTGAATTAGCAGGCAAAAACTTTAAAGCACCGATTATAAACATGTGTAAAGACTTAAAGGTAAAAATAATCACAATGTGTAAACAGAGGGTTTTTAAAGCAGATAAATGAGAACTATATTACACAACCAAATGTGAACTTTAGAATAGCAAAGTATATCTGAAGTGAAAAATTTTAACAAATTCTTCAGGCTAAAGAGAAATAATACCAGATGAGAGCTCAGATCTTCAGGAAGAAATAAAGATCACTGGAAATTGTAAATATGTTGGTAAATATAAAAGCTAGTCTTTAAATTATTTTCATAATTAAAAACATAAAATTCACTCTTTAATTGTATTGTAAAGTTTTTAACATATGGATTTAAAATGTTACAACAATAGCGCAAAGAACAAGTATGTATGTGTGCATGGGGGGTGTTATTAAATAAATTATTCCATAGCAAGCTTCTGACATTTTATATGGTTATATAACATAAAATCTATGTAGACTGTTATAAATTAAGGGTGAATTTCATAATCTATAAAGTGAAGATTAAGATACAATAAACAGATGTATAGCTAAAGAGGGAATAGAGAAAACAAAATTAAATACAAAAAAAAATGGAATAAACCAAAAGGACGCAGCAAAGAAGGAGCAGAAGTATGAGAAATCATATGGGGAAAAAAAAAGAAACAAATAGCAAAATGGTAGACCTAAATCCACAATATCAATCATTACACTAAACGTTAATGGATTAGCCAACCATTCCAGTGGTCTACTGAGTTAAAAAATCTCCAACTATATTCTAATTTTAACATATGTTATGTTTTGTATTCTCTATTATATATTTTCTAAAGGGAATGTTAAAATGTTACCATGTTTTTATGTGCTCTGATGAGCAATTGGATCCTTACTCTTTTGTGTGTGCAAATTCAGTTCAGAACATCTTGGTTTTGAAAGGCAATAAGAACCATCAATAATTTTAAGAATCTTATTGTTGTTACTGTTTTTTTAGGACCAATGACACTGGATTGCTTTCTTATAAAGAACATCTGCCAGTAACTAAGATAGTGATTACAGACACGGGCCGACCACATTCAGAAGCAGCTTATAAACTGGGGCCTCTACTCTGCCGGGGAGACAGTAAGTGCTCACAATGTATCATAAACATAAGTTTGAGAAAAATACCATCACTTAAGCACCATGTTTCTGTCACATGATAATTAATCAGACTTCTATTGTGGAAACTCATAAGTAAGGTCTGAAATATTCTTTTAGTCAGTCAACAAATAAGTTCCTCTGTGAATTACAAAGCTGTGATAGCAAACTCTGTTAAGATTTTGACGGAAATAAACCAGTGGCCATTGCAATGTGATTAGTTCAGAAGTAGATTTCAGCATTCCTAAATTTCTACATGCCATTATCCACATAGGAAAGCCTCAATGCTATACAAAATTGTTCATAATTTGTGTGAATTTCCTACTGTTAGGGCACTCCAGGATTGGTTGGTGGTACCTTATTTAGTTCGTTTGGTGAGGTCATGTCTTCTTGGATGTTCTTGATGCTTGTGGATGTTTGTCTATGTCTGGGCATTGAAGAGATAGGTATTTATTTTAGTCTTCACAGTCTGAGTTTATTTGAACCCGTCCTACTTCAGAAGGCTTTCCAGATATTCAAAGGGAATTGAGTGTTGTGATCTATGTCTTTGGTCACTGCAGCCATATCAGCCTTGGGGGTGTCCCAAGCCCAGTAATGCTGTGACTGTTGCAGACTCCTGGTGGTACCACCCTACTGGACTTGGGTAAGATGCAGGAGAGTTCCCTGGATTACCAGGCAAAATCTGTCACTCTGTTCCCTCACTCTCTGTGCTGGGCTGCTGGAGTTGGGGGAGGAGTGACTTGGGCACTCCCTCATGGCCACCATAGCTGGGACTGTGCCAGGTCACACCTGAAGTCAGCCCAGTCTCACCTAAAGCCAGTGGTGACTGCTGCCTGGCTACCTCTGATATTTATTCAAAGCCCAAGGGCTCTTTAGTCAGCAGGTGGTGAATCCTGCCAGGACGTTGTCCTTCCCTTCAGGGCAGCATGTTTCCTTCTGGCCCAGGGTGGGTCCAGAAATGCCATCCAGGAACTAAGCCTGGACTTAGGGGTTTCGGGAGTCTGCTTGGTACTTTATTTTACTGTGGCTGAGCTGGTACCCAGGTTGCAAAACTGGGTCCTCTGAGGTCTTCCCTTTCCCTTCCCCAAGTAGAAGAAGACTCTCCTTAAACTGCACTGCCTGGAGTTGGGGGAGGGGTGGCATAGGAACTAGCTTGGGCCCCACTGCTGGTGTCTGAGTCATGTGCACCCCAAGTCCACAGGCTCGGAGCCAGCACAGCTGTAGAAATTGCTCAAGGACTGCAGCCTTTGTGGCCTGACTGCCTTACAGATTTATTCCATGCCCCAGGCCACTTTTTGTCAGCCTGTGGTGGGGCTAGCTGGGTTTTAGGGTAGAGGATTTCCCTCTGGATGGGTTGGTCTAAATGCTCCCTCGGTGAGCACCAGCAGAATATGCCCTGTGCTGTGTTCCCTTGTGCCATGGGGTCCCTGAGTTCAAATGCAAAGTCCCACAATCACTTCACTGTCCCTCCCCCAGGCACACAGATCCTCTCCCCACCTGGCAGGATGGTGAGTTACTGCCAGGGGATGGGGGAAGGGCGGCGTAGGCAATGCAAGACTGTCTTTTCTGCCCTCTTCAGTGCCTCTTTCCTTTATATTGTGTTAAAACCAGGTACTTATATCACTCACCTGGTTTTTGGTTCAGCTGAAGGTACCTCCTTGCAGGGATAGTTGTTGAATTTGGTGTTTGTTCAGAGGGACGATTGCTGGAGGCTTCTATTCCACCACCTTGCTCTGCCCCTTCTCCTCAATTTCAACTTTTAACCTCATTTTTTTTCAGTTGGGGGGTGTGTGTGTGTGTATGTTTACTTTAAACCAATGGGGCATGCTGTTTTGTATATTTAATGCATTAACACTCTAGACCAGAATTTTTAAATTCAAATATAGTTCCATATATATATGCGTGTGTATATATATTAATATGTTTTTATATATATATATGTTTTTAGCAAGGAATGAACATATATATCCATT
Source organism: Daubentonia madagascariensis (assembly GCA_023783475.1). Taxonomy (NCBI): domain Eukaryota; kingdom Metazoa; phylum Chordata; class Mammalia; order Primates; family Daubentoniidae; genus Daubentonia; species Daubentonia madagascariensis. Next base: position 4,612,535 of record JAKFHU010001066.1, on the reverse strand, counting down.
CATAGATTGTCAACCTCTCTGAAAACAGGTTAGAGACAAATTAATTAATTATATATGCTTTTAGTATTTCTAGAACTTGAAATGGAAATAGAAGAAATACTTGTTTACGTTGAAAGCATACCCTAAAATAAAATTTTATTCTGGGGTCCCAACAGAAGAACAGAGGACCTGACAATTCAGTGGATTTATAGAGATATGTAGTAGAAGTTGCTTAGTTAAAAAGCAAAGATGATACTGGCCTGTAAAAAATTATATATACATTGTAAAAAACTGTCTGCTGTTTAACCCACCATCTCTGACGTGTATCATCTCTACTTCCTGTTCTGCCAGTAAGTCTTACCCAATCACATGAAGATGACATAGGATATTTCATGGAGAGAAAAATTACGCGCAAAGCGATGAGGTTGTAAACTCAGGATGCATCCAGGGAAGTGTAACGATTTGTCATGGCTGTGATGAAGTTGCTGTACATATCACTTGCACCTTTCACTGCTTGCTCTGATCTTCACCCTCCAGGGACCCAGGCTGGCTTTCTCTGTCTTTCTTATTCCGTTAGCCATAAGCCCTGGGAATCGGTCTGCATTGACTGAGCTCACTACCAACGCTTTTCCTTAGAGTTTCTTTCTCCTAAACTTCCTGTTGTCATCTTAAGCACACAACAACATCATTTTACTTAGAGCGGTGACTCTCCGTCCAAGGCGATCTTGCCTCCCAGCGGACATTTGGCAATGTCTGGATACATTTTTGGTTGTCACAGTTGTGGGGGACAGGATGCTACTGACATCCAGGGAGAGAGGCCAGGGATGCTGCTAAACATCCAACAGTACATGAAACAGCCCTCCACAACAAAGAATTATCTGGCCCAAAATGTCAATAGTGCTGAGGTTGAGAAACTAGAGCATCGAACTATTGTGGTAATGGGAATACAGAGGAGGGCAGCAACATTAGCAATAAGAATTTACAGATAGTTGCAAGTTTAGAGACCTGCTAATTAATCTCTGACTTATTAATGATGCAGTAATTGGGTAATTGGTCTTCTTGCCTCTTAGGTCTATTTTTAGGGTTTAGGGCTAATCCTCACATGAGGTTATAAAGACTATTTTCTGCATGAAGAGCTCTTTTTGATTTTCTCATTCAGAAGAATAATGGCTTCAGAACAACAAATATCCCTCTTCTCTATATGGTAAATTTGTACCCCTGAAGGTGCAATGCCCAAGGCACTTCTATTTTCTTTCCAAATAAGGAACACTGGGAAGATATGGGGCTTAGAGATATCATGCATAGTGGGCCTTATAAGCAGAGAAAATGTATGTGGACATTACTCTGAAGGCATCAGGACTGGGCATTGAATCATTTAAGGCTGAGAAATAACTTAATTCTCAGGATTCAAGTGAAAGCCCGAAGATCAGTTATAACCAAAAAACCCAGTAAAGTGACCTTTGAGGTAAAACAAGGAAAAATGATGAGGGCTTGAACTAGGCAATGGTTGGCATGGGGCTTAAAGGAGGGCATTAACTGGAGGGGTAAATTCAATATGATGTAGATGTAAAGTTGAGAGTTACAGGCTGGAGGATGACCTCTGGCTTTCTGATTTGCATAAAACCATTAGTGCCAACTCACTGAGACAAGAGATTTAAAATTTTTCTTTGAACAGAAAAATGAAAATGTGAGACTAAAAGAAAATAGTAAACTGGTAAACATCTGGGTTTACCAGTTATCAGAAAGGTTATTAGGAGGAGGAGTCACGCATATACTTTCCTCTCTACTCAGTCTTCCAGGAGCAGTGGGAACATCTTTATTTTTAAAGTCAGATCAAAAGTCTTCTAGACCAAAAATTCCTCTTCTTTAGCATGCATCAAAATTACCTGGTGATAACACAGATTTCTGCACCTTACCCGAGAGATTCTGATCCAGGACGTGTGGGTAGGAGTATTTCTGACACATTTCCAGATGCTGCAGGTGGTCTGTGCACCGCTCTGTGTAGGCTGGCCCTGTGCCAGTGTGGTTCACAGGACCGTGCCGGTTTGGAAATTCTTCGTTACCCGTCTGTGATGAGGTTAGCACAGAAATTCAGATTATGTTTCCAGAATGATTTATGTCAGCCGGACAGGGTAATTTATGTCTGTTGAACATCGTAGTAATAACAAACGGACTGGGAATGGTATTTTGTATGCCTTTGCTTTTCTCAGTTCCTTTTTTTCAGCAATTTATTTTTATCCTATTTTTACAAAAGCATCGGTTCACGATAGGTTAGGGAGAAGAAAAGCAGTTCTTCTCTACAGATACTTTGAGAATCACATCTCTAGGTCAGCGGTTGGTTTGGGTCTGACGTGGACCAGTGGTGCTGAGGTGGGGCCCAGAGTGTTCCAACTGTAGTTGCAGTATTTTTGGAACCAGGAGCCGAGTTTCAGAATAGAAGTCTAGCATTGACACGCAGGGTTTAGTGTGTCTTTTTGAAATGCAGCAGAAAGATATCTACGGAGACCTTCTGCTACTTTGGTGGGTCTTGCCCACCAAAGGATATTTCTGGACCGTGATGGGATCCAGTTCCAATTCCTGGACACTCACTGTCCTTTATCTGCAAAATCTTCCTCCTTCTTTTATGGAATGCTTCCATACTCAGATTAGAGCCCTCCCACCACGAAGGCTTCCAGAGATTTCTGGAGGACATGTCCTTGATTTTCAAAAAATGTTGAACATATTACAAATATACTTCTCATATAGCTTTTAATCATTTTTGAGCCCCTCAAGAGCAGAGTCCGTTGATCATTTATTCTTGTGTTCCTGGTACCTAGTACTTTGCCTGTTACATAAAAGATAGTCAATAAATAGCAGTCTGTCAGGGAATGATTCATTACATGCGTGTAAAGAAGCCTATAGCTTGTGAATTATTGGTAAGAGACACAATTGAGTTTTTGATTGCATAAGCAATTAAATGATGAGCAAATATATACTTTTGATGAGAGAATTTTAGACTGTATTGAAAGATTGATTCTGATTTTAAAAAACACATAGTACAAATAGCATCTAGTTCCATCTGAGACATTTCTCATCAATATACCTCAGCTTGGGGCAGAGAAAGTGCTTTCAAATAAGAATGTAATTTTACTTAAGATTAAAACTTTTTGCTCTTCACTCTTTCAATAATGTGCCTTTATTAAACCTGAAACACTTTCTACTTCTTGGGAAAAGATTATTTTATGGTCCATTTTGCCTTTTATTGTTCATTTGAAAAAAAACATTCATTACTAATGAATAATTGGTATTCAAGAAACTTCATAAATGTAAGGGAACAAAAATTCTTTTCAACACTTTCAAAAAATTTTCCTTTTGGAACTGGGAACCCTGATAATTCTCAGGACCATACTATCCTTTTGTGACAATTTTATACATATACATACATATACATATCTTTAATTCATTATTTTAAATAATAAATATTAATGACTCAATTGACACAGAATCATAAATTTTTTAAGCTATACAGAAATGTCAAAGAAATGAGTATAAAAATCACCAAGAATCACACAACTCTAAAATAATGATTAACATCAGGTGAGTATCATTCCAGATGTTGCCAGATATCTCTAGTGCAGGGTTTCCCAGCCTTGGCATTCTTGACATTTTTGCTAGATAATTCCTTGTTATGATTAGGGGTTATCCCGTGCCTTGTACATGCTTAGTAGTTCCCTGGTTTCCACCCACTAGATGCCGGTTGCACCCTTCCTCCAATTGTGACAACCAAAAATGTCTCCAGACGTTGCCAAAGGTCCCCTGGTGCAGAATTGCCCCAGGTGGAGAACCACTGCTCCAGGCAAAAGAATAAAAAAAGAGATTGAGAAATTAATTTTTAAAACTTTATCAATTGAAATTGAGAGAGAAAGAAGAAACCAAATTGCAGCCAAAGGAATTGCTTCATATTATTTATATATCTAAGAAACATATATTCGGCTTGAGTGATCCTACTAAACTTTATAAAAAGATTATGAGAATTTTAAAAGATTATGGTCACTATGTTTTATATTAAATTTATTTTTAAATTTTAGACAGTATTTATCTACTCTGAAAAATGGGAAAATTAGCATTCATTAGTTCTCTCCTTTTTTCCTGCTCGTCCTGATTTTTGCTAGTTATGCTGTTATTCATATGCTTTTTTGTTTTTAAGTGCTAACCATTAGTCCTATTATTACAGTGTTTATTCTTTAACGTTTTCAGTTTTGACTTATTTCTTCTTAGATTTCATTGTCAAGTAGTTGATGTTTTCCCTTTTGTTTGACCTCTTAGGGACACAGAAAGATCCATAAGGGTTGCGTTTTCTGGTTTTGTGTGTGCTTGAGAATGTTGGTTGCCTAAGGATTCTAAAACAAACTTGTATGGTTTAACTTTATATTTTTGTTTTTGATAACGGCTTTATTAAGATGTAATTCACCCCCTACAATTCACCCTTTTAGAGTGTGCGATTTAATCATATTTTAGTATATTTAATCATTTCAGTGTACTACACAGAGTTGAGCAACTATCACCACAGTCAGTTTGAGAACATTTTCATCACCCCCAAAATAAACCTGTTCTTACTGAGCAGACACTCCATTTCACCCCCATCTCTGGTGCAGAACTGCCCCGGGAGCAGAACCACTGCTCTAGACAAAAGAATAAAAAAAGTTTGAGAGACAGATTCTCCTAAGCAACCACCATTCTACTTTTTGTCTCTACAGACTTGTTTATTCTGGATATTTTTTATAGATGAAAAGACAAAAGATGTGATCTTTTGTGACTGGTTTATTTAGCATAATATTGCCAAGGTTCATCCATGTTGTATAATGTATCAATACTTTATTCTTTTTTATGACCAAATCATATTCCATTGTATGGATATACCATGTTTTGTTTAACCACTTGTCAGCTGATGGACATTTGTGCTGGTTCTACTTTTTGGATATTATGAATAAGGCCGCTATAAACATTAATGTGTAAGTTTTTGTGGATATAGGTTTTCATTTCCCTTGCATACATATCTAGGAGTGGTATTTCTGGGTTATACGGTAACCCTGTGTTAGCCTCTGTAGGAACTGGTGTAACGCTTTTGTGTCATGCTTTGTGACTTTCACCAGTTTGTACATACTATCCCATTCTTGTCTGTGCTGAGCGATGCAGCCACCTTGTCTCCTCCAGCTTTTCAATATGCCTTTTTGCTTGGCTATATTTCAGTATGAAGTAGGTTTTGTTTTTTGAAATTTTCTCCCAATAGGGCTCTTGTGTGCTTTATTTTCAGAGTTTTTTCAATCTTGAAAATGCCTGCCTATTGCCTTAACACTTAAAAAAATAAACTAGGCTTGATACATTTTCTCTCCCTCAGAAATTTGTGGACAGTGTTCCTTTACTTTCTGGCATTGAATACTGTGAAGAAACATGAGCCAAAATTGGTTTTTCTACCTTGTAGGTGATTTGCTTTTTTTCTGTCTGAATACGTGAAGGAATCATTATCCTTAAAGGTCAGTAATTTACCCAGAATGTATCTGAGTGTTGCGCGTTTGGTATTAATTTTTCCTGAAGTAGATGTGACACAGTAAAAGGTATATATACATTTTAGAAGTTGTTAAAAAAGTTGTTGCAAATGTGGTCTAAATTTCTGCACTCAGTCTGTTAATCTGAACAAGGGGGTATTTTTAACTCTTTGGCATTTGAATTTTTCAACCCATTTAATTAACCGTATTTATTCTCAGTTAGTTCATTGTGTTGAAATTTTATGTTTAATCAAAGCACCCCTCAAACCATAGTTAGAAAAGACGGCTCTACGTTTCTTGTTCGAAGAAATTCTTGAGTCACTGAAATTAGTTTCTTCATTTTGTCTGCATCGACTAGTGCAGCTGTCTGAGAGATCGCAGCTGCCCAGAATGCATTAAATAATCAAAGGTGCACATAGGCAATAAATAACTTTGCAGAAGTTAGACTCTTCGACTGGAAAAAGATATTGACTAGTGATTTGGTTAATTTCTCTTCCATTTGACAGAGTTCTCTTCCTTTTGGCAGACTACATATAAACCATTATAAAAAGTGAGAGTCAATCCCATTTCAACAGATAATATAATTTTGTTAGCTCCGCTGTGCCTGATAATCCTCCACCATTAGAAAATTCTTTTTATTTTAATTTTTATATTTTATTTATTTTATCTTATTGGATTTCCTTTCTTTCATTTTCCTAAATTTTTTCACCTTTTTATCCCTTCTCTTCTTCCTCCCCTCCCTTTTTTCCCTCTTTCCCTCCCTCTTTCCACTTGTTTAACAAAGAATTTGAGTGGATTTAATTGGGATTCACAGAATATAACCAAGCTGGAATTACTCCAAACTTTCTGATGTGATGGCTGCCATAGCAAAGGAAATCTTATAATTTTATTCAACAAATATTTATTTATCGCCTACGTTGAATCGTGTGAGGCCTTTCCCACATCCCCAGAGAGCAAGAGAGCAACGAACAGAGCAGACCAAAATGTCTGTATTCTTGGAGCTTACGTTCTCTTGAAGAGAGAGAGACAATAAACAAATAAGTAAAATACATGATATGACACACACTGGTAAGAGCTGTGAAGAAAATAAAGTGGAAGCAGGAGTAGGGCAATTTTAAATAGGATGGTCATTAAAGGCTCACTAAGAAGGTGGCGTTGGAATAAAGATTTGAAGGAAATAAGGGAGCCAGGCGTGTGTATACCTTTGAAAAGGCACGCCAGACAGAAGGAAAAGCCAGAGTAACCGCACAGAAATGGGAATGTAGCTGATGTGTTGAGGGAACAGCCAAATGTCAAAAAGTGTTTGCAGCAGAGTGAGCAAGGGGCAGAGTGGTAGAGGTCAGAGAGGAACCTGGTGGTCAGATCATGAAGGATTTTGAAAAGTCTTTGCTTTTTAACCAGAATGAGATTAGGGAACATTGGAGAATTTTGAGTAGAGAGGTGGTATGATCTAATTTGTGTTTTAGTGAGACTGAACAGAAGAGTCAAAGCAAGGAGACCATTTAAGAGACTATAACTGAGAGATTATGGTAGCTTGGACCATGGGGGCTATGGTGAGAGTTGTGGTATGGGTAGAGTTTAGAGGAAGAACCAAGAAATGTGCCGATGAATTGATGTAGGTTGCAAAAGGAGTTGTTAAGAATGATACCAAGGTGTTTGGTCTAATAACCAACTAGAGGGATAGACTTGGCATTAAATTGATTGCTGCTGGGGTCAAGGAGTCATAGGGAAATACAAGGAGTTTGGTTTTGGGACATATTAAGGTTGAGATGTCATTAAACACCCAAGTAGAGATGTGGAGGTGTCAGTTTGAGAGTCCCAGCCTTTACATGTATATATTTAGAAGTCATTAGCATATTTAAAGCCACAAGACAGACCAGCAGGAGTCATTGTGGTTGGAGAAGTGTAATGACCTGGGACATGCCAACACTAATAGGTTGAAGAGGTGAAAGGGGGGGAAAGAAAGAAGATGAGATTTTACCACCTATGAGAAAAGCAAGAGAGTGTGGGTATCTTGGATTTCAAGTGAAGAAAATGTTTCAAGGAGGAGAGATCAATCAACTGTGTTAAATGTTGTTGACTGAGAGCTGATAGTTGGCTTTAGCAATGTGGAGGTCATTGGTGACCTTGGCAATGGCTTGTTTTTGCCAAGTGTTCAGGGATAAAAGCCTGGAATAGATTCAAGAAACAGTGGGAAAGGAAAAAAAAAATGGAGAAAAGTATTGGTAAATGGAGAAGAGAGTAGGATCACAAGAGTGGGATTTCTAAGATGGGAGAATTGATAGCGTGTTTGTGCTGATAGGAGAGATCCAGCAGATAAATTCTTAGATCGGGGATGGTTGATCCCGTGTAACAGGAGAGAGTGCAGATCACAGGTGAAGATGCAGGAAGGTGAGTAGGTGTGGTGGTGGGTACTTAGAGAAAGTCTCTTCTGCCTCCTTCTCTTTTCTTAAAGTCACTAGAGAAGCTGAGGAACAGACATGGGATGTTGTATGTTTAGGGAAAGGGAAGGTATGAAATGATCCTCTAAAAGCCTGGGGCAGTGAAAACATTAGGGAAATACAGTGTGATTGCAGAGCAGTATGGAGTGCTCACATTTGGCATTATATTATATCTAATGTGTTCTGACATATGGTGTTCTTTAAAACCCAATATTTAAACCCAATCACATATAAGCATTTGTAATTAAGTCCTATATGCAGGAATCATTGGGCAACAAGTATATTATGAATAATTTGCTAGTTTTTATTTTCAATTATTATGGTCTAATGAAATGCTTTATCTAATTAGTTAATATATAAGGTATTCTCCGGGCATGGAAAAAATTCAATGTGCCAAATTGCAAATGGGCTATAATGGGCCCATTAGATAGATATGCCTACTTAAAAACAGTGACCTCTATACCATAAAATCTGCAAGTGTACAAATACAGAAAGATATTAAGAGCTGTTCTATTTATAGTCAATTGCAGTGTTAAAAATGTATTTTAAAAAGACAATAATCTAAACATCAAGTTACTTTTGACTTTAACCATATAAATAAAAGGATCACACTTTCATTAGTGTATGGTCAGTGAAAATCTCAATTCTAATTGAGCACTTATTTATTTTGTTTTGCTCAAACCAGAATGACTTTATTTCATTTTGTTTAAATAATTAAATTTAGTCAAAACTGGTCTACTGATGGTTGTTCCTCTTTTCAGATGGATAACTGGACTCAAATTTTATTGCATGATTATGTGTGTTAATGGAGGGAATCAATCTTGGGTAGACCAGATTTATCTTGAATTTATAATGTGTCCTCCTATGTATATTAAACTATTTCCATTTGTTAGTTCAAAGTAGGTTGCTTCAAATAAAATGGGGATGCCATACTTGGAAGGATCTCTCTTCTGGTGCCAAAGTCAACTCGGCATCCCTTTCAACTTTACTCTGATCTTCATAGGAGTGACAGGGATAATGCAATGGCAAACTTAAATAAACTTCACTCACCTCATTTGCTATATTTATATATCCTCTTATACCTAGGCTAAAAGTAATTGGATGCTTACTCCCCAATTCTATTCTTCCGGTTTCCTCTAAAATAAGATTGTGTGTTTGTGTGTGTGTGTGTGTATCTTTGAATAATTAAAGTATAGGCACATGCCTATGCCTTTGCTTTAATATCAAAAGAGTTTTGTACAAAACTAATATAAGAGTAACAAGAAATATTTTCCTCAGAGATTATTTGTAAAAGCTCTTAATTATAAAAGCGATTTCTGTTCAGCATAAGAAGAGTTTTCATTTGCTGTTTGCCACATCGACCTTACTGAGTGTGTGTGGGCAGGGGTAGAGAGTTTGTTTACTCTATGAAAATGTCCATGAACAGCTTTGTTCTTTTTTTATACCAATATGCAAACAACAAACTGTAATTATCTCCAGCCAGATTTCATGGTCTTCATTTTTATTTTGCTTATATTGATTTCTATTGAGGTTCATAAATAGTTGAAAATAATAATGGACATGCTAAAAAGAGGAATCAGTGAATTATAAAACCAATACATAGATTATTGTTTTCTGATAAGGTAACTATAGTTAAATCTTACAATTTTATTTCTGTTAAAATATATATTTTCCAGCTTATTTTTAATGATTCATAAATGGTTAGAAGATACATTTGACTACTAAACTATTTTTCACATCAGCATGTCAACATTTTAAACAAATTTACTTTTGAAAGGGCTCATTGGAATTTTATATGCATTTTGATCTAGGGCTAGGAAATCTAACTTAAGAAATCTAAAGACTTCTTAGACTTGGTGTCAAAACCATAATCCATAAAAGGCAAAATCAATAAATTGGACTTCATCAAAATTAAATTTTACTCTGTGAAAAGTTCCATGAAGAAGATGAAAAGACAAGCTACAGACTGGTTAAAAACAGTTGCAAACCACATATCTGACAAAGGACTAGTCTCTCAAATATATAAAGCATCCTCAAAAGTCAACAAGTCAACAGTAAAAAAAAAAGGAAACAATTAAAATACAGTGTTATGGACTGAATTATTTTCCCCCAAAATTTATATGTTGAAGCCATGACCCCAATGTGACTGTATTTGGAGATAGGGCTTTTGAAAAGTTAATTAAAGTTAAATGAGTTCATGGAGTGGAGCCCTAATTCAATAGAACTGGTGTCCTTATAAGAACAGAAGGAGACACCAGAGATCTCTCTCTCTGTGCTTGCACAGAGGAAAGACCATGTGAGGTCACAGCAGGAAGGCAGCCATCTGCAAGCCAGGAAGAGGGGTCTCACAAGCAGCCCTGCTAGCACCTTGATCTTGGACTGTTAGCCTCCAGAACTGTGAGAAAATAAAGGTCTGTTTTTTAAGCTGCTAGGCCTGTAGTATTTTGTTATGGCAGCCGGAGCAAACTAACACAATAGGCAAAAGACATGAGGAGAGGTTTCCCCAGAGAAGGTATACAGATTGCAGGTAAGCACATGAAATGATACTCAGCACCATCAACCACTAGGCAAATGCATATTAAATCCACAATGAAATACCACTACACACCTTTCAGAATGGCTAAAATTTAAAAAAAAATTCTGACAACACATTCTCAAGGATGTGGAGAAACTGGATCACTCATACATTGCTGGTGGGAATGTAAAATGTGACAGCCATTCTGGAAAACAGTTTAGCAGTTTCTAACAACAAAGCATGCAACTGTCATACAACTTAGTGATTATATTCCTGGGCATTTATCCCAAGTTACTGAAAACATATGTTCACACAAAAACTTGTACAAGAGTATTCATAGAAACTTTATTTGTAATAGCTGAAACCTGGAAACAACCCAGATGTCTTTCCACAGGTGAGTGGTTAAATAAATTGTGGTACATCCACACCATGGAATACTCAGCAATAAAAAGGAATGAACTATTGATACACAAAACAACATGGGTGAGTCTTCAAAGAGTAATCCTGAATGGAAAAAAAAAAGCAATCTCAAAAGGCTATATACTCTATGCCTTTATTTGTAGAACATTCTTGAAATGATAAAATTATAGAAATGGAGAACTGATTAATGGTTGTCAAGGGGTTATGGGGGGTGTGGAGGGAGGGAAAAGGGTGCTTCTATAAAAGGGAAGCATGAAAAATACTATGGTGATAGAAATGTTCTGCATCTTGTCATCGACATCAGTATCCTGGTTTTGACATTCTACTATAGCTTTGCAAGATATTACCATTGGAGGAAACTAAGTAAAGGGTACACAATACTTCTGTATTGTTTCTTACAACTGCATGAGAATCTATAATGATCTCAAAATAATACTTTTAATTAAATAAATCTATATCTCCAGCTTATTTTTTAATGATTGTTAAGCATTCAGAAAAATTCATTTGACTAGTAAACTATTCCTTGCCTTGCCTTGGCATTTCTATATTTCACTTTATTTTACTTTTAAGAAAAGTAGTGTTAGCATGTTGTATGCGTTTTGATTTTAAGAGTAAAACATATTGCCTCAAAAAACAATGTATTTTTCAAATACTGTTCTTTTAAAAACAGCCTTATTTAGATAAAATTCACATACTATACAATTCACTGATATAAAATGACCTATTCAATAGCTTTTAGTATGTTTACAGCATTGTGTAACTATTACTACACCCAATTTTGGAACATTTTCACTGCCCCCAAAAGAAACCCCACACCACTGAGACACTGCTCTCTCTTCATTACCCCATCTTCCCAACCCTAGGAAACACTGATCCACTTTCTCTCTGTATAAGCCTCTTCTTTTAAAAAGGATACTCTGTAAATAAAAGTTTAACAAAGTAATTATTAGTTGTCATAATCTTAATATAGTACTAAGCTAATTTTCCTATATGAGTTTTTTTTTACTTTATGTATGGAATTTAAATACTTAGTACATCTTCCTTTTCTGTGTAAATAACTATATGTATCCCATTTATATATATATATATATATATATATTTTTTTTTTTATCCTGGAAAGATAAAAGGTAGTGTTTTCAAAAAATGTTTTTCAAGTCTCTAGTATACTAGATTGAATTTAATTGAAAATTGTGCAGCTTAGGGAATTTTTTAAGATAGTTGTTTATTTTTTTAAAAAATTTATTGATACATAATATTTGTACATATTTATGGGGTACCTGTGGTATTTTCGTACATGCATAGAATGTGTAATGATCAAGTCAGGGTATTTAGGATATCCATTGCCTTGAGCATTTATAATTTCTGTGTGTTGGGAACATTTCAAGTCCTCTCTTTTAGCTATTTTGACATACACAATACATCATTGTTAACCGTAGGCACAGTATTCTGCTGTCAAACATTAGAACTTATTCCTTCTATCTGTCTATTAACCAACCTGTTTTCCTCCCCCTCCTTCCCACACACGTACCCTTCCCTGACTCTAGTAATGATCATTCCGCTGTCTCCCTCCGTGAGATCCAGGAATTTTAAACCACCTTATCCACGGAATCCTCTCTTGAAAACGTGTGGCTTCCTGCTACTGCCTGCCTGCTAAGTTCTGTTCTACCCCCTCCTGGCCCCTCCTTTCTCTAAGGCAGCCCAGATTCTACTGGGTGCTTCTTAGCATAGTCTGTAAAGAGCTGAGATACCATATGCCGTTAACATTATTTGATCTTGGAAATATTGGCCTTTGCTTTCCTTCTAATTGTTTTGAATTAGCAGTAATTTCTTAATCCAATAAAATGTCCTTACTTCAATTTCTACCTATTGTGAATCTGTAAAATATAAGTTTTGCTAACTAAACCAAATAGATATTATTATGTGTGTGAGAGCATTGAAGATAGCTAAAGTAGTAAATTGGTTTCATTTCTATAAAAGCATTCATTATGCAGATAGCAGCAATTCAAAGAATTGTTTATTTGTTTCAACTAGTTCTCTGAAGTCTTCTATATGATACTTTATTGAGCTAGTTATGATATGATATGAAACAAAGGAAATGTTTTGTCTTATACTAATATTATCTAATTTAAACCTTTAAGTAACTCTGAATGTTCCTCTTTCTACAGACAAAATAAGATTTGATAATGTTTTATAATTTAAAGTTACAGTTTTATTTTAATTTTTATATATAGCATTTGAACAAAAAGGTATCTAATTCCTTCTAAAAATAGGTCAGGTAAGAATATTTAAGAACACAAATGTGTTGTTTTCCTTGACTTGATATTTTGCATTTTCTTGCATTCTTTCCTGGAGCATGTCTAAATGTAGAAATAGCTATAAAGAGGACGTAAGGAATAGGCTTGAAGTGACTGTGATCATGTAGAGTTTCATTTGACTCTGGGGGAGAAAAAAAAAAAACTCAAAGTAAATTCTCAGCTCAATAAAGTCAGCTTTAAAATTGTCCCCATGCAAGCTGAGAATTGACTTTTGAATCAGGTCCACAAGGAAAACAGAAAAAAATAAAATAGATATAAGTACTGTTTGGTCTAGCATTTATAGAAAATAAATTAAAATCTAAGGAGCATGTATAAGCAGAGTCAAGTTTGTGATTTTTAACTATGTAACTAGGTATCTGTTCTCTGCTAACATATGAACTGTTGTTTTGAAATTGCTGTTTTCCAACTCCAGAGGATCAATACATTTTTCTTCCGGGAAGTTAATTTAGATGGGAGAATTTTATCCAGTGTTGGGAGTGTGTATGGGGATAGTTGCTTAAAAGATGTGTATTTACATTTGATGTGCTAAGAACTTGCTGGTGGCAGCAAGAATGCATAGTTCGTTTCTTTGATTACACTCGCCATCATCCACGCATATCCAGTGCAGCTTCTCTTCTGTCAGCTCATGCTGTTGCATTTATATTTCATTTTCCATACTTTTTGCTATATAAGATTTATCTTTTTTTTTTAAAAGGAAAGTTGTAAATATAAAAAGAAGAATGGAAAAGTGAAGACAAGAAGTCATATTTGGACAGCAATTATAATTAACTTTATAGTCTACATAATTTTTTTCCAACCTCTGAATTTGTGTTCCAACTTTTGAACATCGTCTGCCTATTTTGAGCATTTGTAAACATTTTGAGAACCCTTTTCATGTACTGTTAATCTACTTCATTCTTATTAGCAAAGTAAGAGATAATTTTGCATAAAAGAGCATTTTCATGAGAATATCATCATAGCATAGAGTAAATTATATTGTGGTTTTTAATTAGATGAGTATATTTAGAATGCCAGTCTCTGTTTAGAAAATCACAAGGCCCATTAGTGAAAACAATTAGTTAAGAGTGTAGCTTTGTGAAGTGTGTATGTTAGAAGTGTTAGGACAAAAAACACTGTGAGCTTCATTAGGGTTTTTGTTGTTTAAAGCAATGTAGGTGCTTAAATTTTCAAGTTATAAAAAAATTAAGTTTATTAATGTTTTTTGCAGATCTTTTAATAATATCACTTTGGCAGAGGATAGTATTTAGGCTGAGAATATTTTTCTTATATAAAAGACAACATTCAGACCATTTCTGTAGTGATCGTTTTCTATGTAGGAAGGAATCCAGGATCTCAGACCCTTTAAAATCTCTAATCGTAGGCTCATGTCTTGCATACTACATAGTTAATAGAAAAAAAAAGCAGATTTGTATAAATGAGCAACAATTAATAGTAAAAATGCTAAAAATAGAGAATGTATTTGTCATTCATTTTATTCCATGAATTTGTTTTCATACTTTTTGAAATTTTTCCTTTTTTTTTTTTTAAAACAGGATCATTTTGGAATTCAGCTTCCTTTGATACTGAGGCTTCATACCTTCATTTTCCTACTTTCCATGGAGAACTTAGTGCTGATGTGTCTTTCTTTTTTAAGACAACAGCTTCATCTGGGGTATTTTTAGAGAACCTGGGGATTACTGATTTTATACGGATAGAGCTGCGTTGTAAGTGTCCTTTCCCAAAAAAGTCTAGAGGATTCTATCAGTAGTAAATCCTTTAACTAATTTCTAAAATACTAATATTTCTACCTTATCAGCTGAATCTTTTCATGGTATCCCTTTGAAAAAATTCTGACATTAACTTATACTTTTTGTAAGAAAATAATTAGATATTTAACATGATAATTTGGGAAATTATTGGTATTCTCTAGAACCAATTTTAAGTTTTAATTTCAAATAATTAAAATAAAAAATTTTACCTGGTTACAAAATTACTTAAATCAACCACTCATTTTGATATACTCATAGGTTGCTATTAATATCTTAATATCAAATATATATTACATGCCTTTAAAATTATATAATCTGAATCACTGTAACAATTATTTTTACGTAAAATGCCAGATGCTATTTAGTTTTCTTTGCCTTGAATAAGTAGCTTTACTCTTTATCAATAGGAAACATTAACTCAGAGGATGAATTTCTTAAAATCTGTTGTTTTTTTCTCCAAATTACGAAGGTATTTTACTGTTTCATCCCACATCAGAAGACTTATTTCTGTACTGATGTCATTAGTTCCTTCTATAACATTGAAACCATTATCCTTATATTTAGTAATTGTTATGTTGTGGTGCTATTCCTAAGTATATTGGAGACTCAGCACTCTACCATGTGAACTTACTAACAATAATTATGTCTAATATTTCCAGCTCCGACAATAGTGACTTTTTCATTTGATGTGGGGAATGGGCCTTTTGAAATCTCAGTGCAGTCACCCACCCACTTCAATGATAATCAGTGGCACCATGTTAGAGTTGAAAGGAACATGAAGGAAGCATCCATTCAAGTGGATCAGCTCACACCAAAGACACAACCTGCTCCAGCAGATGGCCATGTCCTCTTACAGCTCAACAGTCAACTCTTTGTGGGTAAGTTCTCCTTTTAAGCAACTGGTTGTTTAATTGTATGATGTTGGTGCAGAGATGGGCTGAAATAAAATAATACCAACTGTAGAAATAATGGTGATAACAACAAACAGCAATAACAAACCACCATTTATTGAGAACCTATGTTCTAAACTGTGCCAGGTGTTTCATTTGTTCCTCATAACCAACCTGTGAAATGGGTATTATCCCTGTTTTACAGGTGGGATACCTGAGGTTTAGAGGGTTGACTTGCCTTCAGAAATCCACCTAGAAATGAGATTCAGATTTGTCTTTGACTAATTCCTAAACCTGCATACTCATGTTCTTAATATTACATATTATGTGATTTGTTCCAGTTTGTTTATTACCTTTGTGATTTAGTATGATATTGGAAATGTTTATCTCTGTTCTCAGAATTGTTGAGGAACCCTCCTTGTAATTCCAGCTGATGCCAATCAATGGGCTGCCCCCCACTACCACTGCGTCAAAAACAGGCCAAGGGCAGGGGGAGAAAAAAAAGAGCACAGTGTGTAGAATCCATAGTTTGTCCAGTTTCATCAGTTTCTCTGATGCATTCCTTTATTTTGCCCATTTTTCTGGTATCTTGTGGTCACCAACTTCATATATGCATCTGAATGTTGTTCCTTTCACTTGGCATTTATAGACTGGACAGTGGAATCCTTCTAGATGTGTTTGTTTTACTTTGCATCTTTGCTAATTAGTTTATAGAATATATGGACCATGAAGTTCAAAGAATTATCTCTTGCTTGATCAATTCTCATGTATTTTAATGTAAATAAGGACATGTCAGCACTATAAAACAGAATAAATAAATTATTAGAAATTATATTTCAGGCATTTTCAAGAGTTATATTTTTGAACAAAATTCATCAGATCCCCTTCTATCATTTAACATTCTCATCCTATTAGCACTCTCTCACTGCAAAGGATGATGCTTATTTGTGACATACTTGAGGAAGATACATTTGGGATTTCAAATAAATTTATGTATTTATTATTTCTATGATTTATTCTTTCTTTCACTCAATAAATAATGAACAGCTTCTATGAGGAAGGTACTATAATAGACAATCTAATCATGATCTGTGGCCATGTGGCTGACTTATTGAAGGATATGAAAATGAAGAATATATGAGAAGAAATATGTAACTTTTCTTTTAATAACATGCTAGAAGCTCAGTCAGGAAATTGATGAAGCTATTCTTGAATTACAAAAAATGAGAGGTGGCCACAACAAAAGGTATGGCAATTTAAAATCTGTCAGTAGCTTGGGAATAGCCTACTATTCTTGGAAATTGGGAGGCTGAAATGGTCCTGGAATTTTTCAGTGAAATATGCTGCAGTTTGCCTGTAGATGACCTTTCATTCTTGGTATGAATTTCAACTTCATAGAGATGGAGTCACTATATGTCTTGGGTAGTAAGAGGCAGGCAGATAGGAATCCTGGCCTTAGTTTGATTTCAAGTAGTTACAATGAAGTATTAGTATAACATCAGAAAACTGCTTTAAAACAGACTTGAATCTTTTTGCATCGATCATGTGATATAATTTTAATGAGGATCTAAGAGATTTCATCTTTATTGAGGCAATTGTTTAGGCCTTTGACATCATCATATGTGTTCAGATTTAGGGATGGCCATGTTACTTGAAAGTTTTAAAAATGGAACCCTTGATTATGTTTAAATCAAAGTCAATGAAAATTAAAAAGAAAAGGCAAAAAGAAAGACCTGTGAAAAAAAGTAACATCTACTGTTAATAAAAATCTGTTTATACAGTTTCCTCCTTCTTGTTCCTGTATAATTGTGAGTAAATTGCCATGATTTAATGTGGTGATACTAAGACAAAGACTCATAAAAAAATAAAGACTTGCAGTCTTGGGTAGAGAAAATCACGGACTGTCAAAAAGCTACATAAAAGGATTGTTTTTATCTTTACCTGTACCACACAGTGGACTACTTTCTTAGGAAAGGGCCTTAATCGAGTTAATAGAACTATGCTTACAAGACAAAAATATTAATTTATCAATTTACTACATTACTATCCAACAAATCAGATTTTTTTTTCCCTGCAGGAAAACTCAGTGAAAGGCAAATTATAATTAAAAAGGTTACACTGAATTAGAGCACAGTGGGTGAAAAACTAGTAAAAAATCAGTAGTAATTAGAGCTAATTTAATGAAACACTTACTAAGACCAAAAAGTTCTCCGTCTTTCTTTAGAGTCTATTTCAGTGGATGAGACAAGAGACAGCCAATAATAAAAAATAAAACAAAAAACTCTCTCTATACATATTGAAACATACATATGTATATACACATGTATGCACACATGTACATGCATACACACACCTATATGCATATATAAATTTCCAAATAGTCATAAATTCTATAAAGTAAAAAGCAGAGTAAGAAGTCAGGCAAAGATGTGGGGTGGGGACTTCTATTTCAAGTAATGTGGTCATTTGACCAGAGGCCGGAGGAAGCGGAAGAGAGAAAGAACCCTGTGCACAAGTGAAGGAAGAGAATTCCAGATGGAGGGATCACGCTCAAAGTGGTGGGAATGAGCTTTAGGTATTCAAGGAACAGGGCGAAAACTAATGTGGCCGGAGAGAATCATTGTTAGGGAAAGCATGATGGGAAACAAGGTCGTGTTATATATTGGGTCTCGTGAGGGCATAGTGATGAATTCAGACTTTATTCTAAGCGATCAGAGGAGTGGCATAATTTAATTTACATTTTCCAAGATCTGTCTTACTGCTGTGAGGAATATGGATGGAGTGGAAGAAGGCAATGGCAGCAGTTCATAGGAGAGATAATAGTGTGCAAGCTAACGCATGAATGTTGAAATAGAAAGTAGGGACATATTTTGCATGTAGATGCACACAACTTGCTAATGAATCAGTTATTGCTGTCAGTGTTTTGCCACTTACCCATGATAATATGCTTGGGTACAAGATGTTTCTTTGTAGGTTTCTGGGTTCCTCACCTCAGTTCCCAGTTTTTAATTTCACCTGAAGTTAGCTTCTCTTGTTTTCTTTGTTCGTCCTAATATAGAGAAGTGATTTTTAAAGATGTTTCCTGCCTCCACAACCCAGATTATATACAGAAGCCATATTCTTGCCAGGCTGCAGAAAGCCTCTGGTCCTTTTTCATAGTGCAGAGAAAATCTCACCACCTTCCCCTCCTTCAGGGAGATCCCACCTGCCCCTTAATCACACTCTTACTGAGAAATCAGGCTTCTTTGTTCATAGATTTTGTTCTAGCATGTGTCATATGTAGAAAGACCCTTCTCTTGGAAACTGTGTCTTCACATACTGATACCTTCAGATATGTTAGAGTTGAGTGTTGTTCTGCTGTCAGAGTTGGTGACTCCATGGGTTACTGGGAATTTTCACTTTAATCCAATATAATTGATTTTCTGGCTAAAGTTTTAAAGGGTAATTTAATTTCCCTTACTTGCAAGTTTAACAGTTTAATTTGTAATTCCTTCATCCATCTTAAAAATAATTATAGCTAATTAGTGTTTTCAAGTGTGCATAAAATATCATTTGTATTTGGATATCAGGACAAATTAGTGAAGTAAATGATATTGTGAAAAGTCAGTGTAAAGTTTTCAGCATGACGTTATTCTTCTAATAAAAATGTTTTAAACCTAGAGACTAATAATAATGACGCTGACGTTTGAACAAGTTTTGGGATCTAATGTACAACATAAGGACTATAGTTAATAAAATTGTATGGTCTTTGGGATTTTTGTTAAATCAGTAGATTTTACTTTTAAAAAAGTAACTATGTGAGAGATTAGATATGTTAATTTGCTTCACAAGAGTAACCATTTTACTACCTATAGTATCCCATAACATCATGTGGTAAACCTCAAATATACATAATAAAATTTACTTTAAAAATGAATAAATTACATGGAAAGACAACTTTTATAATATAGGACAAAACCAAAACACTAAGTTAGTCTCAGTCAGTCTAAGATAGATTATGTTACTGTCCCAGCATTTAGTAGCTTTTATCAAAAACGCATCTTTTCTTGTATATAAATTCAGCATAAAATTATTGTTGAATATTTCAAATAGCAAATAGAGTTATTTTAAAACACAGCAGACATGAAACATCAGAAATTTCAATAACACAGAAACGTGTTAATTTGAGATACCATCTTTACCACTTTCACCCACATATAAAATGTTGTAGATATTTGAATATACATTAATTTTGATTTAAATGATATTCTCCATTTCACTGACTAGGTCTACGTTGATGTAGACCTCATCTATTATCTTGTCTATTAGCATTACATTTTTTTGCGGTGAACATTTTTGGTCATCTCTCAGAAGTGGCTGCTGCAACGAGATAACCTGAAAGAGTCCTTTTCTCCATTTGCTTTTTTCATCATCTCTACTAAAGACCAGTCATAAAGGGGATGCACACTTTGTGACTGGTCAGAGTGAAACTCTTAGGAAAGATTAATGCTTTAATTTCTGAGCAAAATCAGTAAAAATAAATAGAAAGTACTTTTAAAAAATGTGATCCAGCTGGGCAGCAATTCTATATGACAACTGAAATAGGAGTAAGGAAATGATAAATGGAGTTTTGGAGATGTGACTAGTGTTAGCCTATACCCAAGAAATATGAAGCAGAAGGCTTTTTTTTAACAATCCCTGAGGTTTCAAATGTCAGAGCTATTATCTTCAACTAATCTAAACTGTAGGATGCCATGCAAAGTGAAGGAGGAATAAAATAACGAACAAAAACTCTTTTATGAATAAGTGACAAAGTTAACACCAGTGTAATGTGATAAATTAGAAACAATGGGCACCAATGCAGTGAACATCTCCTCCTCTTCTCCAAATAATGCCAGCCATCATATCACATTGAATTTTATAATAGAAATGATCATGCACCTTCTGTTGGTAGCTTTTTCTTCTCCATTCTTGTTCTTAATTGTGACATTGGGTCTTTACTATTCTTTTCACATTCTCTCACTTTGTCTTTCCTGTGTGTGTGATTTATGCATATCTTAAATAGTCCTATTCAGAGCCGTTACTCATTACCTTGACAAAATAAGTTTAGTGACCTGATGCTAATCAGTGTATTGAACATTTGCCCTTGACCTTGTTAGCACTGAGAACTCAGTGTCCAGTCACTGCTGTTATCACGGGCTCACAAACCCTCTCTAGCCACACAAATGATGCAGAGAAAAGAATCAATCATTTTTTAAGCTGAAATGTGACAGTGGTCATTTTCTATTTTGGTTTGTAAACTCAGCATTTTCCTAGACGCTTCTTAAATTAGCCTTGAATTGATTTTCATTCAACCAGCTCTGCAATTTTTGTTTCCAGTCTAAATTCTTTTACTGACAGGTCTTTTATTGGGGCTAACTTTATTTCAATACTTTGTAATTAGAACCTGAAGGGGAAGTAAGGACCCCAGACATAGTCAGAAGTCATTTGTGTTGCATTTGAATTGCATCAAATCTGCAAATATTTATTGAGTATCTAAAGTGAACAATTCCTAAAAACCATTAGCAAAGGTTGATGTTGAACTCTTAGCATATTGAAGCTTTGAGACTGTAGTTATCCATCTTACCTGCTTTTTTGATGAACATATGCTTGTATTTTTGTTGGATAGGTACCTAAGAGTGGAATTACTGGGTCACAGCATATGCATATGTTAAGCATTAGGAGATATTGCCAAATTGCTAGTGATTATTTGGATATCTACCTTTATGAAGTGGCTGTTCAAATCTGTTGCCCATTTTCTACAAGGTTGTCTTTTTTTAAGAAAAAAATTATAGGAATTCTTTATGTGTTTTAGATGCATCCTTTCATATAAATTTATTACAAAATCTTCTACCTCTCTGTGAATTAATTGTGCTTTCATATTGTTAATGGTGTCTTTTTATGAACGGTTCTTAATTATAATATATTCCAGATTTTTCTTTTTTAAATTCTAGCTTTTGATATGCTAAAATATAGTTATGGGAACAGAATATCAAGCAGCCTTACATTTGAATAATTTTTATTTCAGTCTAATTTTCTTTTGTAGTAAATGTGTTCCCCCATTACCAATTCAGTACAGTAAAGGTCACATTTCTCTTTAATGTAATCAAATCATTTATTTTAATTATGTGCTTCTTCGCTTCTTGAGTTATCTTTTTCTTTATTAGCCTAAGAAACCCCCAGTGTACGTTTCCCTGTCCAGTGGGTAAATCTTAGTGATCATTGACTGAAGTTAGAATTCAGATGGGATATCTTGAGACAAGAAGTTATGACTAATACCACCAACAGTTCATTTCTTTAAGACTTTAGTATGTTCAAACCAGAGAGCTGCTGTGACCTTGACGTATGAGAAATCTAAACAGACCCATTCATTCTGCTGCTACTACCACTGGGGCATGTTCTCCACACTGAGTTTGGTTCAGAGAAAAGTGACTAAATTTTCTGCCTATGACATTATTGCTTACACCAGCTGCCTCTTTAAATCATAATAGTTCTTTGAACATGAGAGAGTATAGCCCTTTTCCTCCCTACATTTCTAGGCCTTTGCTTAATGAGGAACATTACACAGCAAAATTGTACCCGGCCTTCTACTTTCACAGACTTCTACCTTAACTGACACCACCATTTCTGCAGGGCTAAATCTTCCTCCAGGTTGGTTGACAGGATTCAGGATCCAATGTTTGATATACAGAGGACAGCTTTTCCCCTTCAATCTCCTGACTTGGCCCTGGGCCCAGCCTGCATGCCCTCTCACTTTCCTGCCTCAAGTTTGTCTGTGGTTGGGGCCTTACTTTTCTTTCTTTGCCACAGTGCCAAGGTCAGGGAGAGCCCCTGTACTCTGCCAGGCAAATTTCTATAACTTCAAATTTTAAAGAGAAGTGTGGGGACCTTGATTTCTTTCTCGCTCTGAGGCCCCTAAGGGCAAATTATGCAGTTATTACCAATTAATCCTCAATAATATTCAAGCACAGCACATGGATAATTTGTCATTAAAAATTTTAAGTGTAGTCACAAAGGTCTTCCTGCCACAAAAGTAGTGGAAAGTTGGCATAGGAAAGAGCCAGCTCCTACTCTGTGACAATAATATCTGCCACTTAGAGTAACTTCCTGAGAATAATGAACATGATGAAAGGATTGGGCCAACAGGTAAAGGCTAACTCAGTCTCTGCTCCACACCTAGCCAAGTTATTTAGGTGCAAGACCTCCATACTGTTATGTATGTGGACAGGTGCAGTTATATTCAATCACATAGAAAGGTTAGACATTTGTTTCATAAGATATTCAGTGTTTATGAAGTTCTGAAATTCATTATATCTGATATAGCCTGGCAGGTAAATTGATAGAAAATTAATTGGAAGATAGCTTCAAACATAATGCTCAGTGGAAACATCCAGAATCAATTAATCAAACTGTAGTTCATTTTAATTGGACATACTCTAACCCTGAAAAGGCACTGGAATCTTTAATTAAGCATTCAAGCCCAATTCTATTTACATTAGCCATGCTTTTCAGAAGAGTTACATCTGAAAATTAAAAAAAAAAACTATTAACTTGAAATCTAACGGTAAAGTAAAAATCCTCAGCGCATGTATGACACAACTGTTTGTGTCTAATTAGACATTATGTTTTCTGATCATTTAAAGATGTAGTTTAAAACTATTTGATTAGGTAAACAACTCTTTAAAAGTCCAGAATTTAAAAGTTTTGTTTAAAAGTTGGGTGTTGACTTTCTTCTATTACAAATAGTATTTTTTTTTTTTTTTTTTTGAGACAGAATCTTGCTCTGTTGCCCTGGCTAGAGTGCAGTGGCGTTATAGCTCACTACAACCTCAGACTCCTGGGCTCCAGCCATCCTCCTGCCTCAGCCTCGCCAATTAGCTGGGGCTACAGGTGCACACCACCACACCCAGCTAATTTTTTTCTATTTTTGCTACAGACGTGGTCATGCTCAGGCTGGTCTTGAACTCCTGGCCTCCAGTAATCCTCCTGCCTCAGCCTCCCAGAGTGCTGGGATTACAGGTGTGAGCAACCACGTCCGGCCTTCTATTTAAGCATATATTTCACACACATACAGATTTTTTTCTTGCTAATAACCCCATGCTCTGTCCTTCTTCTCCACTTTATCTATTTTTACCATTAAAACCATGTAGTAATCTTGTGTTTCCCTGTCTCAATTTGTTACTAGACTATGAGCTTTTTGACAGCAAGATCAATTGCATGTAATTTCATATCTCCAGTGTCAGACACAGTGCCTAGCAAAGAGCTGCTGCATAAAGCTTGGAGAACTGAAATACCAGTCAAACCAAAGATGATCTGAGGTTTTGAAGAAAATGAAAGAGTTTTTTTTTTTTTTTTGACTGTACTGTGGTGTGAAGAGAAAAGGGGCTTCCTCGGAATGAAAGGCTACCTGTGGGTTCTAATTCTACCTCTGCCTCTAACTAAATGTGTCTCTAATATTTCCTCAGCAGTGCCTGTGGGCCAATCCCTGAAATTCTCTATGCCTCCTGTTCCCCATCGTCCATAACAAACTAAACAAGAAAAAATAAATTAGAACAGTTGGAAATGGACTGTAGTCAGTTATTGGACCCCAAGTTCTTTAGTTATTAGGTCATTAAATATGAAATGTCTGATTTTGAATTAAACGTGTAATTTATTGTATCTCAAACAAGAAGCAGTACAACTAATCAAAGTATGCGCCTAAACTATCAACACAGTCGATATTCTCAGGTTGCCCACGTGGCTCATTTTCACAATTAAAATCACCAGAACAGAACTTCTCCAACCATCGACATACTGTGCGCGTTCATTAGCCACATCCTTCCCACACACTTCGTGGATGTTTCGAGCTGTCTGCGCTGCATTGGTTCCAGGATGGAACACATATTCGAAAATAACATGAATTTTTGACTTACCTATGGTTTCACAGAAATTGCTCAAAGAATGTTTTTGAAAGATAATCAGAAGCCAAAATGTGCATTGGAAAGACTGAGGATGTACCTTCACGATAAAAATAAATCAAGGAGTGTCAAAGTGAAATATCAGAGATATCAACTGTCAAACTTAGTACTTAAGGACATTGGACATTTCATACTTAATAACTTAATATTATTATGTTACTGGCAGAATGAGGTAAACTCCTGAATCAGAAAGACTGTGGTTATTTCAGGGGAGCAAGTGCATAACAAAGTGACTTAATGTTACGAATACTTTCGACTATATACCATGATTTAATGTACTATCACATAAAGTACACAAGTAATACACCTTGAATCCAAACTTCATGGCACCTTGCTCCCTCCAAAATGTTCCTGTGCCAAAGCCAAAACCAAGTCTGCAGGCTACCTTACTCAGGAAAGAAATCTCCAGCAAGGATGCCAAAGGAATCTTGGCCAAAAACTTTGAGCACTGGGGACTCACTGATTTGAGTCAGCAGAGTGGGGGAATAGGGGGCTGGGAAGATAAGGTGAGTAGCAGCTCTGATGTGGAAGAAAGAGAGAGTCCTGGGAATAAGGGCACAAGAGAGACTTCAAGAATGGCACGTTCCTCAAAAAGCTACCAACAGATCTACCGTATGATCCAGCAATCCTACTACTGGGTATTTATCCAAAGGAAAGGAAATCAGTATATGGAAGAGGCCTCTGCACCCCCATGTTTACTGCAGCACTATTCACAGTAGCCAACCTATGGAATCAACAACCTAGGTGACCAGGAACAGATGAATGGATAAAGACAATGTGGTATATATACACACTGGAATGCTATTCGGCCACAAAAAAGAATGAAATCATGTCATTCACAGCAACGTGGATGAAACTGGAGGGCACTATGTTAAGTGAAATAAGCCAGGAACAGAAAGTTAAATATCACATGTTCTCACTCATATGTGGAAGCCAAGAAAAAGTTGATCTCATGGAAGTAAAAAGTAGGACAGAGGATACTAGAGGCTGGGAAAGGTAGTGGGGAAGGGGGTATAGGGAGAGATCTGTTAAAAGATACAAAATCACACCTAGATAGGGGAAATAAGTTCTAGTGTTCTGTACTACTGTAGGATGACTACAGTTTATGATAATATATAGTTTCAAATAGCTAGAAGGAGGACCTTAAATGTTCCCAACACAAAGAAATGAAGAATGTCTGAAATGATGGATATGCTCATTCCCTTGGTTTGATCACTATATGTTATACGTATTACAACATCACGATGTACCCCATAAATATGTACAATTATCATATATCTATTAAAGTATTTTTAAAAAGAACACAATAAACAACTCAACTGGACATACCATATTGGAAAACAAATGAATGACAGGATTGAGTAAATGCAGGGGGAATTAAACGGTAAGATGTCCAGGTATTCTCAAACTCTGGGATGAAATCAACTTTCCCCGCCATGCCCACATAAACTGAGATTGGAGTATGTCTGACACCCCACTGCCTCTAGATTTATAAATACAAAATATGACCCACACCCTTCAGACATTTGTATCCCTCATTAAAAAGACATACATGATGTAAAACTGAAGCTATTTGAATAAAGAAACTTAAATATAGACATTTAGATAGAAAGTATTATATCTCTGAATCTGAATTCTAAACAGCATTAGTGCCCATGAGTCCAGAATTCTCAGGAATTCTTTAAGCTTCCTTTTCATGGTGTTTAATTATCTGAAAATATCTAATTAGTTTATTCAGAAATGTTCATTGAGTTTGGGCCTCGTTCTCAGTCTCAGAGATGCAAACATCCCTGTGCGGCAGAAGGTGGTCTCCCCTTCAACCCGTGAAGCACTAAGCCCTCATCTCCTACTGCTATGATGTAATGTGGTTTAATGAATAAATGAATACGTTTATTAGTTATTGCACAGCGATTGTACGTCTGGCACTGATCTTTGTGCTGAAGATACAGCAGTAATTGAAGTAGCCCTTGTCCAATGTGTGTCCCAATGGAGAGACAAATAAGTTAGTAAAATGTAAAACCTAATTGGTGATGACAAAGACTTGTTTATTTATGGTCTTTATGGAAAATTTTTTGACTCTGAAATAAAAAAACAACTGTTTAATCTTTGAGGATAAGGAGATCTGTGTCTCCTTTAGAGGCCCTGGGACCTTCAAATTGCCTCTCGATAGAATTGTTGAGGTTATTTAGACTAGGGTCCTATTCTCCCACTTTGATTTCTGAGCATTAATTTGTGGTATTCCTGGACACAAATTTCCGTGTAAGTCCACAAGGCTTACATTTCTACTAGGATAGTGTTTATACAATGATGGTCAAGGGATCATCTGAATGAGAATCACCTGTGACGTGGCTTATTAATTGTTTAGATGCACAGCCCTATTTTTGGACCACAGCATCAGTATTTCTTGGAGTGAGCTTCTGAGCGTCTCTTTAAGAGGCTGTCCGTGATTCTTAAAGTATTTCTTAAAGTTTGAGAACTTCTGTCTTAGGATAGTGGGGTCTGATTTCACCCAAACATTGTAGACCTCTTCAAGGGTGACATGATAAATGCATAGAAATATATGTTCAATAAACGTTACATAACTTGTTTCTTCATCAATCCCCTTTTGTAATTTTGTTGACAATCTTTCTAAGCATAAAACAAGGAAGACTGGACCAAGCTTTAGAAAAAAAATCACTGGGAAATATGCCAGACAAAACAAATAATCCAATACTCAGTTACCATCTTTTTGATAATGGATAACAACCAAAAGACCACATCAGTGCATAGTCGGAAGAATTCAGGGATTCCTCCCTAATTCTCATAAGGTTAACACTGTACCAGAATCAGTTTTTAATAAATGAACGGCAAGCCACATTTACCCACCGATATGTGCTTAAAATAAAATTGAAAAAAAATAGTTTCTATATAAAAGTAAGGTATGGCCTTTACTTGTCCTTTGAAATAAAGAGACAAAAACCAAAACTTCTGCAGTTTAAAAATTAATAAATCTTTCTTAGGAAGCAAATATGTGACAAATTCAACTTTTAAAAAATTTAATTAATGTTTTATCTTCTTGAAGTCTATATTTGGTCATGAATTGTGTTTCCAAAATTATATTTGCTCATCCAACCTTTGCTATTCTCTGTAAGGCCTCAGTTTTTTTTGGTCTTTAAATCCTGAATAAAACACCTGGGAACATGTTTCCATTTGCAGTATTTCCCTTTTAGGTGGAACGGCCACCAGACAGAGAGGCTTTCTGGGCTGCATTCGGTCTCTGCAGTTGAATGGGATGACCTTGGATTTGGAAGAAAGGGCCCAGGTGACTCCAGAGGTGCAGCCAGGTTGTAGGGGACATTGCAGCAGCTATGGAAAGTTATGCCGCAATGGAGGGAAATGCAGAGAAAGGCCCAGTGGGTTCCTTTGCGACTGCACTTTCTCTGCATACACAGGGCCATTTTGCTCCAATGGTAAGTGTGGCATGAGATACTTTAACAGGAAAACTTATGCAATCTGAATCAAACATCTGGCGGTTCTTTTCTGTGTAGCTATTTGAAACAAATATTTCCATTTCTAAATTTCTTTTGCAAAGTATCTGTGTAATGCCAATCATATTTCATTACTTAGATTATTTGACTCAATTCTTGAAAAACTAGTGTCTGTTGCTGATAACATCACTGATAGTTGCCTCTAGGTGTCTTAAAGTGTTAACTGCTCGGTCTGCTTGCTTCCATCTAATGTTGATGCTTTTAAATAATATGGCTGCCAGCAACCTGTCCCATGTGGCAGTTCTCTATTTTAAAATCATTAAAAGCATTATTGTTATTTTTTATAAAGATATTCAGTAATGCAAGGGAATTTAGGAAGCATTGTTTCTGTATTTTGTTTGTTTGTTTTGCCCAAACAAATACTTTGGCCAGGAATATAAATACCTTTTCCATTAAATATTGATGCATAACAAAATAGAGACACTGAGACATTTTACTGTATGCTCTATTGAATATCTGCAGGACAAATAAAATAGAATTTTTTTCAGCTTCTCTCATCAACTGATCTATGTCATGGAAGAAAGAAAGAAACCACTGAGTGTAGTATTAAGTGTTCTAGACAGACTTCTATGAATATACAAACATTACACTTTCATGGTTCCTCATAGAAAACTGACATCCAATTTAAATTCAGTTTCTTTATTTATAGTCTGTGGGCTACTGAACCTTGTTCTGAAGGAGGCTAACAAAAATTGGCTCCAAATCGAAGTAACTCCTGATTTGCAAAGAAAGCACTGGGATGAGTTAATGAAAAGTTGGCCAAAGTGCACTTTTCAACTCATCTACTTTTTTTAGGAATAAGCTAAAATCTACAAATCAACTTATGATAATAATCATAGACTGCTGCTACCATTCTAGGAGACTTTTCATGTTTAGAGTGAGAATTAAGACCACATCTTTGTAAGAACATGTCTTCATTTTATGAATGTAGATAATTTCCACTTCATCTTGCTAAGTGCAATCAGAAATGTTACTCTGTGTGCATATGTTACGTTGGATATTAAAAGTATATTATAGGTAATAAAACAATAAAACAACAAGCAAAAAAATCCCTGAAATGCAAGAGTCTAGACATTGCTCTATCACCCAGTAAGCATCATCTGTGATTTATACTCAACAACCAGCCCTTTACAGTAATGAAGAGAATCAGGTTCAAAACTAATAATTCCTCCCACCATTTTACCATTCTCTTCATTTTCATACATGTATATTTGGCGTGTATATGTGTGTGCGTGCGCACGTATGCATGTATGTGAGAGGAAGAGAGGGAATTTGGAATGTGAATCTCACGCATCTCACACAAGGGAAATATATACTTTCATAAAATAATTTAAAAGAGGCTAGATAGTTTCTTTTGTTGATCCTGTTTTCCTTTTTCATGTTAATACTAGACTTAGCTTTCTTTTTGTAGTGCACAGTAAATAAGAGAAAATGTTTAGATGTAAAGGAAAATTTTCTGCCTGTTGATCCTGGAAGAGAAGAGAATCCTTCAAACTTTCTTCTTTCCTAACTATTACAGGAAGACTACTGTATCCTATCTACAAAATAGTAGATAAGAGTTAAATTTTAAATAAGAAAGTAGTGATCAAGGGGGTAGAAGACAAGAAGCTTAGTTTATGTCTGAGCTCAGATAAGAAAGCATTTAGCTTTCAGCTGTAAAACTATACTAGTGAATTAATAATGTGTCATTTTAACAAAAAGCCATTTGAAAGATCATTATGAAAGCTCTATTAATTTACTGTGTTATTCAATTCTAGTTTGGGGTTGTTTCTTCTAGCTATGCAATTTATTACTTTAAAAAATTAGAAATAAATTAAATAACTAAAACAAGATCCTTGTACTTAAATTTTCTGAACATAAAATGTCCATGTTATTTCAGAGATTTCTGCATATTTTGGATCTGGCTCATCTGTGATTTACAATTTTCAAGAAAATTATTTTTTAAGTAAAAACTCCAGCTTCCACGCTGCTTCATTTCATGGTGATATGAAGCTGAGCAGAGAAATGATCAAATTTAGTTTCCGAACAACACAAACACCAAGCTTGCTGCTTTTTGTGAGCTCCTCTTACAAAGAATACCTTTCAGTTATCATTGCCAAAAATGGTGAGTGTTTTTTTTTTAGATGGGGGACAGAAAATTGAATTAGAACATTAGGGCCATAATAATATGGATGGTTCTTATGTTCTTGCTTCTCAAACCACAAACATGGAAAGAAGAATGGACCTGTTTTTTGTATTCATTTTGCTTTTTAGTACTATTTTATACGTTTAATCTAAAGGGATTATTTAAAATAATTAAGATGCCTTTCTCTCTTTATAATTTTGATAATTTTACATATGCAATGTAAAATTTTATTTTATTTATATAAAATATGTATTATATTTTATTATTACCAGAAGCTCTTGACTATTCCATATGAATATCAATATTGGTTTTGTGGTTCATTTTGAAATAAGATGTCTTGTTGTACATAACAAATATTTGCTCCAAATCAAAGACATATTAAGGGAGTGTTAATAAGCCAGTATTATGTATAAGAAAATGCCCACAAGATGACCTGTCAGTTCTAATTTTAGGCAATAAAATAGTCACGGGAAATAATGGTGTATCCAGCGAGGGTAAGGGTATGTAGATTAAGAAATGTGTTTGCTACAGAAACCTTGTCACAGAAAACCACTTACTGCTATTTTTATCTTCCCTATATCTGGATAAAAGATAAAAATTTTAGAAATACATTCTCTGAGTGATAAAAATAAACAAACATACAAGCATGTGAATATATCATTTCAACTAATCAATTGTGGCCCAAGGTTACTGAACACCAAAATAATAATATTGTTCAGTAAGTGTATTTATGCTCACTGTGTATTTTGAGCTTGAAACTTATCTGTTAGGATGGTTTTTTTTTTTTGTTAAATTGGAGGATATCCTGTGAAATATATCAGTTGACATCTCCGTAGGCAATTGAGTGCGTAGTATTAATTCTGATGGTAAGTTTGGCTTAAAACCCTTCACTTTACCCTAATTTCATTTCAAAGTCTATGACTGTGTCCACTTGGATATATTTCTTATCTTTAGTAAAAATATATTTGCTATAATTCTTATCTTTAGTAAAAATATATTTGCTTTTAATAATTACATTAATAAATTGTATTTCAGGAATGTGAAATATATTTTTTAAAAGATAATATTATAGAAATAATATTATTGCAATATTAAGCAACAGTTTGGCATTTCAGAAATACTTAATTTTATTATGTTTTTAAGTTAGAGGCTAGTGCAGAGATTTGCATATGCTTAATCTGAGTTGACTTTTAATGAAGAAAATTAAAGATTTGCAGGAAAGAGACTGCTTATGAGCATGACACTTGGTCTTGATTTTGAAAATACAATATTGCAATTTCATTTAGAAACTTACTTCTAGGTATTACGATTAGAAGGTATCTTCCAAATGAACTATTGTGAATTTTTCCTCATAAATGAATAAATAACAACAACCAAAGGATTCTGATTTTTTTATAAGTAGTTCTTAAAATACAATTTTTACTAAAAATATGACTTCTTTTCTACTTTAGGAAGTTTGCAGATAAGGTACAAGCTAAATAGATATCAAGAACCTGATGTTGTTAACTTTGATTTTAAAAACATGGCTGATGGACAACTTCACCACATAGAGATTAACAGAGAAGAAGGAGTGGTCTTTGTAGAGGTAATATAGTAAATGCAACAGAATCAACGGTTACGATGATGACTCCCCAGGACCTACAGCAGAAATTTGATAATGAATACAATAAAGAAAGATACTTTCAGTGGTCTTCTTCTATAGATCATAGAACATCAAATATGGTCTTTTTTTTTAAGCAATAAGATTCTATCTAATATATTATTAATATCTGATACTTAGGATGCCACCTTTTCTTACTTATTTTACTTTGCACAGTAGGGAAATGATGTCCAGTTTATCATAGCATACTAATGGTAGGAACATCGCTATTACAATAAAAGCAGTTTACTTTAGATGGGAGTAAATCCAGTACAGAAAATAATAATTGTAATATCAGAATAAATTTTTTAAAATGATGTGAGCCACAGCAAAGAAAGAGGAATTATGCACTCAACTAGTTTTTGAAGAAAATCACTGATGTTTCGGTGCTCTACATAGAAGAAAATTTCTTAGCTGCTTGACTTAAGTAAAAATACCAAGCTAAGTACAAGTATTGAGGTGAAAAATAACTCATTGTATTTTTTTTTTTGCCTTATGAATTTTGGATTCCTTGTATAATGGAGAAAAAGCAATATAAAGGGATAGAAGGTGGGGTGCAATGGTACCTGAGAGTAGTATAGAAATAGTTTGGAAAAACCTTTCTAAA
Source organism: Daubentonia madagascariensis (assembly GCA_023783475.1). Lineage (NCBI taxonomy): Eukaryota > Metazoa > Chordata > Mammalia > Primates > Daubentoniidae > Daubentonia > Daubentonia madagascariensis. The sequence goes on along the minus strand of JAKFHU010001066.1, from coordinate 4,579,829 downwards.
TGACTAACTCTTTAAAATTTGTTATTTTCTGAACCTTTGGGGCCATGCTCACAGTTGCTTAATCTGTCATTTTCTTTTTGTCTCACTTTACTTCCTATCTTCTCAACAAAATGACATCCACCTGGATGTTCGTGTCTCATGTAATAATTTTGTAGATTGATGAGCATACAAGGAGACAAGTTCACCTGTCATCAGGCACAGAATTCAGTGCAGTCAAATCTCTGGTACTGGGCAGGATTTTAGGTAAGTAAAAGAAACTGCCTTTCTCCTAACCATGATACATAAACATGGATCAGAAGAGTCCTGTTGCACACAGACACACACACACACACACACACACTTCATCATGCCAAAAGAAATCTCTTGCTTTATGTAAACTCCGAAGTGAGTGATAAATGAGGTGCAGGTGTATGTAATCATGAGTAGGGGCTCCCGGCGAGGTGAGCAACCATCTTCTTTTGATGGTGTGGTCACCCTGGCCTCTATCAGGTACCAATGCAGCCTAAGGAAACGTGATATTGTCCTCACACTCCAAAAATATCAAGTAATAAAGGTAGAAACAACAAAGTACCTATCAATCAGGTGCCACATATACAAACCTTCATCTAATGATAAAACTAAGATTAGTTCTAAAGGAAATGGAAGGAGAGCACAATTGTTTTCCTCCTAGTTAGTGAGCGCGCGTTAGGTTATGCATGGACTCTGTTTACCTGGTTGTAGTGTTGTAGTTTGCAGCCACGCTTGCTCCAACTCAATCTACATGCCTCACAATTCTTATTTATTTCCATCAATGACTTCGGATAATGGAACTGAAGTAGAACTATAGTATTGCCATTTTAACATCAAAATATATTTGCTTTTTTTTTTTTACCTTTACCAACGAGAACTAAATTGAAAACAGGGAAGTAAATTTTAAAAGATATTTTCTTTTTAGTTATAAATAAATTACAAAGAGTATTGATATTTCACATTATGTGGCTGGTGGCGGGGGGAGCTTCTTGTAGTCTGGTTTTCATTCCTAGTCTGATATTTGACACTAACCTGGAATATTTTGTCCAAGACAGTCAATGGAATCTTATTTTTGACCTTTTCAGTTATTTGTACCTCTATTAATCATTCCTTATGTTCCCTGTTCATAATCTCAGAACCTTGAGAATGTTTGATGAAATCCATGGATGAATGATCAAAATATTGGCCCTTGCGAAAGTTAATAGTTAAGTTTATAAATATTTATAGACTTTCAAGTACTATGATGAGAACCAAGATTATGTGTTCTTATTCTCCAAACAAACAGGGGAAATACCATGAATTGCAATACTCTTCCACTATGCTATAGTGGATATTAAAAATATGTACAGAATACTACTTAGATATTTGGAAGCTTAACTTTAATATTCCAAATGAGTCTCACAGTGTTAATTATATAAATCCAACTGTTTAAGACTCACGTGTATATCCTTTGCTCTAAGGATGCATATATAGTCGATAACACATTTGGCATGAAATGGTGATTCTACTTTATTTTCTAAAGCTTTAAAGTTGATTCAGATCTTGTCCCCTGATGTCTAATTAACAGATAAGACAATATACACTCTAAGTCTGTGCACATGAGTATTAGTTTTAGACTAAACTTCAAATGTGTAGGCAAAATGGGTAGGCCTTCAGTTAAAACCAAAAGAGGATATATTTAGTTATTTCATATTTGGCATTGGGAAATATTTATAGCTATTTCGCTATAGAAGACGCTGGTCTCTGTGAATTGGCTATGTTACTTTGGATATGTAACTAAGGTGTTTCTGAACATCATTTTAAAAATAACGTTAAGGGGTTTCATTCCATTGCTAACTATAGCATAACATAGGAAGACAAGGAGAACGTCAAAAATCTAAACAGACAAACAAGCAGCAACAACAACAAAACCCCAACTATCTTAACTGTGGGGTCTATCTGCTTCCCTGTGGCTCTCAGCGGGGAGAGGTCTGTGTGCAGGTGTCTGGGGAAAAGATGAGATGGGAGCCCCAGGAAGATTCAGGATGAGGCAGAGATGAAGGGACTAGAGGGTGGAGCCCCGTCCATTGCAACGGGACAGTCTGCCTGAATACTTCTTCTCTGAGCTTCGGGCTCACGGAAGACGCTGTTCCCCATTCTTTCCCTCACAAGCCTACCTTTGCACATGACTGTTGTTATTCACAGAATTAAAAGTATGTGCAAGTGATCATATTGGAGGAGTCTCCACCCCCCAAACTCTACGTTAGTACAGTAGATGCCATCAATGAGTGAACTGTGAGCTGATAGTGCATTCATAGATATCAAGAAGTCATATTAATTAAGTAGGTTTTCTGCGCAAGATATTATGCCATTGTGAGTTGAAATATATTAAATATATTATTAAAAAATTGGGAAACTGATAGGCACTCTGTGAGGAGGATGATATTAACGAAACAGTGGAATAACATTCAAAATATAAGTACTTGTTTCCCTTTTTGTACATGAATATGGGAGATTAATATAGAAATAAAAATGTTAATGTTTTATTCAAGAGTTGCATATTATTCAAATGCATATCACTCATGCTGAAAAATAAGATTAAAATCCAAATTCAGCAATGGGCTTTATAGTCTTAATCAACTCATTTTCCTAAAAGTATAAGTGATAATTTATTTAGCATGTGCCTAAGGTGTGGATCTTGACTGAGGACTAGTCATTTGTAATTCAAAGGAGATTAATAATTTATAGTCAAATTTGGTGTGGTATATGAGTTTATAGTAAAATGTTATATAGTATATTACTGTATTTTAAAATAGTATGTTAATTCATACTAAAATAGATAAACAAGATGGTGAAAAAGTGGAGGTGTTAATGTTTCAAAGAGAATTGCTCAGTCTTGAGGTTACTTATTGTGTTAGTCTGGGTCCTCCAAGAAACAGCGGCCAATATAAGATTAAACATGTAAGGATTTTATTAAGGGAACACTTGTATAACAGAGTGTAAGGGAGCTGGCTAAGGCTGGTAAAGCCATTGGGTGGCCATGCCACTCTGTCTACAAGTAAAGGAGAGAGGGAGCGAAAATCAGGTAAAGCATCCTAGACTGCTGTGCAATCTAAGAAGGATTTAGCCAAGTCTTTGGGGAGCCCTTGAATCAAAGTCAGCCTTCAGAGGAGTCCCTTGTTTCCCAGGAATGAGCCCACCTTAGAATGCCTGCTGCGATCAGCCATTGTCTGGGAGTAGCCCATGGTAAGCCTGACATTGGTGCAAGCATGAGGATGGATTTCAGAGCCCAGCACCCGAGACCCTTGGTCAATTAATCTCCCTCTAGCTGGAGGTCTTTGAGACACATTCTCCCGTCCCCACACTTACCAAATATGTTTTTCATTTTTGTAAGCCCATTTGGCACTTTGATTTATCTATTAATTCAGTACATACCTTGTGGTCCCCTACCATGTATACAGAGAATGCCACTCAGCAAGGTGGATATCACATCTGCCCTTACAGAGCTTTTGGTAGTGGGCATTCAGATAATCATTACAACAAAATGATATTATGTATCTGCTTAAGTATAATGTGCCCCAATATTGCTTTAGATGAAATAGTCACAAATTACCCACCAAATTAAAATATATTAAAATGCTTCTATCATTTTATAGTTTCTGGATATTTCTTTTAAGGGAGTAGAAGACAAACATTGACCAATGTTTTTTGGAGTTGGAATTTGCCCACATTTTCAACAAAAGACTTAAGGATATAACTGACCATCCAGTGTTTTTTCAAATGGATCCCAGAAATAAAGAAAATGCTTTCTGTCTCTTGACTTTCTCCAGTACTCATTTCTTAAACTTAGGAAGAATTGCGGGGATAATTTTGAATTACTGACACTGTTAACTAACATTCCTAGCAGATATTGAACAAGGTGGGTGAATTTTAAGAAACAATATCAAACTGTACTATGATGACATTGTAACAGTTTCTAACTCCCTACTACACTTAAAATATAGAAGGATTCAATAACTTTGGCAATAATAACGTATTGATAGGTCAGTGCTATGGTGGGAAGATGAAGGTTTTAGCTAAGCAGCTCAGTTCAGATCCTCCCGTAATCTCTAGGCTATATTGCATTGGCTTTTCATATTACTAAGCCGTGGTAAAATTAAGTTCTGAGTGCTATGCCTGGCTACCTTTACATGTTAGAATAGCCTTATGATTTATTTAAGTAAAAACTGAATGATCGTTTTCATGCATTCTTAGCAGTAGCTTTTGTATAGTCGATTTGATGGCCCATAGTGATCATTTCTCTTTTCTGAGGCTGCAGAGCCAAGAAGTACTCTCAAATTACCGCAGTGGAGATTTAGACCAGATGTAAATAATGTGTGTAGTCAGCAAAGAAAAGGAAGTCTACTTAATCTCCTCTGAAGAGCTTTAAGAGCGATCTCCAATGTGTCAGGAATTCTTTTATGTAAAACTTGTTTCAATGCTAAAAGATGAGGAAAAACAAGGTGACCTAGGTAACTTAAGGGCATGGTGATTTTGTAAATATATTGTGAAATGACTCTCAAGAGACCGGATTGGTTATTCTAAAAGCAAGTTTTAAAAGGGAAGTACAAGGGAGAGCAAGAAAAGTAAAAAATCTATCTTACAATATCCTTTTAAAATTCATCAGGTCTATTGATTTTTTAATTTTTTAATAATTAAAATGTCATAGATTGTCTTCAACCCATAGCATGACTTCATTCTTTTGAAGACTTTAGTTAATTCCAGAGGGTTAGTCTCTGGAACTGGCCATATGTAGACTCTTAAAAACACCTTTTCTCTTAATCATGATACATGAACATAGGTCAGAAGTGTCATGTCCCAAACCCAAAGAACATTCATGATATTGAAAGAAACATATTACTAATATCTGGTTTTACTTATAGAGCAAATGATAAGGTGGAAATTGGGATCTTTGTCAGAGGCCCATATAATCATGAGTGTGTGGTTCCTATGGGGTAGGCAAGTGTATTCCTCTGACAATGATGTCACGCTCAGTGCTTTCATTTGGCAGTCAACCATAGTAAAACATAGAGCTCTACTTACACTTCAAGAAATACCAAATGATAAAAGCAAAAGTCACCAATCAAAAATTATATATATATTTTAGGTGTCAAATCTAGAAAGAATAATTTCTTGTTTTTGTATGTGTCATGATAAAGCAAGAATAATTTCTAAAATAAAAAGGAGAAAAATGATGGTTTATTTCTTTGGTTACTAACATGCTTTAAAATGTGTTTACACCAGGGATAAGTAAAAAATAAAGCCATGATCAGGCACTTATGCTAATAGGTGAGTGAATTTATTAAAGAACAGGCATTGATGGAAGAGAGAGAGGGGAAGAGATTAGCTGGGGTGTGAATACAGAACCTTTAAGGTGGAAGGAAGGCACACCAAGGACATGCTGGATGGGGCAATCTGATGATAATCTGTGGGACTGTTCAGAATGAGAGCAGTGGCATTTGAATTCTGCTAGTATTGTCTGTTAAGTGTAAGGGAGGGTTAGGGATGGTTTCCATGTCATCATAGTACAATTTGATATTATCACCTAAAAATTACCCCCCTTGCTTGATATCTGCTAGTAATGCTTGCTGACGGTGAATGGAGTAAAAAACTGTTGCTACTATAGTCCCTCCTCATTTGTAGAAATGAGCACTGGAGGATGGAGAGAAAGCAGCCCCTTTCTTTCTGGTCTTCCTTGTGAAAAGGCAGACAGCCTGATGTCACTTCTTTATTAAATATGTCATTCACAGCGTACATAAATTTCAACGCCAAAGTGAATGATTTGTCAATCAGTTCCCTTGAAATAAGTATTTACTAGAAAATTATATAAAAAGAGATTTCTCTAAGATGTAATTAATCTAAGGAAATATGCAGGTATAAAGTTGTTTTGCTAACTCATTAAGCTTTTATTGGGTCACAATTCCACCACATGGAAAAAAAAGATCTCAATTAAGATAATTACATAATCTTAAAGTTGCATGAAGCCTCCCGTGGGAAAATGTGCCCACATTTTGAATAATGATATAATTTAACACGTTGTAAAAATGATGGAAAAATCACTGTTCAAAAGTTGAATGAAGTTTATAATTACTATGTGTTACTCTTTGTATCAAATATATTATGGCACAAGAACACTGATGACAATAATTTGTTGGTACTCATGGTGGTAGTGGGAAGAACCAGGTGGCATCAGATAAACGTGGTTGATATTCCTCCTCCATAATTAATAGCTTATGTTACATTTGGTTTTTGTATCCAAAACTCACTGTAAAGTTCTGAGTTCTGTTCGTGGATTGTTTTTTATGTTAGGAGAGTTTCCTGAAAACTTGGAGATCATTTTCACTCATTCTGAGTAGTAGCTTTGGTATATTTAGAGGCGAGGACCCACAGGGATTGTTTATCTCTTCTGAGCTTGCAGAGCTCAGGAAGTATACTTAGATTTCTGCAGTGGCAATTTAGGCCAGATGTAAGTAAAGTGTGTGGTCTGAGAGAAGAGGATGTCTACTTAGTCTCCTCAGAAGAGCTTTAGGAACAATCTTGAATCTCAGGACTATTTTAAGTAAAACCTGCTTTAAAGCCAAAGGGGTACATAAGAAAGTTTAATTAGATTACTTAAGGACACTGTGATTTTGCAAATATTGTGTCAAAATGATACTTAGGATGAGACAGGTTGTGCTGAAAGCAAAACGGCAGTACCCATTATTGTGAGAGAGCTATCTAAACATAACTTGTGCATTAATCAGGCTTTCCAAGTTTATATCTCAGAGCAGTAGGTTTGGTTGGCAAATGAATGCCTTTTATGATAAACTGCTCCTTTATTCATATAGTATTTGTTGTCTGCTTTGCCATTTTACTTTTCCACTAAGTCTTTTTTGTTGAGTCTTTGGTGTAATCGCATAAAATAGTAAAAGTGCACCATTTAGTTCTAGCCCTGGCTTCTCCTTTGATGTACTGCACCATTTTTTAGCAAGATTTCTTTATGTTTATCTTTATGGATTAAGGATATTGAGATCCTTTCTTAAAATGGCCTCTTTTCATAGGTATGGCATTCTAAACTATTTATGTTTGCTTTCTGAGGTTTATCTCCTTGTTTGTTTATGAGAGCCATCAGAAATTTCATAAAGCACTCCTTGTAATTGTTCTTACATTTACTGTCGTATCTGTTTAAAAACAGTCCTTTCTCTGTAATGGAAAGGTGCTTCACCAAATTCTAATTTCTCGGTACTCCATTTTTCCTGGAGAACTTTTGTTAGATGGTTTCTTCTACACACAAGCAGAAGTAATTCGCTTTGTTGGAATATACAATTAAGGCTTATTTTTTAATAGGCAAAACCACTCGAAAATGAGAGTTAAGGATTATTATGAAGAGAAACATACAAAACATGATTGTTTAAACTGGATTTCTATGAAGCAGGACATATTTGTCTTTAATTCCTCCTTCCACTTTCCCCTTTTCTAAACTTTTACAATGTATTGGCTTTTCAGGAGTTCGATAGTAGGAAAGATATATATTTTTGCTCATTGGCTTTATTAGCAGATATCTGATGCTATGTAGTTCTGAAGCCAGCTTTGCTTATGAGCAACCTAATATAGCTATTAATTTTGTCTGAACTCAATTCTGGGAAGATGGCTGCTAAGTTCCCTTCCATGCCCAATTCTAATTCCAACCCATTGACCCTCCTGAAACAAGGAGTTGTTGGTCCAGCCCAGCAGGCAGGGGGAATACTGGAGGGTGCCAGTGAGGGGCCTCTTGTGGGACTTCCTACCTTCTGGGTTAGAAGAGAATCTGGGGGCCTAGAAGAATCTCAGGGGTGGAATTTGAATTGTGTGGATCCTGGGTACTGCTTGCCTTATGGATCCCTGGGTCCCATGGGGGAAAGATCAGCATTAGAAAACATTAAAGTGCCTATTTTTCCTGTTTCCCAGGGAGCTAAGGATGACCTGAAACTTGGGCCATGTCCTCTCTATCCCGAGGTTGTGCGAGGAGGAGAGATTTCCTCTGGGTACTTTGGCCTGCAGCTACACTGCTGTTCCACAGGGACACAGAGCCCTGTGCTGTCTACATCCTCTGAGTGTTAGCCACCTAAGGCAGTCAGTGCCTGAGCACCAGCAAGCAGATTAAAAAACAACAAACAAACCAACTCCATACTTTAAAGGATTCAACATCAATAAAAGGGGAGAAAAATCAAAGCCAGGATGATTCCCTATCAAAATAAAGCTATTCAGGGGGATAGACAACAACATGAATGAAACTTAGTAAGAGTACTTTAAGGAAATTCTAGTAAAGCAATGAAAATACCTTTAAGAAACTACAAATATGATTTTTTCCCCCAAACTGAAAGAATTCAAAAGGAAAGAATGATCTTCGTAGCTACTTGAATTTGCACCTGGAAAATCAAGTGAATGAAACATTTGACCCACACAGAAATAAGTTCTAAATGATAGAAATCAGGAGGGAAAATAAAATAGATTTATAGAATAAATATATAGAGGAGACCAAATGTGAATAATTGGCATTCCAGAAGGATAAAAAGGATGAAGGTCAAATAATAGTTGCATGCACAATATATGAAATTTTCCAAGCTAAGTAAAAACGTTGTGTCTGCAGATTGAAAGGGCTTATCATGTTCTATGCAGAATATTGAGATAATATCGAGACACACTCCTAGGGACAATCTGGTAAAAATTCCAAAATCATAGAGAATCTTACAAATTTTGAGAAAGAAGTAATAGAGCCAGAAGATGCTGGAGTAATATCCATAGTGTACTAAGAAAATAGGGCTATGAAAAGTGTCACCCTTAAAATAAACACAAAAAAATTACCTAATCCATCAAGATAATTTTCTGTTCCAGACACATCTATCACATTGTCTAATTTATTTTTTTCATAATGTTATCACTCTTCAAAATTTTTGTTTAGTTTCTGTTTCTGTGTTTATTGTCGCTCCACTAAAATTGTCCACTAAAATGTGAGAAGCTTGAACTGCAGAGCGTTTATTTTCTGTTACCTTAGCTCTTACAACAGTACATATTACTTGCCCAACTGTCCATTTCAAGTTTTAGAGGTTAAAATTTTTTGTACAATAATTTTGAAGTAGGTAAAAGGTCTTTAATTTGTAAGTGTGAGGCTTTTAAAAGATGTCTTATATCATGTTATTACCAGAAAAGTGAATCTTGTCTATTTACCTTTTTTGTTGGCTCAAAAGGAAAGATTTTTTTTTAAAGACCTATGGAAATTTTATTCAACATTTTATCCTTGTAGAAGAAATGGGAAAAGCACTGTGTTTATGAACCTATTAAACTGTTCAAGTATATTTCCTTTTTAATTTCTCATTAAAATAAATAAAAAAGCAAGAATTCTTTTTATATGTATGTATGTTTATATGTATATATCTGAATCTATATATAAGATGTATTTTATATACACACATGTATATATGTTTGAATGAACATCCATTCAAGTGAGTAACTGCTGTGATGATAGTGGGCATGTTTTTGGTGAGCTGCTTCCTATGTAGCATAACAGAATGATGCTGGATGTTCAGGGAGCTCACAGTCTAGCATCTGAGCAGCAGAGTGATACTATCTCAGTGCTACTCTTGGGTGGGGAGGCAGGAGAGGGTGGTGGATCAGAACATGACCTCCAGCATCAGATCCTTGGCCTCAATACCAGATCCCCCACAACAGGAGAGTGATATAATCAATCTAATTTTCAGTTTTCTTTTTATAGAGAATAATACTCCTACTACTAAACATTCAATCAGTACTTTTATTATTAGGTATAAAATGCAAATTAAAATGGAACCAAAAAATTCTTTAAAAGCTTGGCTATAATGAGATAAGGCAAAGATGCTCAGGGTTACTTAAAAAATAGCTCTCAAAAAAAAAAAAAAAACAAAAACAAAGATACTGCAGGAGATATAATCAGAGCCAAGGAAATAATATCTCAACCAGAAAGTGGTTCGTAGACAGAAGAAGCTTGTGATTTGGAGTCCAGGAGGCCTATCTGGTACATAATGCCAACAACTGTGTAACCTTAGGCAAATCATTAAAATTCTGAACCTAAGAGCTCCATCTCTATAACTGGAATAATCTGCTCCTGGGGCTACTGAAAAGTTTCAACAGTAACATGCAAATCCCTTAAAACAGTGCCCAGAGTATAATAAGCACTCAATAGTTATCTATGATATTATTATTTTTTGAGAAGAGAGACAAAAATGCACATTTTGTCTTTCCCTACGTATGTGCAGGGAAGGGGAGAAGCTATTTTATGATCATATTAGGTGGATGGATGTGTCATAGTTTGATAACATTTAAGCCTTAAAACTCTACAATGAATTCCTATTATTTAGACTTCTTGCTTGCCAAGCAACTGCTATGTATGATATATTCTTAACTGTAAAATTATAAATTGATATTCTGGCATTAAAACCAATCTCTCTTCCACGCAGTGCCATACTAGCTAAATTCTCATTGATACGGGGAGGGATTATCTGTCTTTGGAGGGCACAGGCATTTCTGTCTGAGTGACAGGCAGTCATTGAAACAGGTAGAAAAGGCAATGGGGTATGAAAGTTCTTAACTGCTGTCTGTGAGTAATTAGAGAGAGACCCTAATAACGTCAATGTATGGCCTCCACTAGTATCATTCTCCTGGCATGTTTGGGTGGGGTCATGAAATATCAGAAAGCTTTTGGCCAGACCAAATTGTCAGGTCGGGCAACTAAGGGAACTCCTGAGGCTCAATTTTCTCTCTAGCTTCTGTTTCCTCTCTAGCTCTATTTTTATGGCTGAAGACTCAAAATCTGAACTGAACTCTTTCCAAAGCTAGGATGCACCTCTTCATATTGACTATAAGCCCTATCATAAATACATTTCAGTGATCTATTTTTAAATTTAACGTATCATGACCCTCATTAGTTAATGGATCCTCATTAGACTAATGGACCCTCATTAGACTAATGGATCTAACTCTTTTAGTAAAGACAAAAGAAAGGAACTTGGTAGCTCTGTGTGTATTGCTGTTGCATGAACAGAGTTGGAATACCTGATTTCTGCGGCATTTCCCTTTTGCATTTTTCACTGTTATTAATATTTTGGTGTCTCTCTGGATTTACAGAACACAGTGACATAGACCAGGAGACGGCGCTGGCCGGTGCACAGGGGTTCACGGGCTGCCTCTCTGCAGTGCAGCTCAGCCACGTGGCCCCTCTGAAGGCCGCTCTGCACCCCAGCCACCCAGCCCCCATCACTGTCACAGGACACGTGGCTGAGTCCAGCTGCATGACCCAGGCTGGCACGGATGCCACATCGAGGGAAAGGACACACTCATTTGCAGGTACCCTAGGGCTTTTCCTCTGCCCAGTCACAAACCCAGCTCGTCTGTTCGATATTGAAAATTTCTGATTTTGCCGTTAGGCTGCCTTCTCCAGATGGTTTCTGGAAGTTGGTTTTGCTTGTTTAACTTTCAGTTTTCTCTCCCATTTCTTTTCTAGATTCTCAGTTTCTTGCCCTGTGGGCCATTGCAGTTGACGTTGCTTAAATTGGAAGTTATAGAGATCTCACATTCACCTCCTTCATTCTGTTCTGGTTTAAAGCATTCATGAATTTTTCAAAATTTCTTCGTTTTACTTGCCTATGTCACCCTCCCCTCTTTTTTGTGCTTTAACTACAGATCATTCTGGAACAATAGATGACAAAGAGCCCCTAGCTAATGCAATCAAAAGTGACTCTGCAGTAATTGGAGGTAATAGGAAGCATGAACGAGCTGTCATTACTAATAATGGTGAATATTTAACACTGTAGAAACCATCTATGAAGAATCTACACATATCCCAAGTGCCAGGCACTGAATCATGAGGACAGTGAGGTGCTTTACTATTTGCACTGGATTGTCTTGTAGAATCTTTCTGAATTCCCTGTTTCTTTGGAAATTTTCAGTATAAATAACTGGCAATTTCACTGAAACACCACACTCAAAGAACAGTTGCTAGGCTGTGTAATAATGAGTATTATTTAGCTTGAAAATGGTCATCTGCAATTCCTAGGGAATTCTGAATATATTTGAGTAAAGGTCATTTTTCTTGGCTTGGGCATATCCCTGCTTCTACAAGGGTTCATGTAAAAAGTACAAGAAACCTGAGATTAACATTAGAAATGTGTATTTTGTATTGCCTTAATGCTTAATAAAGGGGATATCTGTATAGTTTAGATGTTCCCATCAGTAAATATTATACTTTCAGTTGCATTTTTATCAAATATTAGGTTAATGGACTTCAAGTGATTAGTAGTAACTTTAAATTGTAGAAGTAACACAAAAACTTTTGAAGGTATATCTCTGTGGCAATGTGACAGCGTATTATCTGAGATGTAATTTATCCAAAAACAACTCTAAAATTAAGGCTTTTTTTCTTCCTGATTAATGCTCTTAAGAATGTTATTAATCAGATTATGGAAATGTTAAGTGGTTCACCTTTCTCCACACACTGGATATGATACGGACATACAAAAGTAAATAATTATTCTATTACATTGCCAGATAATGTTGTTATTCATATGCTTGGGCAACTAATGTGGACCTTATAGCTGATTCATTTGGGTCTATTTTTCATACCCTTACTCATCTAGACATAGACTTCCTTCAAGTAGTTAGGATTTTATTTAGACAGGGAATACTAGTGGTCAAATCTTTGTGAGGATATTAACATCCCCATTGCTATTTCAGTTCATTTTCTTTTTCTCAAATTAATGATGTACAAGTTAAAGATACAAAAAGTAAGATCCCCATTTACTCATCTAACAAGCAAAAATTATTTAAAAACAAAAAAAACCTGTTTGAAGAATAGTTAATAACTGTATGTCTAAAAGAAATACATTATACAATAAAAACTCATTTAAAGCTATAGTGTTTACAGTGTACTCACCGTTTTAATCTAGAATTCCTCGTCAAACAAATTGCCTCAAACTCATAATAGTGCTTTTTCTAGACGTTCGACTAGTATAGATATAGGTAAATAAAGTTACAAAGATAGATACAAATATAGAGTGGTATATAGTCAAGCCAATGTTAAAATATATAGTCAAGCCAATGTTAGAACAAAATATTTAATCTTTAGACTAGTGTTGCTTTGGTCAAAGATCACTGGCAAGATTTATAGAGTTAGAAATGAAGTGTGTGGATAAGTCATTCTAGTGTTATTCTTGAGTGGAAACAAATTACAATTCACCCATGGAATTCTCGTTTAGCTCAAAAGCACAGGACAGAGAAAGACAATGTATAAGGTTTGCATCTCAGGGGCTTGACAGGGTTCACGAAACCGCTGGTGTCTGGTTTGAATCGTTGCAGGGGCGGAGTTCCAGAAGCTGAGCAGCTGGTAATGGCCATCTAAGCTCAGAAGGCCTTGTCTGGGCCGCATGCAATTTGTCTGCTAAATCACAGCATCTCATCCTCCAGTGTGTTACTCAATCTCATAGCATTGTGGTAGAATTCTTTGCTCATTGTCTAGTGACTCATAAATTGTACCTACTATGTAGTAATAATTAATCCACTTAAAGATTTTCCAAATTGGCTAATCTCCCTGTGTTCTTCATTTTGGATAATTGTTTTCTTCACTCACAAACAAATTGAGCAGCATAAGATGGGACAATTGCTTTAATAAGACATTTAAAAGTGATGACCCAGATGTTGTAGAGGGTTTCTAACCAGGATACCTAGATATGGGTGGACAGATTTAGACAAAGAGAAAGCTACATTTTTTTTTTCATAAAAACACATTCTCGTAGTGTTTCAGATACATCATAGAGTACAGGGGCTGGTCATATTTTATTCATAATATCTTATTTATTTATTTATTTTTTTGATATAATAGGTGAGATCAAGGTTTTCCTTGAGCAAAACAAATTCTGACATAATACCTTCCACAAATTAAAAGAGAGAAATCATATACACGGAGCAAAAATGTTCCAGAGACCATCCCTGATTTTGACTGTCTGGCTTTCCTGTCTGGGCCAATGTAATGTTCATTTTATAATTGCAGTGGCCTGTTCTCTGTGTCATACTTCATCATTTTTCACATTAAAATTGTTCAGAAAGGCTCTCTTCAAGCCAGAGGCCTATAACTAGACAATGGAAATATTTATAGCAACTCAACTGATTATTTTTTTAGTATGAGAGGCATGATATATAACAACAAATAAGTATTCTGATTAAAATTATTTTTTAATTTATATGACTAATAATAATAATAAAAGTAACTATATCCACTAGAAAATTCTTCAGATTTCATATGCAGAAATTTGATTACCACATTTATATGAGATTAAACAGCAAGGAATCGCTACCTGTTTCAGGTAAGGCTGACCTAGCCCAAAATTGGCTTGGCGATTGGCCATGTTATGTTTGGCCTTTGTGAATCTGCCTAGCAAATCATATGCTCGGGAATGTACTGTGACTGATAAAAACCTTCAAATCTTTGACTTGGTTGTTCTCCAGTACAGTTGTATACACCTGCTTTAAACTCAAATGGAGCCTTAGTTTTACAATATAAGATTTGATCGTATTACCTGTTATCATCTAAAAAACACTACATCAGTTTATACCTCCACTGATCTCACCAGAAAAGCCTTTAGCTATTAGGAAACTCTCAAACTCATGGTGACAGAAAATAGTTTTCCAAATTCTGTTTTTCATTTGAAAGCTTGAATTTTATCATTGGCAACATATGTTGTTTAGTTGTCTTTCTCGAAGTGACAGATTTACTTCATTCATTTTAGAGAAAATATCCACCAGATATCCAAGTCTGAACAACTGTAGTTTGTCTGTTAATCATTCTTTCAAATAAAAATGGTGTTATATGAAGCAAAAAGCCACTAGTTCAGTTCACAACTCAAACGTTCACATAGTACTTTTCCTTGACATGATCATCATACTTAAAAGTGCATTGGAAGCACTTCATGTATATTTCTCATTTCAACACACAAAATGTCAAAAAGACTTGTAGTCAATGGTCAAGATTTAATTAAATGAATAATTTTTACTGCTTCATTCAGGACGTTGTTAGATGAATTTGGCTTTTTTCTTTTTCTTGCGACTGCCTGGCAGTGTGATGTCTTTTACTTCATGAATTCAGTAACTATTCTTCTAGTTCGTTTTCCTTGCCTTTAATTCCTGCTAAGTACCAGGAATTTTACCTAACCTCATTTTATGCCATCAGTGGAAGTGTAACGTATTTGTTCATTGTCAGACTTCAACCCACTGACTTTGTGGACCCCCTCAAAATGCACCGGGGACAGCCAGGAGTTCGCAGATAACACTTTAAGGACTACTGACCTAATGCAATGCCAGGGTTGATAACCATTGGTGTAGTTAAGAATTGTAGTACTTAAAATTTTTATTTATAACCAGAAGTTTCAAAAAAATCAATATTCCTCATATTGAAAAAATTTAAATATATCTATATATCTGTTAATATATCTATGTTTTATTAGTCAGGATTATTTATATACATAACCCGTTCCTGCTATACAACAGTATAACAAATTACTGAAAATCAACTTCATTAAAATTTTTACATATTTAATCATAAAGACACTTTAATCCTTTTACAATGTTGCTACTACTCTATAATTTCAAACTAATTAAAACTTATTTGTGTCTTAATGTAAAGTAGCCACATGGTTTTAGAGACATGTAGGTAATACCTTATGTTAAATATAAATGCACTAAGTAAATCCAATATAATATGCATTCAGAATAAATGGAGATGCACCTACAAGGATGATAGAACTCAGAAGTAAACTCAAAAATATTATGATACTGCTTGAACCAGAAATACCTGAAGTTTTCATATTTCCAATTTATATGTAATAGATGCTTGATTTAAATAATCATATTATGACTTGCTAAGCAATGAAGTCAACACAGTTTCTATTCAGAAAAAAATTCTGACTTTATATTTCTTTTCTCTTCTCTCACTAGGTCTGATAGCTGTTGTGATCTTTATCTTGCTTTGCATCACTGCCATAGCTGTTCGCATTTATCAACAGAAAAGGTTATACAAAAGAAATGAGGCAAAAAGGTCGGAGCATGTAGATAGTGCTGAGGCTGTTTTGAAAAGTGGGCTTAATATACAAAATGCAGTGAATGAAAACCAGAAAGAGTACTTCTTCTGATTGGCTGCTGGGATTTAACTTATAATTATGACAGTTTGTTTTAATAGCCAGGGGCTCTCAATGGACAAAAATATATTCTTACACTGAATGTACAGGCAATGGATTTGCAGCACTGCCGTCTTGCCATGTCCAGGCTCGGAAGGGCTCCAGGAAGCCTCATCTAGTGACATATTTCTCCTAGCAGTCATTCTATGTAACAAGGAATTAAATATTGCTGTTAATTTCCAACTGTTCTGATATGATCTAAAACACGTTTAACTTGCTTAATGACTACAGTTTTTATGTGTGAAAACTGTAGCCCTGGTCCCTTAACCATGTAATGCATAAGTTTTGTTGGAGGTAAAAATCAAATAATGACCGTGCTTTATTTGAGAACATATGCTGTGTTTGCTTTAGTCTTCCCAGGGTGTTATTCATAGACCTGGAAATGCTTCTCAGATCCTGTTTGGCTGGTGTTGCATCTTCAGCGGCCACAAGTATTTAAAGCCCCTCTGCCTTTCTGTGTGTTGCATTCAATACAATACATCAATAGTCTCAAAAAAAGTTTTCTTGTCCTTGGTTTGTTTGTATTGCTCTTTTTTTCTATTTGACTCTTCTTAATGATTTTTGAATACATTTGGTTTTGGGTGTCAGACTTCAACTCTGAACATTCAATTCATATGTAAGAAGACTCAGAAAGTGCACTGTTTGTTAGTATGTGATGTCTCACCTTTTAAAAGTTTTTGATTTAATTTGATATCATTGTTTGATGGTGACAATAATTAAGACCCTGAGTAATGCCAATTTCCCAAAGAATGTAAAATCTTTTCAGCCAAACTTGATATAAAAAAATTCTTGACACAGCAAAATATTATTTTTTAATTACAACTGTAATACCTCAAAATGAAATATACTTCTGAGAATATTTTTCCCCAAACCTTATGTCATTTTTTTATAGGTTTATATTTCTGTTTTTCTAAAGTTTATCACCAGCTTTGCTTTGATCTCCCATGACTGTATTCCATGGAGCATCTTCTTATGCGCTAGGAAAAATAGAGACAAATTGAAGTATAGATCTCCACTCCCGTTCTAAAATATATACCCCTTCAGGCATGCATTTTTCTGTGCATTGAACTCTAATACATATTTTTTTGAAATATGAGCCGCAACCATGCCCCCTTTCCACACAACCAATAGAGTAATTAAAGGGTGCTCACTCTAAGGGGAGATAGTCTATTATATGATCTATCCTAAATCTGTCATTCTGGTCACTTCTCATCTAGGATGATGGGGTTAATTTCTCAAAAATTATCAGGAATCAATATAACCCACTGACTAGTACATTCTGATTAGGATGTATGTATACATTTGGAGATCAAAGAATTATTAATAACCTAATGGAACTGTTACAATAATTAATTTTGAGGCCATGTAAACAAGGTGCTTGCATGGAACTATCTTTGAATTCCATAGGCCAATGATATAATAAAGGCACTTTACTATCCATATTCACACCTTCAAGTGCCTCTCAAGTAAAAATTGGATTTATTAGTTTGTCCACATCAGAACAATTTGGAAATATATGAATTCAGCATTACTGTCAACTTATTTTCCAGGTTTTCCTTGTTCATTCTCCTTATAAAACTTGCCTGTCTTTTCTCATAGCATTATATCCATGTTGATGTTTCTGTAAATGTTTGACTAAATCTTAAGGACCTGAATTAACATAGTAGTTTATGAAGTACCTATATTGGTATAGTTTTTTTTTTTTAACTTGGAAGACCTGTGGTGGCAGGGGAATGATTTAACATAGAAATGGTAGTATTTATCTGATGCAAAGCTGAATGCAAACATCATCATAGCTCTGAATCTATTGCAAGTGTTCATCTTATTTAGTAGCAGTATTAATCTCATTGGTAGCTGGAATGTAGACAGGTTTATAGATGGTGAAACCTCATAGTCCTCCTTGGTCTGCTCTGCTAGAGACTCAACATTATGGCATCAAAACACATTGAAACGTCATGTGCCGTAACTTTGATTTCCTGATTTGTAATCTGTTCCTTTTTTTCCTTAATGAAATGCATTTTTGAAATAAAATGCAGAATATATTTTAAGAGATGTTGTATAAAAATTTACAATTAGGGAATTATACTGGATTTCTTTTTCTTAAAATGGTAAAAATATGGGTAGACATATGCCTTCTTTATTGGTATGTGTGTTTTTAAACCTTTTGGTAGATTCTGCAATTATTATGAACTGTTAACAAATGCTGCAGTTATCATTTATTTTTCCTTTTAAGTGGACCAAAAGATGAAAGAAAAGTAGAATAACATTTGTTGATTGTACAAGTAAAGTCAAGTTACTCAAGATTTAACGTTTTGCCAGAGAACAATGATTTGACTGTCAGTAATGGTTTGTGGAAATGTTACCATGTTATTTAAGTTGGGTGATTTTTTTTTCTTTTTTTCTTCTTGTTCAGAGAGGCCAATGAACACTGTACAAATGCACAGATGTTATATTGACAAATATAGTGTACTCTTCTCTGATTTAAAACTAAAAACAAAATCTTTTTTGCAATTTCAAGTGAAAAAATGAAAACAATATATAATTAACATTCTCATTTTGAGAAGACTAAACGTTCCAATTCTCATTTAATTTAAATTTACAATATGTAAATAGAGTGGAGTTAGTGTGGTGTTGAACGAAGGCTTGCCTGTATGACATGCGGGTCATCAGTGAGAAATGACGTCTTAATTTTATAGAAACCATGCCACTGAAGTGGCCCTTATTCATCCCAGGAAATAGTTCCATTTTTAAAAAATCCTTTCTTAAGTGCTGCTCTTTAAAACACACTTAATAAATTCTTTAGATGTTAAGGTAAAAACAACAGCAACAAGCAATCACACAACCAACTGAACAGAAGTCAATGGTTTAAAATTATCTTTCAGTAGATGGTATTGTCCTTCAGAATGATGGAGTCCCCCATGGAATTGGAGAGCACTGACATTACTTAGTGTGAACAGTTTAGTTTTGCACATGAAAAGTCCATGATGCAGATATATGACTTCATGTTCCCAAGGGGACACATATCAGTGTGTAAATGCTGAAGCTGTGACTACAATGTCCTTTTTACCCCCCACAATGTTGATCTTAGTGCTTCCGAGACCTGGAATTTTGACAATTATTTAGTGGTGTAGAAAAATCTGAAGGATCTTGCTATCCTGTTTGTTCACAATGATCTATAGTTCTAGATCTTATCTATTATCCTTTATAAATGAACATCAACCTTTATTTTATAGGTCATTGCTATTGATAGCCTTGGCTTTCTTTTAAAAATGTTTAGTAAGTTTATGGTCCTTGACTCCGAGATAGACAATTATAACTGAAGCACTTTTATGTAGGCTTTGTGAAATCTTCAATATGAGTTAGATCTGACTGAGTGAGTCATCAAATATTTTTCCTTCTTATAAAGGATGAATTAGGCACATCCTAAATCAAAGCACGTTCAGCTGATTGTTTGACTTGCAAATTCTTTTATCAACTAAATGACCAATCTGCTAGATGCCTTCAGTGTGTCCTGGTTGTTTTCCACTTTTCCAAAGTCTGCATGGTAGAGAGTGGTGATGTGGAAGAAAAAGTTCAGAAGCCAAATGTCTGTGTGTTGGGGATGTGCGTGGGTGAGTACATTCATGTGTGCAAGAAAGAATAAGAAATGCGGATAGAGGGAATATGATACAGTTTGCATATAACGTGGTAAGAAAGCTGGATTTTTGGTGTATCAAGAGCTTCCCTGGAGCTTGGTTTTGGAGATTTGCAAATAAAAATAAAAGGAGATAAAAAACAAATCTGACCCACAGTTACAATGGTTTCTCCAGTGCAATCTTTTTTATAATAATTTTTTTTCAATTTTAACATTATATTTAAATTTCATTAAAAATATATACACATACTTAAAAATCAAGTAGCTCAACGAATCTTACAGGAAAAATAACAGCTCCTGTTGCCAGGTTCCCTGCCCATCGCTTTCAGCTCCTTTCACTGTCTCTTGTTAGCTGTCTTTGTTTCTAAATAACGTGCTGTCCCAGGTTGGGTTCCCTGGGAAGCAAACTCTGAGACAGAGATCACCATGCAAGAAGTTTATTAGGAGGTGCTGCAGAGATCAACATCTGTGGAAGAAAGGGTGCTGGAGGGTGGGGCAGATGAAGAAGTCGGGCTGTGGCACAGTTGCAAGTAGTGATCAGCCAACTCTGTTGACATCGCCCTTTAGAGATGTCCTGAGTTAGGGTGAAGGGACCGGGTGCATTGTTTACTCTTGTATTGACCAAGCGTTGGATGTTGACTGCCTGATGAAGTGGACATGAACTTGGATGTATGGCTCTTTTCAGCTTAGGCAGTTCCTGAAGAGGGAGTACCAACTTCCCCAGCAGCTGGGGAGGATAAATTGTTAGGTCCTGAAACAGGGATCTGGGTGGCACAGTACAGCACCCCTGAGGGGCCCCCTGTGCCGGTCAGATCCACCTGCCTCACATGAGTTCTGGGGGAAGCTCCTTCAGGACTCTGGTGAACGTCATTTCCTGGACACGAGGGAAGAGTTTGCAATAAACTGCAGACCCTGCCACTGCAAATGGTGTCTTGACTGCGACTCATACTCATCCTCTTCCTCCTCTCCTGTCAATGCCAGGTTTCCATATCTCCTGTCTCTCCAGCTGCCAACAGTATAAGGAGTTTGAACCCTTGTCTACTATGGCCTTTTCAGGCTATAGCTGCTGCATTTTTGCATTTACTATTAAAGTTGACCAAAGGAGTACCTGCACACCAAACTTATTCCTCCCTGTGCCCGTAGTGTAACAGCAGCTCTCTCACTTACTGTTGATTAGAGACAATTACCCCAACGTAGCCTTTCAGAAGACATTGCATCAGCAGAAGACCCGTGTTACAGCAAAGGATGAGTGGGTTTGGGCACATTACTATGAGATATGCTGGTCCTGTGGCATAGCACCCCCCCCAGAGGGGCTCTGGAGACCCTCAACAGGTGGTGTTGGCTGATGGCCTGTGGACAGTAAAGCAGCCCATACCTGAAAGAGGTAATGATTCTAATGAAAATGAATCTGAGTCCCTTTCAGGGTAGAAGGGATCTGATGTAGTCAACTTGCCACAAGATTTGTCTGCTTGGAGAAGGGAATGATTTTGGGGAATGAACACTGGTATTGTTGCTGGTCATTAGAACATTCAGGAGTGGTCGTAGGTAGATCAGTCCTGATGAGTGGAATTACATGCTGCTTGGCTAATGCATTGCTTCCCTCCCTGCCTCCATGGCCAGTCTGTTCATATGCTTGTTGGTCTGGCACTTTGGTGCCCAGTGATTGAGGTTGGTTGATACCAACTAGCTAAAGTTGTTTAGATTCTTCCGTGGCAGCATATGCTATCTGGTGGGCAAAGACCTTTATATTTCATGGCCACTCCCATAGGTCCATCCATATGCTTCTACCTTAGACTTCCTTGTCTCCAGACTTCCAAGTCTCCTTCTAGGTCCCTGACAAACTGGCCAACCTACTGCCCATAAGAGTGTGTGTGTGTGTGTGTGTGTGTGTATAAAGTTATAACCTTGGGCTATTTCTTTCATACAAAGTGAATGACCAGGGACATCATCCAAAAATTCTGCTCATTGAGAGGGTTTTCCCTCATTACCATCTTGCAATGCCACCCTGATTGGCATTGTAGTGGTGCTGTCTTCCATGTTCAGCCTGCACCCACATTCCAAGCCCACCTGTCCATGCCAATTTCAGACTTTCCCTTCTTTAGCAGTTGTTAGCAAGGGACCCTTCATGCAGCCCTAGGTGTGAGCTGAGGGAAAGTACTGATAGGACAGTGGGGAATGACATGAGGGTCTGGGCTACTGGCTTGAGCAGCCTGCCTGCACCTGCTCATGCTTGATCCCAGATGCATGATGTTCGATTTCTGATGGCTTCATGCTGGGCCCAGCTAACTTTTGTGACTTGGTGGGCCTGACAGAACCTACCTCATTATGGGCAATTCTGCCCACATTTAGCATACCAGCATAGGGCATTTCATATCCAGTAGGGCTCAATAGCAAGCCAGAAGCCTTTTTAGAAGGTTGTATATTTCTCTGCTGCAGATGATATGGCATAGCTCTAGAACCCTGAGTTTCTGCAATGTGATGTTCCAATTGGTGCCTGCCTGTAAGTCTACATAGCATTTTTTTTCCAGTAATGATACCACTAAGAGTATAGAGTGTGAAGTGTTGTGTGGTCCAAGGAACAGCACCACTTGTCTACTGTCTAGACCTGCTCCAGAGCAGAACCCTCTCCTGCTCTGGACCCCATTCAAAGTTGCAGGCCTTACATGTCACCCAATATATGGCCACAGCTTTATTTCTAAGTGTGGAAAAGGCTGAGTCCAGACCCAAAGAAGCCTATTAGACACTGCTATCTTCTTCATAGTGGGAAGTAAAGTGGGGAGATGTACTGGCATGCCCTAGATTAGGGGTCAGCAAACTCTCTGCAAGGAGCCACATAGTAAATATTTTAGGCTCTGTGGTCCATATAGTCTTGGCTATAACTACCCAACTCTGCCATTGTAGCATGAGAGAGAATCTGTACACAATATGTAAACAAAATGAGCCCTGCTCTTTTGCAACAAAACTTTATTTACAAAACAGGTGATAAGCTAGATTTGACCTACAAGCCATAGTTTTCTGGTGTCTGCCCTAAGCCACTAGACATCTACCAGTTGTACTTATTGGATGGCTGATATAGTGGACCAGGGTTTTCTGCAGGATTGTCCAGATGATATAGGTCTCTTGAGACTGGATCATGTTAGAGAGAGGGAGTGTTAACATAGCTTTGGGGCAAGACTGTTTTCCATTCCAGATAAGTGCAAACTGTTCCTAAATTTCCTTTCTGATAGCTTTGGGAAAGGACAAGTTTTTCGAGTCAATTGTCACTTACTATATACCTGAGACCATGTTAATATGATCTAGCTAAAGTGCCACATCTGGCATAGCAGCTGCAATTGGGGCTTCTGCCTGTTTGAGTTTGTGGCACTTCACTGTCTTTTTCAGCATCCTCTAGTTCCTTCAGGGGCCAGATCAGCAAATTAGCCAGAAGTACAATGGGGACCACCAACTCTGCATGCTTTAGATCCTTAAGGATAGTATTAATCTTTGTGACCCACCCGAGCATAGATTGCCATTTTGGTCAGTGGAGCTGGGGAGGGAATAGTTTACGAGACTGCCACTGGACTACCTTACTATGACAGCTCTTATTTCTCACCTCATCTTATTGGCTGAGGAGCCAAAGTGGGGGTAGTATCAGTACTGGGCAAATTCATTCCAACTATACATTTGGGGACTGGGAAAATGACTCCTACTGGGTCCACTGGCTGTACCTGGGCCAGGATTCTATTTCCTGGTCCAAAGATCTCTGTACTCTTATGGCTATAGGGATAGAGCATGGTAAATCTCTAGTTACCAATGTCAACTCAGATCCTTTGTCCAATTATCCTTGAACTGTTTGTCTATTCCCCTTTCTCCACACAGTGTACGGTTATTATAGTGAATGGTTGTAGTTCCCTTTGGAAAGGACTGGGGAATCACTAATATATACACTCACCATCATTATGTTGCAGGGTCCTCCTTCCTGCAGACCTTCCTGCAAACATTCCTGCAGGCTCTCCTTTATTCAGTGAATTCTAGGTTTGAAAACTGACTCATGTTTAAAAACAAGGGATGGTCATTTTTTAAAATTTTGAAACAGTCAAAATTTGGAAATATGATCCCTTATTACGATCTAATCTCTAGACCCCATAGATTTACCACTTGTCTCAATGATGTCTTTTATAGCAAAAGGATCCAGTTCATAATCATGTGTCACATTCAATTGTCATATATTTTTAGTTTTCTTTAGTCTGAAAGAGTTTTTCAGACTCTCCTTAACCTACACAACCATGACACCTTTGTGAAAGTTGTAGACCACGTACTTAGTAGCACGCTCCTTAGTTTGAGTTTGGCTGATTTCTCATGACTGCATTCGGGTTATTCACATTTGGCAATGACAGCACTGAACTGGTGCTGTGTTTTTCTCATTGCATCCTAGCAAGGGATACACAATTTCAATTTGTCCCACAACTGATGACAATCACTCTGATGAAGATGGTCTGTCAGTTTTCTCCACTGTACAGTTACTTCACCTCTATCCCCCAACTCAGATACCAACGTTCTTCTGCCGCGCCTTATGAAGCCTGCTGCTGCCCTGATGCTTTCTGCACTTGCTTCTCTCAAGCCTGCTTCACAGCTGTCAGCCCAAGGCTTCCCTTCCTCTTGTGGTGGGAATTCCCTCCTCTCGTTCCTGTGTTGAAGCCTCAGTGTCTTTTTCCTTATGTCCTTCTCATATCCAACTGACTTGCTCATTTTGATGGAATAATTCTTACAGTTTCTTCCCGAGAAAGAGTACGTGGGAGGAAAGTATTTTGAGAATCTGTATGTTCATAAACACATTGGATCAAGAGATTTACGAGACATATATTAATAATTTTCAATTGCAATTAATTTCCCTTCAGGATTTTTATGGCATTGCACCATGTTTTATTTTCAAATGGTAGAACTTTTATACTTGTAAATTCTATTGATCTGTCTTTGTGATTTCTTCCATTGTTTTTGTTCGTTATTTTAAAAAAATTATTTCTTCATTTGAATACTGTAAAATTAACTCTTCGTGATGTATAGCTCTGTGAATTTTTACAAATTCTTGGAATTATGTGTATATCCATATAACCATAATATAGAACTGTTTCACAACATCCTAAAATTCCCTTAGGCTACCTCTTTATGTTCAACCCCCTCTGCCTACTTACACCCTCTAGTAATCATTTGTCTGTTCTCCATATCTATATTTCTACATTTTCTAGAGTGTCATATAAATGGAAGCATACAGTATATAGTCTTTTGAGTTTGGCTTCTTTCACTTAAAGAAATACATCTGAGATTAATTTACATTGATGTATATATCAATAGTCTATTCCACTTTATTGCTGAATAGTATTCATTATATGAAAGCATCGCAGTTTATTTTTGTAGTCATATGTTGATGTAAACAGGGTTGTTTTCAGTTTTCGCAATTATGGATAATGGTGCCATAAACATTCCCATATCTATTTTTGTGTGAACACAATTTTTTATTTCCATTGGGTAAATACCTAGAATTGGAATTCCTATATCGTATGGTAAGGGTATGTATGACTTTATGAGAAATTACCAAAATGATTTCCAAAATTACTGTTCCATTTTGCATTTGCACGAGCAATGAATGAGAATTCCTGTGGCTCCACATTCTCAATACTTAATGTTGTCAGGTTTTATTTTTTTGGGTTTTCCTTAGGTCACTCTCATAGGTATGCAGTTGAAGAGTTCGAGTCATGGAGAGAGAGAGTAGAATGATGGTTACCAGGGGCTGGGAAGGGTAGTGGGGAGGGGGAGATAAAGTGGTTAATGGGTACAAAAATATAGTTAGATAGTTAAAATGAACAATATTTGATAGCACAACGATGTGACTATGATCAACAATAAGTTAGGGTATACTTTAAAATAACTAAAAGGGTGCAATTGGAATGTTCCTAACACAAAGAAACGATAAATGCCTGAGGTGATGGATACCCCAGTTATCCTGATTTGATTAGTTCACATTGTGTGCCTGTATCAAAACATCACATGCACCCTATAAATATACAACTGTTATGTGCCCATAATAATTAAAAAAAATTTAAAAAAGAGTCTCCAAAACCACTCTCAATTCTAATACCATTTTCAAGTTTGGGGACCCACAAGATCATCCTCAGCTTCAATAATTTGTTAGAATGATTCATAGAACTCACAGAAAGCTATTGTGCTCATAGCATGGTTTATTACAGCAAAAGGATACAGATTAAAATTAGTGCAGGGGAAAGGCACAGCATCCAATATAGTTCTAAGCATGAACTTCCAGTTGTCCTCTCCCAGTGGAATTGTGGACAGTGCTGAATTCTCCTACCAGCAATGTGTGCCAGACACATGGAGTGTTGCCAATCAGGGAAGCTTACTCGGGTCTTGGTGTCCAGAGTTTTTACTGGGGCTTGGTCACATAGGCATGGCGGATTGCCCACATGGCTGAAGTTGGTCTCCAAAAGCTTCCCCGCCATAGATCACATTGTTAGCATAGACTGTCTGATGTGGCCCAAGTCCCAACCATAAATCTCATTATTAGCACAGAGAGTCTGACCTTGGCCCAAGGCCCCAAATTATACAGAAACATTCTTATCAGGCAGGTAGGTATCCCAAGACCTTAGAGATTACTTCTCAGGAACTGAGGGCAAAGGCTAGATCTCTCTTTGGGCAAAATGAATCCTTACCACACACTATTTAATTTCTTTTTTCTTTCTAGAAGTTTTATTTTCTGTCCTGAGTTTATACTCTAAGGGCTTTTTCTGTCTTCATCTATTTTTCATTTTTTTCCTACTTTTTGGAAAAACTTGCAACTTTATTTTCCGGTATCTCTATTGACACTTTTTAATTTCAGCTTTTATGTTTTACGTTTCCAAGTTCTACGCATGTACTTTTTCCAGAGTTGCCTGATTTGTTTGATCTATGTACCAACTTCTGTTATCTCATCGGCCATATTATTTATAGCTTTTTGAAAATTTCTTTTTCTTCCCACATTATATCTTTTTCTCCCATCTCCTTTTTATTGGGGGGGATGGTTACTATTGGTTTGTTTTTATATATTTCTTTCATGGCAAAGGCTTCTCAGATATCAGAGGATCTTTGTCACTCACTTATGTATGGAAATGAGGAACTACGTACCTGATTGGAAGCTATATTTTAGATGGAGTTTTTTGGAACTGACTACTTTAGGAAGAGCTTCTAAGTCTCTGTATATGAGGGGACAAGCGGATCTCATAATCCTGTTCATAGACTTTTACTTTATCCTCCATTACTTTTCTATTGTCGCTGTAACAATTATGGTAGTGGAGAGGTTTAACACTGCACAAATTTACTATCTTACAGTTCTGTAAGCTAGAATTCCAAAACATGTCTTAACTGGGATGAACTGGAGGTGTTGGCAGGGTTGTGTTCCTTTCTGGGAGCTCAAAGAGAGAAGCTGTTTTCTTGCCTTTCCAGTGTCTGCGCATTGCCCACCTTCCTTGGCTAGAGGTATCTTCCTTCATTTCCAACATGAGCAACGGCAGGTCAACTCCTTCTCAGATTGAATCACTCTGACCTCCTCTTCCGCCTCCCTTTTTCACTTTCAAGGACTCGTGATTACATTGGGCTCACAATCCAGATAATCAAATAGTTCAGAATAATCTCCCTATCTTAATGCCAATGGATTCGTATCCTTTATTCCATCTGCAACCTAATTCTCCTTTGCCATGTGAGACAGCATATTCACAGGTTGCGGAGACTAGGATGTGTAGGCACAGTTGTGAGGGGCATTATTCTGCTTGTGACACACCATTTCCTTCAGTTTGCTTCATCCAACCAGGTCTGATGTTCTTCACTACAGATCCTTTTTGTTTGAACTTTTCCAGAGAGAAATCTGTATTCAGGTGCCTCTTTGTGCTTCTATGTATAAAATGCTTGTGAAGTAACTGCATGTCCCCGTATTTCCTGAGTTAGGTATGTCATGTATAGTTCAGTTATTTATATAAATCTGTCTTCCTTTTATTACGTGGAGGAAATGCAAATAGTTGGTGATATAATAGCCAGAGTGGAACTTAGGCTTCTCCCATGGCTCTGGCTCTCTGTGAACCCTTCTCTCTTTCTCCTGAGAAAGGGGTAGAAACTCTTACAACTTGACTTGCTCAATGCCTTCACGTTTCTTCTCTGAAAATTAGGAGATCTATTATTTTTTGAAAAGTCATTAAATTATTAATATCTGTTATATCAAGCCAGGAACTAGTAAGACCAGTCTATATCATAATTCTTTGTGTCATGCCAGACAAATTTGTGTTTGTTCTTAATAAAATGATTTCCTTTTTTCATGTGCTGATACTGGACATGAATTTATGCGCATTGAACCTACACATCTGCATCCAAGCTGTTCATGTGATAAACTTTCTGGTCAATTATGTTTCTGATGAAGGAATTCCTGTTTTCATTCAAAATAAGCTGTTATAAATGATTCATGTTTCTCTCTATTTTCGACAGGAACAAATTAATTTTTTAATGGAGCAGTGAAATGACCTGTTCTTCCAAAATACATATTAAAAGAAGGTTGTTACAAATGACTATGAGGAGTGGGAGAGTCTGAACTAATTTTTTTCATGTGCTGGAGACATTTGATAAACTTTTCTCAGTAGAAAGATTCAGCCCCAAATAAATGATTGGAGAATAGCATCTTCTGGCATGAGACTGTAGTCATATGAAAGAAAAGAGACCAAATATATAACAAAAGCACCATATTTTATCTTACCAAAAACCCAGAAAATAAAAACAGTGACCAAACTAATTCAAGTTAGGCAGAATCCTTATACTAAGAACTATTGGTGATAATGTTGATGATAGTTTTTGAATGCTGTTGCATTTTCTGTCCACATATCCTTTTTCTACCTGTGATTTATGTAAGAGAAAGAGAAATCTCTCATTTTCCCTGATGACTTTCTCAGTGGAAATTTAGTACCATTTGACCTTATGATAGTTGAAATTTCATGATGTATGAAATTGATACAGTGCTGAAATGCCTCTAAACATTTCTTTGTAGCAACTTCTACTTTTCTATTGGCTTCTGTCATGAAGTTGAAGCTTAGATGCAGAAGTTAAGCTATGAAACAATATAAACTTAGAGTTAGTCTTATCATTGAAATCCATAATTTGAAGGAAAATACTTTTGTGATATTAATAATACTGTACAAAAATGGCCACTAATTTGCCAAAATATATCATAGTTACACACGTGCAACTATTTTTTGCCATGTAAATGCTTTTCCATTGAAGGAGTGGGTTTGAGGAGAAGTATAGAATCTTCCATGGATTCCCAGGCAGTCCGCTGAAACCAAGGCAGACTTTAATCTAATTCATACAGCTTTGAAATACTCTCCATTCCTTTAATACCCCAGTGCAGTTTGAGCTCCTGTCTCAGGACGACAGGAAGTTAGGACTTCTAAGTAGGTACCTCCTCTGCCCACACTCTTCTGGAGGCTCTAATGGAATGTCATATTCAACAAATCTGTCTTGGTCCTTGTAAGTTATTTTATCCAACTGGCCCACATTAGACTATTACTTAGTGACCAAACTAGAGTTTCGTTTAAGCTAAATAGGCTACCAGTGTTTTTTCATGACCAGTTTCTTCTGGCTGAAGCACGGGTCTTCCCTTTAATTCACCAAATACAGTGAAGACAACACTATAGTTTTCAGACAAAAATTATAGAAGTCTTGGAAATAATAGAAAATAATTATAATGCAGAAAAACTGACTTCAGTTGAATATCAATTACCACAGTTCCTAAAGTGCATCCATCATGCCACTCCAATGGGTTCTCATACTTAGTCTTCTGTACTGCTGTCCTGCCATCCAAGGTGGGACAATTGTCACCCTCCCCCAAGCATAAAGGCCACAGTCCAATGGGAAAAGCAGTTTCCTACCAACATCTTATTTCTTTCTGCCTTATGGTGAATGACAATCATATTCTTTAGTGGAAACATTTACCCAGACGTAGGATAGGGTCTAGCTCCCAAGTCTTGCCAGAAAAATTAAAATGTTTGACAGAGCATTTCCTAGAGTACAAAATATCCATCCACACACAGTACCAGCTGGAAGGCTTTGACGTACCCTCTCTTTTATATTCTATAGACCCACCACTGGGTTGACAGGAATATCAACCTTATTTTTCATGCTCTAAGCCTTGTTCCAGCAGCACATCTTTCCCCAACTCTCTGCTGCTGGCCTCTTCTAGTGTTTCCTATTTTGTGGAAAAGCAGCACCATCTACTTAGCTGTCAAAAGTTGAAATCAAGCCAGGAGTCAGCCTTTCCTCACACTTCCTATCTGATTTGTCACCAAGATCTGTCTATTTATCCCTTAAGTATATTATAAATCTATCACCTTATCTCTTTCCCAAAAAACTCCATTTGAGATTGTCATCTCTTGGATGGTCCACTGAAGGCCATTTGGATGGCCTCCTAATTAGCCCATCATATCAGGACTGTCAGCCTCCCAACCTCATGGCCATTCTCTACTGGCCAAGCCTTGCTCTGTGTCATCTCCCACTCACTGCCCCTCTCTAGCACTTTCTCCTTACTCTTCAGATGAAGGCACATTTTGTAACATGACCACGACTAAACTCCCTTGCGGTCAGGCCTTTTTGTGTTTTTTGTTCAATCTCCCTCATCAAGCACAGGCTCCGATGTTTAACATCACCCAATAGAGTTAATTGAATAAACATTGATCAAATAAATAATGACTAGAAATGAAGTATTTTCTGTACACATGTAATTAAAGGGTCAATTTTTGGTGGCCCACCTCATAAGGAAGGAAGGCTACTGCAGAGATGAATAATAG
Source organism: Daubentonia madagascariensis (assembly GCA_023783475.1). Lineage (NCBI taxonomy): Eukaryota > Metazoa > Chordata > Mammalia > Primates > Daubentoniidae > Daubentonia > Daubentonia madagascariensis. Next base: position 4,549,107 of record JAKFHU010001066.1, on the reverse strand, counting down.
ATTATCTTCATCTCCAGAACTTGAAGACCCCTAGTAACGTTTAAATGCAACTTCTGTTATTAACAAAACAGATTAACCCACACTACTGTATTTATCAAAAAAATATCAATAAGGCTTCTTTAATCAAAGTGTCTTGTGGATAACAAAAAGAGTGGATTTGGAATGTTCCTAACACAAAGACATGATAAATGCTTGAGGTGATGGATATACCAATTACCCTGATTTGATTATTACACATTGTATGCCTGTATCAGATATCATCTGTATCATATAAATGTATGCAACTATTATGTACCCATAACTGTTAAAAATAAAAAATTTAAAAAATAGGGTCTTGTGAATATGACACCATACTGACCTTCTTTTATCTCTGTTACAAACAAGCAAACAAACAAAAGGCAAATGTGTACAAAAGGAAAACTTTGTTTTTCAGTTATAATTCTTATATTGTCTAGTTGTTGTATCTCTTATTTTCGCTTAATGAAATATGTTAGCCTTTGCCCCACTTTTCCATGTTTTATGAAAGAGTGCTGCCATAATCAGTCATTTACTTTTGTCTGTCCAGTATTATTCATGCCACTAATGTAGAATTAAAAGCTAGTTTAATTCTTGTTCAACAGTTATTTGATGCAAAACCTTTTTCTTTTGAGTCCATGTAAGATATACACACAGTGTGGTCACACAATTACAAGCACTGTTATGAGCATTTGGATTAATTTAAAAGAAAAAGGATACAGTCTGAGCATTTATTAGGCAGTGTATTCAAATTGGGAAAAAATGTGAGTTTTCAATATTGCAGTGGCCTTAGATAATTTGTTGGGTGTATCATATTTTCTAATATAGTTCTTTTTGGTTTGAAAATTAATTGACTTGAAATAAACTTGGATGGATGCCAGAGAGAGAGAAAGAGACAGAGAGAGAGAAACACTCTTTTTTATTGGACTAAATGTTGAAACTTGCTTCAGTGCCTTGGCTCTGAGCACCTGCAATGCAACTCCCCTGCTGTGGCTTACATAGGAGTCAGCATGGCTCCATTTGAAAGTGACTTTCCCATGTAGGATGATGGAGGATGACTGTTTTCACTTACTTGATTAAAACTGGTAGAAACATAGATGGTCTTTCAGTTATTTTTTATGCAGCTTGCTGACCGTTGTTTTTCTTTTTAAGTGGACATTTACTACCTATTTAGAACAATAAAATACCTCAAAGCAAACATTGAGCAAAATATAGCCTATCTATCACATGCCCAGCTCCTCTTATAGTAACAACCATGAAGAGAGTGCCCATTACATGGTAAATTCTACATTTTTACAAGTTGCTTTATAGATTCATTTTTGTGATCATTAATAAACCTATTTAGCAAGTATCTAATTAAGAAAACCTTAATAAAAACCAATTACTCAATGCCTTAAATTTACTAAATTTTATTTTGGGGGTACTAAATGTGTTTTAAATGAGTCATATTATATGTATTAGTGTTAAAAATGTTGCTCATGTGCAAAACCAATTTTCCCACAGTGGTACTTAGGGGCAACTAACAGTTCATTTTGTGTGCTATATTCATCAGTGATTTTCTTTTACTTATTGAAATGTCTAAAAAGTATAACTCTATATATAGTAAATGCATTTTATTAGTAACTGGGCTGGACTTTCACTCATCAACAGAGCTTGCAGTTTACATGGGAGGATGTGTCCATTCATATACCAGTAACAATTTGCAGAAGGATAAACTCAAATGTGTACCAGGAGGGAAATAAAATGCCTCAGTAACGTTTTAGGTTTTATTTGCAAATAGCACAAGAAAGAATGGGTCCACATGAAAAGACTATGTTTTTACCTTTTTTAAAAACCTTTTTATTTAAAATAATTTTAGATTTATAGAAAAGTTGTAAAACTGGTACAGAGAACCCACATTTACCCCAAACCCAGTTTCCCTAATGTTAACAACTTACATAATCATAGTTCAATTATGAAAACCAGGAAATTCACATCAGTTACTAACCTACAAATCTTATGCAAAGTCCTTCAGTTTTGTTCCAGAATGCAGTTCAGTGTCCCTGATTGCATTTAGTCCATGTGTATCTTCAATATCCTTCAGTTTGCCACACTTCCTTAGTCTTTCCTCGACTTTCATGACCTTGACACTTCAGATTTTTTAAAATAACTGATCACATCATGTAATTTTGGTTTGCCTGATGTTTTCTCATGACTAAATCAAGCTTGTGCAATTTTTTTGGCAAGAATACCACAGAAGTGATGTTGTACCCTTCTCAATATATAGTATCATGGGGTACCTATGTCAATATGTCCTCTTGCTCATATTAGGGTCTTTCAACTCTTGGTTAATGTGGTGTCTGTCAGATTTCTCCTTTGTAAACTTACTGTGAGCCTGTTTCTCCTCAAAATTTCACCCAATGATTTTAGCATCCATCCATGGATCTTACCAACAATTATTGTGGTGTATCTGTAAGAGTGAGTTTGTATTTCCCTCGTTCCTTCCAAATTTATTAATTTTAATTTTCTATAAGGAAAAGCTGCCCCTCTCCACCATTTAATTAGGTATTCAATTATTTACATATGTTAGTATGGCTATCCACATATTTGTTTTATTCGTGAGTTATAATCCAGTACTATGACTTTTTACTTTGTTGCTCAGATTGTTCTGCATTTCGCCTCCTTAGTGACAGCCTCCAGGTGTGGCTTTTGGATAGACACAAAGTTTCCAATTATCAAGTCAGTTGGGTTTTTGTTAAATAAAGTATGGATAGTAGTGTTTAATCACAAATATTTAACTTTGGTACATTTTTAGAAGAAAAATACCTAATGGAGCAAGAATAAGTAACCATATTTCTCTAATGAAACGTGGTTCTCTCTTCATTTCAACAGTGTTAAGCTCAGCTTAGTTCGAGTTAAGTCAGATTTCATTTTCCCTCCTTCCCATTTTAAGAGGGAACCTGTGGCTTTGCCTTTGACTTGGCTGATTAAAATAGCCTACATTGCCGTATCCTTTTGACGCTTCATATTTTTGCTGTTGCTAATTGTTTTGCCCTCATTGACACGGAACTGTAATTACTATTTTATTCTGCTGACACTAGAGCTCTAAAATCGCTGAATCTGTTTTTAAGAACATCTGTTTCTTTTTTCTTTTCTGACACACAGCTTTTTACCTCTTTCTCATGTAGTCTGGGCATGTCCTGTGAGCTTGGGTCCAACACGAAGAGAGCTCTCTGGTCATGCCTCCTGCCTACTTTCCTTGACTGCAGCTCCAGTTACCCACACACACATCACTTGTGTTTTCAGAGCGTTTCAGAGGGTACAGTGTATGTTGTGAAGCTGAATTTTTTTGGGGGGGACATAAATTTTTTATTTGGATATTTTAAAACACATTTATATAAAACACCAAATTATATATATATATTTAGTGATATATTAATATATGTATATATTTGTGTGTGTATGTTCGTGCATTTTATGTGCTCCGTGTATGTGTATACGCTGCTGTGTGTTTTGGGTACTCTGTGTGCTTGATTTTTTCTTTTGTATTCATTTGTCTGAATCATAAAGGACATTTTTAAATTCAACTTTGCTAGAAATTTATAAGGGTTCTTAGATTATTCTCGAAGTAAGGTGGTTAAGGGAAACGTCATGAATAGCTTTGTAGACTCACTGGACCTGCTAAGTTTTCAAAGTGTCTCTCTCTTCCAAATTAGCTTTATCTATGAACAACACATGCCGCAGAGCCGTCTCATCACAGCCTCCTGGCAGGTACATCCTATAAATTCTAACACTGTAAGTAACTTTCAGGGTATATAGGAGAACATTAGTTGTTGTATGAAGTTCCAAGTATCTTTTCCCAAGCAGTTTCCCAATCAGTCACTTCACAAGACTGGTTAGGGACATTGGCAAATGCTAGAGGTGTCTAAGACTTTGGTCAACATTCTGTATGTGTTAGGTGCAATGGTTCTCAAAATTTATTGAAAATAAAAGTCATCTCAGGTATGTATTCTTAGACCTCAAGTCAAGAGATTCTGATGACTTGGACAGGAATTTTCATTTTTTAACCAGCATCCCACACTGGTAAAAGAAAGAACTAGAGTCAATGTCTTGAGAGCTGTTTTTAGGCTTTACTTGCTTGTATAGAGGAAGGCAAGCGGGGAGGGCTGCAGGAAGTGGAACTGGACACATTTATAAAAAGCAGCAGCCTGTGGGGGGAGCAGACCTAGGGGAGCAGGTGACTTCCAGGAGGTAGCAAGGCAGAATCACTGTGGGGAATCTTGGTTAGAGTCTGGGTTCTCATTCTCAGTAAGCCAGAAACCACTCAGCCTTTACATTTGACCTCATCTGATTCAGTGTTGCATTTATTGACAAGGAAGTCATCTCAGTATTGATCTAAGGAAAAGGAATAAATTTTAACTGTGTGTTTTCAAAGTATGCACCCACCCCACAAACACTATCGCACCATCTAAGAAAAAGCTAAAATGTGAACATGTAATTTTTTTTTCAATCAATGGCAATTTTCAACTTAACTTTTCTAAATAAAACTGACTAAACTTTTTTATTCCTGGCTTTTTATATGGGCAGAGACCATGGGCTCATATAATATTTTTATGATTGAAATGATTTTTTTGCACACCATTTTCTCATTCTCCTGTTTCTATTTATTTTCAAACTTGAATTAAAGAGATAATGTAGCATTCAACTCACTTCAAACATAATGTAACTCCTTTGAAGTTCATGAGTGAATGCCTAGTGTGCTGAGTAGGCTGATGTTCATTCCAGTTGAATATATTCTGGGCTGTGAAATGTATCAGGTTTCCGTAGTCTCTGGGAATTAAAGAAAACTAGGAAGAATATGAATGCAAACAAAGCTTTTCACCTAGGGATATGAACATGCTCTCAAAGGTGTGTAGTAGCAAAATATTTAATTTTTGCTGTAATTAAGAAGACCCAAGTTCCAATTATTTCTTTAAAAGTAATTTGGAAAGTTGGAATTCCCAATAATATACATTAGAATTGACAAGGCTTCTGACCTTTAATTGAGTGATAAATCTAAATATTTGTTATACTGCCAATACAAGGTAGCCCTCCTCCATTAAATAAACCTAAAACTTAGCATTTAAAATACAGTTTCAAAGAAATATGTTGAGATGTAACATAAGTACACACTAGGCTAACGATATCTTATTTCCAAAAGTTGGATGCCCCTTTCAAGGAGGGAAGCAATATTTAATATTTTTTTAGATCTAAATTTTTCAAACTAATATGATTATCAAAATCACATGGTTTTGTTGTAGTTATTATTTTTTCTAGCATTTGTAACAGCAAAAACAAGATATCTTGAAGGCAAAAGATAATTAGATTTTAGACCAGTATTTTTTTTTTAATTACTGAGAGGCTATCATGATGAAAGTATCCAATAAGCATATTTTGAATCTGAAACTGGATACTCAGAGAAGCGAGTGACATGTAAAAAGGAAAATATTTTGCATAGGAATTATAGGAAGAGCTTTAAAAGAATATGCAATAACTAGAAGATAAGACGTAGATATAGAACAACTAAAAAATCATTTACTCGTTTGTTCGTTTGCTTTGCCTACTATGATTTTTTTCCCCAAAAATCACTATTTGTGAAATTAAGATTAACAAAAAGAAAAGAAAAACTTTAAATACGTGAAATGCAAATGGCAAATATCCAAAGAAATCTGAAGGACAAGTTATTGGAGCCATAACTGTCAATTTTAACCTACATGCAAATCACTAGAGATCTTGTCAAAGCCGTTTCTGATTCAGACAGCCCTGGGGTGGCCAGAGATTCTGCATTTTTAACAAACTTCCAAGGATGCAGATACTATTGGTCCATGGACCACGATTTGAATAGTGATATTTTAAACTAAGAGCATACACATCTACAAGTGACTATATTTTGAACAATCAGTTGGGAAGGGACACAAAGAAAAACCAGAAAATTATGTCAATACTCTTTGGATAGAGAGTTTTATTGAAATAAATCCTTTGTGGGTGTTAAATTAAATTAAATTTGGCCTAATGCTCCCTCCATATGTTATAAGCTATAACCTAGCTTAGTATGTAAACAAACTGCAACCTAACTAAAAATATATTCTTGTAACAAGTAGCTGTGTCTCAGCCAATTACAGCAAGCTAAGCTTCAGCCAATCACAGATAACCAGCTGATCAGATCATGTGCAGGTGAGACAAATGCCGAGCTCTAACCAATCAAACTGTTTCTGTATGTCTCTACCTTTTTCTGTCTATAAATACTGTCTACCCATGTTGCTGGGTGGAACTCTCTGAACTTCTACTGGTGTAGGATGCTGCCCGATTCATGAATTGTTCTTTGCTCAAATAAACTCTGCTATATTTAATTTGTCTAAAATTTTTCTTTTAACATGAGACTTCATTACTCTTTCTCTCATGAGACATTGCATGAGGAGAATAGACACTAATTAACATCCGGTTCTTGAAGTCATGCCGTCCTGAAATCCAGGTGCTCAGCTGCTCAGCAGAGAAGCAGATGTTTGGAAGTAGAGTTGACCAGGTAGACTCTGAGGGGAAAGAAGATTGAAATTAAATGGGTCAAAATATTTGAAAGAATGAAAAATCTTTGGAATTTTTAGATCTTAGGAATTCCTGGGTGGAATAATTTTGAGAGCAAGCCTGTATCATTTTACATAGTAGAAAGTTTCTACTATAGTTTGATTTGTCTGCTCTTGCCATACATTTTCTCTGCTTCAGAGACAGATACTAACCAAATTACTAAGCAAATTATGATTTAAGCAGGTGTAAAAGTTTTGCCATTTTGTAATAATTAAACATTTTTTTTTGAAAAACCTGTTTAAGCATTTTCTGCCTAAACTAAACCCGTGTCTCAGTTATAGAGCTCCACCTTCCCATAGCTGTAGGTATAAGTTCATGTTGATCATAACTGGGCATCTTTATAAACATTACTCTCTTTTATTATATGTGAAAACTTCATAGATATTAATAAAGATTTTTACAATAAACAGTTATTTCTCTAGGGCAAAACAGATAAAACAAATGCCTTAACATAAAGTAACATTTGTCCCTATGGTCCAAAAGTGTGGTAAAGTCCCACAATTGTATAATATTTCCTATCTGAGTATGACCAGTGTAGCAGTCCTTGAATGGACTTTTAATTTTTCTCTCTGACCTTCAGAAAGTTGGCCCTATATAAGATTCAAGTATTTCTGTCTTAACATACCTAAAAAAAAATAATTTAACTTAGGGCTTTACAAGCCAACAAGTAGCTAAGAAATACCAAGTAACGTTAATGGCAGATGATAGGTGATATATGAGTACACTTATTGGTAAAACTATGCAATTTGTTTGTATTCTTAAATCTGATAAAAGAGTGACCTTGTGTCACTAAAGCTCTAAGGGACTTTTCCCCATTGCATGCACATGGTGTCAATGTTCTTACTAGCCATATCCACCATCCTCTGAGGAACCCTTAGGAATACAGGCAAGGCTTACAACACGGACTTCACTCTGAGCACCAGGCCTGCGAGCCAGCCTGACTCTGCATAGCCCTTACATTTTTTCATGACCCCTGACTTCTGCTGATTGATCTTCTTCCTCCCATGTTCTTCTTCGAAGTCATTAACCTAATCCCAGAGAGTAGCTGCAAGTTTTCATTTGAAATAATTGTGCTGGGGGACATTTGGATAGCTGTTCTCCTAAGATAGTAAAAACCAAATCTGATGTCTTTTGTCTTTCATTTTTCTCCAAAACTTTTTCCTTATGCTAAAAACAATGTGCCAAACTTATAGCCAGATTTTGTAACTGAAGGTGTTTCCCATGGAAACAAACAAAAAACAAACAAACTGTAACTCATTCTCTGCCCATTGGAATAAATTGAAATAGGACCATACTGTGAAGCTCTTATTTATATTGTTTTTTCTGTTTGTGTTTGTAAGAGACAGAACATTAGATAATTGAGTTATTACACATATGAAGCTTAGTTAAAATCATTTCTTTGGAAGTTTTACCCCCAGTGCTCATTGCAAATACATCTGTTACAGTGGAATGGGACCTGTCTGACTCCTGTGTTGGACTTTAATCTCCTGTGTCCAACTTGTCTTTATATCTCTAATATTTGGCCCCATAGGAAAACTCAATAATTACTTCTCATGAGCAGTTCCACCAACCCTAAATTTGGTTAGAGATTTGCCTCTCCATTTCAATTTTTTGCAGTAATTACTTAGTAGATATTATGGGCTAGACACTTGCTAAAGGACTTTCACATTTCTGACTAGGCAGCTATGCACAATCTATTAGATAATCTGGCAATAACAACATGATGTGTGATGGATACTTAATAAATGTGCTAAGCCAACAGCCAAGAAAAACACAAAGTATAGAAGTGATATTTTGATTTTACCTGAAGCTATAATTTCTGCTGGACTCCAAAGGATGGGTGAGATTTTGACAGGAAGAAAGTGATAGAAAGGAAGAGAAAGGATCATCATGACTGGGTGTGGAGGTACAAAGGGGGTTGAGTCAGTTCTCCTGTCATTATGTGCAGATGTGGAGAAATTGGATAAATGAAAAGAGAGATTAAAATTGTACAATTTCAATCATTTCCTCAGCAGTCATCTCTCCGAAGGTTGGTTCTGTAGCTGCTGGCAGGTGGCCAACTTGCTAAGTCCTCTTAAATTGACAGAGAAGCCAGATAAATATCCACTCTTGGCAGCACATCCCTGACAGATGGTCTGGCATTCATGGTGTAATCCAAGACAACAATGGTAGAGCTAAAATCTCTCTAGCGAGCATCTCCTAGTTACTGCATGCAGTATGGAACTAGGATTTCAATGTGCTAGCAGTTTACAGTGGCAAAAACAAGGGAGATGAAGCCACGTATTAACATAATAACCAAGAAATTGCAACCACATTTATGAAAATGAGGGTATCTGATATGGGTACCTTTAAGACTTGAAATGTGAAAATATAAGAAAATAAATTCTTTTCTCCCAGTGAATGTTGGTACTACCATTAAGATCACAAAAGAAACAGAAAATAATGAGCTTTCAGGAAATTTCATTCAGTAGCTTTTCAAGTCTTTTGGCCAGCAGCTTGGATTTTAGTGCCAGTAAAAAATTTGAGCAACTTGTAGGAGTCCTTGATGGCTGTGATTATTTGTACTAGCATTTTCTGATACTCCTCATGCTACACACAAGGATAAAGGCCAATGTGGTATCCTAATGGCAGGAGAACTAGAAAGTAGGTAGAGCATCATCACTTAAACTGGATCCTTAGGCATATCACTACCACTCAGTTTTAGTTGCTTACTCTTTTAAAGAAATCCCTCCTCTGCTATTCTAACTTTTATTTTGAAGAAATTGCTGTGATTTACCAAAGCTACATATTCCTATTTTCTATAGAATGACTTAGCAACTTAAAAACAAAACAAAGAGGTAAGCTTAAGAAGAGAACGTTAGATAGAATTATGTAGATATTGATAGGATGCAAATGATTACCTTATAATAATGAACGTGTTAATGAAGATCTCTGAAGATAGTAGGGTTGATGCCTAAATTAAGATCTTGAGAAAGAAAGTATGAGACTTCATCAGAAATAGAGCGGACTCAGGGAAAAGAATTATTGATGCTTTCAACCCCTTTAGGATCATGATGCCATCTATCACCACAATTGCCAACATTGGCAGTAGAAGCTGTTTGAAACTTGTAGTCTTAGAATAATTACAACCTTATAGTTCCTGTTTTAAAGTAGGTTGTGATCAATGGTGGAATTCTATAACTTCATTTCCGTTTTAGCTGCAAAGTTAATTGTACCTGTTTTGCCCATAGGCCTAATTATTTGTTTATAAAAAACTTGCTTTAAATTGATATTTTTTATTCTATTGCCTGTTAATGACCAGTTAAGAAAGAGATAAATTTCTAGGTATCCCTGAAATAGATTTATACCTGAGAAGAAAACTGGGACTAGGTTCTCAATTTCTGAGTTACATAATGTGAAGTCATTTAGAAAAGGCCCTTATCCAAAAGAGATAAGGGGTCCTCTAGTGAGGACCTCCAAAATCTGTGTGTTCCTGATTGTTACACAATTCATGTTATTGGATCACAGCTTTGTTGTTGGGGGAGGAGAGAAAGATCTGTTGGGGTAGCGGTACTTGTTCAATGACTCAATAAACATTATTGATCACCTAACCTATGTCAGGCTGGTTTTGGTACTAGAGATATGATAGTGAAGGCGTACAGCAAAAACTCCCTGCCTTCCCAGATCTTACAAATTAATCAATAAATAAATAAGTAGCTATCTTAGGTAATGTCAGTGCCTTCCAACTGAGCCAGCTGTTCCCCAGGCCTCTGAGAAAACCCAGGAGCCCGCTATTGATCTCTCCAAAGTGGTGATCGAATTTAACAAGAACCAGCTGGAGGAGTTCAAAGAGGCCTTTGAGCTGTTTGACTGAGTAGGGGATGGCAAGATCCTGCACAGCCAGCATGGGGACGTGATGAGGGCCCTGGGCCAGAACTCCACCAACGCCGAGGTGCTCAAGGTCCTGGGGAACCCACACCACCAACACACCCTTAGTGAAGCAAAGGTGGCTTTATTACTCATTGCAACAAAGGACAACAGGCACTACCGGTAATCCTTGGGGTAACTCCAGTATTGAGGTGTCTCAATAACAATGTGTTAGAAAGAACTTTTAGAATTTGAGCTGTGTTAAATAAGTTGGGGGAGGTTTCTAGAGAACAGGGTTTTGCTCGGATTGGATGCTGTCAGGAAATGGGGCTAATTCTATGACTGTGAGTTTTAATGAGTCTTATCTAGGAGTGAAGAACAGAGTGAGACCAAGGCTGGGATTGTTAAAGGTGTGGGTAGTAGTCCTTCATTTTAGCTGTGAGAGAGGAAAGTTTGGGATATTTCTGGTTTGCACCATGTTTTCTGTCTGCTTAGGCACAATTATAAAATATTCTCTCTCTTTTTGGTTTTTTTTTTTTGGTCTCATTTCATCATGGTCACAAGGTGGCCTTGAACAATGTTGGTGTTCTGTGAAATTTTTTATGTTGGGCAGGAAAACATCAAGGCCCATCTGTGAGTGTCAGTCCAGCTCCTGGATATCAGCTTTTATTGTTCTCAGTAATGAAATAAACTATGAAATTAAACATAGGGGAAGGATATTAGTGTGACAATGCTATTATAGACAGGGTGGACAGAGAAGGCTTCCCTGAAGAGGTGGTGATATTTCAACTTAAATCTGAGTAAAATGAGACAAAGTGCCAGGTAGGTACACGTGGGAAGACAATTCCAGGAAGAGTAAGTGCAAAGGCCTTGAGACAGAAATGTGTTTGGTGTGGTCAACAAAGTTCTAGTTGTAGCCGTAGCCATGGTAGTAACGATTATATCTGTTGTAATCATTGTTGCAGCCACTGTGGTGGGTGGTGGAGCTTGTAGCAGAGCTATGTCTAACTACAGTTGACACTTGAACAATATAGAGGTTAAGGATGTCGACGCCCCATGCAGCTGAAGGTCTGCATATAACTTTTGACTCCCCAAAAACTGAACTATTGAACTATTAATAGTATACCGTAGACTGGAAGCCTTACTGATAATATGGACAGTTGATTTACATATTTTGTATGTTATATGTATTATATACCTATTCCTATAATACAGTAAGCTAAAGAAGAGAAAATGTCATTAACAAAATCATAAAGAAGAGAAAATATATTTACTATTCATTCAGTGGAAGTGGATCATCATAAAGGTCCTTATCCTTGTGGTCTTCACATTAAGTAGGCTGAGGAAGAGTAGGAAGAGGAGGGGTTGGTCTTGCTGTCTCAGGGGTGGCAGAGACAGAAGAAAATCCACATGTAAGTGGATTCATGCAGTTCAAATTTGTGTTATGCAAGGGTCAACTGTACTAATAAAATAGCAGCTATTTTGTGTTGAGCACCTATTTTGAACTCATTTAATTTATCTCACTTATGCTGCTTAATCCTCAATGAATCAGTATGTTATAATAAGTAAGTAAGATATAGAACAGTGCATAGAATATACTCAAATTTCTGTTTAAAAAGTACAAGTGTATGTGAATTACCTATTGCTGTGTAGTAAATCACCCCAAACCTTAGCAGCTTAAAACGACAATTGTTATCTCATAGTTTTTGTGGGTCAAGAATGTGGGCACAGATTCTCTGCTCCAGGGTCTCTCACAGCCTGAAGTCAAAGTGTCAACCAGAGCTGGCATTTCAACTGAGCCTTAACTGGGGAAGGATCTGCTTCCAAGCTCACCCGCACACTTGGCGGGACTCATCTCCTCAAAGGTTGTTGAGCTGAGGGTCTCTGGTCCTCCCTGTCTGTTGGCTGCAGACTGCCCTCCGTTCCTTGCCACATTGCTTTTCTTTTGTTTTGCTTCATCACGGCCAGCAAGGGGGAGAGTTGGCTAGCAAAACCCAAGCTGCAGTCTTTGGTAACCTAATTACAGATGTGGCATCCTCTCAAAGTTGATGTATTCTATGTATTAGAAGCAAGATTGTCGGGGGGGTGGTGGGGATTACCAAAGGCTTTGCATACAGAAAATGGGATCATTTGTGATCGTCTTAGAGGCTGCCTACCACGATGTGTATATGTGTGTGTGTTGTTGCATGCATATACCATCTCCAGAGCAATAAAACATAAAATAATTCCTTGTGTTGCAGTAGAATAGTGAGAAGCAATGACTGTTTATTCAAGTTTCTTCTGTGCACTTTGGACATGTAAAGACTGAGTTTGAGGTAATGCTTGCAGATGACAGAGAGGGAGTTTGAAGATAAATGAATCTGGAGTTTAAAGAGAGTCTCAAACTGAACATAATATTTGGAGTCATGAATCAAGAGATGATATTTGAAGCCATGATCCTGGATAAGATCACCCAGGAATTAAGGCCAAAAATTAAAAAAAAAAAAAAAAAGATTTGAGCTGGGGGGTACTTTCTTTTGTTCCTTTTAAGGACATGTGTGATTAAGCCACAAAATTGCCTGATAAAAATGAGGGGTTTTTTTTCTGAAAATAAAAATGTTTAAAAACATAAAATACTCAAGAAAATGAAAATGATAAAAATTTTAAAAAATTGTATGTAGAGCAATCAATTATACTATGATTAACCAGGGTTTGGTTTACATCCAGAGTCCACGGGTCCAAAGAGTATTCAGACTGACAATTTAGGGTGAAAAGTCAAGATTCCAGAGGAAAGTCAGTGGAAGGGGACAAGGAATTTGAGTCAAAGAAGTTGATACGCTTGATTTAATTCTTGACAAATCCACAGGGTCCTATTTATCTGCAACCGGAGGCCAAGCCTCCCTTCCCATATGACCCTCTCAAATCTGAAGTCTATTCAGCTCCTGCTTTTTCCATTTGCGAACGTGGTAGGTTATTTTCCAGAATTCCTTTTTTACCCTCTGGGATACAGTTATTTTTATTCCCAAGCACCTAGTAGTCAGTGTTCTTTTACCTGACCACACGGAACACAAGCATCAGCTATATTCTGAAGGGAAAAAGAAAAGTTTAAGTAATAAATTTCTTTGAACTTCATCTCTGCAGTTGCTAAATCGGGGGTTTTGAAGTAAATTACCATAATAATCCATTAAATTTGTAGGATTTCATGATTTTAAACAGAGGAAAGGTTACTAGTGCTAAAGCTAAAATATAGATTTTAAATTAAGGTGGCATGTAATGTAAGTGTTGGGCTCAGGCAAAGTTTTGAAGCTATTGGAACTCTCTTTGGGACCCATTCTGTATCTGTTTCCCTCCTGCCAATTTCATCTATATTTATCCTGGGGATGGCTCACCCCTGCCTGTAGCTCACTAGAACTCAATAATCACTGCTGAGGCTAAGGCGCACCTGTGCGTACAACGCTTACTCATACACACATCCAAACACAGCAGGTGTTAGGCTAAAATGATATGTACTATAGATCCCACATATTCAATCAAACCAAGCCTCTCCAGTATGCATTTAAATTAACTTTTCAGTTTCACATAAAAACAAGAGCTGTGAAACTACCTTGTCAGCGTTGGTTTAATAGAATCTCCTGTCCATGTGGAAGTTAAAGTTAATGCTCCTTGGGTTGACATACGGAGCTAATTTGATGGATGTATGTTCAAATGAAATATGTCTACATGATTCAGAGGCTGGGTAACACTGATATGCTAGCTGGTTGGATGGTGATTTTTTTATGTAAATTAAATTATTTTTATGATGTAAGCAAATTACTTAAGGACCAACACTGGGAAAACTAGGAAATTGAGACTGTAAAGACAATGTTTATTTTAAAAGACAAATAGCACTGCCAGTGTGAATTGCATTTACTAAAATTTACATGATAATATTAGATACGTCCATAATTTTGTGTTTGCACCTTTGTTAATATGGAAGGACATATTTATTTTGTGGTAGGAACATGTTATCTACATTAGTGTTTAATGAACAGAGTTTATCCTGTTCTCTAAGTACCACGTTTGCTACAAAATTGGAGTTTTTGGAATGGTAGCAACTCCTACACGGAGCATAGACGTGAAATTGAATGCCTTTTATTCTTTGGAAATTCACGTGCAATATTAGAAATCAGATCTAGACTGAAAGACAAATAATTTCAGGAGACATTTTACTAAACTATCACAATATATTTATGGGAATGATGAAAAGCAAACTGGATCATAGCAGAGTTGATTGAAACCATAGCTATTTATAACTATAAACAAGATTTGTTAATTAATGACTTCATCTCACTTTAAATCAGGTATGTTGACTTTATTTTTAAACCCTGAATTAATAATTGAAATGTAGCTTTTCCTTTAGTTATGGTTGTTGGCCACCAACTACAGTGGTATTAATAGTACCTATGATTTCCACCAATAGAAACTAGGTATTTTTGTGTCACATTAGAGTTGTTACAGATATCTCAAAATCTAGTTTATATTCATCTCTAGAAATTATAACTGAGACATTATTTGCCTACCACTAGTGCTTGCTATTTAATATAATAAATATATATTAATATATAATCTTTTAAAATGTTTTGATATTTATATATCAATATCACTCTAAGGTAGAGTTCATAAAACTTCACCAGACTGTCAAAGGAGTCTGTTGACTTAACATGGTTAGGAGCACACACTCTAGATGAATTTTCCAGAAGGCTTTTTTCTTGATTCAGTTGTTTTCAACACCAAAAACTTGATAAAAATGTAGAAATTGTATTTATCAAACCGGTTTGGGAGAGTTACTTATCATAATTGAAAAATTTCACTGCAGAGAACAACAGAAATGGAGAGAGAGAGAAATAATTAACCCACACGTATAAAAATTTATACTAATTAAAGTATCAGTGAGGCTTCAAAGCATCTTTCTTTGAGAAGAAGACCTAAGTATTTCCATTAACTAAATTATCCCACATTGTTCCTTAAGCCATCATTGCAGTGTGGCGAAAGTTAGACCACCAATGGACTGAAAATTATTTGAACAAAAGGAAGGGAGATTAAATATCAGAGTGGAGTCTTAAACAATATCATGTATCATATACATTAAATGTTTTACCCTATTCATCATGTAGGCACTATGTAGAAAACACATAGAAATCTAATATTTAGGAGCATATCATTTATCTCACATAGTGTTAAATTGATATGTGATTTTTTCTACTGATATTAATTGGCTTTAAGAAAGGCAATTAATTGACCAAAAGTAGCATGTCCTTTGATCATGTTATCAGTAAACACAGCCAACATTTTTTATTTATAGCATATTTATAGAGAGATGACCTGTGTTGTGTGTGTATGTAGTCATATAAGATTGAAGTACAATATATTCTTTATTCAAAATGATTTAAAAGTGTTATCTTTGTATCTATAATAAATAAATACATTCCATTAGTGTGTGGTACTCATCTGGGTATGGTTTGTTGCAGGTTTCAAATGTTGTATGTTCAAAATATTAATAAAACCCATTTTCTGGAGAAAATTTAAAAGAAGCAATGTAATAAAGAATATTTGAATTATCCATTATACATTTACTTTTGGAAGGTACTCACCTTTATGCACTTAACATATTCGGGAAGCAATTTGTCTATTAATGGCCTTGTGATAATTTAATATAAATTCAATTTATATAAATTGTGTTCAATGTCAATTGCTACTAGATTAAATCTGTGATTTGAATGGGAATTAAACATTAACAGTTATATAAATTGTAAAGGTAATGGTCTCCCTGACATGATCATTTCTTCCCATCACTTATCTTTTTTCCAAGTTTTTATTCTTATTAAAATTTTATATAGAATTGGCTGCATTCATTGGTACCTCTGACTGTCTTAAGACTGTTAAGTTTGTGATAGATATATTGTTTAAATTAAAATATAAAGTTAGATGTATATAGCTATGTCAAACCTCCAGCCGCTTGAAGATCTGTAATAATTTGGGGTGTCTGGACTCTGCTGAATTAACTAGCTGAATTGTGATTGTCAAGTTGATACGGTACGAGAGAGAATTAGGCCATATATAGTCTGGTGAAAATGAACAAAGACGCACAAGAGACAGAAGCTATCTTTGCAAGTTTTGCTTTAAAAAAAAAAAACTAGACCCAAAGATGTCAAATCTTCTTTCAGAAAGTTTACCTTAATGAACCAGTTTCTCACCCCTCACTACCTCTTTATCCATACTCTGTTTTATGTATCACTGAAAACTGTAAGGCTTCTTAATTCTTTTATTGCCATATGCATGCTTGTCAGTAAAATTCTAGAGTTTCATGGACATGATTATGCCTTTATCATGCATTGATTTTTCTCATGAACAAATAGAGGCCCCACGTTTCATGATGGGATCTGTTTATGGTGAGAAGGCATGAGTGGATGGGTAAATGAGTGGAAACCAAGGACTGCTTTGGAACAAAACCTTCATCTACCTTCTCAGATCCCCCCAAATACCCATATTTCTCTATTTCTTGGTTCTCATATTACCTATGCCAGGCTTCTGGAATTGGGTGAATCATCACACTTCAGGGTGTGGGATTTGGCTTTCTGCATGTCTTTCAAGAGATATAAATAAAAATTCTCCATTAAGAATCAAGTTGGTTGTATAACTACACAGAAAAGAATAAGTCGTAATGAAAATACTTTTAGTAAAATATAATTAAAAAGAGAAAATAGTGAAATAATTTTACATTAGTGTATAGAATGTCAATCATTGAAATAACTTGCATTAATCGAAATACATCCAGAAAAATATTTTTCTTGACAAATTGTGTCAACATTAGTATACATTTAATTCTTATTATTATGTTTGTATTTATAAGTATAGATGCAAGATTTAGGAACTAATTGATCACTTTACGCAGAGACGCACGTTAACTGTATTCCTATTCTTAGAAACAATAAGAAACTCATTTTCCATTGTAACTGATGACAGCATGTTCTTAAATATTCTAATCTATAGCTGTGTGAAATAGACACACATACATGGCCAATAAGTACTGGGCTATCTAAAACTATTAGAGAATACTGGTGCTCCAATGTATTACATAATTTATTTGGTAGTTGTTTAAATTCCAAGTCAATCATTTTATTGAAAGATTCTTTAATAGCTTATGTAGTCTCTTCCACTTTAGTAGAAGTAGTAGATTTTCACAGCGTCTATCTTTTGTAGATTAATAAGCGCATGAAAGATAACAAGTTGTCCTTGGGAAATAACCCAGATTTGTTCATAAAATCACTCAATGACTCAATCAATACATCTAATATTTCAAAATGCATTTTAAAAGTTGATTTTGTAAATTGACTTAGAGAACTACATAATCTTAGCTCTCCTCAGAGGTTTAGAGACATTTGATTCTGTGACGTGCTTCTCAAAACCTAATTTACTAATGACTACTAATGACATTTTCAACCCACACAAATAACTTCACCATGAATCATAGTTCATAAATGTAATGCTATATAGAACCTATCAAAAATAATTAAATAGTTTAATCATAACTCATTTTACAAATAAATGGAGTAAAACAATTTGCCTCAAATGACTTAAATTTTTAATGACAGAACTAACACTGGAAATCAAATATCATGACTCTTAGTCATGAACTCACTTTAAGAAGACCAATTACTTAGATATTCTAATTTTATAACTTGTATTTCAATTTTCAATACATTTTCCAATAATTGTTAATTGGCGCACACACACGTATCAGTCTAAAACCCTCAAAATTTACTCCTACCCACACACCCCTGGTTCTTTTCTGCCATGTTTTTTATTTCAATAGTTTTAGGGGGCACCAGTGTTTTTTGTTACATGGATGAACTGTATAATGCTGAAGTCACAGCTTTCAGTGTAATCATCACCAGAATAGTGTAAAGTATACCTGATAGGTAGAATTTTATCCCTCGCCTCCTTCCAACCCTCCTCCATTCTAAGTTTCCAATGTCCATTACACAACTTTATGATCATATATACCCCTCATTTAGCTCCTATGTATAAGTGGGACTATTTAATATTTGTTTTTCCATTCATGAGACACTTTACTCAGCATAATGGCCTCCAGTTCCATCCAAGTTGCTACAAAAGGCATTATTTCCTTCCTTTTTATGGCTGAGTAGTATTCCATGGTGTGTTTGTGTGTATGTACATATACACATACACACAGACCACATTTTCTTTATCCGCTCATCAGTTGATAGGCACTTAGATTAATTCTCTATCTTTGCAATTGTGAATTGTGCTGTGATAAACATTCAGGTACAGGTGTCTTTTTAATGAAATTACTTCTTTTCCTTTGGGTAGATACCCACTAGTAGAATTACTGGATTGAATGGTAAGTCTACTTTTAGTTCTT
Source organism: Daubentonia madagascariensis (assembly GCA_023783475.1). NCBI lineage: Eukaryota > Metazoa > Chordata > Mammalia > Primates > Daubentoniidae > Daubentonia > Daubentonia madagascariensis. Next base: position 4,530,245 of record JAKFHU010001066.1, on the reverse strand, counting down.
TGAGGAATCTCCATACTGCTTTCCACAGAGGTTGTCCTAGTTTACATGTCCACCAACAGTATATAAATATTCCCTCTTCACTACATATGAGCCAACAGCTGTTGTTCTTGACTTTTTAATCATGGCCATGCTGACAGGGGTAAGAGGGTATCTCATTGTGGCTTTCATTTGCATTTCCCTGATAATTAGTGATGTTGAGATTTTTTTCATTTATTTATTAGTCATTTGTCTACCTTCTTTTGAAAAAAAAAAATCTGTTCATGTCTTTTGCCCACAATTTCATGGAGTTAGTTGGTCTTTTTCTTGCTCATTTGTTTGAATTCTTTGTAGATTCTGAATATAGCCTTTGTCAGATGTAGAGTTTGCAAATATTTTCTCCAATTCTGTAGATTGTCTATTTACTCTTGATTATTCCCTTTGCTGTGTAGAAACTTTATAGTTTAATTAAGTCCCATTTATTTATTTTTGTTGTTGATGTATTTGTTTTTTGGGTCTTACTCATAAATTCTTTGCCAAGGCCAACGTCCAGAAGAGTTTTTCCTATGTTTTTGTCTAGAATTTTAATGGTTTCAGGTCTTAAATTTAAGTCTTTAATTTATCTTGAGATAATTTTTGTATGTGGTGAGAGAGAGGGGTACAGTTTCATTCTTCTACATGTGGCTGTCCAGTATTCCCAGCAAGATTTATTTAATAGGATGTCCTTTCCCTAGTGTATGATTTTGTCTGCTTTGTTGAAAATTGGTTGTAGCTCTGTGGTTTTATTTCTGGGTTCTATATTCTGTTTCGTTGGTCTAGGTGTCTACCTTTATACCAGTACCATGATGTTTTAGTTACTATAGCCTTGCAGTATAATTTGAAGTCAGATAATGTGATGTCTCCAGATTTGTTCTTTTTGTTAGCATTGCTCGGCTATTTTGGATCTTTTTTGGTTCTATATGAAGGTTAGAATTATTTTTTCTAGATCTGTGAAAAATTACTTTGGTATTTTGATGGGAGTTGCATTGAATCTGTAAATCACTTTGGGCAGTATGGACATTTTAACAATGTTGATTCTTATAATCCATGAGCATGGGATGTTTTCCCATTTTTTTGTGTCATTTATGGTTTTTTGCATGTGTTTTGTAGTTCTCTTTGTGGGGATCTTTCACCTCCTTGGATAAGGATATTCTGAGGTATTTTATTTTCTTTGTAGCTACTGCAAGTGTTATAGAGTTCTTGATTTGATTCTCAGCTTGACTACTATTAGTATATAGAAATGCTATTGATTTGTGTACATTAGTCTTGTAATCTGAGACTTTACTGAGTTTATTTATCAATTCTAGGAGTTTTTGAGTGGAGTTTTTAGGGTTTTCTAGGTATAAGACCATGTCATTGGCAAACAGGGATCGTTTGACCTCCTCTGTCCAAATTTGGATGCTCTTTATTTCTTTCTCTTGCCTGATTGCTCTGGCTAGGACTTCCAATATTATGTTGAATAGAAGTGGTGACAGAGGGCATCCTTGTCTTGTTCTATTTCTTAGGGGGAATGCTTTCAGCTTTTCCCCATTCAGTATGATGTTGGCCATGGGTCTGTCATATATGGCTTTTATTATTTTGAGATATGTTCCTTCTATGTCTAGTTTGTTGAAGGTGTGCTGGATTTTGTCAAATGCTTTTTCTGTATCCAGAGATGATCATATGGTCTTTGTTTTTAATTCTATTTATGTGGTGAATCTCATTTATTGATTTGCATATATTGAACCATCCTTGCATTCCTGGGATGAATCCCATTTGATCATGGTGGATTATTTTGAAACAATCTATTTGTTATATAAACTTACCTGTAACATAATTTTGTCATTAATAGTTGTCTGAGTCCATTTGGGCTGCTATAACAAAATACTTAAGACTGGGTAAATTATAAAGAACAGACATTTATTGCTTATAGTTTTAGAGGTTGGGAAGTCTATGATCAAGATGCCAAAAGATTCAGTGTCTGGTGAGGACCCACTGTCTACTTCTTAGATGGTGCCTTCCTGCTGCATCCTTACATGGTGGAAAGGGTAAATAAGCTCTTCTTGGGCTTCTTTTATAAGGGCAGTAATCCCATTCATTAGAGTAGAGCCCTCATCACCTACTCACCTCCTGAAGGCCCTGCCTCTTAATAATATTGCATTGGGGATTAAGTTTCAACTCATGAATTTTGGGGGTACACAAACATTCAGACCAAAGCAGTAGGTGATATTGTAATTAGAGGTATAAAGAGGTCTGGTTGACTAATCAAATTGGGTTTTGCACAGAATGACAGTACCTTTGTGGCCACCCAGGATCCTCATTCATTCATTCAACTGTTTATTCAACACTTGTTCATTGAGACACTGTACCAGGTAACAGGGATTCAGTTGTCTGCAAGACAGATATCTATCTTGCCTTCACGGGCCTTATAATTTAAGGGAGACAGACAATATTAGGATTAGTTCAAGGAATCAGAAATTCCATACACCCTGGAATATCTAATGCAGGCTTGGGGAGTCATCCTCATGGAGGACATGATTCTACCCTGAGATAGAAAATGAACCTAGGCTGGTTTATATCCTGGCTTAGAGCCTTTCTGTCCCAGACAATTCTAGGAGAGCTCTGTAGATTTGTCATTCTTTTGGGTCTGACTAACAATCACTGGAACACACATACCCAATATGTAAAATAAAATTCCAAATAAATTATTTATCCTGGGAACCCAATATTTTAGTTATTGGGTCATGGCTGTTCACTCTCAAGGGCATCCTTTCCCTGCCAGTGAGCTCAGTGCTAGACCCAATTTTTAATCAGACTGGCAATTGAATCAGTTTTGTTGGAAAGTTTAGCAAAGTCATGCTTAACTTTGAAAAATATCCAGGACTCAAATTAGAGAGCATATGTTTTTACATAAATTCCTGCACCCCTCTTCTAAGTTTTTTCCTCTCTTCTGGTTAGTTTCAGGTATATTTTGTCATACTTTAACTTTAAAGCAAGCTACCATCCTAGCTCTGTTTAGATATCATTCATTTTTACCTGTTACAGTGCACTAAAATGGCCTTCAACCATACTTGGGCATTAACACATTGCCTCAATCATACCACTAGCAATCATGAACACTAGGAAAATAAATAATAACTGGGTTCAAATCTCATTTCTGCTACAGATTTACTGTGTGACATCATCAAAAGTCATAAACCCATTTAAATGGGGAATCATTACAGCCACACAAGGTGCTTTACAAGATTGATATTAAAAGGTAAGAGAAAAGTTTCAAGATTAACCTGGCCCAGCAGCATATGGTACCTATTATTACTATGTAGGTATATCACCAGTCTCCTCTAATTCTTACTTCTACCACCACTACTAATTTCTTCATTCACAGTGTGTTAATTTTCTATACATTAGGCTCTCAATGAGAAACCTGGTTTCCAACTTCTAGGAAAATCTTAAACCTAAATATATGTATAGATTACAGGTGGTTATTTAAAGCAAGAAGTAGATATCAGAAAAAGTAGATGAAGGTTTTTGAAAAAAGAATGATAAAATATAAACTATGGTAGACAACAGAAAATTTTAAAAGTAGGATTCAGAGAAAATATAATTTTCAGGAAGTCGAGTTTGTAGGTGGTAAGATGATGAATAAGGTGAGAAAGGAGTGAAGGAACAAGAGGCAGTGTTTTATTCAGGTAATCATTGCATTTATTTAGACAATTTTTTTCACCCAAAATATCTTTCTTGGAGTAACTCTGATTTACGTACATTTAAAATTTGCTCTTTTAAGTAGGCCTGTGTCGGTAAACAGATTGAGAGAGAAAGAGAGAGAGAAAAGAAGAAGGAAAAAAGGGAAAACCCAGTCCTAATTTGCAGCGTTTGCTAATGTCAGTGGTGTAAACACTCCCACCATGATCAATTTCAAGCTACTACCTTGACAGTCTCTGAATGAAGAACTGAGAAGACACTCACAGCACGACCTTTCACGTGAGCTGGTACATGCTGGCTCCAGCGTACCTCTGCTTCCAAGCCTCGTCAAAAGAAGAAAGTGTCTCTAGCATTGTACTTTTAATAGTGACCACAAAATGAGTCTTAATCCACATGCGAGGAGTCTAAGTAGACTCAATACATATTGCGTTACTGTCTTTTTATGGGTTTTAAGGCTGCATGTTAGAGATTGCTCATTTCCTTCTGAGTCCCATGTTTGGCTTCAATTACGGTTAATTGTGACCATAAAAACTATTAATCATTTGGCAAAGGCTACTTCTGTGTGTGGGGAAATCAAGAAAATAGATTAACACATTAGGCAGGTAATAATGGTTTTTCCATTATAAAAATTTTATTAGAAATAGCAAAACATAGCATATAACTATCAACTCATTATTTATAGTAACATGACGCAAATTTTAAAAGAATACAAGCATAGAGTTTCAATTGAGCTCCGACTTAACTTCCATCTGATTAACCTATAAATGTTAGTGTTATTTCTCCTAAATCTAACATTTTCCCCCTTGACAGACTTTAAAGAGATTTCTTTTTTCTCCTGGTGCTACTTTGGATGTCAGAAAACCAAGGCTTTGACATTTATATGTATTTTTCTGAGTTAGCCACATAAGGTTCTCGTTTTTGGTGTTGTAAATTTCCTTAGTGCCTATTCTAAACGCATCTTAGTGAGGACCCAAGGATCTGTGGGAATGTGGAAGCCCGCTGGGGTGGGAGGGGGCGGTTGTGCAAGTGAACACTAAGATGAAGAGCACATAGCTCTGGTCAGGCAAATACACATCATTCCTTTCATCTGTCATCAGGGCGGTGGTACACGGGCTGGGCCTGCGTGGCTGGATTGAGGAGCCTGTAGCCTACCACAAGGCACAGAGACGGGGCAGCAGGGACTTCACCCATGCTTCAGGTTGGGTCCCTAAAGGGGCTATAAAGAGGATCAACCAGGTTCATAAGAAACATTTTTTGAAGAAATCCCAGCATAGAAATGTGTCTCCCATCATGAAGACATGAGTCAACTGTCCTCTGGAGATGGTATTGACAGGTTAACAGAGAGAAGCCAAGCACTTTTTTAGGGAACATGGGGCACTTGGTCCTCCAGAGAATTTGTGCCATTAGAGGCACCGAGAGCTGTTGCACTCTTGCACCAAGGGCTGGTTTGAAGTAATTGCAGGGAGCTGGTGCTGAGCCCGGCAACCACCATAAGCTGCCTATGGTGGGGAGGGAGTTCACTGTTGCCCAGAGACCTTGTGGCCCAGTGATGGTGTTACTGTCCTCCGTGTTAAGGCGCTCAGATCTCATTAATCTTTAACATCTAAAGGATCATAAAAAATACACTGACTTTTTTTCTCTTTCATCATACTCTTTCTCTCTCATCCAGCTTTACTGCGGTGTGATTGATGATTAAAAGTTGTATATATTTAAGGTGTACAATATGATATTTTGATGTATGTATACATTGTGAAACAATTGCCACAATCAAGCTAATTGGCATATTCATCCCCTCACATAGTTACCATTTTATTTTTTTGTGGTGAGAATACTTGATATCTCCTCTTTTAGCAAATTTCAAGCATACAATACATTATTAACTATAGTTATCATGCTGTACTTTAGATCTCCAGGACTTATTCATCTTATAACTGAAAGTTTATGCCCTTTGACCAACTTCTCCCCATTTACCCTCCTTCCAGCCCCTGGTAACCCCTCTAGTCTCTGTTTCTGTGAGTTTGGCTCTTTTAGATTCCACATATAAGTTTCATCATGCGCTTTCTTAAGCTTAGACAAAAACTATTTAAACTAAGGGATCCTGAGAGTTTGGATGCCTAAAAACTTATTTTAGAGACTCAGCTCAATCAAATTAGTCAAAGGGGTTGACATAGGTGCTTGGACTCTGAGCTGTAGGAATTAGTACTTTGGTATTCTAATGAGCTTTCAGTCTTCTCTAGGGTTTGGGTTTAGACATTAAAGAGCCCAGCACCTTATAAAAGAATGCTTACATATAACATATTTGTAAAGAATAATTATCATTATATCCCCCTCTTATTTCTAGGTGCTTTGCTTAGAAATTAGTATTCATTATCCTATTCAGTCCTCACCATCATGATAAGACAGGGACCCTTATACCCAAATTGAAGGTGGGAAAACTACTCAGTTTTACAGCAAATATATATTATGCCTGAGGATTTATAGTTAGGAAGTGACTTAAACTCAATTACTTCAAACACCTAAGAACCTAATGTTTTACTACTATCTGTGGTACTGAACATATGTAAGTGCGTTAGACATTTAAGAAAATTACCAAGTGGATTACTTACAGAATTTAAAATTTATTAGGTTTCTCTCTATTCTATTTTTGCTTTCAATCTATCAACTGTGGTTATCAGACAATTCTGGATTAGGATTTACTCATTTATGATAAAGTGAATAAAGGAAGGAATTATCATCAGGGTAAATCAGACCCATGGATTGTTTTCATACAAATAGTTGGATATCTGAAGCTAATTTTTTTGTTTGTTTTGGCTATACTTATATCTTTTTGTTTGATTGATTATTTACTAAATACAAAGGGAAAACCCAGTTTTTTAATTCTGTGGTGTGTGGGGTGAGCAGATGCTTATGACATTTTCTAGCTCTCCGGAGAAGACTTGGGGAAAGGGCAGGAAGCACAAGTGGAGGGGCTTGAATGGAACCTCATCTGCAAGCAAGTGGATATCTATGGTTTAATATCTTGGAAACCCGGTTTTAAGGAGCTGATTTAGCATTCTACCATCATAGAGAGAATTGATCCTCTTGTCCTTGCCTGAAGTCAGATGTAGTTAGATGAGATGAACCTGATATTATTTGTCTGCAAACTCACACGAGCCAAATGTTAACCAGCTATTAAAAACTGAAATGGTATCTTTTTCCTGTTTTTTAAGTGACAGCCAGAGCAGAGCTACTCAGCATCACTCAAACATTCTCTGCCCTTGGAGTGTTTAGTTAATTTATTTAAAAAATGTATTTTCTACTGTAAAAACCTAAAAGAATTATCATAATTGTTTTTGCCTATGGAAAAGCATAAAGAATGCCCAAGCTTGTATGGTCCAGTTATTTTTTCAGACATGCAAACACAGCAGTTCTTTTTACATTTGACTACCCAGCAATTTCCATAATATCTTCACAATTATATATTGTATAAATTCTTTCACTACATAATGAATATTTTTATTTCTTGATTCAATTTTATGGTAGGGAGATCATAATGGCACTAAAAATGTGGAAAATTCCTCTACTTTTTAATGCCATCTGGGTTTCTATGATATATGCCAAATGCATTTCTAAAAATTACATAAAATTGCTTACTTAACTTCAATCTTATAATCTTTAGAAGAATTTGATGTGTAATTAGATTCATTCTACTTTACCTTATTGTTGAATTTTAGATATCTATTTTCAAAAAAGTGAAAAAAGATTAAAAAATTAAAAACTTCCCATTTTAAAGGATGTCCACTACTATTTTTAATGATAAATGCATAAAATTCAAGCAACAGAAAGTACACATATTAAAAAAAACATTTCCACAAGTCTCATCATCTCAAAAATCAGTTTACATTTGGTGAGACTCATTCTGGTTGCTTTTAAAAGCATATGCACAAGAAGCAGGATATATAGATGAGAGGTATACAGAAAAAAAGCACATTCAAGGAATAAATTATATCCTATATTTTTAAATGACATTATTTTATGGAAAACTAATGTATACAAGTCATAGAAAATTTAAACTGTACAAATTAGTCTAATATCCTGTCACCAAAAACAGGAAACTAGAAAATACTTTAAAGAAAATGATAGTAATCAAAGAACAAGGAAGAACTTTCAAGCTGAGCAATGAAGTATGTGTGTGTGTGTGTATGTGTGTGTGTGTAAGTGGAGTGGTCAGTGGGGGTTTGAGTGATGGTGTTTCTATACAGCCAGAACATCAGGTAAGACGTCAAGAAGCTACAAAACAGCATGAATCCATTGGTAAATTCCATATAGTGGTATAGAAGAGGTGTAAGAAACAGTGCAAGGAACTTAACTAAGGGAAATTAATTTGATGTGGAAATTAAAGCTAAGGTAATAGAGGACTTTGGATGCTTTGGAAAGACAACTTATTCTGTATGTGATGTTGTACAATAGAAGATTTTAATCAATGAAGGATGCATTTGTGCTGTAGAAAGATGACTGATAGTTGTTTTTAGGCTAGAAGACATGAATGGTGGAAGCAAAAATGTACTTATGAGGCCACTGTAATTCTTTTAGTGAGAGATGATGTGATTCCTTGTTTTATCAGCATCCCTGGTATTGCTTTAAAAAAACACATAAACAACTCAGGAAAAAATAGTTAACTGTAATGTGAAAAAATGCTTCCTAAAATGAAGAGCAATATGGTTCCATTGAAGGAAGTTTGTACATAAAGGATGTTGATTTTCAATATGAAAAGTAAGTGCAATGCAGGAGTATAACATGAGAACTAATAAACAATTGCAACTAAAGAAAATAAAGGTGAATTTCTAGATAACTGACTGCAGGGTTTCTAGGGACATTTCTTATCTTGGTAAGATGTTCAAACTCTCAAAGACGTTTTTGTCAATGAAATAGGTGAAGCGTATTATCACGATGATGTTTTTGTCAGAACTACAGAAACAGAATTGATGCACAACAGAAACCATTTGATGACTATAGTCATGAGAGTAACTTTTCAGTCATGTAAAATCTACGGCAGTCAGTGAAGCTCTGGGCAAGCCGTTCAACCAGTGCAAGGTGATTGGGGCATATTTTACCCAGTATGGGAATCAGTATCTTCTTCATCATCATTATCCTCATTATCAACATTATAACCATTGATTGACTTCTAAGTACTGACATTTGACTCTAAAACACCTCCAAGAAATTGGCATTATCACAATACCTCTCTCTCTCTCTCTAACCCATGAGAACACATGGTATTAAATGATTTAGGTTACTAGCCCCAGTAAATTCCCAAGTGCCTCCCCAATCTGATTTGGGAGCACATGCTGAATTCAAATATTTGAAGATAACTCAAGGGATGTTGGGATTAAGCCATTTTGCTGCCTGATTCCAAGGAATGGAGCTAGAAGGGTGAGAGGAAATTACAAGCAGATGGATTTGGGCTCAGTGGAAGAAAGATATATCAACAATCTATGCTGACCAAATATTAAAATGGGCTCCTTTGAGGTGACCCAGCTAAGACTAGATACTCACTACCATTAAGGAGGAGGGGTGGGTGGATACCAGGCATGTTTCTAAATGTTTTATATGTAATAACTCATTTAATCCTTATGATGATGCTCTAGACAGGTCCTATTACTATTATTTCCATTTAATACATGAGGAAAATGAAGCAAAGAGGTTAAGTAACTGGCCCTATGCTGAAAGCTAGGAACTGGGATTAAAATCCATGCAGCCAAGTTCCAGAGTGAGCCTCGCTCTGAAAACGCTTCAAGCATCAGAACATATGGCTGAACTAAGTGAGTTTTAAGTTCTCTTTTAACCTTGAGACTCGATGATCATAAGCACTCAGCTGACTGACACATTCTCATAGAATATCCATACGCAGCATCTCTTTGATACTGCACTGCCTGTCACATTTGGAAATCCTTGAAAAGAACTATCTTTGAAGGTTATGCATGGGCAAGTGCTATAATGTGAAAAGAATTGAAACCCTAATTTGAAGAAATGCTCCATTTGCACCTACATGCAGCTTTATGATTTATGACAGGGAGAGTTTTCAGCTAAGATAGAAGAGTTTTACAATGCGAGTAATTTTTCATTTTCCAATTTCAACAGGAACTTGGAAATCAGGAGAAGAAATTAATCAAAACATTTTTATTTTTATTTTTATTGGAAAGAGTAATTCAAGATAACATTTCCAAAGTTTTCTTATTTGACACACTAGTTTCCTGGTCTTTGGTTGTAATCTCTATTACAACAGGTAAATAAAATCTCTAAAAATGATGTACAGAAAAAATAAAGAAAAACCACAAAATTATGGCATTTTTATATGTGAAGTAGTTTGCTCATTGTGAGAATTCTTGAAAATACTAGTAGACTGTTTACCAACTTGGAGAAGCTCATCAATACAAAGAGTGATTGTTGTGAAAATTCATAAAGCTTCATGGCATTTGGTCCTCATTACATAACTTTCAAAAATACTCTTTTTCCCTCAATTATTGTGTATGGAAATGTTGCTAATAAAAGTGACCACAGTCAATAATGTATTGTGCTACTCAAACTTACATATTGTAAAAAATATAAGATAATTCAGGAATAGAATTATTATATGTTTTTAAATTACTCTTCTTCAAGCAGATTTTTATCTGAATATAATAAATATGAGATATTTTGCCATTCTCATGGAAAAACATATATATTTTTATCTTCTTCTTCCCTCAGTAAGCAGAGAATAGCAGCAGTAGTTATTGAAATGAAGGCAGTGAGGAGATATCAGTGTGAAAGATAATGCACAACCTGGTTCATCTAAATAGGTTAGGAAATTTCATTTCCACTAAATAATAACTCCTAGAGAGTCAGCTTTCTATCTGAGGTGAAAACTCTCACTGTCATAAATCATAAAGCTGCATGTAGATGCAAATGGAGCATTTCTTCAAATTAGGGTTTCAATTCCTTTGGAAGGAATCAAATGGAAGTTTGCTGATTTTATTTCCATAGGTCAGCATAACTTGTCAGATTTGGTTATAATCAGTGTTAATAACATACCCACTAGCATGCTCATCCAAACTACAGAGCTTACTAGTGGCAAAGTTGTACTTGAGTAAAATAGAAGTTTAATGAACCACTGACTCATTCCTGATTTCAGCCAGGTCCTTACAATGTAAAGATGTAACAACCAACTGTAACAAAGTTTAAATATGAAATTTTGCCTATATATACAAGTGTTTGTATTTTTATTAGAAATTTCAAACTTCTATTTTTTTCTTATAAACTAAATATTTTCTCAAATTGTTCTTCCTTTTTTTTTTCCCTCCAGAATTTACCAAGATTATCATGAAGTGAAATGTTTGGAGCTGGATCTCTTTACAGCTCAAGTAATTACCTAAGTGTTAAGTGGACATTCTAAAGAAGTCAGCTGAGAATGTTAAGATGCAAGGTTTCCATGTAATGGATGCTGTTGTACCATATTTTAGTACAGTTTCTAATGTGTTTGAAAATTATTAAAGCTATCTCACAAGATTGTACCCATTTTAAAATATCTACTGGTATGGAATTTTTTATGTTTGTGCTCTTTTCCAACCTTCAAGTTGAATGATATGGAGAGTAGAAAGGAATAAGAAATTCCAAATTGGCACGTCTTCCAGAGAAAAATCTGTGCTAAATACTTGAAATGGCAATTGGGTAACTAGTGGCAGCCACAAAAAATCGCTCAAGAGTTTAAATATTTTTGCATACGGATACAACTAAAATTTAGTGTTTTATATGCATTAGTCTAGTCTCAAATCCCATTTTCAAAAGCAAGTCTCATGTGCTTCTAAATATCACTGATGCTAATAAATAATTTAATAAAATGACCAGGAATTATTTATTATAAATGCGTGAAGGAGACTATTGTGAGTTTTTAAGTAATTTTACTATATATATAGATATTTTAGATGCCTATTACATTGTATATACATACAGAAATGTTTTATGGTATATGCATACAACAGCTGTACAAAGAATATTTCCCCATTTATTGAACAGTATTCATAAATAAAAGCAAATTATTTACAGTGAAAATGGGATACTAACTCTACTGATATAATTTCAATAAGAAAATGTTATTAACAGTCATGTATCAATAGTTGTATTAAATCCAAAATCCCTTCTGCCAGCAGTTTTATATTTGTCTCTCTCAGAATTTCCAGATGGATGCTGCGTGAGATAAAATTGTGTTTACAGTGGCAATTAGTTTATTTTTGGGATAATTTTTCAATAGTAAGAAGTAATGTATACTTAGCAAGAAATTCATTTTGTTTTCCTGTGTGATTGAGGAACGTCAGTTCCTTGGTAGTTGGCCATTCAGTCCCAAGTGCCAGCTGGCAAACAAATCAAGACAATTTTTGTTTCTTTTCTTGGCATGTTGCCTATATGTTGAATGCAGAAGAGATGCTTTTTAAATTATAGCACTAAATAGAATCTTGGGTCTTAGCCTAGAAATTTATTAATGGTTATGGAGATATCAGATCACAACATGGTGTGTGGTTAAAGTAGCAACTAACGGGTGTCTAATTTCTCGTGGTGGTTGTCGTTGTTTAAAAACTTGTCTATAGGACTTACATCACACAGGGCAGTAATATTCATCAGGGGGTGGGCAGGCGGGAGGCGGGTGGAGGGGATGGTAAAACTCTCACTGAATGGATGCGGGGAGTACAGTTTGGGGGATGACCACTATTGTAGCTCTGACACGGGCAGTGCGTAGGTAATATATATAGCCAAAGTGTTGTACCCCCATGATATTCTGAAATAAGAAAAATAAATTAAAAAAATAAAAAAAATTAATTGATTAATTAAAAAAAATAAAAACTTGTCTATAGGTCATGTCTTAGGTAACACAAAAACAGATTGGAAGGTAAAAGTCTTTGTATAATGTCATAATTATATTATACAGATTTGGGCAAAAAGTATCAGAGTAGAAATTTTGATGTCTTATTAAAAATGTCTTTTAATGCTTCAGGAAAATGGAAATTATAAGAATGAGGTTAGTTTTAGAAACTGGGCTTCTGAGTTGCAGTTCTTGAATTGCACTTGAGTGGCACTTACAGTTCTTGAATTAGAAATTTTTGTGTGGCTTAAATTGAAATTACCTTTATGTCTGCTTGTTGACGTAGATAAGAGCTGTACTAGTCACTGTCAGATGTCGGGCAGGCCATTTTACCCCTCTTTGGGTTTGTACCCCTGTCTGTAACCATGACGTCAATTGTACCAACCTTACATGGTAAATGTGTGAGAGAGATGCTTATGCATAAGAAGCAATCAGCCCATTTCCTGGTACACGGTATGGACTATTGTGCTTACCTGCATGCATGGAAAATTTCTCTGAAACTTGAAAAATAAGCATCTGTGATAAATGGTAAGCTTTCATAGACGTTGATTTATCTAATCCACATCCCGGTCCCATGTATATTAAAAACAACAGCAATAACAAACACCAAGTCTCTGAAATGTTAATCCATGTCCAAGGTCATACAGCTACACAGCTGTTGGGTAGCAGATCCGGGATTCAAATGTTTATCATTGCCCAAACTCTGTGCTCTCATTTAATATGTTCTTTTAGCTAATTGTTATAAAGATAATCTATAGGTTCATATATAAATATATAAATACATATCAAGCATATGTAAAGGAAATATAAAGCAATTGAATATGTATGTGAATTTATTCCTCCTTATAATTTTTTGCAGCATATATAGATAGATATACTATATAAATGCATAACATAGCAATTGCATATATATGTGTGTACACATATCCGTATGTGTATGTAAATTGCTTTATTTTCCCTTGATCATTTCTATAGCAGGGTTTGTAATGACTCACAATATTTCCCAGACTTTAGTGCTCACTTTCCTGAAGACCACACTGGTGTATCGGAAAGTTCCCTGGACTGGGAGGAAGAGAAACAAGGACTCTTTCAGATTGTAGCTTCATATTCTTGATCATTCATGTTCTAAGACGGCCTGATCCTGGGAAGGTACTAATGATTTTCTACTCCTGAGCTGTGGTGAGAGAAAAAGGAAATGAGTATTGACAGACATTTCAAGAAACACACCATCTGCCATGACTTTTACAACAATTCAAAAAGAACAATAACAGCCGCAAAATTCTTAATCAAAGCTGTGGCTGAATTTATGAATTTGATTTTCATGCAGATTCAGCTCTGAACATGAAGTGAGTCGTGAAATGGAATTTGAAGGGGTTGTGCTCCCTGCTCATGACTCACTGAAACACCCATCTGCCCAGCTCTCTACCCATGCCCCCATTCTCCCACAAAAGATGCCATTCAGGGTGATGTTTATCAGCTGCTGTAAAATGGAGTTAATCATTTGAGAATAGAAAAATGAAGTTGTCTTTAGACTGGTAGTGAAACTCCTATTTGTTTTAGAGATTTTTCCCCCGTCAGGAAGGTTAAAATATCACAAAATCTGACCTATCAAAAACTGTATGCGAATATATTTTGGGAATATGCTTGAATGCCTAAGCTTGTAGATTGAATCAGTAAAAATTCTGATTTCCTGCTAAACTTGTCATAAAAGTTTATGAAAAATAATAAAGAAAAAAGGAACAAGAGGGTAGCCACATTAGTATAGAAATTTGTCTTTTATTCTAATAATAAAGATGACAATACAGAAAACATCTACAATACATATGTTAGTCATTTTATTTGTAACTTTAATGTATGTAACTTTCAATGATTTAGTAAACCTGAGTTTTCAAGGGTAGTGAATAATTTGTTTTAAATGAACTTCTTAATCATATGAATAATTTTCACATTGTATACCTAAATGATAGTTTTCAGTGTTTCAGTCCAGGTAAACACAACTCTCAAACCGAAAGAAAATAATTGATGCTATAATTTACATCACTTTTTAAATTGTTATTTCTATTTTATATTTCACCTTATATTTTGTGATTGAGAAGTTTCAAGAGATAGAATTTGTTCTGAAAGTTAATATTATCATTTTGTCTTGCAAACTCAAAACTAGTTTATTATTGTGTGTTATTATAAACAGAATATGTCCTATTTACTGGTTTTGATAGTTTTCATTCATAAATGCTTGTTATTATGTTTCTCAAAAAAAGACCATGAAGTTAAAGAAATAAGAAATATGTATGTAAGTAACTCCAAGGTGCTAAAACTAAAATCGGTGTTATAGTTCTTTTATCTAGATACCTAAGATAAAAATTCCAACTCTGAGTATTTACTAAGAAATCTCACGGTCACAAGGGCAGCATTCATGGTGTAAATTTGATTTGCAAAACATGGGTTCTCATAGCTTCTCTCTGTTGCTTTTCCCATTTAAACAGAACAATGTTTCTGTTCCCGTTAAACTAACAACCAGAATAGCACTTGTGATGTTGTATTTCTAGACTTTGTTTATGTTTTTAATTTATTTTCTTTACCATAGTTGCATTAACGTTACTTAATTTAGGCCTGAGTGTTTACTTTTCTGACAACAGGAGATTATTTATTCAGAACACATACTATTCATATTAGCCAAGCTTTTTGGAAATCATTCTAGTGTGTCAGTTGAATGTATAATTAGGCATTTTTCTAAATACACAATAATTACTCAGCAGAAAATGCTACCATATCTACTCCTTAGTTTTAACATACCCAGAGTGGTTAGTAACAATAACAAAAGTGAAAGACCCAAACACTCTTTATTTGGGTTTTAACATAAGCTTTCTATTGAGGCATAACCTATATAAAGAAAAATGCACAAATCTTAACTATACAGTTCAGTGAATTTGCAAAGGGAAGACATCCAGGGAGCTGCCACAGAACATTACCAGTCCAATTCTTTGCAGTGATTACCCATCCACGTGTAACCTCTATGTGAACTTCTACCACCATTGATCAGTTTTACTTCTTTCATTAGCACTATATGGTTAAAATCATAAGGTAAGGGCTCTTTTGTTTTGGATTTTTTTTTCATTCAACATTATATTTCTGAGATACATCCATGTTGTTGCATATGACATTAACTGATTTACCTTTATTCTTCTGTAGTACTACTTTGCGTGAATATGCATGAAAGATATAACCATTCTACCATTGATGAAATAGGATGTTCATAATGGGGTTTATGCAACTAAATGATATACCTGATTCATATGTTAAGTTCTGGTCTATGTGATGTGTGGTAAAGGGACAGAAATGAGGCACAGCGTAGCTGGCAAGAACAATCATAAGAGATGGAAACAACTTAGAAGATGGCTTTAGGGAGGAGAGATTGAGTGATTCAAAAATATTTTGATGTCAACTACAAGGTTTTTCTGACTGCCTAAGCGTGAGAGATCAGGGTGAGAGAACTGTGAAGTGTGACTATTTTTTTCTTGATCAACTGGGTGGATGGAAGTTATTTTTGTTAAGATTAGTATCGGAATATCAAGAATATTAAGGTGTCCATGTTGGGCACGTGAAGTCTGAGCTATCTGTGAAATATCCATATCTAACTGTTGACTAGGCATTTGGCTAAATGAACTTGATGCTCATCAGGGCTAGAAATATAAAATTGGGAGCTATCGATAAGTAGATAGTATTTAAAACCATGGGGCATGGCCACTATCATCTAGGAAAGGAATAGAAAGTGAAAACAGAATATCCTAGACCAGTGGTCCCCAACCTTTTTGGCACCAGGGACTGGTTTCATGGAAGACAATTTTTCCAGGACCCATATTCCCTAATGTCACCTGAGACAGCAGATGGCACAGAGACCACTCAACTAACAAGCAAAGCATTTATAATCACAGTGCTAGGACAGTAACTAACGAATGCCCTCCCCCACGCTTTGCGTCTCCCCTTACCTCAGGGAAGAGTCCAATCATCCATCGTAAACCAGACCAGTGACAAACTGTGCCTCGTTGCTTATCCTTCAGGTCTCAGATGAGAAACAATTCATTTTGGCAACTTTTCTCTGGACTGGATAAGCCTGGAAATGAAGTACTGTGTTTTTTTCTTCCATTTTTCCCGTATTTATTCAATGCATATTTATTAAATATATCTCTAAGTTCTTAGGGCACTTTGCAATGCTTAACCCACAGTAAATGTTACAAGAAAATTTGTAAAATAAGTGAAAGAATTAATGAATGAAGGAAGTCTACTAAAAGGGGTGATCAGAGTTGTGTTTTATGGCAATTATCTTTCTGGAACACATTTTTTTTTTATTCCCCTGAACTTTGATATTAATGTGTTGAGAACAATGTTTTCTCATATGTTTACTTACTTTTCAAATAATTACACCCTTTACAAAACATTGAATCTGTTGTGGGATTATATGAATATTTAAAGCACTATCTTTATTTATTAAGAAATCCTTCAAATTTTTAAATGTGTTGTTTTATGCAACAAGCTAAGTTTTCCCTAAGCTCTCATGATATGCCAACATAAGCAGCATGTAAGAATCATTCTAAGAAATTTTTAAATTTTGTAATATCCATTCAAAAAGAAAATACAATGATCAATTAGGTTTCCAGCCAAACATGTGCTAGGATGAAGAAACTTTGTCTTATTGCTTTAAACAAAGATCCAACTAGAGTTTCTCAAAAGCGTATTTATAGTTGTGTGTATAGATACCATTCAAGATGGTCACAAAGTAATCAAATTAAGCACCTAGAAAGTATATTTCTTTTTTTCTTTTAGTATTAGGGTATCATGTTGTATGACAAATAAATCCAAAGGTAGAGTTCTGGAGGCTTACATATTCTTCATAAACACATGTAAATATACTGAAGCTATACTTTGTGCATAAATATATTGAAGCTACACTTTATTTATCACCATCAACTTTTTACTTTCTTAAGTAAGACTACACGATAACCCTCTCTCTCTGTTGTGCAATCTAAGAACAGAGTCCAGTTGATATTGGTGTTGGTTAAACTGTGAAACATTTTCCCCAAACTTTACTTCAAATCGTGTATGGTTTAAGAACAGAAACCATGCTCAATTTGTGTTTTCCATGCATAATTTAATTTAGCATCTGGCCTTTAGAAGAAGCATAATATTTTTATTAAGTGAATGAATGAGTAGAAGAATATATGAAGTTCTTCCAGCATCAATACCCGAGCAGGAGCTTGAATGGTGAAGTAATGACCCATAAGTGTCACTGGGGCCTAGGGCCACCTGTACTTTAGAACATGATGAGTTCCGCTAAAGATTGTATGGAACTTAAAAGTATTTCCCTGCCTGAGACCCATGAAGATGGTCTAACGTTCGGCGAGTGGCTGGAGTTGCATTTTGCGCTCACTGTCAATCCTGCCGTTGTTTTCCTCTACCTGACTGTGGTTTGGCTTCTACATCCTAGTAGTGTTCAGAACCATTATCCATGACAGTTGAAGGATTTCCAATGTCCCCTGCCCCTCCTCTTTGCCTTTAGACTGGGGAAGACTTTCAAGTGTCAGCCTCACATTTACAGAAGGCCTTGGACCTGAACCACTTTCTCAAATACACAGATATGATGGAGCTGAGACGGAATTTAAGAGGATTTAAGAGGATATTAAGTCCCAGAGTTCCAGATCTGATGGTTGCATTTTTATAGCTTCAATTTAATTGATGTCTTTACCTATCCTAAATAGCTGTACCTCTTTTCTGAGCACCAAATTCACATCCATTATGCATTTAATCATTAATCCATTCATTCAACAAATATTTTTGAATGCCGACTCCATGACTGCCAATATTCAAATGTCTGAGGTATGGTAATAATAAAACCAAAAATAACATCTCTCCCCTCATCGAGCTTAGGTTCTGAGGTGGGCAGGAAGGAGAAGATGATAAAAAATAAACACATAAATGCATGGAAGGACAGGGAGTAATGCAAATTTTAGAGAAAAATAAAAAGGGTAAGAGGGATAAAGGGCCAGAGATACAGATCAGGACTGTTGTTTTATTTATAGGTATCAGAAGAAGGCCATGTTAATAAAGTGATATTTGAATGGAGTCCTGAGAATGGAGAGAAACTTACCTTGTGAATATCAGAGGGAGGAGACTTCCAGGCAGAGGGAGCAGCACGTGCAAATGAACAGCGGTCACACTATGATTGATGTGTCTGCAGGAAGGTTAATCTGGATGAAGTGGAGTGAACAATTGTGGTAGGAAATGATGTCATAAAGTAGCAGGTGCCTAGATTACATAGGACCTGTGAGCCAAAAATAAGGATTTTGATTTTACTTTTAGTACAATGATCCGACTTATAATACAAAAATATCACCCTGGATGTTGTCTGGGAAGCAGATATAGGGGGTGGAAAATGGAAAAAAAGGGAATAGTTAGCACACCACTGCAGAAATCCAGTGACAGATGGTGTTGGACCAAGAAGGTAACTGGAAATCCCGAGAAGTGGTTTGATTCTGAAAGTATTTTGAACGGACGGGTGAGCAGCTTTATCGATGGATTGGTTGTGGCCTGTGGCAGATAAATCAGAATCAATAAAAACTACATGATAATTCCAAGTTTTTGGCTAAAGCAACTGAACCGATGGCATGATCATTTGCTGAGATGAGAAAGATGGCAAGAAAGCAGGTTTTGTGTTAAAGGGTAGAATTCTTACCAGTATCCAACCTGTATCGCGTAGATAACTAAATAGGTAGTCTAAAATGTGGAAGTCATGTTTGTTTATGTGTTTTTCAAAATCCCATTACAAGACTTATTTAATTAGAAGACTATCTCTATCAATAACATATATATGTATATGTGTACAAATCAAACACATACACATGCCAAAACAAAAAGCAGTTAGAATTAGAGAAGTTCTAGTTTTCACTTCAAAGAATAGATAACTTTTCCCTGATTTGGTCCTAAATGGCAGACCTTGGTATGGTCTGTCATTCATTTTCTTTTAACTTATAACATTAAAATACTGAATATATGAATAAGTGCCAAAAATAAATATTCTGTTTCCTTAACATTTTTCTCTTGTCTTGGGTTTTCTAAGGGGAAAAAAACCAAGCTACAAATAGTAGCTACATTCTGGCTGCTGAGTTCAACAGACCCAAGACGAATTATATACCAACATTGAGGATTAAAGTAGTTCTTGCTCCAGCGGTTACATAGGGATGGTGTTAGAGCCCCAGGACACACATGAGCGCAAGGCCTCCTTATCACATGCTTGGGAGTAAGGATGTGATTCTTTCCATTCTCAAATAATGAATGTCCAGGTGTCTTAACAATTTACCCTAGATCGTTCCCTTACATTGAGAGGCCGAGTAAGGCCACTGGAAAACCTGTGATTCAGTTCATTTTATTCTTCCACTGTGATTCTTCTAATTACTTTCACGTCATCTGCACCAGTTACAGTTGTTTGTGATAATATGGCATCAACAGACAATGAAATACAAAGTGGGCATGTTGTCATTCAGTACCTTGGGTATAGATAATAGATAGTAAAAATTGCAGTATAAACAGTTCATTTAAAGTTGTATGTATAACCTCCAAAATAATTGAAATAAAAAATGGTTAAAATAGATGGGGCTGAGGGCAAGGAATTATAGGTTAGAAGAATTTTGCTTTTCATGATAAGCCCTTTGGCATTATTTATTTTTTAGATTGCTTTGATGGGTATATATTTTAAGTAAATAAAAAGGGAATTTAAATTTGATAATGCCAATTAAATGAGTACTCTAAGCTATGAATAGCTAATTATATGCATAGCTATATATAAAGTCAGGAATATAATGAGTTACTTGCAGTGAGTGTCAGCAGACCATTAACAACTGCAAAAAACATACATAGTCCACTTTAATGGAAATGTCTATATGCAATTGTCTTCTATTTTTTGATCTTTTATTCTTACAGGCTGAACTAAGACTAATAGGTCAACAAATATCTGTAGATTGAAAAAATTGAAAGATTCTGAAACTAAGATTCAATCCTCATTAGAGACACATTGAGAGGAACAATTAAACTATGGAAAGCACAGGAAATTTTTGCTATATCACCAATTTATTTTTATAAGCTGATACATTTAAAACTATGCTGTGTTTAATATTCTGGCATCTTTTTTTTTACTAAAATTATACATTTCCAATTTTCTGTGTAAACTCTACTGCCAATCTTACTGTCTGTTGTCATATGCTACAGAAGTAATATTTTAGAGGAATTTGTAGGGATATTTGTCATTAAAAATGTTATTTTTAAGTTTTTGAGAAACCTCCATACTGTTTTCTATAGTGGCTATGCTGATTTACATTACCACTAAAGTGTAAAAAGTTCACTTTTCTCCACATCCTGGCCAATGCTTTTTATCTTTTGACCTTTGATAATAGCCGTAATACAAGTGTGAAGTGGTATCTCATTGTGGTTTTGATTTAAATTTCTCTGATGCTTTGTGATGTTGAGCATTTTTTCATATACCAATTGGACATTTCTATCTTCTTTAGAAAAATGGCTCTTTGGATTCTTTGCTCATTTTTTAATCAGGCTTTCTTTTTTTTTGTTATTGAGTTGCATGAGTTCCTTATATATTTTGGATATTAATTCCTTATTGGATATATCATTCACAAATATTTTTTCCCATTCAATAAGTTGCCTTTCATTTTGTTGATTTCTTTCCTTGATGTGCAGAAACTACATTTTAGTTTGATGTAGTTCCACTTGTCTATTTTTGCTTTTGTTGCCTGTGCTTTTGGTGACATATCCAGAAAATCATTGCCAAGATCAATGTCATGGAGGTTTTCCTCTGTTTTCTTCTAGGAGCTTTATGGTTTCAAGCCTTATGTGTACGTCTTTTATCCATTTTGAGTTGACCTTCATGTATGGTGTAAGATAAGGATCCAATTTTATTTCATTTCATTTCATATGAATATCCAGTTTTCCCAACACAAATTATTAAAAAGACTATATTTCCTCCATTAGGTATTCTTGGTGATATATGTCTGTTTCTGTGCCAGTGTCATGTTGTTTTCCTGTACCTTTGTAATATAATTTAAAACCAGGAAGTGTAATGCTTCCAGCTTTGTTCTTCTTGATCAAGATCATTTAAGCTATTTGGGATCTTTTGTGGAACCCATTTGAATTTTAGGATTTCTTTTCTATTTCTTTGAAAAATTCCATTGTAATTTTGATAAGTATTGCATTGATTGTGTAGATTGCTTTGAGTAGTATAGACATTTTGACAATATTGGCTTCTATAGATTGCCATTTTTCTGACCCATGAACATGCAATATCTTTCCATCTATTTATGTCTTCTTCAATTTCTTTCATCAGTGTTTTACATTTTTCAGTGCACAAATCTTTCACCCCTATCATTAATTTATTCCTAAGCATTTTATTCATTTTGATGCTATTATAAATAAGACTGTTTTCTTAATTAATTTTAGGTGTATACAAATGCAACTATTTTTTAATGTTGATTTTGTATTCTGCAACTTTAGTGAATTTGTTTATTAGTTCTGTTATTAGTGGAGTCTTTAGGGTTTCTGTATATAAGATCACGTCACCTGCAAACAGAAACAATTTAACTACTGTCTTTCTGATTTGGATGCCTTTTATTTCTTTTTTGTGACTAATTGATCTGGCTAGTACTTCCTGTAGTTGTTGAATAGAAGTGTCAAAGAGAAGATCTTTCCCTTGTTCCTGATCTTAAGGAAAAACCTTTCAAATTTTCACTGTTGAGTATGATGTTAGATGTGGGCTTATGAAATAAGGTCTTTATTGTGTTGAGGCACATTCCTTCTATACCTAATTTGTTGACAGTTTCTATCCTGAAAGAATGTTGAATTTTGTCAAATGTTTTCTTCTGCATCTATTGAGATGATCATATGACTTTTATCCTTCATTCTGTTAATATGGTATATCACATTTATTGATGCATATATTGAACCATCCTTGCTTCCCAGGAATAAGTCCTGCTTCATTATGGAGAATGATCCTTTTACTTTGCTGTTGTATTTGGTTTGCTGGTATTTTGTTGATGATTTTTGCACCTATGTTCATCAGAAAAATTGTCCTGTAATTTTCTTTTCTTAATGTGTCTTTGTCTGGCTTTGGTATCAGGGTAATACTAGTCTTGGCAATGTCCTACATGGCTGGGGGAGCCAGGTGCTCAACTTGCTTTGCTCTAACTTTTCTATGTGGACAAAACAGCAAGCCAATGGGGTCTTTCTTGGCACTGAGCTAGGCCATCTTTGTGGAGAGGTAATTCAGGTAGACTAATATTATTTTTCTTACTGTTTTCAAAGGATTGATTCTCAGATTTTTTGCTCCAAGGGTGTGCTAGAAGTTCTCCCTGGACATCTGGACTCACACAAAGTTGCTCTCACCTGTGAATACTCATCAAAATTAATGTTTCTGCAGGGGGATGATGGTAGAAACCTCATTTTCTACCATCTTGCCGACATCATCACTACAGATGCCTTTTAGATGTTTCAAAAAAAGTTTTAATGTTGAATAGATATCGATTTCAGAAAGTAAATGTACAAAATGTGTATGAGATTTGTTTTCTAAAGATGTGCATTTAAAAATATATTATTTATTGCTTCATGTATTACTTCAAGAAATATTAACTGCCAAAATTGTTTTAGACTTGAATCAAACATGCAGGATGCTGAGAATAAAATGATAAAACACACACAATCCTTACCTTTAGTAACGCAAATGTGCTTCTTTTAGCTAAGCAGATGAAATAAATAAAACCTGGGGCATAAGATGAATTATACTAAAAAGTGTCACCTTTTCTAAGGCTTTGGAAAGCATTTAAAGAATGTGGTTGACATAATCACGTGTTTGTACAGGAAATATCACTCTCATGGCAGGTGAAAATGAAGGGAGGGGAGAAACCGTGGGAAGGAGGTGGTAAGGACAGAAAAAAGTTGATACAGTCACAGGTGGGAGATGATAGTGCCTGAACCAGGGATTAGGACTACGAATTAAAAGAACCAGAAGGATTTTAGAAACATTTGTGATGTGAACTTGCCTGATCTGTGCGTAGATGTAGCAGACACAAGAAAGAAGAAAGAGATGAGAATACTTTACAGCAAATTAAACAACTCGGCTACCCCAGTTAAATATTCAACTAACTTTTCAGGTATGGTTTTGAAACCTCCTAGAGAGGGAAGCTTCCACTTATCAGCCAGGAGTTCATATACGTTGTAGCGTAATGATTCAGTTGTAACATAACTGATATTATTGTATGGATTTAGTGTTTAATACTTTAATTAAGAAATATGAGACAACAGCTCACGCTAAGTAACTTTTCTTAGCCTTCACAGATAAAAGGTAGGTTTTAAAGCCCAGTATATTCGTTAGCTATTGCTTAAAACAACACATTTATTATGTCACATTTTCTATGTCATGAGTCCAGGTCTGGTTTAGTTGGGTCCTCTGTTTAACAGTTTAACAAAGCTGCAATCAATCTATTAGCCAGAGTACTGGTCTCATCTGAGGCTCAACAGGGGAAGGCTCCCCCTTTGAGCTCGTGTGGTTGTTGGCAGAATTTAGTCCCCTTGCAGGTTGTTGTACTGAGGGTTGCAATTTCTGCTGGTTGTTGGAGAGAGGCCTCCCTCAGCTACTAGTCATGTGGACCTCTCCGTAGGCTAGCTTACAACAGGGCAGATGGCTTGTTCAAAGCCAGTAGGGGAAATAGTGTCTTCTAGGAAGAACTGTTACAATATTTTTCACTTTTGCTGTATTCCACAGGTTAGAAGGAAGTCACAAGTCTGACCCACATGCAAGGGGAGGAGATGATGCAAGAGCAAAGCATGAGGTGGGTTCATGGGGCCATCTTAGAGTCTGTCTGCCGCAGAAAGATGAGCTCCATTCTTATGATCCCCTAGATTGTGTGTTTCCTGTCTACCTTCAAGCATTTAAGGATAAAATGATACCTAGAGTAAAACAATAGTACTTTATAAACATATCTTTCTTGTCTTCATTTGTCTCATGTGTTTTCTTTTCAACATATCAATAGTTGTATTTGTAAACTTTATCTAAGTAATTATGCAAACCTAGTTGACTCACAGAAAATACAACATCATTTTCCAAAGCAGTGAAAATTGTCCTGCTGCAGCTTTGGAGATATTATTATGAACAAAGAAAATAAAAGCTTAGGAAAAAAATGTGTCTTAGTAACAGGATGTCCTGTAATTCGATTCAAGTTCTTAAAGCCTCTTTCTATTTTAATATTCTTTGGTGTAATCCCTGATAAGTATTCTGTATATGTGGTAACACAAACAGGTTTAAATTTGGAACAATTTTAATACTGACTGGTATGAAATTTATAGAGGAGATCAAAGAGTTGTTCTTACTGTTGCTTGTTCATGTTTTCTACTGAGCCTTATTGAGTAGAATGAGGGGAAATAACAAGTCCTGATCCACAGTAACATCGGCAATGAATGCATACTACATGTTTCGGTTCCACATATATACTGTTATTCGTAAAATTTGTCTCTAACAACAACTATGTCAAAGACAGCAGAAGTTGCAGCACAGTTAGCCTTGTGTAATGCTTTATATTCCTTAATTCATTATTGACATGTTCTGGGCCTATCTAAGACTCAGTTATTTTCATTTACTTTCATTTTTCCTGCTTTTATTCCCTCAGTTTTGCTTTAGTTAGGTAGAGCTAGCCCCTGTCAAGTGTTCTGGTAATTATTTAGCTCAGAATTCAAAGTATGTGAACATGCATAGCCTGTCAATTTTGTTCAATCGTTTTTTAATCACACATACACAAAAGAATTTAAGAACCTACCAGTAGTGTGGCTAACATGAGTACACCAAGATAAATTACATATGACTTTTTGCCACCAAGGGGTATAAATCTGTTTTAAAACAATGTATCGTGTTGTTAGTGCATGAGAATAATGATAATAAAAGAGCAATAATAAAACAATGAACAACTAAGTTCCGGGCACTGTATAAAATTTGTACATGAATTATCTAATTTAAAATCAATCACAGTTATGTGAGGATGAGTTGATTATATTAGTTTTTATTGATATCATAAAAATTCATGCAAACTTAATGGCTTAAAACACCCCAAATTTATTATTTTACAGTTCTGTTGATCACAGGTTCCTCTCTGGAGGCTCTAGGAGACAAGGTGGTTCTTTGCTAGTTCAGATTGTTGGCAGGATTCAGCTCTATGTGGTTGTAGGACTGAGGTCCCAGTGTCCTTGTTTCTAGAGGCTGCCCACATTCTGTGACTCATGGCCCCTTCCTCTGACTTTCAAGCCAGCTAGACTCGGTCGAGTCTTTCTCATGTTGCACCGACATACTCATCTGGCTCATTCTTCTACTTTTAGGAACCCATGTGATTAGACTGAACCACTTTGATAATCCAGGATAATTGTCCCATCTCAGAGTCCCTTCCCTTACTCTCATTTGTATTGTCCCTTTTGCAAGGTGAGGTAACATATTCACAGGAGATTAGGGTATGGACATCTTTGGTGGCTGTTATTCTGCCTAACACATCTGTTGTTGTCGCCATTTAAAAGATGAGGGACATCGTTTCCAAAGCTGGAAAGTGAAAAGGACAAGATTTGAACCCAGGATATGTAATTTGCTTCCAGGCAGTAATAAGATATCTGTAATGAGTACGGTGGAGGCACAGAGGTGGGACCCATAGGGGAGGGGATACTTATATATTCTTTAAATTGTAGTGATCACCATTTCCTTGCAGTAAAAATACTAGAAACTGGACTGAAGAATAATACTCTGCCCACAACTAAGGGCACAGGCTTATGCATGGGTGTATAAACACTAGGCATGATTCTCTGTTTATGTTCCCAAAGTCTGTTCCGTTACTCATGCTCTTATATATGTGTAATGACCTTTCCATGTATCCAAACCCATCCACACTTCAACATCAGGCTTAAGTACAACAGAAGTTATTTTATCTAACTTCTGCATACAAATGTCCTGGAAGAAACTGGTCTCTCAGTGTTTTTTTTCCACCACTTGTTGACTTTTGCCCTAGGTGCCCTTCCCTTTTTCCACCTGCATCTCCCATTTGCACTAGCTGGATTACATGCACGTCAAGAATAGGTTATGTTCCTTTTAAAACTGCTTATGCTACTTGTAGTTGTTACTTTCATTACATGTTTTAATGAAATACCCAAAAACTGTGATTAAATATGAGTTTAGAGTAGAGGAAGTTGTTGGTTCAATTGAAACTGAATCCGAAGCTTTAGAGAGACTCAATAAGGAAGAGTAGATTTAAAGTAACTATCAAATTAGGAGTCAATGCAGTAACTGTAAAAGGCCAGGAAAATATTTGGACCAATGCTTCCCTCAGAATGATGCAAAAATGTCTTTAATTTTTCACTCAATTTGAAATAATGTAAATGTGTGATTCTAAAGAGATGCATGATGAGTGTAGACTGTGAGAGACAATCACTGGCCCACAGCCGCAGAAAAGCCTTGTTTTTCCAAACATTAGGGAATAAATATACATTTATGAGTTTGAAGTAACAAAATATTAAGTTGGTATCATTATGATTCAGATTTTAATTACCTTTACTTTTGACATATATAATTCACATTTCATAAAAGTCACCCTTTGAATCATACAATTCAATTCTTTTTAATATATTTATAAAGCAGTCAACCATTACTAGCCTATCACCCCCTAATAATTAATTCTTATTTCCCTTCTCCATCTACTGGCAGCTACAAATCTACTTGCTGCCTCAATGGATTTGTATATTCTGGGCTTTTCATATAAATGGAGTCATAAAATACGTAACCTTTTGTAGCTTGAGAAACTTCGGCAGCTTGAGTCTTCTATCTTTGTTCCTTGGTCAGTCTAGCGATATAGTTGTCAATTTGGTTTTAAAAATTTGGTTTTATCTTTTCAAAGAAACAACTTTTGGTTTTGTTGTTTTCCTTATTCTTTAATCTATTTTTTAATTTCATTTTTCCCCACTGTAATCTCTACTATTTCCTTTCTTCTGCTTGCTTTGGCTTTAATTTTCTCTTCTAGTTTCTAAAGGTACAAAGTTACGTTATTGATGGAGATTTTCTTCTTCTTCTCTTTTCTTTTTTTTTTTTTTTTTTTGGTACTGACAGAGTCTCACTCTGTCACCCAGGCTGGAGTGCAGTGGCCCTATCATAGCTCACCGCAACCTTGGACTCCTGGACTTAAGTGATCCTCCTGCCTTAGCCTTAGTGGCTGGTACTACAGGTGTGCACCACCGCATGTGGCTCATTTTTCTTAATTTTGTAAAGACAGGGTCTTGCTACGTTGCCCAGGTTGGTCTCGAACTCCTGGACTCAAGCAATCCTCCCGCCTTGGCCTCCCAAAGTGCTGAGATTACAGGTGTGAGCCACCATACCTGGCCTAGATTTTTAAAAATATTTTTAATACAGATATTTAAAGCTATAAATTTTCTGGTAAGTACTGCTTTAGCTGCGTCCCATATATTTTGATATGTTGTATGTTTTTTTCATTCCTTTCCACATATTTTCTCATTTCCCTGTGATTTCTTCTTGACCCATTGGTTATTTAGTAGTGTGTTGTTAATGCCCACTTTTTTGTGAATTTTTCCTGTTTCCTTCTGTTATTGATTTCTAATTTAACTGCATTGTGGTTAGAGGATGTACTTTGTATGTCTTGAACGTTTTTTAGTTTACTGGAGCTTGTTTTAAGGATGACTATGAGGCCTATTCTGGATCTTATTCTGTTGTTGGGTGGAGTATTTCATAGAAGTCTGTTAGTTCTAGCTGATTTATAGTTCAAATGTTGCATTTCTTTCTTGATCTTCTGCCCAGTTTTCTATTCATTGTTTAAAGAGGGGTATTGATTTTTTTCAGATATTATTGTCAAAGTATCTCTCCCTTCATATCTGCAAATTATTTCTTTATGTACATTGGGCTCTATTGTTTGGTGAATATATATTTATAATTGTTGTATTTTCTTGATAGATTAACCCTGTTATCATTATAATATGACTTTTGTATCTAATAACAAGTTTTGCGTTAGTCTATGTTGTTTGATATCAGCATAACCACACCAGTTGTCTTCCTGTTGTTCGTGTGGTACGTCTTTTTCCATCCTTTCACTTTTAACATATTTGTGTCTTTGAATATAAAGTGTGCCTCGTGTAGACAGATTATAGTTGACTGAAGTTTTTTTATTCATTCTTCCAATCTCTACCTTTAACTGGAACATTTCCTCCACTAATATGCAATGCGATTATTGATGAGGTAGGATTTACATCTGCCACATCGCTATTTTTTTATGTATGTCTTATACATTTTTGAATTCTACTCTTTCATTATTGTGTTTTTTTTGTGTGTTAAATAGATATTTCTAGCTTACCATTTTAATTCATTTGTCATTACTTTTAATATATTTTTTGTCTAGTGATTGCTCTGGGGATTACAATGAACCTTTAACTTATAAAAACCTAACTGACATTAATACCAACCTAATAGTATGCAATATTATATAGCCTATGGCTTTCATATAGCTCATTCCCTACCCTTTCAATGCACTGTTTTATTATACAAATTACAGCTTCATATATTGAATGCCCATCAACCACAGATTTAGAAATATGTATGCAGTTGTTTTTAAATCATTTATGAGAAAAAAAAGGGTAGCAAACATACATTTATACTGTCTTTGCTAGTTGCCTATAAAGTTACTTTTCCTGAGCTCTTAATTTCTTCCTTTGGATTTCAGTGACTCTCTGAAATGGTCTTTCCATTTCAGCCTGAAGGACTCCCTTTAGGATTTCTTGTAGAGAAGTTCTTCTGGTGATTTTTCTAGTTTATGCTTGCCCATTTAAAATAAATGACATATCTTTTAATTGACATATTCCCCCTCCTTATTTTTATTTTCCTTGCCATTCATCTGTTGTGAACAACCCAGGACATTTGTCCTGTAAGGTTTTCCACAGCATGGACTCTGATTTTTTTGTACTAATGGTGTGGCTCAACGTGTTCCTCTGTCCTCTGTATTTCTATGAATATTTGGTGCTGGATCTAAGGCTTCATTGATTTTGTAATTTTTTTGGCTGGTTTTGGTATAATGTTGGCATTATAAAATGTGTTAAAGTAGAGAAAAACACACAACAAAAATGATTATAAGTAGAACAGTTAGTGTTTGGTGTGTAGATAAATTCAATATGAAAAGCCATTAGATGAGGGGAAGAAAAAGCACCAAATGCATTTTAATAGTATAGGCAAATAGGTTTCTTCATGTACAGGTAATGGTAGAAATAATACAGACACATATATATAAATATAGATTACAGATATTTAGGAATATGTGTATTTAATTGAACCAGTAATTATAAATAATCGTGAAAGTATCAATGTAATTATCATAGAGTGAATTAATCTAAATTAATTCTCCTGCTTTCTAAACAGGAGAATTCTGAGGATGAACTTTGGAATACATAAACTTTGCAATAATTCTCTTAATTATAATGTTCCCAACATCCTTCCCGTATTTAAAAGATGAAAATGATCTACCTGTACTGAAGTTTGTTTCCAGTCGGGGATTTATTATGTCAGCAGTCACATTTACTACTGTCTGTCTTACTTTCTAATGATGAGACCGATAACCTCTTTGCCATGAGAATCTTATTATAAATTTAAAATCCCTTGAAAACAGGTGACTCAAAAAATCCAGTTGCTTATCTTTTCAATAATCCCTTGAGTTTTGTTGTTGTTATCTGGAAAAATGTTTAGGGATACTTCAGAAGACCTTATATATTATCTCACAGTCAAATGAAGGGCCATTATGGATATTATTATGTTAATTCAAAAATAATGCAAGGAAGTTTTACCTCTACACCAATTATCTTAAACCTTTACTTCGTATTTCCACAAGCCATTTTCTCCAGAGTCCCTCTGTGTGTGTGCACATACATGTACAGACATTTGTGTGTGTGCACACACCTGCATGTGTGTGTGTGTTCCTGTGCATCAAGCAGGAAATCTGGTCTCATCTGTAAAGCCTGACCCAATGACACTTTTGAAATTGATATTTGACAAATCTTTTCTTTAAAATACTACCTTACTTGATAGCACTGTATCTTGGGTTTTTACTTTTCTTTAGGGAATCTATTCCTTCAACTAGGAAACT
This sequence comes from Daubentonia madagascariensis, assembly GCA_023783475.1. Lineage (NCBI taxonomy): Eukaryota > Metazoa > Chordata > Mammalia > Primates > Daubentoniidae > Daubentonia > Daubentonia madagascariensis. The sequence continues at coordinate 4,499,471 of JAKFHU010001066.1, read as the reverse complement.
CTTTATTGATTTTTTCACCACAAATGGATTCATTGATTTGATTAAGAAGCCCTAAATTTCACCATGTGTATAACTAAAATGGATGTCTCTTTGAGACAAATGGATGTATATGTGGCTGATTCTTTCAGTCTATTAAAATAACTATATTTATTCCATTATTGGATAAATATAATTGTAAAAGCAGGAATAAAGTGTAAAAATTGAAAATCTTCTCTTATATTCACGTTAATTCTACTGGTCAGAGGTAACAATTAGTAATAACTTGATTTCTGTCCTTCCAGATATAAAGTGGTAGAAAAATAGATGATAGATAGATAGATAGAATAGATTAAAAGCGACATAAGACAATTTACTAACTTGTTTTATTCCTAATTGCCTCCCCCCATGGAATTTTAATAACACCAAGATATATGTGTGTGTGTGTGTGTGTGTGTATGTGTGTGTGTGTTTATGTATATCTATACTTTATATGTAAGAAGAATAAGGTTCTTTTATGTTCAAGAACCATTCTTAAAATTGTTTTATTTTTAATTATTATGAGTACATAATAGTTGTATATATTTATGGGGTACATGTGATGTTTTGATACAGGCATACAATGTGGATTAATCAAATTGGGGTAATTGGGGTATCCATCACCTCAAGCATTTATCATTTCTTTGTTTTAGGAACAGTCCAATTCCATTCTTTTAGTTATTTTAAAGTATACTCTAACTTATTATTGATTATAGTCACTTTGTTGTGGTGATAGGAAATCAAGGAAGTCCAGTGCTGCCAAAAAAAACTTTTACAATTCACATTGTGAATGTGCTGGAAGATGACTGCAGAAAAGTCTCATGAAATCAAGGTTGGTCTCTTCATAGACCCATTTTACAGTGCTGTGGACAGTTCAAATACTGCAGAAGAGAAACAGATTTCAGGTGGCCAAACAGTGCTGCCTTCCAAGATCTAGCCTTAACAATTTCTTGCAGATCTTGCTGATAAAACAAGGACATGTTAAAAAAAAAAAGCGAAAAACAACAGAGATGATTTCAACCTTTGTGCAAATGCAAGGCTCAAATTGTCCATTGATTCACATGCAACATGTTTGACCTGGTGTGAAACTTTACTCATGATCATGAAAGGACAGAGGGAGGTGCACACTCACATACAGTGCATACTCCACATCAATATCTAGAGGCTCTGAGCCTGAAAGACAACCTCCCCAAGCTCCCCTTTCCTCATTAGGAAACATATCGGTTTTATAGTGACAAAAGCTAAGCACATGTAGAACAAATTAGCATAAGGAAGTGGCAGAATTTTGGAGACTGTCAGTTTATATATCTTGATATTTTTGTAATGCTGTTCTGGCTACATGTTTCTTGTCCACAGTTCAGGCCAGCTGAAGCCCATAAATTACAGGGTTGTGTACGGTAAGCAATCTAGAGGACTACTTTTAGGAGAAATATAATGCACACTACATATATTAATTTTAAATTTTCTGAAAGCACACTAAGAAAAGTAAAGGAAACAGGTGAGATTAACTAATTAATTTTAATAGTATATTTTATTTATCCAAATATATCTAAAATAATATTGATTTAGCACATAATCAAATAAAATTATTAATGAGACATTTTACCCGTTTTGGTACTGTCTTTGAAATGCCATATGCATTTTACACATGTGACACGTCTCATTTGCACCAGCCACGTTTCAAATGCTCAACAGCCACATGTGGCTTGCGGCTATCTTATTGGACTGCACACTCCTAGTGACATCTTGTCACTAGCACCAATGTCTGTTAAATACATCTGATTTCACTATTATTAAAATGTCCCCTGAGTAAAGGCAGATGCTCTTTCCCAGAGTTGCTGGCAAGCTTGATGTTTGATGAGTCTGGGGATACAGACTATCCGTTGTCAGGTTGCTTCATCTTCTCTCTAAATTGACAGCCACCGGTAGCCAGGCTCCTGAGAGATAGCTCCCTCTAGTGTCTGCACTTGGGGTAGTGAGTCTTTCTCAGGATGATGTAAAGCTTCTCGAAATGTCATTTCAGCGTGTTTCCTTCTCCCATTAAGGGTTTCCCATATGCAGAACAGGTAACAACTGATTTCCAAACAGCTTCATGAAATCCAATCAGTAAATTTAGTTTAGGAAAGCCATTCAGCAAATTTAGCAGCTATTTTGCATGGCCGGGAGAGAAGTAAATGGTTTAGGTAATTGGGCAGCTACTGCAGGGAGATGCTTGGTCTGGGGGTTAGGGTGGATTGGGGAGGGTAAGGGGAGATATTACTGGCTCCAAATGCAGTGACGATATCTGTGCATAAACTTTGAAACACCCACCTAAAATGTAATCTTGAGTATACCATTTCCTCTTATCAGCGAGCTCCATTGAGGTGTTTCCTCAATCCTAACGTTTCCTGGACATCACCCAAGTCACAATGGGTGTTTCTGGTTTCAGGATTGTTTGGTTTTCCTGAGGTACCAGCAATTTCTGGCAATTCCCAACAACAAGCTCACAATCAGGCTTCGAAAGGGCTGTATTGAGCAGCTTCATCGGGCCACTTTCAAGTCCAAAATCTCTGCCGTCTCCACTGAGCAGCAATATTGATTTCTGCCAAAGGCTCTAGTCTGTGTGTGTTCCAGCTTTTGACACTTCTGCAATCATTTGTGCATTCGGGTCGTAAGGCTCGGGAGGACTGCCTGATTGACAGCCCTTTATAAATCTTTTATTTGCTTGTTTCTGTCAGGGCACAATTCAATCTCAGACTTCTTTCTAGTGACTTTGTGAAAAGGACTAACAATATCCCCAAGTGGAAGGTGTGATTTTACCATAACTCAAAACAGTTTCTCTATGTCTCTGGGCTGTTTAGTGGCAGGGTCAAGGGCAGATTATAAATTATTTCTTATGGTATAAGGAAAACCTCTTGTGGTTCTGGCTCATGTTCTTTTGCAAATTTTGAGAGACTGGGGCAGGTCTTGGGTTTTGCTGGGGTTTATCTGCCATGTTCTATGGACAGATGGGTGACCACTGTCTCTAAAATATTCTGTACTTTCCCTCTGAGGAGGCAATTAAGATATCATTGATGTTGTCAACTTATTCTCACTGGTTATCAAGGCCACGTGCAGCTACACTAGATTGTGATAGTATACCAGTTAATTTAAATGTCTTTTTTGTAAGCACTGGTAATTTAATCTGGAGGCATTGTTCTTGATTGACTTCTGAAATAAGTACAGGAAAGAAACCATGAGATAAGGTCTATACTAAATACTAGTTTCCTCTGGCCCATTACCCTTTGGTGTGGTTGTTTTTGTTTTTTAAAATCATATCTGAGGCTATTGATGGATCTACCTAAATGAATTCCCAATAGTCCACTAGCAGTATGTGTAAGTCATCTGCTTTGCCCTTTGGCTATAAAGGGCTATTAAAAAGAGAATTAATGGATTTCCTAATTTTTAAAGGCTGAATAGTATTCTATAGTGTGTGTGTGTGTGTGTGTGTGTATGTATATGTATATGTAGTGTGTAGTGTAGTGTAGTGTGTATATGTATATACACACTAATATTCTGTATCCATTCATCTGTTGATGGACACTTGGGTTAATTCCATATCTTGGCTATTTTGAATAATGCCGCAATTAACAAGAGAGTACAAATATCTTTTTGACATACTGATTTCATTTCCTTTAAATATATACCAAAAAGTGGGATTGCTGGATTATATATAGGTAGTTCTATTTTTAGTCTTTTTGAGGAATCTCTATACTGTTTTCCATGGTGGCTATACTAATTGACATTCAAACACATATCGAATCATCACACTGTGTACCATAAATCTATGTAATTTTTTATTTTTCAATTAAAAAAGAATAAATGGAGATCAACAGCCCTATTTCAACCATTAATACTAATTAAACCAGTAATATCCTCTTTTACTCCTGGAATTCTATGTTAGTTAATAGTTTCTACTGAAGAGGGCTTGGGCGATTGCAAAGATTCTTAGCTGTCATTTCAATTGATACAAGGTAAAGGATGGCTGTGGAACATGAACACACACAACTTAAGAATGAGGGGCACAGTCTTCCATTCACACATGACATTTGTCCCAATTATGCACTCAGATAAAGGAGATGAAACAAGAGAATACATTCTCTAGTTATATTTTCCAAATTGTAGTTTAACTATTATATTGTTGTTCTCCACCACAGCATCTCAACACCTTCCAACTTTCACCTTCAGGCCTCTTAAAGTGCCCTCCTAACTCCCATGTAGATTATGGTATTCTGACTGCCAAGAGTTAATGATTCCAAATATTTTAGTTATTGCCTACAGGCCATTCCACCCACACCATTTTCTGGTTCTTTGAATTCCCCCACTGCGGGTTGAGTGAACAGATCTCAAACCCTTTTATAATTAATATAAAAATAATTTAGGGACTGAATTCAGCTTAAGTGTTTTCCATTCCAAATCATGATCCTTATAATTAGATTTGTACTTATCCATGCCAAGTTATATGCAGTCACTTTGAGGGGGCTTCTTAAGGTTTGTTGGTGTCATAGCCAGAGATGAAGTTAGTTTTTTACCTCTCAAACATCAAGATTATGCCACTAACACCCTCCTAGTGGTCCTATCCATTCCCCCTTTTTCATTCTGTTTTTCACAGCAATGGAACAGTTATAGCAGACTAAGTCAAGTATCACTTCTTTATTCTTCTTTATAATTTCCCTCCTTAGTCTCTTCTTTCTTTTGAATAGTATGAACATTTTTGCCACCAGTTAATTTCATGCGTGATAACATAGGTTACAGTCTTTTGAGTATTTTCTTGACCCCTAGATAGCAATATAAAACATAAGGAGCCCCAATTTATGGTTCAACCTAAATCATAGCATCTATCATGGTTTGGGTCAGCATTATCAAATAAGTATCCATTATCTTGATTGTGGTTATGGTTTTAGGGGTGTATATGTTTGCCAAAACTTTAAATATGTGCAATTTATTATATGTCAATTAAAGCTGTCAAAAAAGTACACATATCACCCCCATTGTTATTTAACCAATTTAAAATTGCCTTCACCCTTATCATTTCTATTATTTCAGAAAGATGGCTTCAATTTAGCCAGCACCAAACTTATGCATAATTATCAATGGGTAAGAGATGGGAGAAACAACATACACAGCATCTTGGAGTCTCCCAACCTGCAGATACAGCTTCTTAAGCTTCCTTTTCCATACCAGACATATTTTAGTTTTGGAGTATGTCAAGTACATGGGAAGAGTTAGCCACTAAGGTGGATGTGTTCTGGAGTTTCACTGGACATGTGACCTTGTTCTGGTTTTATGTATAACTTGCACACTTCAGCACAGCTTCCCATGATTTGCAGGATAACTTAATATAAACAATTTAAATGGGCCAGGATATAATATTGAAATTATTTCTAGATCAGTAGTCAGTGTATAGCAAACCCTTTCAGAACCCTCATTTGTCTTTTAGTTAGTATATTCTATCAGTCAATATTTGCAGAGAATTCTGGTCAGGGTCAAAACTGCTTCAGGGATCCCTGAGGAGGGAGAAATAAATTACAGGCCCATGGTTACCCTTTCATATAATATCTAAAAGGCCATTATGTGAAAAGATTCTCTCTGAAATCTAATTTTTGCCTCAGCCAGGTCAATTTAGGAAAACTGCACTGGGAGCAGCCAGCTCTGTAATGCTGCCCACGCAGATAAAAGCTTGTAGTTTTGAGTGAGGCCCAGACTGTGTTTGCTGCCTGTATTGAAACAGATGTTTTGCTGTGTGAAAACAGCCACTTGCCCATGGACAAAGCTTTTATAAGCTGGTAATGGACATGGGTGTCTTTAATTTTTTTCCTATAATTATATTGCGGTAAGTAGCTTCTAAAATGGTCTCTAATGTTCCCTCCTCCATGTATAATCCCTTCCCTGTGAGTGTGGGCTGCCCTAGAAATTTGCTTTGAAGCAACAGAATATGGCAAAGGTGATGGTTTGTCACTCCCATGACTAGGCTCCATAATATAGTAACTTCCATCTTACCAGCTGATGCTTTCCCTTGTTGGCTTTGACGAAGCAAGTTGCTTTGTTGGGGTGGTCCATGTGGCAAGGAACTGAGGGAAACCTCAGACCAACAGCCAGCTGAAACTGAGGCCCTCAACCCAACAGCTCAAGGGATTGGAACCCTGCCAATGTCCACATAAGTGGGCTTGGAAGCTGTGATCCTTTCCCGGTCAAGACTTCAGACAAGACCCCAGCCCTGGCCGACAGCTTGATTGCAGCCTCATGAAAAACTCTAGAGGAGAGAGCCCAGTTAAGCTGTGCCCAGATTCCTGACTCATAAAAAGTGTAAGATAATAAATGTGTGGGGGTTTTTTAGCCACAGTAGTCAAGATTACTTTTTATGAGTCAGGATGATTCCTGACTCATAAAAAGTGTAAGATAATAAATGTGTGGGGGTTTTTTAGCCACTACTAAATGTGTCATAAGTCATTACACACCAATAAGTGACTAATACAGGTGCAGTCTTCAACAAAAGTATAAGGACAAAGGATATGCATTCTGACTTTTGTCCTCTGCTTATCTTGATGGCTGTTTTCCATTTGACATGGAAGATGAACACATTCACTGAGAAGATCATGATTTGAGGTAAATATAGTATAAACAGTAGAACTGCTGCCTAGGTCAAGAAAACAAAAAGAGAGATCGTGCAGTAACACAAAGAGTCAAGATTACTATTGAGGTTAGCCCCAAGTGACTAGACCATTAAATATGACCTAGGTCTGTCCATTTGATTAAACCTTCCTGGTCTGTAGTGATCACAATATAGCAGGCCCAGCCCCAGATTGGCTTTAGGCAGGAAATCTACGAAGAGAGGCCAGACACACTGTGATAAAAGTGAGGAAGGATATTTCGCAGTGGTGTAAGGTGTGTTGAGTGATTAAGGGGAAGGAGTAGTCTTTGGTATATGTACAATTTAAGCTGAATCCTGGAGGGAACTTAGGTTCATTGGAAGGATTTGAAGTTTGTAATTAAAAACATAGATTCCATAGCCTTGGCAATTTAAAAGTACCAGATCTTCCATTGTGAGCAGGAAGAGATTGATTCAGGATCCCCACCCCCCAAAATGTCCAGGAAGTGAGCAAGAAAACATTCCTAAAGTGAATTAGAAAAACATATATCCAAGAGACAAAGATATCTGGGAAAAACATGACTATATTTTGGCATATTGGATGTTTCTATATTTCATCTTTTATTATTCTATAAGGAATAACACAAGAGCAGTCTCTTCGAAAACAAATCCCTCAAAAACAAAAGCATCAGTTATTCAAATTGTCATCTTCGTTGCTGAGTATAGAGAGGTAGAGAGATACATAGCTCACTGAATTCACCTTCCAACATTAGATCACTTTTATATTTAAACTTTGAAGTTCACTGAGCTTATAAATTTTAAAGATATTAAAATCTGAAATTATCTATCATTTTAAAATTTGGATATTTTTGTTTGATTAACTATATTCTTTTGTGGAGTTTTCTGAAGGTTGTCTAGTTAGCCTGAGAATCTAATCTCCTCTCTACTTTTTACTACTTCCCATATTCTGATGTACATTACTGAAACTGAGAATATGGTCAGAATATATGTATTCCTACATCAGGGCTAATAGGGAGTAAAATTACATAATGTTGAGGATTTTCTGCTAGATATAATAGAGAAAGGATCATTTGGAACAAAGAATGTAAGGGTAACCTAGCAACTCTCCTTTTTTTGATGAAACCATGCCATGTCATTCTGTTGGATATAACTGGAAAGTGTTCTCTAAGATATTTAGTGAGAAAAAAATAGGAGATTTATAACCTGGAGTCTAGGGTAGACCAAGCCAAATAACAAACATTCCATTTGGAATTCTGTTTGCCTCTGAATATCAAAGGCATTTGAAACACCTAGGAATGTCCTGGGAACATAGTAGATACTCAATAAATATGTTTTAATGATTTTTGAAATTCAGAAGTCCAAGAGCTACAGACCTAAGATATATTTTCTATAAAGTTAATCTTGAATTCACACTAGAATATGTATTTTTAAACTTTGTTATTGTCTGGGTCCTTACTCAGAGATTCATGGCCTTTGTACATTTGCTCTAAACTTTACCTAGACTTTTCCTGGGCTATGCTCTAAGCATAGAGTTCTGAGGCTTTGATCTCCTGGGTATGTGTGTGTGCGTGCGTGTGCATGTGTGTCTATATGTGTGTCTATTAAACACTAGTAGGCTATGCTGCTTGATAGTCTTTTATGAGCAGGTACAAGGCCTTATACATACCTGTGGCTTTGTCAGGGTCTTCTCCTGACAAAGAATGAATTCTGCTGATGGCTGGTTGGTAGAATCTACTTACAAATGGTGAAATAGAATGCTTGCACTCCAGTAATTATCAGTGAATATAATTTAATTCATTAAAACTTACCACATTCTAGTTGGTGAAATGATATATTTCTAGCTGAAGTGATTTAATCTGTTTGTTTCACTGGATGCTGTAAATTTTCTCCATATATTAACCCAGAGGAGGAATGTACCATGAACACAGCATTCTGATACCACCATGGGATCATTTTCCCCCAAAAGACAATTTTCCATCATTGTCACTATAATTTTGAGAGGTGTTTTAACATACGAGATGAAACCTATGTGATTTAGTATAAGGTGCTGTTGAAAAAATTAAGCGCTTTACATGGGGTCTGTGTTGTGATGCCTGTGGGAGTGGGGGGTAGTTTTCCTGAGAAGACTTAGGGACAATTGTGTTTCCTCTAAGCATTGCCTTGGACAGCATATTTAGGACACTGCCAAGCAGGATGGTGAATGTGCTGCCCTCACTGTGCCAACTGATGAAGAAAATGAAGCCAACTTAACCACCCTTTCTGGCAACTTTATATGGACTAGGTTTCATCTTACATTCTGCACGTTTGTTTTACCTTTACCTGGTCTTCACTACTTAGGTTTTTATTATTATTTTAGTAAATAATAATAGTTATTCTCATTAATCTCAGTATACTCTATATATTTTGAAAGTTGCTTTAAATCATTTTTTAAAGGAACTAGGAAAAATTATTAATTTTTATTGATAAATATCAGGAATATATATATATAATGGGTTCAATATTTTAAATGTATGTGCACTTAAAATATAAAGATATATTTATTTTTATAGATAATAAAGAAGATATGATACATTATAGTACACAAATATATTATATTAATTTATTAGAAATAAATATATTTAAAATAAAATAAATATATATTTATATATTTTTAAAGCATTAGACACAACTGTTAAGATATTTATAAAGTGGTCATAGAGACAAAGTTATAGAGTTAGGATTAGGAAGAGGTTAATGAAATAAAATATTACCCGGGAAGGAAGAGGTATCGTTTTGTTAGAGGAATAACAGGTAAACTTTCAGGCAGAGGAAAATAAATGAGGTATTTACAGATGTCTCTTCTGCTTCTACTCCTGTGGTTTTTCTGTTAACTCTGAATACACTACGGATAAATATTATTGAGGATAATTACTTGCCTTGGGAAATATCGTGGGCGTTTTCCCCCCTTAAACACAAACAACAGCCTGTTCTATTCAGTCACATAATTTCTAAAATCTCATTCTGACATTTTTCCCAAGTGTTTCAAAATCTTGTGAGAGGACATCCTAGTCGTCAGAAACAAGTTTAGGATGCAGATCTCTGACAAATTAAGCCTCAAGATGCCTAGAAAAAAATTACTCCTGGGAGTAGAAAACCAAGAAGGTCAGTATCCTCTGCATATTCCTGAAATAGAAAACTCCCTCCTGAGGAATGGCTTATTTTCTTCACAACAAGGAAAAAGTGGATCAGGTTTTAAGGCAAATATTTTCATCCCCAATAAATGTATCTCTTGTAATTATGGTTGTTTCTATGACAAGACTTTCATCACTCTTGAGAACAAGATACTCCCTAAATGCAAATTTTTAAAGGTAAATCTACTGCACTTTCTTCTGAAAGGAAACAAAAAACAAAACAAAAACATGTGTAAGTCCTATAATGTAAAGGTAAATTATTTTTCTCTGTGATGCAGAATTATCTTTAAACTTTTCAAGATAGTTCATATACGAATCAATTGATCTATGGATGGCATGGGGAGGTCAAGTGATTTGAGTTGTTTGGAATGACCCATAGATATTAGACTTCCTATAGTGTTACAAATAACCACATGCAAAGTAGCATTGTTTTAAGATGGTGTGAGTATTTAAAGACACTTCCAAAACCAACAATGAAAAATTCTTGATACTTTAGATAGTGATTTATTTTCCTAGATTTTATTAAAACACAGATTTCTTTTAACATATAAAAAGTGAAATTAATAAAGGTAATAATTAGTAAATTTAACTACATTGGATTGAGAATTTCTGTTCCTCACAGATAGTGCTAGAATAGCATATTAAAAATTGAGCAAAATCAAGTATTTATAAGGATGTGGAGCAACAGGAACTCTCGTCCACTGCTCATGGGAGTGTTTATTCACATGACCATTTAAAAAAATTGACACCATAAGATTAAAGAAAAAAGTGTTTCGATTATATGTAAGAAAATAAAGGTGAAAGATTGAGAAATAAGACTTACTATTATTTTCTAGTTTATTAGCTTGCTTTGAGAATTAGCTTTGAATTATATAGACACATGAAGAGACTGATGTGATCATTTGAATTTTCTTCATGCCAGGAATAGAGCAAAGTATTAAAAGGCATTTTGACACTTTGAATATTATTTTAGTCTTTAAGATATGAAGCTTTAGGCAGAAGAGAGAAGGATTAGAAGATAGAACTAGATATCAGCCATTATCAGGAAAGAATTACAACATAGTCTTTTATAATATAGAAAAGAGAGCCTTGATGTACAGCAAAAAATAAATTAAGCAATAAAAAAGTATTTTGAGCTCAGAATTTCCTAGTGACAGAAGTCAAAGCTAAAAGATGGGGATGTATAAAAGCTAACTTGTGTGGCTAAACTTTTAATATAATACTTAAATTTCATGATAAAAAGAAAGGTTCTGAGACAAAAAGACTTTAATGAATTGAAATTCTGAATATCTCTTTCTAATAAGAATGGCCACTTTCCTAATAGAATTTAGAAAATAACTTTTAAAAGTAACTATATCTAGTGACTGATAAATTATAAAATAGGATTTATTCTAACAAAGAAAATTTTGAAATAGATTTTGAAGAAGAATTTGTGGGAGTTTTGGGGGAAATTTAAACAGGGAATTACATATACCATGACCCAGAAAATCAGTTAAATTAAGTATTGATAATGAAAGCTAACACCACATAATATTAGCTAGAAGCCATAGTTAGCTATTCACTTGTAAGATAATGTGCAAAAGGAAGAAATCATAATGTTAAGTATGGAAGTGAAATGCACACTCTGACCTATTAATTGCTTTTCAGTGAAATAAACCAATATTTTATCTGATATTAGGGAAAGCAAAGGCTACATGAGTGCAATAATACTAAGGATGAAATTTCTTCAGGCATGTGCTATTTTTAGAAGATCACTTACTCAATCTGATTCCACAGAATTGATTTGAGTCCATACATCTGGGTTGGTTGACATTCAGTGATTCCAATAATCCCCTGAAAGATCCAGGTGACTAGATCTGCCATAGGATAAGTTATTTTAGGAATATAGAGATAAGACAGTCTCTTTCTCATGCAAGCACTCATGGATGAAGACTTCTGTTGGTTCTGGCCTGTGTCCCTGCCATGCCTTGCGATAAAATCTTGATCCACTCTCATGTAGTGCTGATACGTGAAGACACTGGCCTTTCGTAATCATTTTGGTAACACACTATGGGGAGTGAAGGAATGTCGAAGTTATCTTGTGAATTGGATAATTTCTGAAGACAGCCACCTGTTATTCCTTCCCTGCACCCACACGCTTCTCCTCCCATCAAGAGAAAGTGTCTAAGCCACTTCTGGGCCTCTTGAATCTGAGCTGTACTTAATGATCTGTTTAAGTGGTAGGATGCCATGGAATTGATCTTCTGGGATTTTGCAGGCTAGTCCTAAGAAACTGGAAGATGCACCTCAGTCTTGCTCTGGGGAACACTAGGTCATGTAAGAAGTCTGGTAGCCCTGAGACCATCATGCTATGGAGAAGTACAAACTAGCCTCATGGAAAGCCCGCCTGGAGGAGAGAGATTTCTGGTCAGCCCCCAGCTGTTCCAGCCATCCTAGCTCAGGTGCCTGCTCCAGGCACCATCTGCTGGCAACTCTGTAAAAGACCCCAGGTGCAAACTATCTAGTTAAGCCTTGTCAACCTACATGACTATGACTAATAATAATAATAAATTATTGTGTAAACCCCTACATTGAGAGTGGGAGGTTGTGCAGAAATATATAACCAAACATCTCGACATCAAATGGGGATATTTAGCATTTTATCCTACCCAGTCTGCATTTTAAAAAACCTCCAAAAGTATCTTCTTGGCATGTTTCTTGTTGTTGTTCATTTAATTAGCACCCTGATAAATTATATGCCAAGAGTGTCTGTCTTTACTTCAGGCTACATTTCTTGTGTAGGTGTGTGCTTTCTACAGGGCTGTCAGCTCAGTGATGCTACAAGCCTCTAAATTCCTTTAAGACTACTACACACATTATTTTTTGGCATGCTTTGATTATATCCCCTTTGCTGTCTGTCCCTGAACTATTTATAGTAAAAATTGATGCCATGAAGGAAGCCAAAAAAGAGCCTACAAATAATATCAAAGCAGAATGTATATTTATCTCTCTTGTCATATTAGCCATTAACAACACAATCTGTTGATTTTCTTCTTAAGATCAATTTCCTCAAAATATACTACTGTTTCTTCTGTGTAAGACTGAAATATTGGCTTCCGTTTGCATTTTTCCTGATTACCAGTGAGGTTGAACATTTTCTTTCCACGTGTTTATTGCTGTTCAGGTGAATTGCTCATACATATTTTGCGCATTATTGATTTTTAGAATTCCTTTATACTGGCTGCCTGAATAAGCTATAAAGATATTCCTTGTCTTGTGTTTTAAATCTGTTTATGATTTATTTTATTGCATAGATGTAGCAGTATTTCCTTTATGATTGCCCTGTTTGTTTAAGAAAATCTTTACCCTGCTATCCTAAGGATAATTACCTATATGTTTTCTAGACATTTTAGATTAGCTTTACTCTTTGGGGTGTTTAGTATATTTGGGCTTGATTTTGGCACATAATATGAGCAAAAGATATATTTTTCCTATGGTTGTTCAATTTTCCCATTAGCATATAATAAAAAGCCATCATTTTCCAGTGATTTGTAATGCCCCCTTTTTTCCACAAACTAGGTCTCTACACACACACCTGAATATATGTCTGAGCTCAGTATTCTCTTGTTTTGTCTCTTTGACTATCTCTGTATTAATACAATGCTCCATAAAAGGTAGGTCATATTTAAAATTTTTGTTTTTAGTTGCTTCACAGCATTCTTTCTTTTGTTATTGTAAGTGAAAGTCTTTTTAAAATTACATTTTGTAATTAATCAAAACGAAATGCATATATAACCAAAAGCATTAATGTTGTTGCTAGGCTGCCTGATTTTTAACCCCAACACTACCACCTGGTAGTGATTTACAATTGTGCCGATATTTGCCTTATGCTGCCTGAGGCAAGTTAGTAAAAACAATCATGTTTAGGGTTATAGTGCAAAATGACTTTAAAATCCTTTTAACTATATGATTTGCTAATTCTCTTTGTGGCAGATGTTGCAAACTTGAGGTAGCAAGCCCTTCAGTTAAATGAAAGAAAAATGTTAGGATTAATCTTGACACTTGAAAAAGAATTTTACTAAATGATGTAAGGTGTTATTATATTGTGATTTGTCCAGCAGAGGGACTAGGAAAAATAGTATATTGAAATAGAAATAGAAATATATTTGTTCCAGTGTATCGTGTCACTTAGGTTTCACTACAGTTTCAGTATATTTAGTATGGCATTTTTCTCACATCGTGTATGTCTGCACATATTTTTGCCTTATATTTTTTGCTTTTATAGAAAAAAGGTTTTCCAATTGAATCATTATTTCTGAAATCCTGGTGACTATTTTTATGATAATCCTTAATACTGTTCACAAAATATTTCTGGCTCTTCACCTTCAGGGCACATGGAAGGATCGCATTTCCTGAAACTCTGTGGTTTACTGAAATTATGTGATTCATGATGACCTGAAAGCAGAAGTGACCAGTGACTCTTTGGTCAGAGCATTTAATTGTTAGTTTGAGATCCTGCAGAGATCTTTTTCCCTTTGTTAATGTTTGAAATGATGGCTGGCCTATCAGCCTATATCCATGGGTGACTGTGAAATGCAGAGCCACCTGCTGCCAGTGATATGGGAAAATAGAACACTCTTGCTCTAAGTGCTGAGATTTGGGGTTATTTATTACCACACCTGGCACATCCTGACTTATAAATAATGATACCTAGGGAAAGGGGGCTGCTTTAATGAAAACTAATATATGTAACATTAGTATGATACAGTTAATTGGCAGACTGGAAGTAAACTGATATTGAAGGCTCTAACAACAGTTATTCATCATAATCTGTAATGAAAATTTTTGGTAAAACTATGGCCTGAAATAATTTGGGAGGCAAAAGAGCGTAGAGACTATACAAGACATGTAGGGTTAGAAGAGGCAACTGCTTTTTTATCACTGAGTAGTGAAATTCAAAGCTTAGAAGGCTTTTGTTCAATGAAGGACAACTGCCACTCAAAGAGCAAGGATCTAATCAAAGGTATGACTTTCACCCATTGTTACAACTTTTAAATGGATTAAAAAGACAACTTTTGAATTTTTTAGTTTTAGTATGTGTGTGTGTGTGCACGCGTGTATCAGCACAATCAAATGCATCTTATGCATTTGACCAGTTGTATTTTCATAAGGTCATGCTTTTTAGGTGAGTAATTTCTTTTAGACCCCAAACTGAGTTGGCGATATCTATAGCACATTCCTGTAACAAATGTTCACTGATTAAATGGATTTTTTAAGAGGCCTCAAACAATTTTTTACGTGCTTAATTTATTGGGTTTTCTTACTTCTGAACAAGCTACCTTTGTTTACTGTTGTAAATAATCCTGTTCATTTTTCTTCCAAACTTGTGTGATCCCTTCTGGCAACAAATTGATTTTATTCAGTAGTTACCCAGAATTTTTCACACAGAAGACACCAATTTTCAGAGACATTCACATCATCTTCATAACAAAATCCATATTTAAACAAGTGTCTTGCTACATTCTAAGCCTAGAGGCTACTCATATTGGATATTGCAATTTCCTTTAGTATCCTGGATGAATGTATTTTATCACCTTCTTTGCCTAAAAATTCTTATCAAGAAGACTCAAGAACAATAGTATATCTGAAATAACACTCAATTTCTATTTTTGTATTCTCCGTGGTCATTGGACCTTAAAGTGACACCCAGTGATGTGTGCCCAATAGCGTTCATGACCTATATAATTTCCACCCCTTGAGTGTGGGCAGGATCTATGATTTGAGGGACTTTGCAGGTGTAATTAAGGTCCCAAATCAGTTGATTCTGAGTTATTCAAAAGGAAGATGATACTGGGTGGGCCTGACTTAATCAGAGGAAATCTTAAAAGAGAGCTTCTCCTGGTGGCCTGCAAAAGTATGCTGTCATGCTGTGAAGGGCCATGTGACAAAGAACCAGTGGCTGTCCTCTAGAAGGTGAGAGCAGTCTCCCCCCAACTCCACCATCCCCTGCTTCTGACAGGCTGCAAGAAAAGGGAGGCTTTAGTCTTACTGTTAGGTAGATAGTTAGGATCTCTGGCTCTTCTTGGGACCAGGATTCCCTGTTTTGGTGCTGTTTCCAGCAACTGCTCCACCTGGGAAGAAGGATGAGGGCAGGCACTCCATTTTGGTGCTTCCCCACCCTAATCCTGTCCTGAGCAACTGCTACACCTGGGGATGGAAAGAATGCTTTATCAATCTAGGAATTCCCCAGCCCAGTCATGACGGGATTTAGAAAGTGACCTAAAGTAACCTAAGGGTAATTAATATGCTATAAGCTTGAAACTGCATTGCAGTTCACTGCCCCCCACCCCAGGTGGGCATTCCTAGAGGGAGCTCCTGCACGCAGATGGAATTTTGAGGACACCTGTTGATCATTTGATAACATCCTATACCCCGCAAGGGTCCTCCTTCATACTGAGCTAGTAAAAGGAAACAATCTGAGAAGTCAGTACAGAAGTGAGTGGGTCAGTGAGTAAGTGAGCTGGTCTGTTTCTCTCCACTTGTGGAGACAGACCTGTTTTATTAGACAATAAAGAGCTGCTCTTGTGAAACTGCTCCCTGCCTCAAGGTTACTCCATCGTATTGGCCTAGCTGATGATTTTTCCAAAAAAGGAGTCAGGGAACCAGGATAATAGTCTGGACTTGACACTTTGGTGTGTCTTATCCTTCTTCTGCCAAGAGCACACCAAAAACCAAGGGCAGACTCCCACACTGACATCTTTGGTGCCTAAACCCGGAATTCTGATATTACAACCACAAGGAAGTGAATTCAACCACTAAACAAGTGATCTTGGAAGAGGACTCTGAGCCCCAGAAAAGAATTTATTCCAGCCTACTCCTGGACTGCAATCTTCCCAGACCCTGTGCGGACGACCCACTAAGCCGAGCCCAGACTCCTGATCCATGGAAACTGAGGTAAGCTTTTTCAAAATTTTATTTTATTTTAAATTGAAAAATAATAATTGTATGTATTTAAGAAATGTTCTCACCACAAAGAAGTGATCAGTATTTGAGGTGACAGACATGGTAATTAGCTTGACTAAATTATTCCACAATGTGTGTGTGTATCATAACATCGAGTGTATATTGTTTTAAGCCAATAAGTTTGTGATATTTTGTTAAACAGTATAAAAAACAAATACAGTTCCTTATTATTTTGTAACACTAAACATCTATATTGGTGTCAATGTAGAATAAAGTTTACCTCTATAAGGTATATAATTCAAAGTGTATATTCACAGACTTAGGTTAACATCCCCACCACTCTCTAAGTTTAGAACCTTTAGTCACCTGAAAAGTAACTCTTTATTTGTTAGCAGTTGTTCCCCATCCATCCCCAACCCTAAGCACACAACGACCAACTTTCTAACTTGATCTATTTTGAATATCTCGAGTAAATAGAATCATATAATACGTAGACTATTGGGCCTGGCTTCTTTTACTTAGTATGATGTTTTCAAGGTTCTTTCATGTCGTGGCATGTGTCACTACTTCATTCTTTTTTATTGGCAATTATTTCTTTGCTTGGATATGTGATATTTATATACTCTTCAATTTATAGACATTTGGA
This sequence comes from Daubentonia madagascariensis, assembly GCA_023783475.1. Lineage (NCBI taxonomy): Eukaryota > Metazoa > Chordata > Mammalia > Primates > Daubentoniidae > Daubentonia > Daubentonia madagascariensis. The sequence goes on along the minus strand of JAKFHU010001066.1, from coordinate 4,482,070 downwards.
TTGTTCCAACTTCTTGAACATTATCAGTAATGCTGCCCTGAACATTTGTGTGCAAATTTGTTAGAGACAGTCTTCTGGGCTCTGCCATTCTGGAAATTAATCTCTTTTATTATGTTTTGTGTTCATAATAATTTCACATTCATGCTGCAGACTTCCTATTAGTAGTCTGTGATCCAGTTTCCAGTTACGCTTAAAAAATAGGAAGAATTATGTTAAAAGAACAAGTGTGAATTTTAAACATTAGCATATGAAAGAGATATTCATCATACTCAGAAACATTGTAAGAAATTGTAAAGAAACTATTATTAAATGAAGTATGACAGGAAGGTGCCCTAGATTTTTGGAAACTGGTATTTCCTGGATGTGGTATTTGTGTAATGAGCGAATAAATACATATTAATTACTTAATTATTGAATTAGAGCACACAAACAATGGAAATTCCAGTGTAATTTTTAATAACTGGGAAGATGACAGCATACCCAGTCATGCTGAATTCAAATTGGAGGAATTGGTATGAACTCATGACTTTTTATATGTAGATACTAGGTCTAATATAGTTTTTTTTTTTTTTAATATTTATAGTTCTTGGATTCTACTGATAAGACACAGAAGCACTGACACCTTGTGATGAGCACAGCTAGTGCCCTGACCTTGGTTTCTAAATACAACACCCCACTAAAGGAATCATGGACTTTGGGAGCAATGGCTGATTTCAGCATTGGGGTAGGGAATGCACAAGGCAAGCCTGGAATATTTTGTTGTGCCAAAAAACAGAGCAGTACTTAAAATATTCCGGGAACATGTCCGAGTCAGCTTGAAGGGGTTCCCTCTGGCAAAATCTGTGACAATCTGAGCATCAAAATAATAACAGTAACTGAATATTTCCAGGACAAATTAAGCAAGTATGAGTCTCTACTGATATAAATAATTTAGTGGTCGAAAAGAGTAAGCTCTCGTGTACAGTAGACCAAGTAGTAAACATAGAACTAATGATTTCTTATAAAATAACCTTCCTGCAACCATCAGAGTAATGCTTGATTCAGGCAAGGGTCATTAATAGATGCTAAAAATAGTGGGTAAAATTTTAATGAGGAACAAAATATTTACATAACTTCAAAGTATCTCCTTCAAATTCTTATTAATCACAAGAGAAAAATAGTAACCAGGGAAGAAACCTGGTAGACAACCCTAATGCAGAGACTAACTTAACATCATTAGTAAAGGGGCAAACTGACATTTTATGTCTCCTAATATGATGCCATGGGAAAAGCAAAGTGTCACATCTATGGTATTCCTACTAAAAATGCCTAACATGGATCCAACATGAGGAAACACCAGGCAAATATAAGTTGAGGGGCATTTTTACAAAATAATTGGCTTGGGCTCTTCAAAAATCTTGAGGTCATGAAAAACAAAATAAGGGCTGAAAATTGTTTCATATTAAAGGAGAATAAAGATACATGATGGATAAATGTGATGCTGGATTGGACTGTGACCAAAAAAAAAAAAAAATACTATAAAAGACAATTTATAAAATTTGAACAGGAACTGTGGAATAAATAATACTATTGTATCAATGTTAAATATGTTGATTTTGATAAATATACTGTGATTACCTAAGAGAAAATCTGAATTCTTAGAAAATAGTCACTGATTTTTTTCTGGAAAAAGGGATGTGATGTCTACAAATTCTACTCAAATCATTCTGAAAGAAATATATATTTCAGATATACATCTTTGAGAATTCATAACAAGTCATTAGAATAGTACATAGTTTTTGACCCAGAAATGCTGTAACATATGAAATTTATTTGTTGCAAATGACAATGGACAAAAATCTATTTGTAGGACTCTTAAATTACAGGTTAATTTTAATCATTTGTTTTAAGTCGGAACAGCTTAAATTTCCCATAACAAAAGATTGGTTAAGAAAACTGAGCTTAATCAATTTTATATAATATTACTTATCCACTAAACATCATAATAAAAATATATGGTAATGGTAAAAATACTTATGTTAACATAACCATATAAAAGTATTGACGATAGCTGTATAAAATTAGTATGTGAGCTTACAGTGGCAAGAAATTAAAAAATAATTTAAGTCCTAATGGAATTCTGAACAACTTTCTTCACTTTCTTTATTCCTGTATAAATGTTCTCTAATAAAATGTGAATACAACAAAGTGAAGTAATCGGTCTTACAGTCCAGCAAAATTACACTGCAAATATTCTGAGCCTGTAGCCTTTGAATTCAAGCGAATTCATTTTTATGGGCACTAAATGAAATGGAAATAATGATGGTTGTAGTGCTCAACCAATTTGGATTGAGGATGGATTACTAGTTTTTTAAGAAAATCTATCTTAAATCCTTGATTTACCACATTCTCACACAGCCCCCACCAAGCCCACAGTGAGTCCATGAAAAGGCTACTCCAATTTCTTTTCTTTCTTTTCTTTCTTCTTTTTTGGAAAGGGACAAGTATAAGGGATAGAAAAATACTTCCCAAGTTCTATATGCTTTGTTTAATATAATTGAGCTCAGCTGGATACATTCATGATGAGGACTCTATACAGTGGAGGTTGAAACAACTATTATGTCAAAGAATTTTTTAAAAATTCAAACAACGATGAGCAAACAAACAAAAACAAGCCTCATCTGCAAACTACCAGTAATACAGCTGTGAGCACAAAAAGTAAAAAGGAGATAAAGGGAAAAATTCAGTTTCTGAATTTGTTATGACATAGAAATATCAAAGATGGGACAATTGTTCTAATTAACTGTGAAAGAAAGGCAATAACAATTTTGTGATCAGGAGAGTTAATATTGGATAAAATATTTGGCTAAAGATAACTTTAGCTTTATTCTCAAGTTTATTTTCATATCTAAATGAATCATGAATTAAATCAATATCCTAAATACAAAGTTTCAAAGGTACCACAAAAGAAAATGGAGCCAGTATAAAATAAAACAAAACAAAAAACCATTTTGTCATTTTTTGTTTTTAAAGCTGGGTGTATTTATTTGTCAGCTTTAAGAATATACCTGGGTAGCTTTCAGAAGAATTTCACTGGGTAGTTAGATGGAGGGAAAGTTATGGGTTTCAGCTGTCAAGAAGGGAATTTCATGGTGGGCATTCTGCTTCAGGATTGAAAGCTAGCAGTCTGGATAGGGAGGGTGCATCCATAGGTCTGTTCATGATGTCAACCTGAAATAATCCAAAGGATCTTTATTAAATAAAAAGCTGGGAATGGCCATTCAGGAACACGGACTCCAGAAAGATGGGGTCAGGCTCCAAAGTTAAAGTCTTGCTTATATAGGCAGAAAAAAAAAAAAAAGAAATTTAGTAGGGTTATAACATTTTCTATATGAGGTTTATGAGTTATTACAATTTAATTAGTTACAGCTTGTTTTCTTTTCTTTACAGTTTGTTTTTATTTTATTTCCAATTTAAAAGAGCATGTTTAACATTCCATCTTAGAGAATGTGATAACTATGAAGTCTCTGTGTAAGAAAGGTAAGAGGGAAAATTAATCTATAGTGAAGATCAACAATTAAGAGGGAAGGGGTCTTCCTGGTGTGCTTTAGTCGTTTACAATATATATTTTTTTATTTCAGAATATTATGGGGGTACAACACTTTGGCTATATATATTGCCCATGCACTGCCCGTGTCAGAGCTACAATCGAGGTCATCCCCCAAACTGTGCTCCCTGCATCCATTCAGTGAGAGTTTTTCCCATCCCCTCCACCCCCCTCCCGCCTGCCCGCCCCCTGATGAATATTATTGTCCTGTGTGATGTAAGTGTTGATCAGTTAGTACCAATTTGATGGTGAGTACCAGTGGTGCTTGTTTTTCCATTCCTGTGACACTTCGCTTCGAAGAATGGGTTCTAGCTCCAACCAGGATAATACCAGATGTGTTAATTCACTATTGTTCCTTATCGCTGAGTAATACCCCATGGTATACATATACCACATTTTATTAATCCACTCGTGTATTGATGGGCACCTGGGTTGTTTCCACATCTTTGCAATTGTGAATTGTGGTGCTATGAACATTCGTGAGCAGATGTCTTTATTATAAAATGTCTTTTTTTCCTTTGGGTAAATACCCAGTAGTGGGATTGCTGGGTCAAATGGTAATTCTATTTTTAATTCTTTGAGGTATCTCCATATTCTTTTCCATAGAGGCTGTACTAATTTGCAGTCCCACCAGCAGTGTATCGTTTACAATAATTTACAGAACAATATAGGTGACGTAAAAAGCTAATCTATAATCAGAGAAAGTTTATGGCTTCCTAGGTTGCAGCTGCCTGTTATGTGACTCAAGTACTGTAATGATAATCACATTCCCTTAAGGCTTAGATTTTAAATTACTTATTTTCACGATGATTAGTTAAAGGATATTTTTCCTGGGTCAGGAAAGAGTCTTCAGTTAGGTTCAATGTTAGTCTAGTACATGGGTGGGGTGTATGTATAGTAAGAAAAAATAAACTCTTTACCTGCTCTACTCTCAACACACAGCACAAAACACTTCTGTGACCAGATGTGTGGGGTTTTTTCCTACTCCGAGCAATTCTCTGACAATAGCTGGATGTCCTATAATTCAATTCCATTGTGACATGACCTACCAAGAATTTGTGTCAGATGCCACAGGTTAAGGACTCAGTCCCACAAGACTTCCTCCCACTTCAGGTGCCAGTTGCGAGTCTGGGCGTTCAGTATTGCTGACCTACCAGCTATAAATTGGGGCTTCTCCCAACCCCCTTCTCCGGTTCAGTCATTTGCTAGAATGGCTCACGTAACTCAGAGAGAAACCCTTGACTTACTACTGTCAACTTATTACAAAGGATATTTTAAAGGATATAAATGAACAGCCAGACGAAGAGAGGTTCATAGTTTGAGGTTGGGAAGGGTCCACAGAGCAGGGGCTCCCGTCCTCCTAAAGTTGGGGTGTGGCACCTTCACAGCACATGGATGTGTTCAGCCACCTAGAAGTTCTCTCAACCCTGTCCTTTTGGATTTGGATTTTTATGGTGGTTTCATTATATGGGCATGATTGATTAAATCATTGGCCATTGGTGATCAATTCAACCTTCAGCCTCTCTCCCAGGGAAGAGGGACTGAAAGTTTCAACCCTCTACTCACATGGGTGGCTCCCTTGGCAACCAGCCCCCACCCTGAGGCTTCCCAGAAGCCTTAGTCATCTCATTTCTGTACACAAAGACACTTGTCACTGCAGAGATTCCAAGAGGACTCTGTGCCAGGAAATGAGGATAGACAATACATATATGTTCTTATTATTTCACAGGAAGTCACTCAAAGTTTAAGATTCTATAACAATGCTAGATGGTTAGAATAATTTTGGTGATAGTGTTTTCATTTAACATCTCCCAGGCAAGTGCTGTTGCAAGGGAAATTTTTTCCTTTTATATAATTATACCTTAAAGAAAGATTTCTGGTAGATTGATCTTGGAGAAGTAATACCATGTAATATCGTCAAAAGTGTTTATTCTCAATGAAATTAAGTTGGAGAAAGTCTATTTCAAAAGCAATTCAATCCAAGAATTATATAAACAATGGTTAAAGAAAGTAATCTTAAGGGTAGTAATATAGTAATAGTCCATGCACCATATAAATCAGCCATCATAAATTGATATCTTTACAAATTAAGTATACAGGTATATATATACACACATATTTACATCATATACCTATATACATATATATGTAAATATACAAAACAATATATTTTATATCTATACATATATTTAACATATTTGTAAAGTATAGAGGTAATAATAAAAGAAAAACCAGCCTAGCTAGTCCAAGAAATTACACAGTACTAGTACCTTTGAAATCTACTCACCCCATTGACAACTTTGCTTATTAACTTGCTTTACTTCAAAGTTTTATCATATATGCCTAGATGCACAAATTATATTATTTTTAGTTTTGGTGTTTTTGAAATTCTTGAAATAAATCATAATATATAATGTGTTTTTCTTGTGACTTGCCATTTGGATTAATGTTAAGCTTATATTCTTTGTTATGCAAAACTATATTTATTTTCACTCTGAATAGTATTTGTCCAGTTTTAGTTTTCCCATCTTCTGATTATTGACATTTGAGTTGTATCCTGTGTTTGCTACTACTGACATTGCTGTGCTCAACATTTTTTTTTTTGCATGTTTTGGGGTGTCAATGTGTAAGAGGAATATTGTTAAGCTCATATAATGGAGGATTAAAAGTTGGCAGGATTTGAGAATTTTATTAATTAAGCATTTTAAGATTCTTAAGAAACAAATTATTTTTCTCAAGGTCGAGTGACTGGGAAGTAAGTGATCAAAAGCAATTGAAAGTATCAAACATCCATGAATTCTATAGTGGGTTGAATGGTAGCTCTGCCAGAAAGATGTGTCCACATTCTAAGGCCCAGAAACTATAAATGTGGCTTTATTTGGGAAAAGGGTCTTTGTAGATGGAATTAAGATCTCAAGATGAAATCATCCTGGATTGTCTGGGTGAAACCTAAATCCAATGACGAGTGTCCTTATGAGAAACACCAAGAGGAGAGACACAGGAATTAGGAAAGGGCCACGTTACTATGGAGGCAGATATTGAATTCATGCAGCCCCAAGCCAAGGTAAGGCCTGGAGCTCCCAGAAGGTGAAAGAGGCAAGGAAGTACTTCCCACTAAAGGGTTTGGAGTGAACTCTGCCCTGCCAACACCTTGATTTCATATTTCTGAGCTCTAGAACTGTAAGAGAATAAATTTCTGTTGTTTTAAACCCACCAGTTTGTGGTATTTGTTATAGCAGCCACTGGAAACAAGTACACATTTTTATGACAGCAGTATTTGAGGGGGAAAGGATTAGGACAGAAAATCATTTCAAAATTACATAACACATTTTTAATTAGAAGTGTTTTAGAAATTATTTTGGATATAGAACTCTGGTCCTCCTAAACCTGAGATTACACATCAAACCTCATAGAGATAAGGCACGTCATGTAGCCCAGTGAGAAAGGCTGGATGGTGGGCCTTTAGGGGAACTCTTCATTCAGCTGAGGTAACCACAGCCACAGGAACAAGTCCAGACTTGCCTCCAGCCCAGGATGGCCAGATCTTCTGATTATTGAGAGAAGTTGGAAATCTGGGTTTATGTGCAATTTCCTGATTTTCATTGTAAGCTACACATTCCAAAAAGACTATATCCTTTCCTCTGTGTTTTATGACCCTAAAATCAGATTTGATCCTATAATTTATTTTCATGTGATAGTTAATTTTTTTTGAAATGTCATTAAATCTATGAAGTGACATATTATTGGTAAGATCTTAGAATCTAGGAAATATGGCAAACTAGACATTTTTATTGTGGAAGTTGTCAATATCAAAATGGAGTTACTTATGTCAAACCCTAACAAAATGGGGGTGGGTGGTCCAGGAAGAGGGAGCCCTCACGCATGTATGTTTGTAACAGGACTTATCACAAGAACTTCCTGCATGATGCCTATGAGGGGTGCTATATAAAGAACCCTTCAAAAATGTGGTATTCCAGATAAGATACTTGTACAGAGACACTTGCCTAACAATGGCTGTCTCCACTCATGAGCTAATACCAACTCCTGCAAGAAGCCCATGTAACCAGTGGTCTTTGTTTCCAAGCAGTTTATGTGGATTTCTTCTTGTCTTTAAAAGGTTCCCTTTACCAAGCCTCTTGACATGTGCCTGTGGTTTACCATAGCATGCATGGTCTAGATTGCAGTTGCCTGCTATTGCCTGAATAAACTCTTTCTTTGGAGATCCTGTCTCTCTGTGGTTATTTGAATAATATAATAAGCTCAAGGAACTAAGTATTTATTATTCTGAGTGAATAAAGAAAAAAGAATGTCCTGTTTATGAAAATAAGCTTTAATATTCAATAAGAACAACAGTGTGAGCAAAAGCAAGACCCCGTCTCTACAAAAAATAGAAAAAAATTAGCTGGGCGTGGTGGCATGTGCCTGTAGTCCAGCTACTCAGGAGGCTGAGGCAGGAGGATCACTTGAGCCTGGGAGTTTGAGGCTGCAGTGAGCTATGATGATGCTACTGCACTCCAGCTGGGGCGACAGAGTGAGACCCTGCCCTGTCTCAAAAAAAAAAGAAAAGAATAAAAAAGTAAGAAGAGGGGTGGAGCATGAAAAAGGAAACTAGGGTATGGGTTCTAACAGGTGAAGTAATTATTCAATATTATTATGCAGATTGTTGATCTTTGAAAAATGATTAAATAGCTAGCCAATATGTTTCCATAAATCTGTGTCCCAGATTGGTTTAATTTCCTCCGTGTTAGACTCATTAGTAGACTCTTTAGAGCTGAACAGTATAGAATAACAAAGAGTCCAAAAACAGGAGGAACCTGTGGGAACAGATTAAAATAGCTTTACCTATAAAGGACTTTGGAAGTTGAAAAACAGGGCCCTGGGTATAAAGCCAAAATTATCTTCAGTCCCCTGGACAGAAAAAAAAAAATGCCAATATCTAGAAAGGAGCAATTTACATTTTAAGGTGCATCAAATGATCTGAGAGATAGCAACACATCAGGTGAATAATAACTTCATCTGCCGCAAGCTTTCTTAACATCTCTATTTAGTGCTTGAATGCATCTTTCTATTTTATGCTCTTATCTCCTACTCTCCTGAAGTACTGAGCACTACACAGTATCTAAAGTTATCATTTCTAGGGCTAACTACATCTAATTTTTATCACAGGTTGTAGTTTTCCTATGTAGAATAGCTCTAAGAAAAGCTATATTTCCACATCTTATTTTTTTTTTGCCATATGACAGTGCAAATGTAAATTGCAAATCTCTTACCTCTGAGATTGTGTGCTGGGTCCCCTACAGTTACAGAAAGAATATACTGTTATCATCAGAAGGTCAGAGTATTCTTACCTATATGGCCATGGAAAACACAGTTTCCTGCTTCCCAAATTGGATCCTTTTATTATAAGCTGTATCTTGTTTGCCTCAGGGTATGCTTCTGATATTCACATATTTCAAAACAAGCTTCATTATCCAGATAAGAAAAATTATGATTGTTTCCATTTCATTGAAACTGTAAAAATTTACAAGAACCTAGTGTATGTCAAGTTCTCTGAATTTTCCTCCGTTAGGTAACTGATTTGTTCGATAAAAGTAGCATAGGAATGTTTCTCGGAGACGCTTTCCAGAAAGACATTATCAGAATTCCATAAAGCCCTTTACAGAGTTCTTCTGTTTCCCATGCTCACCGCCTATAACAGTCAATTTCATATGTCAACTTGGCTAAGCCATGGTATCCAGATATTGGTTAAACACCAGTCTAGATGTTGCCCTAAAGGTATTTTTTAGATGAAATTTACATTTAATTCAGTAACTTTGAGGAAAACAGTTTACCCTCTGTATGTGGGTGGGTCTTATCCAATCAGTTGAAGGCCTTAAGACTGAGGTCCCTTGAGGAAGAGGGAATTCTGCTAACAGACTTCCTTCAGACTCAAGATGCAACATCAACTCTCCCCTGGGTCTCCAGCCTGCCAGCCTTCTCTGCAAATTTCAGACTTGCCAGCCCACACAGATGTGTACACCAATTGCATTAAGTAAATTTCTCTCTATTTCTGTCTCTACCTATAGACCTAACTACATCTACAGACTTGTAGATACAGATAGATCTATAGGTAAGAAATACAGATATAGATACAGATGCATACATCCTATTGGCTCTGTTATTCTGGAGAGCTCTACTAGTTTGCCCTCTCTTTATGATTGTGTCAGTATGTTTTAAGACAGTGGTTCCCAACCTTTTAGGCACCAGGGACCAGTTTCATGGAAAACAATTTTTCCATGGACCTGGACAGGGTGGGGGGAAGGTTTCAGGATGATTCAAGTGCATTACATTTATTGTGGAGTCAAACCTTTCTGCTAATGATAATCTGTATTTGCAGCCGCTCCCCAGCACTAACATCACCACCTCAGCTCCACCTCGGATCATCAGGCATTAGATTCTCATAAGGAGCACACAACCTAGATCCCTCGCATGCACAGTTTACAGTAGGGTTTGCGCTGCTATGAGAATCTAATGCCCCCCATCTGACAGGAGGTGGAGCTTATGCAGTGATGCGAACGATGGGGAGCGGCTGTAAATACAGATGAAGTTTCGTATGCTCACGTACCGCTCACTACCTGCTGTGTAGCTGGGTTCCTAACAGGCCACCAACCAGTACAGGTCCGCGGCCTGGGGGTTGGGGACCACAGTTTTAGGAGACTTAAATGTATTAACCCAGATAGCCTTACCATTACCCTCAGCTTGACTCAACTTTACACAGGTTTCTTCCTGACTCTAGCTCCATAACCTCCATTTTCTTATAGCATTTACTTTAGAAAACTCGTAATTGTAAATTTTTCCTGCCCTTTGAGATGCGAATCTTTTAAAAAGTCTCTTGCCAGTTTTACAACCTGTCTCTTTGAATGTAAACTTCAAGGGAGATAGCACCTCTGTCTCCTAGTTTTTATGGGAGGGTAGGAGCCTGACTTTGGTGGGTTCCTTGCTCCTAGTTGTAAAATTACTTCCTGTCATAAAGAGAGGAGAAACTTTACCTTTGCTTTAGGTTAAGCCAATTAGCAAACACAGATAAACCATGTTCACTCTCTCACCCCAGCACTTACAAATTTTCTCATCCTTTGTTTCAGTGGAATTGAGCTCAGACCGAGCTCTGGCCTCTCTCCTTTTTTGCAGTACCCTTGAAAAAGTCTTCTTTACCTGTTCTACTTTGCCTGGTACAAATTACAACATGAAGAGGCTCCTCTATCCTGACTTTGATATTGAAGTTGTTAATAGTTGGCCAGAATCCTCAAACAATGAGGTTTACATAAAATATTCAGATTTCTTTAATTATTCAGAAATGATATAGCTGCCTGAAAATAAATATGAACTTTCTTATTAAAATGAAAATGTTAAAGCACACTGTACATGGAAGAAGTAAATAGTGTAATCCAGGAGTTTAAAAAAAAAAGTTTACAGTAAGACAATAGACCTAGAGAAAGTCTAGTAGCCATTCCTAGTGAACACCAATTGTCTCTTTGCCCTGTCTTCCTCAATTCATCTGGTTATTGTTAACTCAATTGCTCTATAGCACTGCTGTCTTCTCCTTTTGGTCAAAACTTCTCAATTCCCCACTGCGAACAAGGATTAAAACCAAATGTTGTAGCCAGATATCCAAAGTCCAACAGAGTTTTCTCTTAATTATGTTTTCCTAAATCATATAATTCTAGGAAATGAAGGCCAAAGTGTCATTTTGATGTTGGAAAATACTATTTGTTTGTGAATGCATATAGGTGAATACCTAATATCATTTTCTTCGGATTTTTTTTCTTCTTCTGATAATCTGATTCTCCAGAGATGACTATCTTTTGTCTGTTGAGTTTAAGCCTTGTAAATTAAACACATGAATTACAGTCTAGAGGGCTCCTCATATTGTGAGATAATAAAATGCAAATCATACTTCAAGTTGCTGCTCCAATCACTCTCCTCCTTATCAATCCTATTAACCCTATTCATTAATCCAATCAGAGGTGGCAATGCCCACTATCCGGACCACATGCTGGATGGTCAGTTTGCCCTGACTTACTTTAAAACTGAAAATTACTGTGCTAGAGAATGTCATTTCTTATGGTAATATATAACCCTACGACACAAAATGAGGTTACCATTGTTCAGTCAGGACTTTCTAGAATCTGTCCAAATGGACAGAAATATCAAGCCCCACCATGATTGGTCCATGCTCATAGAATTTACACCTCCAGGATGATTTACTCAAGGGTTAGATGTAAGACTCAGGTTAAAATCAGTGCATTTACTTGTTCAACAAGTAAGTTCCAGATACTTGGAATATACCAAGCATTGTTATATATGCTGGATAAAAGAAACTAGACTATATGTTAATGATTTTTTAAAAGACTGTACTTTTTAAGGCAAAGTTTTTACTAAATATTTGCTTAGTTTTGAGTATTTTAAGTCATATATTTATGTTTTACAAGAAGGTATGATATGCAGAGAATTTCATGGTTAGGAATATAGTAGCCTTCATTTGATAACAGGATTTCACAATGGGAACAAAATAACAGGCTTTACTGCTTGGTCAGTATGACACTGGCTTATAATCGGATCAGGGGATGCTGGTCATATCCTACAAGGGCAGGAGAAACTGCCAAAGAGCACAAAGCATTCTTTTGGTTACTAATTTCTAGAAACAAGATCAAGACACAGTGACTTACATCACGTGTCTTAGCAATCTATTTTGTGTATTTGAAACTTTGCTGCTAAATTTTCAGCCATTTTTTGCCCTCTTCTTCCTATTTCACCCAGAGTTAGTGTGAGAATCCACAGGTTTAAGGGTTCAGTCCTCCATAAAACTGCCCTTACTTCCTTCAGACACCAGCCACAAGTGGTATCCCTACTTCAGACCAAATGACTATTAATTTAGAGTTCCCTACGACCCTCTCTGGTTCAATAATTTGCTAGAATGACTTAGAGAACTCACTGAAAATGCTGTGGTTATGATTAGAGTTTTGTCATAAAGAATACATAAAGAGTATGCTCTAGGAGGGAGAATAGGGCTTACACATTTTCTCCCCATAGAGTTAGGGTGTGCTATCCTCCTGGCACGTCGATGTGTTTACCAACCAGATAACTCTACTCAGCTTTGAGTCCAGAGACTTTATTGGGCTTTTATCATGAAAGCATAACTCATTATGATTGGACTCAATCCCCAGGTCCGGCTGGCCCAAAGACCAGCTCCCATCCTGAAGCTATTACATTTAGGGGTCTACCATGAGTCACCTCATTAGCATAAAAAAGAAACTCCTACCACTCAAAAAATTACAAGGGTTTTGAAGCTCTGCCTGGAACCAGGGACAAAGACCAGATATATTCTTTATTATGTCACAGGTAGTAGCTCTAAAAATTTAAGATGTATGAGAACTATAAAGGAGACTGTTTAAAGTGAAGATTCACTCTCTGTACTCTCTGTAGATCTGAATGGAGGCCCAGGATTTCCTAATTTTCAAGGCCATAAAAAGAATTCTACATGGCAGGTGAGCGTGTAAATTGGCACAATCATTTGGGGAAAAAATATCTGTCAATATCTAATAAACCTAAACATATGAATACCCCTGAACTAGCAAATCCACTTCTAGGTATAAATGTCTGACAAAAATGTCAACTGTCATGAAAATTTGTAAAACATTTTAAAATGCACCCATACCCACACAAAAGATTACTGGGTTTTCTGTTTAGACCACCATTGTGGGTTTTCAAAATTTTTTTGTTTTTTGAGCTATTTTATAACTCCATAGGTTGTAGGAAATATATAATCCTGCAAATTATTATTTTTTCCTAGAAATGCTAATAAATGTAATCTTGTGGAATGCAACTTATTATTGTCCTGTTCATGTTGACTAGTTTAGGATTTACTTATAGATTGATTTCAGCATTTCTGATTGCCTATATCTGGGTGTATTTGAATTCTCCCTTGAACCAATCAAATGTTTTGCTGGCTTGCTATTTGATTAATGTGTTATATAAACTTTTGGCAAAAGAACTTTTGTTCTTTTAATATTTGTATGAAATTCATGATTTTGCCTTTAAAAATACATATCCTTTACCTCCACCAGAAATAAACGCTACAATAGTCATAGACTCATTATTTGTAGTGCACATGGGAAGGAAAGGGTTAGCAGTGGGTAACTGTTTTGTCCTCCTTGGGGACACTTTAGACCTCCTTTAAACATACTGATGGAATTTACTAGCTGGAAGATAAATGAGGGTCTTCTGGGGCTGCTATATACTGATGCCTTGCCTAAGAAATCCTGTTAGTATGCCATGCCTGGTGTGTCTGGGTTGTATATTGTAAATAAACCTCCAGCGAGGATGTGCAGGAGATTGGAGTTCTCATTTCATTCCTCTGAACCCAAAAAACATCCTGTTGTAGACAACAAGGTGACCTATGGAGCTGCATCTAGAAAGAGACAAAATACTGATTGCTTTTGATATTATGTCAGAGCATTTTATAAAAATTCTACTTGACTCGCATCTGATATTCTTAGAGGTGTAACTTTGTGGTCACAGTATATTTGACTAACAATCCGCAACTGATAAATGTGCAAGTAGTTTATAGGTCTTTAAAATTGGAGGTTAACCAGAAAATATTGATAATATAATTTATTACACTTTAGACAGCCGGTCTTATACATAATTTAGCAATTTTATTTAGACATCTTTCTTTCTTAACTAAACAAATCCCCTTGTTTCTCAATTGTTCCTTAATTGAGCTTTCTTGTGTTCTTAATGTTCCCTCAACTGATGAGTTAAATGAAATTGTGAGAATTGTGCTTTATATCCTGTTATTGAGGGCGAAACAAACAAAAACAAGGCATGCTAATATACTCTTATGAAAATGGATGTCCTATATTTCATTGCATATCCTTAAATAGTATTTAAATTTCACTAGTTTAAATATTTCAAGTAATAGTTTTTCAATTGAAAAGTTTACCAAGTCAAGAATTATTCTTGTAAGAAGACAAGCTCAATATTTATCCCAACAAAACTCATTCAATAGTTAGATTTTTATGATATTTATGGTTAGGATGTATAAATATGTTTTTGCCTTTCTCATTTATGGTCACAGTGGTAAGAAATAATTGCTTTTTAAAAGGCTTCCTGTATCCATTCCCTCATACCAGCAGAAATATTTCCCTTAACAGAACTCTATGCCATTGTGGGGGCCAACATCTTAATGCGCCTTTTGTTTATGAAAGAAAAGAGTTGGATGGGAGAAGTGAAGAAAATTTAGAACTAAATTGCTCTCCAAACTTAAAATAAAATGGAATTTTGGAGAAAAGAGGTTTGTTTTTGTTTTCCTTTTTTATCTCACAGATTTTTAAAAGTATATTGCTGTTGGTTACAGTATGGGCTCCATACTTTTGTTCTGTATTTGTGGACTCTGAATTTGTTTAATACCTTGTGATAAAAAGTAGTCAGTGCAGTTCTAGTTTCCAATCTGACATATGAGGAGCTTGAAAGTCATCACTTCATCTGAACTATAAGCAAAATATTGAAAACTTTGAGAAATCAGCAGTTTATGTTAAATCTGTCAGAGATGTGAGGTCACAAGACAAACTTCTGCCTCCAAAATTGGAGAGAAAGACTGATGAAAACAGAGAACCACAATTTATTAGAGCAGAAGCTTACAAGCAGAAACCTTCACTATAACAAGAGCCAGGTTCCTTTTACTTAGTACCTCACATCTGACTATCAAGAAAAAATTACAAGGTATACTAAAAAGCAAAAAATACAAGATCAGAACTAGACTCAGATGACAGGGATGTTGGAATTAGCAGACCAGGAATTTAAAATAACAATGATTAATAGGCCAAGGGCTCTAATGGATAAACTACATAGTAATTAAGAACAGCTGGGCAATGTAACGGAAGTGAAGACTGTCTCTGATGGGCTCATTAGTAGACTGGTCATGGCTAAGTAAAGAATCTCTGAGCTTGGGGGTGTCTCAATATGATCTTCCAAAACCGAAAAGCAAAGAGAAAGAAGACTGAAAAAACCCCAGAACAGAATATTCAAGAACAGTGAGACAACTATAAAAGGTGTAACTGATACATAATGGGACTATAAGAAGGAGAAAAAAGAGAGAAAGGAACAGAGAAATATTTGAAGCAATAATGGCTGATAATTTTCCCAAATCAATGTCATAGGAAAACCACAGATCCCAGAAGCTTAGAAAACACCAAATAGGACAAATGCCAAAATGAACTACAACTACACTAAGACATACCACATTCAAACTTTAGAAAGTTAAAGATAAAGAAAAATCTTGAAAGAAGTCAGAGGGGAAAAAAACACTTTGCTTATAGGGGAGCAAAGATAAGAATTATATGTGACTTCTCTTCAGAAATCATACAAGCAAAAAGAGAGTGGAGCAAAATATTTATAGTATTGAAAGAGAAAAACCAACATAGAATCTGTATCCTATGTAATTATGTTTCAAAAGTGAAGGACAAATACTTTCTTAGAAAAGCAAAAATTAAAGGAAATTGTTGCCAGTCATCCTGCTTTCTAAGAAACATTAAAAAAAGTTTTTCAGAGAAAAGAAAACTCATGTAGATCAGAAACTCAGATATACAAAAAGAAAAAACATAGCAGAAGGAATAAGTGAAAGTAAAATGAAAACTTTTATTGTTCTTAATTGATGTAACAGATAATAATTTGTTCAAAATGTTAGCAGCAAGAAGTATTTTATTATGCTTAATCAATGTATTTGCAGTGTATGTTTTAGTGTAGTTTTTTGGACATATATGCTTATGTATAAGTGAATTGAATCACAGCAATGATACAGAGTGTTGGAGGAAAGAATTAGAATTATTTTGTTATTGTAAGTTTCTTGCACTACCCTTGAAGTGCTATAGTGTTATTTGTAAATGGACATGGATTAGTTGTAAGTGTATATTGCTCACTGTAGGGCAACCACTAAAAAAAAAAGTTAAAATAAAAAGAAATATAACTGATATGCTAAGAAAGGAGAGAAACTGAGTCATATAAAATATTCAATTAAACCACAAAGGGCAGTAAAAGAGTGGAAGAGAAAAACAAAGAGGAACAAAGAACAAAGGCAACAAAGAGAAGACAGTAACAAATATGGTAGATATTAATCCAATTATATCAATAATCACTTTAAATGTCAGTGGTCTGAATGCACCAATTAAAAGAGAGATTATCAGAGTAGATCAAAAAACAAGACCTAACTAACCTAACTATATGTTGTCTGTAGCTGCGGTCCCCACTCCCCTGGCCGTGGACCGGTAGGGGTCCATGGCCTGTTAGGGACCAAACCGCGGATCCCCACCGCCATCCCCACACACACCCCCACCCCTTGTCCATGGAAAAATTGTTTTCCATGAAATTTAGGAATGGGGGGGACTCACAGCAGGAGGTGAGCGGTGGGCAAGTATTTACAGCCACTCCCCATCGCTGGCATCACCGCCTGAGCTCCACCTCACCCCCACATCCGTGGAAAACTTGTCTTCCATGAAACCCATCCCTGGTGCCAAAAAGGTTGGGGACTGCTGCTCCAGAGGAAGCACACTTAAAATAAAAAGACACATATTGATCAAAAGTAAATGGATGGAAAAAGATATACCATGCTAATACTAAAGAGGAAAAAGCAGGAGTAGCTATGTTAATTTCAGAGAGAGCAGACTTCACAACAGGGAAAGTTATCAGAGGTAAAGAAGGATGTTACATAAAGATAAAGGGGTCAATTCTCCAAAAAGATAAAACAACTTTAATATGTATGCACCTAAAAATAGGGTGTCAAAATATGATGCAAAAACCTATAAATCTGCAAGGAGAAATAGATGAATTCACTGTTCTAATCGGAGACTTCAACACCTCTCTATCAGAACTAGACTCAGCAGGCAGACAGTGAGTAGGGACATAGCTGAACTCAAAAAGACCATTAATCAACTGGATATAATTGACATCTATCAACTACAGATGGTCGCTGACTTACGACTAATTGATGGTTCAACTTAGTGATTTTTTTGACTTTACAGTGGTGCAAAAGCATTCAGTAGAAACTGTATTTCCAGTACTTATGTGAACATAAGTTTTTCATTTCTGTGGGATAAATGCCAGGACTGCAATCATGGGGTCATGTAGTAGTCACATGTTTAGTTTTTGAAGACAATTCCAAGCTCTTTTACAGAATGGCTGTAACATTTTACATCCTATTGGCAATAAATGAGTGATCCATTTCCTCATATCCTCAACAATATTTGGTATTGTTACTTTTTTAAACTTTACTTTTTAAAACTTCTTTAAACTTTTACTTTTTTAAACTTTTAATTACTTTTTGAAACTTTAGATGTTATTATTGGTGTGTAGTGATATCTCATTGTGGTTTTAGCTGATGTCAAACATCTTTTCGTGTATTTATTTGCCATTTGTATATTCTCTTTGGTGAAATGTTTCTTCGTGTTTTTTGGCCATTTTCTAATAAGATTGTCTATAATTTTACTGTTGAGGTTTGAGAGTTCTTTGTATGTTTTAGATACTAGTCCTCTGTTGCATATATGGTTTGCAAATATTTCATCCAACTTTGTAGTTTGCCTTTTAATCTACTTAAAGGACACTTTCTTAGAGCAAAAATTTTTGAATTATTATAAAGTCCAAGTTGTCAATTTTTCCTTTTATGGATAATGCTTTTGGAGTCAAGTCTGAGAACTCTTTGCCTTGTCTTACATACTGATGATTTTCTCCAATATTTTTCTAAAATATTGTAGTTTCACATTTTACATTCAAGTTTATGGTCCATTTTGAGTATTTTTGATATGATATTTGAGACTTAGGGCAATGTTCAGTTTTTGGCCTAAGGATATCCAATTGTTCCAGTAGCATTTGTTGAAAGGCTATCCTTCCTCTATCAAACTGCATCTGCACCTTTGAGAAATATCAGTTGGTCTTATTTGCATGAGTCTATTCTTGGTTCTATATTCTGTCTTACTGATCATATATCTACCCTTCCACCAGCACCACACAATCCTGGTTATTATAGCTATACAATAGTTCTTGATTGTGGGTAGACCAATTCCTTCTACTTGATTTTTATTTTTAACAATTGCTTTTGTTATTCTAGTTCTTTTGCATTTATATATACATTTTAGAATAATCATGACTATATCTACAAAAATATCTTGCTGGAATTTTGATAGAAATTGCATTGAACCTATGTATCATGTTGGGGAGAATTGATATTTTTACTATATTGAATCTTGCAATCCAGGGACTTAGTATATCTTTTCATTTATTTAGATCTTCTTTTATTTTTTCTTACCATTTTTTAGTTTTCAGCATTCAAGTCCTGTACATATTTTGTTAGGTTTACACTTAAATATTTAATTTCTTGAGCTATTGTAAATGGTATTGTATTTTTAATTTTGGTATCCACAGGTTCATCACTAGGATATAGAAAGGCAATTTTTAAAATGTTTATCTTGCTGCCACCTGGCTGAACTTACTTACTGGCTTTAAGATACTTTTAAAATATTTTTTGCAAAACAATATAGACCCTTCAAAGGGGTTTCCTATAAGACCCTTCAAAAATAAACCAAATTTCTGAATGGGTCTCCATCAAGTAAAAAAATTAAATTTGCAGTTAAAAAACACCACAGAGAAAAACTCCAGAGGGCTTTACTAGAGAATTCTATAAAACATCTAAGGAAGAAAGACTACCATTTTTATACCAACTATTTCAGAAAATGGAGAAGGCAGGGACACTTTCAATCAAATGTTATGAAGCCAGAGTTACTTTTGTACTAAAACCTGATAAAGACATTAAATAATAAAATTCTCGAACAATATCTTTCATGAACAGATAAACAAAAATCCTTAACAGAGTATTAACAAAACAAATTCATCCATATATTAAAAAGACAATACACAATGACTAAGTGTAGTATATTCCAGAAATGCAGGGTTGGTTTAACAACCAAAAATCTTTCAATGTAATTTGCCATGTAAGTAGAACAAAATAAAAAATCATCATGATCTCTAAAGAAAACATTGAACACCTGTACATGATAAAATGACTGAGCAAATTAGGAATAGAAAGTGTAGTAGCTTTGTAATATGTCAGCTTAACCATACCCAATCATGTTTCCTCAAATTCTTTCTTCTATATTTCCAGTTACATTGGGCCCAGAAGAGACACGTGTTCATGGAGGTCAGGGGTGAAATGGCCACAATTTTTTATTTGTGCTGGGAAGGTGGGAGTAATTACTTTCCTACCTTATACAACTTGCTGCTCTATTGACTCACATCATTCAAGTGGGCAGCAGCCAGACCTGCAATGGATCTACCTTCCACTGAATCCTCCTTCAAGTTCATTGACTCCTGGGCCAGGTGTGTGTTTAGCTTTGTGATGAAGAGTATCAGCTTCTTCTGCAAGACACATACATAATTAAGGTTGAGAAAAAGAAAACTACACAGCTTCCTATTCTTGCTCATAGATTCCAGCTCATGTTTGTGGGTTACAGCTTGTCTAAGATCACCCTGTGTTAACATTCATCTTCCCTCTTTGACTGCCTGTCCTGTTGCCTTCAATCTCCAGCATCAGATACAAAGAGACAGCCTTATAGAGACTGCTTAGGCAGCTCCCACAATTGCGTAAGGTCAGATGCCTGAGATGCATAGAGAGATAGACAGACAGACAACTTACAGCTAACTTCATGCTTAAGGAAGTTCCCCTCTAAGTTCAAGAATAAAATGAGATGTTCACTCTTATAACTTCTATTTAATGTTGTCCTGGAAATTCTAGCCAAATAAGTAAGGCTAGGTAAAGAAAAAGGCATACTGATTGCAAATGAAGATATAAAAATATCTATAATCACAAATGGCATGATTAGCTATGTAGAAATTCCTAAATGATCTAAATAAAAAGCTACTAGAACAAATAAATGAGCTTAGCAAGTATATAAGATTTAAATAAGATAAGAAAGAGTACATTAAATATATATGACTCATGTGAATTCTAGAAAATAGAAATCTAATCTATCCTTACAGAGCAGATTTGTGGTTGCCTGATGCTGGATCTTGTATGGGTTTGATTGGCAATGGTCACAAGAATATATATACTCACACAGTTATACACACAGCCAGATTCCTTTAAATTGAGATTTTTTTTAAGTGTTATAAGCTTGAATTAGTCATTTGATGTCTTTGGACAAGAAAGGAGAATTTTAGCTATTTGATCTCCACATAGCTTGGGATCTCAACTAAGGATAGCAAGATCTACAGGGCTGTCCAATAGCGCTTTTTGTGATAATGTAAATGTTCTATATTTGCATTGTTGAATACAGTACCCACAAGCTACATGTGACAATTGCACACTTGAAAGGTGGCCATTACAACTGAGGAAGTGATATTTAGCATTATTTAATTTTAATTAGTTTAAATTTAAATAGCCATCTATGGGTAGTGGCTACTATATTGGCCAGTCTAAAACAAAGTTCTTTTCACCTGAATCTACTATTCTATAGCTATACCCAGTAATCAAGAAAAGCTACCTTATAAAATAAGTAACCTCAAAGTTTTCTTATGTGCAGCTTGAGTTAACAGTCTGTGACACACTGTGAATTACAGGAGACACAATGCAACTGAAAAGATAGACTGTAAATATATTTGCTATAAATAGGCTGTTTTAATTGGTATGTGTTTGTGTTTGATTTCTGACTCTTGTATGTGTCAACACACATACAATGTGCTGGTTAGATTAATTTCACCAAGTATAATCTGTCAAGGAATAAAAACTACTTGGGTGTATTTTAAAGGGTGATCAGGGCAAGTAAATGATAACAATGGTATTAAATTATTTTCAGAGAAAAAAATATAACTTGCATTTGCAGAATGTACCCATTTAGCTTAGTGGCAGAATTTTTGACAGTTCTCCTGAATGTGCTCATTCCTGAAAGTTGGTTCATTAAGATATTTTACCCCACAAATTTGCTCCTTTTATACAGTGTTTAAAGTGTACGCAGTGTTCTTAAAAGTAATTTTTAATTTTCAAATAGACACTTCCCACAAGAAACAATGCTGGAAAATAATATTTTGCTTTTTCTTGAAGTGTGAAATCAAGGCCCGAATACAAGTAATTAATTTATTTAACTTTAGCCTGCCTATAAATCTTCATCTTGTATGCAGAGGGAACGATGATAATATAGGAGTCCCTGAAATAGTCTGCAATGTTTTCTGTCGTTTCTGATCTGCTTCATCCTTAAGAAATGTCTATCATGTACATAGGGAAAGTCAAAATTACACTTTTACTGTGAAGATAAGTCTAGACTCAAGAGGTTTATTGCTATGGAAGAAAATAAAGATTCTATCTAAAAACTGTATTTAGATGTATACGTATTTAATATATATTTACTATATTGCATGTGCCATATATTTAATAATATGTATCTTTATTCCTGCATATTGCATATTTTGCACCCCTCTTATGAAATTAAATGTGCACATCACATATGACATGTAATAAATGATAGGTGTGGACAGTGTAATGGAAAACAGCATTTTGAACAGATCTTGCAAGGAACATAACTTTTTTGAGATCTTCTGTTCCCCATGACCAAATGGGATGGGAAAAAGCTGTCCATCTTCCCTTTGGGAGATACATTGACCCCATGTGTACACTAAAGCACCCACACTAATACATAACAGTGGGACTTGAATAATGTTGTCTAACCAAACAGTTTACAAATGTATTTGAAAAAAGTATCCTTTTCCATTGAAACATTTATTAACCTATTCCAAAACTAATGGTCCAAGGAACACAAATTGGGGAAAACCATCATAGAAAGCTCCATCTGTTTTCAAGGTGGATTATAATTATTCATCTTAGTACCTGTTCAAACTTAATTTATATAACTTAGAATGGTAGCTCTGTTTTCTTGTTTTTAGCAGCCTTACATAAGAGGTTTCTTCACATATTTAGTCAAAATTGACCAATACAATGATCATTTATGTATTTTTTCTGTGAAAATTTTATTTTGTTAATATGCATATAGACTTATGCATATAGTATGATACATCCTGTATTAAAACATAATATTTCGTATTGTGTATGGCTTTATTGTATAGATGAAAAGTTTTATGCATTGCTAGTTGGCTAAGTTTCCTATTGACTGACATGTCCAAAGAAACAAAAGACAAACTCTACAAAAAGCCCAGTCTTCAGGGGCTTCCCCTAATTTTGGACTGTCTAGTTCTAGTGTTTGAGCCTCATTTTAACATCAAAAGAGGGAAAAAAGACAAATTAATTTATATCTTATTCTGTTCTAAAAAGAATCTCAGATACTATCTAGAAATATATATATTCTTTTATGTAATATGTAAAATAAGTCATATATTTCATATATGTAGGACTAATTTAAATCTATAAAGGGAGTATATTAGTAGAAAGATTTATAAATGAAGGCAGGATTGGATCAGTTAATTCTTAAATATGTTGTTTGCTCCAATATCCTGGGATTCTATATGTGAAAATCAGTATATAATTTATTTTATTTGAGTTTTATTGGCTTTCTATTTTTCATGCTTTTCTAGCAAAACATCTAGTGACTAGATAAATATGCTGTAAAATGCATCTTTAAAGGAAATTATATTCTGAATTTATTTAAATCATAATGTGTTTTATAAGAATTATTTGCAACACTTGAGGAAAATTAAATAAAACTGCAATATTTAGGAATTTATTTTGTATCTCTGAATATTAAATGTTTATTCTGCACTGGTTATAAATTTACATGCACATTCAAATTCTGTGCAGTATTTGATTAACATGCATTTTAGAGTCTTCATTGCTTCATAATTATTCTGTTTTGCCAAAAATTATTCTTTTAAAACACAGATTTAAAATATAAGTTTAATATCTCATTTATTTTTCAGCCTTCTTTCTTCATCATATTGACTATTCATTTTAGGACTATTTTCCTAAAGATGTTTCAGTCATATGGAACTTCTTTAGTTTATTATTTATTGCTTTTATGCTTCATTACGTTTATTCAGAGGAAATATACTTTTTGATCATCTTTATTTTTTTTAGCATCTCTTTGTAATATTATATTGGAGCAGGGGTGGTGAACAGGGCTCATCTTGTCTGCATTTCTGGTTGATATAGTGGTGGCTGCCTGGAGTGTGTGTGTCAAAAATTCAGCATGTTTGACAAGAAGAGTATCATCAATTAGTAATGTCTACTGTCGGTGCTGGGCAGGGAAGTTGTAGCTCTCATATTACTCTATATTTGCTCCATCTCCTCTAGTGTTTCAAAAATATTGCACTATCTTCTCCGTAGTGTTTTTTTGTGTTGATTATTTTGTTTGGATTGTATATTCTATGATTAAACAATGAGAACAATCATGGACTTTCATGAATTTTTAACATTTCATTAAACGATATAGGAAGTAGGAACACCTAAATAGTTCCAAGTTATCCTCTTTCAATAATGACAATAAAATTTATAAAATATATATAGATATACACAAATTACATAATTTGGAACTGTATGGTAAGTGTTTACTTTCTTGGGATGACACAGAGAAAGCATACAATTCAATATTATCAGTCAATTGTAGCTGACTATATACTAGGCACTGTGCCAAGTGATTAACATATAAACTATAACATTTAACTCTCATAAAACATTTTAGAGATTCTTAAAAAAGAGTTACATAGAGATTATTTAATTTGCCCAAACGATATTTACAGCAAGGCACAGAAAACACACACACATACGCACATGTATACATGCACAGCCAAAGGGTCCAGATACTTGTATTCTTTATTCTGTGATTTTTTCCCCTAGCATCTCTATTCTAGCATAACTAAAAGTTATTGTAAAATAAACATAGAAATTGAGCTGTGGGAGTTTTGAGCCAGTAGATTTTCCAGGACTGGAAGAAATTAATTTTATTTGAGAAAGTAGAGTGGGTTGGAAAATAGTTGATAGAAAAAAGAACGTGGAGTTCCCCAAAGAGGTACGAACTTGTACAGTGATTAACATGTGCTCCAGTTTTAAAATGTGTTCACATATATTTGCTTTTTGATAATACAGTTATAACGCTAAAAGCAGTTGAGTTTGCTGAAATGAAGAGAATCCCATAGAACTGTTTTTTCCATGTCTTTGTAATGAAAGTGAGCAGAAATTAGGAATTGGCTTAATTCAATTTTAGATAAGTTCCACAAACATTTTATGTCTAGTCCATAAAACAGGAGACTGCTAGAGTATTTTCTTAGACATTTTGATGCAGATTTTCAGAATTAGAGTAAATCTTAGAGGTTATTTAGTTAAGTGGTTTTCAGTAATTTTTGTTTAATGATCTATTATGGGACAAATAAAACAAAATTTATTTTCATCTGTAAAATATGAGCAGACTAAATTAGGCAACCTTCCTTTTACTTCTTTTCTGCACCCCGATTTCCACTCCAGGGCTGCCCCATAGAGCTCACACGTGGTTTGAAAATCACCAAACCACTCCACTGGTCCTCATTTCTCAATTTCCCCCTTTTATTTTGCAAACAATCAGATGATCAGATGATTTTATTACACCCTGTGATTCTCACAAAAATAAACAAGAAAGCATTTTGGCAATACCAATTTGGGAAAATTTAAACAACTGACCTGGTAAATCCTTACTATATAGACTTTCCTGGTTGTGTGTGTGTGTGTGTGTGTGTGTGTGTGTGTGTGTGTGATCTTCTCCCTTTGTATTATTGTAAATTAAGAAAACATTTTCAACCCTCAGTGCTACATTACTTTCTCCTCTGTTTAGTTCTTTAGGTTAATATTTAGCCTTCAGTGGTAGACAGAATGAAGACCTCTCCATAGATGACCATGTCCTATCCCCAGGACCTCTGAATATGTTCCCCTTCATGACAAAAGGGCAATTTAAGCTGCAGGTGGCATTAATATCGCTAATCAGCTGACCTTATAATATGGAGATTATCCTGGATTATTCAGGTAGGCCCAATGTAATAACCAGGGGAGATAAATAAAATAAAATTGAAAGATAGATACCAAAGGTAGGTAAGAATAATGCAATGTGATATGAGAAGGGTCCTACCTACCTATCCTCACTGGCTTTGAAGATGGAGGAAGGAGTTGTAAGCCAAGGAATGCGGGTGATCTCTAACCTGGAAAAAACAAGGAAATGACTTCTCTCCACTAGAACCTACAGAAGAAACACAGCCTTGAGGACATCTTGATTTTGGCCTATTGAGAACCCATTTCAGATTTCTGACTTCTGCGACTCTAAGGCAATAAGTTTATACTGTTTTAAGCAGCAAGTCTGTAGAAACCTGTTATGTCAGTGATAGAAAACTAATATACCAACTTAGAAAACATAGCCTGGCAGTTGCCTCCTCCTTCAATCTTCCCCTGAACACCCCGAGCCTGCCAGACTAGTTTGGGTGCACTCCTTTGAGCTCTTAGACCCCCACCCCTACCCTGTGTTGATTTCTGTCAGTGCAGTGGTTAGAGAGCAGATTGAGGACAGATCCCCACTTGTCTGAGTTTCCGACTGACTTTAATCTCTTCAACCTCTGTGATCACTTCTCTAGTTCAGGGGTGCTGCAAAAAGCATTGAGTTATAGCTATTGGTTACTATGTGCAAATAAAGTTATGTTTAGAATATATTAAACTACAACACACACATATATATAGGATATCTACCTTAAGTATTCTAGCAGCTAATATATGTTATACAGACTAATTTCATATAATATTTGAAACAACACTATGAGGTAGGTACTGTTATTTTTACTAACATCATCAACCTCGTCATCATTCTTGTTTTATTTATTTGGAAACTAAACTAAAGCATGGAGATGTTGGTAAATTGTTGAGCAAACTCCAAGACGGTGTGCTTTACTGTCTTGTTTTCAACCTTGGCAGTTTGCCTGGTGAGCCTCAGTACTTAATCAACACAATCTGACAGCTCTTCAATATGTCCATATAAAAAAAAGTCTATCCTCATAAATCACCTGTGATGCTAAAAGAGGAGGTTTTAGCTAAAAATGTTAAGGCTATCATACTGAAAATGACAGATTCAGCCAGGGGAGTGCATGAAAGCTGAAATCAAGTCACTGCAAGGTAGACATACTTCAGAATGTCCTCTAGCCCAGAATTTTATGGGACAATTCCCTTCTGCAAGAAATACATAGGTCTGTTAATGAAGACAAACAATCTTACCACACACTCCTGATTTCATTTAGCAGGAGTGTAAAAGTTCACTGTGTATGGTCTTAGGAAGATTTCTAAACAACTCTAGAGGAAGGTGGACTTGGTCTTGGTTATAACGTGCTCCAGAGTCACAGAAATGGAAGGGCTCAAATGTAGTGGTTGTGGTGGATACTGTGGTGCTCCAACCAGATGCTTGCTGCAGGGACCAGCACCCATACCTCAGCTGCTGGAAATAGTAATTGTTGGCAGCTCTCAGCACACCCCTCAATGGAGTCTGTCTCTCAAGTGTGCTGCCTATGGACAATGACTGGCTGAGGGGGACACAGAGACACTGCATTTTGCCTCCTGCGTGGAACTGTCTTTGGAATTGTTTCCAGGGAATCCAAGGTGACATTGTATGCTATATTCTTCTTTTTCTTTTAATTTTGTTTCATTGTAGTAAAAACATTTAACATGAGTTTCTACTCTCAATAAAATTTTAAGTGAACAATACATTATTTTAAGTGCATAATACGTCATTGTGGACTATAGATACAATGCTGTACAGTAGATCTTTAGAGATTATTCTTATTGCTTAAGTCAAATTACATGATCAGTAACTTCCAATTCCCTTCTCCCCCTAATCACTGGCAACCACCATTCTACTCTTTGATTCTATGAACTTGACTATTTTAGGTACCTCAAATAAGTAGAATCACACAACACTTGTTTTTCTTGTTACTAAAGAAGAATCTGACTCCCTGAGAGGCATCATGACATTTTCAAGTTTAACAAAACCAAAATCGTAACCCAGAACTCCTGATTCCAGTCTAGCGATCTTTTGGGTAAATATAAT
Organism: Daubentonia madagascariensis; assembly: GCA_023783475.1. Lineage (NCBI taxonomy): Eukaryota > Metazoa > Chordata > Mammalia > Primates > Daubentoniidae > Daubentonia > Daubentonia madagascariensis. The sequence goes on along the minus strand of JAKFHU010001066.1, from coordinate 4,454,413 downwards.
GACTCTTACTCAGAAGCTTGTAGGTGCTCACAGTATTGAAATAAAAGAGAAAGAAACAACTCAGTTTTATTTTTTTAACCACTAAATGATACGCAGTGTTGAATGATCTTACATAGTCATATATTTATTTAAATATACTTAATATAGAAATCTAAAGTTAAAATATAGGATATTAAAAATGGCAATACAAACATTCAACTTCAAAGATTTATGTTATATGCCTTCCTGAGGAAAATAAATTCTATTCACATCATAGTGATGTGTGATAAAATTTTAGGATTTTAGAGCTGACAGTAAAATTTTATTTTAATAAAAATTTTAAAAATAATTAAGGATGATAGTTTAATAGAATAATATATATGATTCAGTAAGCATAGTACTTCTGTGCCTTGCACAAAGTAATCATTCCATAAATGTTCCATATTTTTATAAGCGAGTGCCAAACATACTAGACATTGTTGCATGATTTATCTATTTTAAATCTAAAGTCAACCCTATGCTATGTGTATAATTATTTCAGTTTTAGATATGAGGAAGCTGAGCCTTTGCAAGGTTAAGTAACTTGACCAATGTTATTCTGAAAAGTTACCCAAATCTCTTTGGGCCCAAACCATATGCTCTTTCTACTGCATTAGATGGATTCTTCCAGTAGGTTACATTGTTATTAAAATATAGATCATTTTCATTCAGTTTTCTCTGGATTCACCCTACAACAGATGAGGGAGGAGAAGGCTGACAAAACAATTCAAAAGTTCTAACTATGCTTGAAAAAAGACAAACTTTGAAAATTTGTAAACTCTCAGCCAGCAAATGTTTTGGTGGGGCATAAAAGAATGGAAAGTACAAACAACAACAACAACAACAACAACAAAAAAGGAGGATTGTGTTTGTTTTCTAACTTTTAATCATAAAAATTTCAAATGCACAGAGAGAATAGTGTGTGTATATATACACATACACTGTTTATAATTCTTCTAAAAGACAGTCTTGCCTCTTTTCCCCCATTTATTTATTCACTCAAACATTTGTTTGTGCCCATATAAAATGGATATTTATTTTATACTTTGGATTATAATCTAATACTATACTATTTATTGTGTTGCTCTGGTGATTCCAGTTTTGGCCATTGGGAGCTCTTTCATGTTGGCTTCTACATCCCTTTGATACAGCTCATTTTTTATTTTTTGAGCACTTCCCTATATTTTGGTACTGCAAGATATTCTAGTCCCATTTTGCATACTTCCTGTTTCAGCCCTAGAATTAGCTATTTCTCCAAGGAAACTTGGTTCCTTTTATTAGATAATGGTATTTAAAGGCAGAGATTTGAGTGTTCGGAATTCTCATTTCTACTAAAATTTCATTGATTCTATGCCTTCTCAACAAATAGAGGCAGATAATATATGCATATATATTAAACACTGTGTTCACACATGTCTACTATTATTTCTGTGTCTATCTCTGTGTGTGTGTGTGTTACCATTGGGTTCTTTCTGGTTTTTCCTACTTCCTTATCTAACTTGCCTTTTTGACAGGGAATAGTTTCTATTGAAAAATCTTCTGTTTCTCTATATTTTTGTTTTTCATATGATGTATATTCTTCATACGTGACTAATTTTAAGATTTTCTCTTTGCCAATGTTTTTCAGCAATATAATTATTATGTATTTTGGTGTGGTTTTTGTTATAGTTGTCTTTTTTTAGTTTTTGTTGACATTCTTAGAACCAGAACCCTGATATTATAGTTTTATTAAGTTTGAAAAGAAAATCTCTGTTTTTGAGAAGGTAGGAAGAAAATGTTTGAAGAAAGAGAGATTTTTTAAATAGTGTCTGAGTCTGTGTTTGTTTTCAATTGGTTTTTATCTTTCTGTGATTCACTTTGAATACATTCCATTGTTATGCCCTAAGTTCACTGATTTTTCTTCTGCAATATCTCTAACAGTTCCAGCTTTTAAAAAATATTTCTAATTTCTTTCATACTTATACTCATGTTTTCCTTTAAATATCTGAAAATTGTTATAATGCTGTTTTAAAATGCTTATGTGTTAGTGTCATCATTTCTTTCATTTGTGCATGTGTTTATATTGACTGACTTTTCGCTTGAATATGGGGCATATTAGCCTGCTTCTTCACATGTCTAATAATTTTTTAATGGATGCCATACATTGTGAATGCTATCTTGTTGAGTTATCTGAATTTTGTTATCTTTATCTGAAGAATATTGGTAGGCATTTAAGATGCTTTTGGATCATCAGATCTATATAAAGTATGTTTTTAAGCTAAGCTAGGGTAGTTCTAGTTTATACTTTAATCCAAAGATAGTTCACCCCTATATTAAGCTTACTGAATATCTCTGGCAGTTGCCACCTTCTTTCCAATCTGATTAGTTGGAACTTGAACATCTTCCCGTACTATGCAAACTCTCAGAGTTATTTTGCTTACTGTTCCTTATTAGCCCAACATTGTGGGGTTTCCCTTTATACATGTGAGGCCTAAACCTCAGCAAGGCTAAAATATTACCTATATTTTGGGAGATTTTATTCTCCACAGCTCCCTCTTTCCTGGATCTCTGCCTCACAATACCCAGAAATCTAAACTTCCCCAAGCTCTGTTCTTGATCTCTTTATCCAAGGGAGGTTGCTCAGCACTGTTTAAGTTTTGATTTTATATATTCATGATTTGGAAATTGCCTTCAGACAGAAATCTGACACAATTGCACAACTCACCTTATTTGTTCTTCTTTGTTCAAATATTATAGTCTTGTGCAGCTTGTTGTGACATCTGGAAATAGTTATTTTATATATTGTAATGCTAATTAGCTATCAGCAACTTTTTTTCCTGACTTTATACTTGTCATTTGATAGCAATGTATATAATTGCTAAGATGTGGGAAAAGATTCCTCCAAGCATAATAAAAGTTCTTATGTTGTTTGGCCCTAGATTGAACAATACTTTCTAACCTTTGAATATTTTCTGATTTCAGTTTCTAAATTCTGATGTTTAATTTACACAATAACATTATTTTTATTCAGTTATTTGAAAGAAAACCTTCTAATGTTTTCTAGATAAAATATTTGAATAATTCAGAAGGTCAATGGTTACATCAGCTAACTGGCAATAATATTTGAAAGGTACTGTTAATTTAGGAAGATAATTGTTATGTATGTAATATACCAAAATAAAACTTTTTTGGTGAGAAAAATAGTAGCATTATCTATTATGATTTTGAAATCTATGTAACCTTTCTTTGAAAAGTGAACATATGAAAGTTTCAGCTAGAAATATACTAAAAAAGAAAAACAAAACATAAAGTACCCATAAAGGTTATAAGCTTTGCATATTGCTTTCCCTTCTGAGAACTTCAACCATTGAATATGCATTTTCATAAGATAAATTCATGGAAGAAGTCTCCAAATACAAGAGTGAAGGTTGTCTCAGCTCACTGAATGTGAACAGAAAAGAACTGTTATAATATTCATAAGCCAAAGTTACTCTGAAAGGAAGAATTTTTTTTCAAAAAAACAGAGTGCGACACTTTATAATGCATCAACTATAGAATTTATTCATATTCAATAAGTCTACTTGTGTTTTTTTGATTAAAGATAATATAAGGTCTTGTACAAATGACATTCTTGATGCACTTGAAGAAAATAAATGTTTAATGCCATGAAAGCGTAAGAACAGGTTTTTTTAAAAGCGGCTTTTTAAAACCAGCTCAAATTTACTATTACTGAAAAATAATGCTATTACGCAGGTAAGGAGTTCGAGACTTTGTCTTTGATTTGATAATTTATTGTCAGTTGTCTGTTTGCTTTAATATGCCCACGTCATTCGAGAGGTTGAAGAGAGCAGTGTCTCTGTAATCAGATTGTAATCACTAATACATCCTGAAGGGGATGGAGGAGTATGTCCTGCGTCCTTACAGAGTCTGGACGTTTTTAGCCAATAGAGAGAAGAATTAGAGAAACAGCTATGACAAAGAAGGTAACTTACAGCTATGGAAACTTAGCAGTTTCAGCTAAAATAATGACTCAAACACTCAACTGAATACATATATACATGAATACCTATATCTATATCTATGTCTATGTCTACATCTGTCTGTCTCTATCTATATAAAAAATGAAGGGTTTCTGCCATGTAAAGGTAAACTAATTCCTATAGCAGTTCTGTTAATTTAATCTGAAATTTGGGCCTCTTAATGGAAATAGAATAAAGAAGAGTATTTATTAAAATAGGGGAAGTATTAAGCAAGGGGTGTAGAAAACTTCTTTAAATTGACTTACATTGATATTGCCTCCAAATATGCATATTGTATTAATGATATATATAAAAGGAAGACACTGGAAAGTCTAAACAACAAAGATCTGAGGAAGTATGTGGGATGTAGTCAGATTCCATGATAACTCAGACTTGAAAGGTTTTCCATTATCTCAACTGAATAAAATATGGTTTCTTACCATCCATGGTAATCAAAATATAGGTCTAATGGATAAGTTATCCCTGAACCTTACATAGCCAGTGGTTTACCTACTCATAAACCTGCACAGAGCTAAAGCCACGGCACCAACCAGTCTTAGTGAATTTCTACCATCCTTTCTTCTCATCATCCTTTGATTTAAAAAACAAAGTTCAATATGATGGTTTATAGGAAAATCGTGCATAAGCAAATATCCTGCATAATAACAATACAGAAAAATCAGTCTCTGGATAAGCCAGCTTGATATTTTTCACAGTTAATGTAGAACATGTTGTCAGAAGAGACCACTTATTGAAAGCTTTTCTTAGTTATAAGTGGACTCATAACATTTAGAATTTGAGGCATCATGCTGTTTTGGTTACTATAGCCTTGTAGTATAATTTGAAGTCTGGTGATGCCTCCAGATTTGTTCTTTTTGCTTAAGATTGCTTTGGCTATTCAGGCTTTTTTGGTTCCAAATGAACCAAAAAGTGTAGAATAATTTTTTCAAGGTCGGTGAAATATGATGTTGGTATTTTGATGGGGACTGTGTTGAATCCGTAAATCACTTTGGGCAGTGTGGACATTTTAACAGTGTTGATTCTACCAATCCATGAGCATGAGAAGTTTTTCTGTTTGTTTGTGTCATCTGCAATTTCTTTCATCAGCATGGTACAGGTGTAAAAGTAGAGACATAGACCAATGGAACAGAATATAGAACCCAGATATAAAACCACCTACCTACAACCAACTGATCTTCAAAAAAGTAGAAAACAATATATACTGGGGAAAGGAAGCTCTATTGAATAAATGGTGATGACAAACCTGGATAGCCATGTGCAGAAAAATGAAGCAGGACCTTTACCTCTTGCCATATGCAAAAATTAATTCAAGATGGATAAAAGACTTAAATATCAGACATGAAACCACAAAAATTCTAGAAGAAAATGTAGGAAAAACTCTTCTAGACATCAGCCTAGGCAAAGAATTTATGACTAAAACCCCAAAGGCAAAAACAGCAACAACAAAAATGAATAAATAAGAGTTGATTAAATTAAAAAGCTCTGCACAGCAAAGGAAACAGTCAACAGAATAAACAGACAACCTACAGGATGGGAGAAAATATATACAAATATATACAAACTATACATCCAATAAAGGGCTAATATCCAGAATCTACAAAGAACTCAATTCAGCAAGCAAAAAACAAACAACCCCATTAAAAAGTGGGCAAAAGATACAAACAAAGTTTTTCAAAAGAAGATAGACAAATGGCCAACAAACATATGAAGAAATGCTCAACATCATTAATTATCAGGGAGATGCAAACAAAACCAGAAGGGTATCACCTTATCCCTGTCAGAATGGCCATTATATAAAAAGTCAAAAAACAATAGATGCTGGCATGGATGGAGAGAGAAAGGAACGCTTATACACTGTTGGTGGGACTGCAAATCAGTACAACCTCTAAGGAAAACAGTATGGTGATTCCTCAAAGAAATAAATGTAGACTTACCATTCGATCCAGCAATCCCACTACTGGGTATCCACCCAAAGGAAAAGAAGTCATTGTATCAAAAAGACACCTGCACTTGAATGTTTATCAAAGCACAATTCACAATTGCAAAGATGTGGAATCAACCTGAGTGCCCATTAATTCATGAGTGGATAAAGAAAACGTGGTATATATACAGCATGGAGCACTACTCAGCCATAAAAGGAATGAAATAATGTCATTTGCAGCAACTTGGATGGAACTGGAGACCGTTACCCTAAGTGAAGTATCTCAGGAATGGAGAAACAAACACCACATGTACCCTCTAATAATTGGGAGCAAATCAATGGGCACACAGGGCACAAACAGATGTGAAGATCATTGGAAAAAAAGAAGTGGGGAGTTGGGGAGGACGGGAGGGCTAAAACCCTACCTATCAGGTACAATGGACACTATTTTCGTGATGGGCACATGAAAAGCCCCTAGTTAAGCATCATAAAAGGTATCCATGTAACAAAAACACTTCTACTCCCTTAATATTTTGAAATAAAAAATATAAATGAAATATAAATAACTTCACTTGTAATAAAGCGCACATTGGAATGCAAAAAATAAAAAAAAAGAATTTGAGTCGTCATGTAGGCAATGGTCTGTAAACTGCCACCCATGGATGGAGATAGTGGAAATTGTCATTTGGGCTGCTGTTCATGTGGTCCGGAAAGTTGCGCTACAGAATCGTCACAGGATCAACACATTTCATTCCATCCAAACAAAGGTGACAGTGGGTCCTAACTTGATGTATCAGTTTCTACTACCTTTGGAAATCAATCAATCAGGCCACTCATATTTCCCAGAGCAAATATTTAAACAACATCATCAATGTCTCAAGTGTAAGAGTTTAAACAAGGCACATAATGTATGTTCAAGCACAGTGTTATTTATGCGATAATACCGAGGTACATTACGGGTCTCAGTAAGTAATGAATACAAAGGTAACTATGCTCACAGAAATTTAGAAATATTTCCTCTCTCAGCAATGGTACAATTTTGTGCTTGTCAAATGAAAGCAATAACACTGATTCAATTCTTTTTGCTCTTTGTGTGACACTAGCTAGCAGAGGTTTATTTTTTTTTCCTTGGGTGATATTTCTAGATGAAGCAAAGTGCCTGAAAATTTCTTTTAATTTATTTGCAAAGCTGAATTCAGCACCACGATTCATTGTAAGTGCTTCAGAACACCATGTGAGAATAAAAAATAAAAACTCAGTAGAAAGGAAAATTCAAAGCACACCATTTGTTAGAATCAATTTTTTTTGCAAGCATAGCACTTCAATCTCAATAGTGTTTCAAAGCCTCCAAAGCTTATAATGGTGGTGATACACATATTTTTCTCTCTGAAAAAACAGGCCAAGAGATAATGAAACCATAATTTCAAAATATTGCAACTGATATAAAATGGCCACATGTGTGGTTCTGAAGCACTCTATATGAGTACTTTCTGTAAAATAATCATATATTAAACACAAGGAGTAAGGAAAAAGAATTTCAAAAAAGAGAATGCGAAGCAAGGAAATAGTCAATATTGTGGGATAACACTCTATTCAAATCAGCATTTCATTAATCCAGCTTGAATAAACTTAATTCCCTCCTACATCTTAATCAAGACAGCCTTGAAATGATAAAAACTTAGAGATGGAGTTTAGAAGTCAGTGAATTCAGCATAGCCAATTTGTTCCTTTATATAAATAATTACATCAATATCAAAGGCCTTTTCTGACTACCACACAGGTGTGCAATTTAAAACATTTTTAAGATAGTCATTAGATGATTATGGAAAAACTGCATCTATCAATTTATACATGCATACTCATAAGCACATTATACACTATATTTACTTGCAGCTGGCTTATATTGGATGAAAAGTGGAGATCCAACACTTACTTTGAAGTTTGGTTTTGTTTCTCAGCTTTCAAAGTGTTAAAATGAGGTTCCAGTGGTAGGTGTGGTTGAATACAGAGTTTATTTTTTGCTTCACAGATCCCTTTCGGTATTTTTTTAAGCTCTGAGGAGTCTTCCAAACATTGGTTGGAAACCAATAAGATAGTTTTGTTAACGGGAAAACTATCAATAATCACCAGAGAGGTTGTGACTTACTCAGTATTGTGTAATTAGCAGGTGAACTTCTGAGACAAGCATCAGAATCCTTTGCTGTACTGAAGAAAACATATTTTTACCTTTATTCTTGTGTCAGCAAGCATTTTACTATTTTTATTTCTCTTTATTTTAAAAATATTTATCTATCTTTTTAAGATTTGGATTTAATTCTTCATGCAACAGACTTTGTGATGTAAGACAAAAAATAAAAATTTATACTTTTAAAAATAAATATCTTTCTGGAGCTGGGGCTTTTGTTTTCTCTCCTTTTCAATACCTTCAGTACCCATTTCAGAGTGGGACATTTCAAACTACAAAAAACCCTTTATTGTTACATCATTGGTTTATAAATTTAGATTTGTTCAAAATTCTAAACCTTTAAGGAATATATTAAAAGCCACACTCGGGGCCTGGCATAGTGGCTCATACCTGTAATCGTAGGACTTTGGGAGGCCAAGGTGGGAGGACTGCCTGAGCAACAGGAATTTGAGGCCAGCCTGAGCAACATAATGAGACCTTGTCTCTACAAAATTATAGAAAAATTAGCCAGGCATTAGGTTGCATCACTTGTAGTCCCAGCTACTACTTGGGAGGCTGAGGCAGGAGAATCCCTTGAGCCCAGGAGTTTGAAGTTGCAGTGAGCTATGATGATGCCACTGCACTCTAGCCCAGGCAAAAGAGTGAGACCTGTCTCAAAAAACAAACAAACTAACAAACAAAAAACACACTCAGATGAAAGTCAGTAACTGTGTACAAAATATTTTTAAAAATCTAAATCTATGTATTTTTTATTTTATGTACACATATGTATAATGTCAAACTACAAACTAGAAAAATGTAAGTTAAATGATTAATAATAAACTGGGAAAAATTTGCAACACATATGAAGATTTAATTCTTTGATGTGCAAAGAGCTTAAACAAAGCAATAATAAAAATAAAATAACATATATACACACATATCCATATATGTACACAAACCTATATATATATATGCAGTTTTCAGAAAAATAAATATCAATGAGAGTACCATAATGAAAAGATGTGATAGTACACAGGTAAAACAGATTTTCTAATTTAGGTAGGTCTGTATTTAGATGAAAAAATAATTTGATACCACTGGGTATCAAAGTAGTCATAATCTCTACTTCATAATGAAATATGTAAAAAGACACATCCACCTGCTAGTGAATCAGGGTTGGGAATGATCCTGCAGATCCAGTTGGGACGCATCTACAAGTAGGTTTGGAAAGACTGGGTTTATTATATACAAAGACTTCACATAGAAATGGCCTTACATAAAAATGTAAAGATATGCAAAGTATTTTCCTAGAAACTGCTTTAAAAAGTTCAAGGCATTTAAAAGGAAAAATTGTAATTGAGATGTCTCAAGATTACATGTATTCGGAGAATCATATTAGTGATTCTATTAATATAATAATAGCTTTTACTAGCTTATGTTTACATACATATATTACATCTGTAATTTTCTTTGTCTTTTTTTTTAAATTCAAAGTATTATGGAACTGTAAGCATTCTAGGAGAAAATGTTGGCAATTTCTTCTAGAGATCAGACTAGGCAATGTAATATTTTAATATTATTATAACTTAGTATTTATATCAGCATAAAATTGTCATATACAAGATTGATGTGTAAAAAAACCCAAAATCTTATAACAGCTCTTGGGAATTTTTATTTTTTAGATACCCCATTGCCATGGTTAGAAATCACTTCATATGGTTCTGCATTACTTTTGCAAATAAGGCTTTTTAATTTGCTTTAAAATTTTTGTTATAAATTTGAATCGTTATTCAAAGCAGATTTACATAAAAATCTCTGAACTTCTCTGAGCTCAATCATGTGTCCTTGGAAGAAAATTAGGACATGTGAGACCTCCTGTTGACTTTAAGGCTGAGTGTGTCCATTTGTATTTATTTGAGTGTTTTGTCATTTCTAGATTAGAATATTTCTAGATTAGAATCTAGCACTTCAAGGATTTTAATGAGCAATTTGTAGTCAAGAAGTTACAGGCAATAATTTTTTATTTAAACATGTTCTCAGTTCTTATAGTTCTCTTAATAAACTGCAATCAATCGTACTGAACCCCTCTCTACGTAGTAGTAGCCAACTCAGTGATTTCATAAGCTCGTAAATTAAGTAATCATAAGAAAATACTCTTTTAATTATTGAAAGGGTAAATAATATTATTGATGGCATTTGAAATTTAATAAGGATTTCTGTAAAGTATTTGGGGATTTAATAAGAGGATTTCTGTAAAGTATTTTGGGAGCCTTAAAATATGTACTATATCATTGTTTTATGAGGGTAGAAATTTTAGGAGTTTTGTTATAGTTGTTGCTTTTGATTGTTTAATTGCTCTACATGTTATTTTCTGTTATATGTTTTAAGAGTGAAGACACTTAAATGATTCTATATAAATTCAGATCACTTATATTTCACATTTAAAATTTTCAAGAAAATAGACCAGTCCATTTTCAAGAAAATGATCCAATGTAAAAGTTATCTTTATTATTTTCTTACAATCTGCTGTTGCTATGCAATCATTTACATCATTTAATTTATTACTTGGTTAATGGCAATTCCATCCTTCCAACAGCTCAGGTCAAAATTCTTGTGATTGTCCTTGAGGCTTATTTTTCTCTTATGCTCTACATTCAAGTTGTCTGCATGTTTCAAACATTGTCAGCAATGTTTCAAAACACTCCTAGAACCAACCCAACCACCCTGCAGAAACCAGCCTTCTCTGCTGCCACGTGTACCTGAGGAGCCTTCTCTCTCCTTCCCTCTAGCCTGCATCACTGCAATTGATTCCTCACCTCTAGCCTCAAATTTTATCTTGCTTTCCTCAGTTTATTCTCAAGGCTGCCGCCAGAGTGGTTCTGTGAATATGTAAACTAGCATCTCATAGTCTCTCATGCCCTCCCATTTCACCCAGAGCCTTGCCGTGGCTCACAAGGCCCTCCCTCAAGGGTGCACTCAACATCGTCCCTCGCTTCATCTTGACTCTCCTACCTGCTGTCTCTGTGCCAGCCACAACTGGCCTTTTTACTAATCTTTGAACTCTCCAAACCATGCTCCCACTTTGAGGCCCTTGGACCTGGCTGTTCCTTGGCGGGACTGCTTTCTCCCAGAAAGTGTAACTTTTGCAATATGAGTGTGTCCTACAGCTGTGGTTCCCAACCCCTGGGTTGGGCCACACATCACCACCTGAGCTCCGCCTTCCCCCCAACCCCCATCCATGGAAAAATTGTCTTGGAAAAATTGTCTTAGGAATGGGACCACACAGCAGGAGGTGAGCAGCTGGCCAGAGTAAAGCTTCATCCATGTTTACAGCGGCTCCCCATAGGTCGCATCACTGCCTGAGCTCCCCCAACCTCCATCTGTGGAAAAATTGTCTTCCATGAAACTGGTCCCTGGTGCCAAAAAGGTTGGGGACTGTTGTCCTACAGTGTCCAAAATATTTAGAATTTTAACACTACTTCCAAGACTCCCACCCCATATTCTTGAAATACCTGACTCTGCTTTACTGTTCTCATTATTCATATAGTATTTATCAATGTCTAATATCCTATATGATATATTTATTAACTATTTTTTTCTAGTCTGTCTTGCTCTTTAATGATATATGCCACCATGAGGTAAGGAATCACCAATGTACCCAAAGCACAGTGCCAGGAATATAGTATGTGCTCACTAGATATTTGAATAAGTAAATTTAAATGATTTTATCTAAATTAATATTTATAAGAAATTTTACTTAGTAACAACATGCTTGATTTCATCATGATGAGTCTCAGTAAACCTAAGTGACTTTGGATGTTAAATAGAAAAAATCCTAATCTTCTATCAATTGAACTTTGACAGAGTAATTATTAAACACCAACTGCAATATTAAGGGCAGCTTACAGTTGAAGGTCACTTACACAATGATTAGCCCTGTTTTATAAACTGCAGGGGCTTATAGATTCAAAAGAAGAGATACAAACATTTACCAATGTGAAATATGAATAGTATTTTGAGGCTTTCATGAAGGCATGGGCTTGGCCACAGAAGAATTCTTATAGCTTTGGATCAAGCTTTAAATTAATTGTGAAATTAGTGAACATTTCTGGAATGCGTGTGATTTATAAAACAATAAATGTGATTCTTTCAGGCTGGGGCTAGATATTATGGAAAAGTGCAAAAATGATAAGTCTGGGGATCTTCATGGACTAGAGGGCATGCATTAGTGGGGAATGAAAAGTGAGTGTCCTTCCAGAGGAAATGGTCAGTTTTGTGGCACACTTTTTGGCCAGAAGATTTTCCCTGATATGTTTAAAAATCATGAACATTGCAACGTTAAGAATTAGTTACTAATTCTAAAACTAAAACTAAAAAAATACGAATTCTTGATTTTAATTATATTGTAATTTTATCATGTTTCTGAACCAAATTGATATTAATGATTGAAAATGCCATAATTGTAGGAATAATTTGTTATACTAAACATTTTGATACACCTGAGTTAAAATAATGTACTTTCAAAATAAATAATCTATTTGCATAACATTTGTCATATTAAAGTTTAAATTATGCATGTAGGTTAATAAGCAAGTGTTTGTATTATTTGTATCATAATATTTGTGGCAATTAAATCATTTATATGTCATCTTATATTAGTGACAGGTCTAAGTCCTAAGTAAAATAATTTTAGATGAGAGGTAAAATGATTATTCCACTTGCAATTTTAAGTTTAAGTTAAAATTGCAGGAAAAGAAGATGTCATTTTTAATTGGTTTTGGGTACATAATTTTGGGTAGATGAAAACATCTAGGGATCAGAGAGACATTCATCACACATTAGAAAGGTTAATCAATGTAGTTACTATTCATATAGCATAACAATAACTATTGTGATAACAACTTTTTCTTCAGAATATTAGAATAGTCAAGTATTAGATCTCTTGCTATACATAAAGTAGAAGTAGTTTCAGTCAACGGAAGGAATTTCTATTTGAAGCAAAATTTCCAAAGATGAAATTCTATATTAAACCTTTCATCATTAAAAACTGGCCTATTTTTACAGAGACTATCAAATGTTAAGATGGCGTAACACAAAATAGACAAATTGTTTAGTGGACTTCTGACTACACTCCTAGGTGTTATCTCTATTTATATTTAATGGTTTATTTTGGCTAGTTTTATCTTTTGCTTTTGAGGGAATTTAAAAAGCATTTAAAATTAGCTTCTGACTTTCAATAGAAGCTAGAAGAACATATGTATAACATTAGTATATATAATTAATGAAAATTTTGATGACTTTTTTTTTGCCCCCAAGAGAAGGCCAGCATATTTAGAATGGGAAAAAAGGCCAAAAAAACCCAATATTTTAGGCATTTTATTCAAAATTGAAATTGCAAAAAATTAAACAGAAATTCAATCAGACACATAGTCTTGAGCCTTTTTAGGTGAGTTCTGATAGAAACGCTCTTAAAAAGTAATGGCTCAGGTTTGCTTTCTGTGAATGAAGTTTGGCTTGGGTTTCAGAACTTCATTCGGTAGTAATTCAGTTACTAAGATAAGCTAATTTCAGCCTTGGGATATAGTTTTGGTGCTACTTATTACTGAAATAAATTTTATTTATTTACTATTCTCCTTAAACTTATTTGAAAACAAAACTTTGCTTTGCCTATGCCTATTACCTTCTCGCAAACCTCTAATCCTATGTTGTTGCTATATTTATGGCTAAATAACACATGAAAGTTTACTGTAAAAGCTTATTTTTCTGCAATTACTAAGGGGGAATTTCAACTGTCCATGATTCTCAAAGCCAGTTCTTCTGAAGGAAGGGGCAAGAGTAATAAAAGGAAGGCTGTTAGGCCTCTAAAAATTGATTTTATTACTTTGCCATTTGTTTATGATGGTGTGTGCTGAAGTTGTTCTGTACTTTTCCTCAGATATAAAAGTTAATTTTAATGAAATAGAATATCAATCTATTAGTTGTAATTTATAATTTAATTAATTCATGTATGTCTCTTTTTGTCTCTCAGTGGTTGATTCATTAGTGTTAAAATCACTGGGGGCCATCAAGTCTGCATTTAAAAGTTGGATACTATTGACTATATAAGTTGGGTGGAGAAAATTAGGCAATATGTAAATTTAGCTAGTGGAAATTGATGACAGAGTAGTATAAAAAACACTTGCAGCTTTAATAAGCTATGTACCCATCAGCCACAATGATGTCTTCTTACTCATGCTCTAGGTGATGATTTCGCAGATGTATAGACTGGAGATGAGTTACCAATGTACAAATTTAAAAAGCGATAGCATTTCATGTTGTTACAGACAACTGTTTTCAAGCCAATTGTCACCCTAAAATTTTCAGTTAAAATCAAGTGGTTATAAAGGACTGACTGGAAGGTCTCAACTTCTAAAAAAGTAGTCTCCTCTAGGAAATCTCCTTTAAAAAAGCTAGAGGCAGAAGGAAAACATTAATATATTAGTGATTAACATTATAGATTCAGTTGACTTAAAAATGCCATTCATTGCTCAATTTTTTTAAGTATCACTTAAGTACTGGACTCTAGAATAAACTGCTGTTAGCCCAAATATTGATTAAATGTGTCCTTAGTAGGAAAAAGAGTCACACATTCAAAATGATTGACTGAACAATGACTAACAGAAAAATACTTAGCAAGACATGGGCAGGCTTAAGGGAATCCTACAAAAAATGCTAGTGTACTTCAGGATGCAAGAAAATGTAATTCAGTAGTATGGTGGTAAATGTTTAAATACTGGCTCTGGTGACAGGGAATGGGGCTCTGATTTGTAAAATTTGCCAATTTCTGGCAAGTGAATATTCCCACTATGGCTGATTTTAGGCTAATTATGTTAGTCACAAAATTCCTGACAATGTAACAATTGACTCTTGCCAGCACACCAATGGCCAGAAGGGGCAGAGGGAGGGAGCACTTCTAGTGACCGATGGATGACACATGCTTTGCATTTAGAAAGTAAGTTTCCAATCCTGGTTTTTGCAAATTATTTGCCTTGACACTCCGGACAAGTTTTGCAGATTTACTGAGCTTCAGTTTTGTCACCTGTGAAATGGTGCTAATGACATTACTAACATCATAAAGTTAGTGTAATGATTAAATAAGGTGATGCATGTAAAACATTTAGAAGAATGTCTAAAGAGTAATTTCCCAACAAGTAGTATTTATTGCCCATTTATGGCCCGTATATGTAAGGCTCCATTTATTATCATGAGAATTATAGCTATTACTTTTTTTATGTTTTTGCTTGAGGTGTGCCTATAATTTTATTTCTGTTAATCATAGACTGCTCTTAAAAATAAATCCTCACTGACTTGAAGGTGAAATACATATGAATTTTAGTTTTCCAAAGCTCATATAGCATAATTTTATAATTTTTAATTGTCATCCTGCATGTGAAAATAATATAACACTCTATTTTTTTTGAATATGATGATTTGTGACAGCCTATGATATACCTCATTGTTTTTTACTTTTACCCTGGTTGTCAAATATTTTCTTTTTGTTTCAATGTAGTATTTCTCTTATATACCACAACTTCGAATTTTTGTCTTCTCAAGTTTGGCTTTATTTTATAGGCTCCCCAATTACATGTAATTATAATGTGTCAACAAATAGCCTTCACTCACAATATGTATTTTAATCCTCATAATCATGCTTCTGAATTAAGCACTGTACTTTGATATGGATATTGAGGTTCACAGAAGTTAAATAATTTGCCCCAAATTTTACAGGTGTTAGTGACAGGAGTTTGGAATCTGTACTCAGGTCAGTTGATTATCAAATCAGTGATATAATCAGTAGGCAGAACTGAGTGGGGGAAGAGAGGACCTTCCTAGGGCACAATTATCTCAGGAAGCAGGCGCTGAGGCAGAGGAGATTTGACACTACAGTCTGGTGGAGAATCCCTTGAACTCATTTGCATGTATCAAGAAAAACTACAACTCTAAGAGCAAGTTATTGGACCTATAAACTACTGGTCACAGAGAGTTGAGGGGTGGCTTTTTTTTTTTTTTTTTTGAGACAGGGTCTCATTCTCTTGGCCAGGCTAGAGTGCAGTGGCATCCTCATAGCTCACTGCACCCTCAAACTCCTGAGCTCAAGCGATCCTCCTGCTTCAGCCTCCCCGGTAGCTGGGACTACAGGCATGCACCACCACGCCCAGCTAACTTTTTATTTTTTTTTTTGTAGAGACAGAGTCTTCCTGCTGCCCAGGCTGGTTTTGAACTCCTGGCCTCAAGCGATCCTTCTGCCTTGGCCTCCCAAAGTGCTAGGATTACAGGCTTGAGCCACTGCACCCAGCTGGATGGCTTTGTTTTTTTGTGGAGGGGAACTTCCAAAGCAGATAAGAACATATAAAAAGGTCATGATCCCATTGAAATGGTCTTTGGAGAAAAGTTTCCGTTTTCAACATCTCTTTCCTTCTTAGAATAAATGCAGAGACCAGTTGTATTGGGGAATTCTGCTAAGAGTCTTTTACTGGGGACCTGTGATAGGGCAGAACAAACTGGGTTGGGTCAGGAAAGGATTCAGGTTTACCTCACACTAGTTGGTAGAGAAATCATTCAATGTTTCCCAGTAATGGGCCAGTTCTAATTTTTGAGGTCCAATCAATTACTTTTCTCCAGTTTAGATAAACTTCATTGTCCCCTGTGGAGAATGTTGATAGAAATTACTTTAGCCTATGTGAGATGATATTTAATTTGTACTTACAAAACTGATTTAAAGCCTAAATTGTTATATATTTGCCAGGTGCTTCTCAGGAAAGTAATTTATACATGGCATTCAGAGATTTAATAAAAGTGGACCAAAACACATACTTCTTTAAGTTTCTCCTTACAAATATATTTTTAAAAATCCAATGACTATGTTCAATGGTGCTTAGAAAATGATGTGTACATTTCATTATATTGATGTACCTTAACATTCAATAAAACGTCAAAGATAAGATGGATTCATTTAGGGCAAATCTGAACCAAACATAATAACATACAATTTTTGTGGTCAATGTTGGAATGTATGAATGGCCATATTTTTAATATTTAGCACTCACAAGTAGACTTTTATTCTGTACTAAGGTATCAGGTTCACGTTACCGCTTAATTAATGATATTGAGACACAGCCATTAAAAGTTTAAGCAAAGGATTTTACTGCCTGTATCAATTCAGTTACTGAAATGGTATGCCTCTAGATATAAAAGTTCAATGTAGTAATACAAGATTGAAAAGCAAAAATAATGAATCCTGCTGGATACACAAATAAAAAATCTGATCCTTCTTGGAAACCATAAAATTTAACAACTTTACCTTATTGTAAGTAGAACAAATAATGACATGTAAAATCTTGGCTAGGGTAGTGGTGGTTAGTTGGTGATAGGGATTATAATCTCTAACATGAGAGTTTATCTCTCTTCATTTTAGTTTATTTTCCTATAAAATGGTGACAATAATAATACTTTTCTGATAGGGTTTAGGAAAAGATTAAATGAGCTAATACATATGCAACACTTAGAACAATGCCAGGCACAGTGTGTGTTTAATAAATATCATCATCTTTATTAAATGCTCTTAAGAAGTACTTGCTTTTAGAGGTATTTTCCAAGACATATCTTAACTATTTGTGGAAATTTAATACAAATAATGATTTAAATATGGTTAAGTATATGCATTATTTTACTTTTCTTCCCACTTGCTTATGAAGCATTTATTAATTTTATTCACAGGACATGGGTAATTTTTAAAATTGAAGGGGTGTATTATTAGTTATACCACTGAATAGGTGCAGAAGAGTCCATAAATAGATACAGAAGAATTGATCTATAACACTAATCACTACATACAAAATACTATAGGAAACTCTCTCATACTTTGAGGCCATAATTTTTCCTGTAATATATCCGGGACCTGTTTTATAGTTGCTGACCTTCTGTCTCACCATAACGTAGTATAGCGGCTTATGATGATTATGTGATTAGACTTAGACTATGTGATTAGAAAGAACCAGACAGCCTCAGAGATGCAGTGGCAGCAATGATTAAAAGTAATTTTCTTGATGATAGGGAATCAAAATCATTTCTGATTTCTAATGTAATTGGAAAGTATGAGATGACAATTTGTGTGAATTATTATACCATACTAATGAGAAAATATATATTTACATATTTTTTAAGAAGACACTATCCATCTATATTATTTTCTCTAATCACAGAGAGAAATACCAACTTTTAGTCTTCACACATATATGTGCTGATAGTTCACACAAAACCTGGTAATTGTGAAGGTGCTCGATCACAGGAAGATTACCTCTGTGGGAACTATCAAAATTCAGAGTCTTGGGGTCTCCTATCTTTCTGGGAGCCCCCTTTCTCTGCACAGGACATAAAGCAAACTCACCAGCTCCATCTGTGCAACCTTATTGTCAGTACCCAATTACCATTCATTGTGTGTGACTCTAAACTCTGTTATTTCTCCGACTATTCAAAAAATGATATGAAATTAAAGAAAAAAATAAATACAAGAAGGCAAGCCTGAAAGATGATCCTCAGTTAGATAATGTTTGCAATAAAACCCTGCCAACTAAATAATGGTGCACTCAACCCATTAGCAATTAAGAGACTCAAGATTGCACAGTGACCTGTGTTCACCAGACCACTCTTGAGGGTGCCGTAAGTTATCTGATCTGGCTGCTACACCTTGACTCCTTTATAGAGTAAGAATTCTTACTTCAACTCTCTCAGCCCCCATGCCACTGAAGTTGTATAGGAGTTACAATTTGTGCCCCATTTTCCTATGCAAACTCCCAATCTCTCAACTCAGAACCAATCCAGTTATCCACCCTTTTGCTCCATGCACAGACTCCTGCAGACTGTTAGATTAAATCACACATTTGAGCAGATTGGTGTCATCACACTTTCTAGGAATCCAGTGGCAGCTGGACTGCAACGCCGCTCAGCAATATTGTTACACCTGTTGGTCAACTATCTGCGCTGTATTGCAATTCTTTATTATTCCCCTCACAAAATCTACAACTTTTCTCTGCAGATAATTTCTCCTCCGTCTTTGCAGAGAAAATTGAGTCTTTTAACCCATATTTAAAAGGTTTGCCTTTCTACTGACTCCCGCAATCCTCTAAATATGCTGTAGTATCTTCTATTAAATATATAGATATATCCCTCTTCCAACCTAATGTCTCTCTTTAGCTCCTGCCTTATCTTTCTCCTTCATTTTACAGCCAAGCTGTTTAGAAATAGGGCTTAAGTTCACTAACATATTTAGCTTCTCATTTAAAATTTTAATCTATAGTAAACTGACTTCTACCCTCATCAATTCCATTGGAAATGTTCTGGCTAAGTTCTTCGATTACCTTATAAATGCCGAAGCCAAGGAAATCTCTCCAATCCTCATTTTGCTTGAAGTCTCTATAGTACTTGTATTTATTCTTAGAGATATAAGTTATTTCTGTTTCTGCTATAAAAATTATACTTTCCATTGTAGAAACTTTTGACTGTATAAAAAGAGGGAAAAAGAAAAAAATATATATATATCCTCACCACCCAAGTTAAAGCGGTGTTTAACATTTTCATTTCTTTTAATGAATTTTTTCTATGCATATAGAGGTATTTTGTACATGTGAACTTTATGCTTTTTTATTTAACATAATATCAAAAATATTTCCCCATGTTATTAAATCTTCAAAAATGAGATTTTTAAGTCTGCATGATATTCCATTACATAAAAAAATTTATTGAATTCTTTCATAGTTATTGGATATTTCAGTTTTACTTTCTCATTTTTACCTTTATAGTTGTATAATACTTGCTTTTATAATGAATGTGTTTATTTTCCTTTTATATTTAGTTCCTGTGGCCAATGGAGCACTGGTAAGTTGTCTGCAAAGGAAACACAAAAGTCTGCCTTTGCAGCATTTGCCGCTTTCCCTGTTGTACATAATCCCACCATGGTCAATTTCAGACTACCAACAGAATGTCACTAGATGCAGAGATGGAAAGATTCACTCAGAATCTGCCAATAGAAGTTGGGACCAGCACACCACTGCCCTTGATCCTTCCGTCCTATTCAGGCACTAGAGCTATCTATGTTTACTGCCTAAAAATTAGGACCAAAAAAAAAAAAAAACCCCAAAACTCAAGTAATTTTGGCCTTGAGACTCTAAAGCTTAGGACCTGTTAAAAAATGATCAAGTCTCTAGAACCAAACATGGTACAGTGATCGAGTTGTGTGTATGCTCTCGGGGTTTTCTAGGGCTCTATAGATTTTCTAGCAGCCCAGCATGATATGTAGCAATGGTAATTTCCAATGGGCAAAGACAAAGAGGTAGCGACACTGAAATGACCCTTTTGGGACTTCAAAAAATAGCAATGCCCTAGAGCAATAACTGTAGGTAGGCATGAAATAAGGGCATCTCAGAATATACTGGGAGGAATAAATGATAGTAACTCCTGATAGATAACTTCTCTTTTCAACATCTTGGTGCATAAAACTTAGATACATTACTAGGGAAGTTACAGGTATGGGAGCTAGGGAAAGATGGGATTAAATCAAATTAACTTTGCAATGCCTGGAAGAATAGAAGCTCAAAAAAGAAATAAAGTGCAATTTCAGAAAAATAAAGTTGAATTGCTTGTGCACCTGAGTTTATGAAATCAGCTTTCTACTCACCAGTTCCTATAAATAATGCTTCTATGTGTACACCGATAAATACATTTTCTTCTGCATCTCTAATTAATATAAAAAATGAATTCCTAGCAAAGCAACTGTAGGGTCAAAAGAAATGAACAATTTTAAGGCTCTAGAAGTGTATGGAAAATTGCCTCACAGAAATCTCATAGCAATTTACAGCAGGAAAACAACCCTGAATGAATCCAGCAACTTCATACCCCACCAACCCCAACCCACCCAAAAGGAGCTAGGGAATGCTTATACTGATATAGATAGCCTGGGATATCCACCCATCTTCCAGAAGGCTTGCATTTAAAATTGTTTATGCATATGCAGCCAGAACTACATTACTTTCTTGAGCAAATATTAATAGTAAAAATTCTCTTTGCTAGAACTGTCTTTCTGTTAGCTATCTCTTCTGATGGTAACTGTGACTTTTACTTTATAGTCAAGGATTTCTTCTCATTCATGAAGCATGTGGGCAGTGATACCTTCTGACACAGGAGAGGTGACTGGGACACTTTTGGCAGGGAAGAGTTCAGTAAAGT
The DNA here is from genome assembly GCA_023783475.1 of Daubentonia madagascariensis. Classification (NCBI taxonomy): domain Eukaryota; kingdom Metazoa; phylum Chordata; class Mammalia; order Primates; family Daubentoniidae; genus Daubentonia; species Daubentonia madagascariensis. The sequence continues at coordinate 4,433,028 of JAKFHU010001066.1, read as the reverse complement.
TCTCATCAGTGCTCACAGGCGTAGCTTCATGAACATCCAGGCACCAGAAGGGCCCTCCCAGGCAGGTGGGGGTTAATGCAAGTAAGTAGCGGTCTCCAAAGGAGACTAAGCAGAGTCTGCCATGTTTCTGACAAATTGCAGAACAGCACAGACTTTTGTCTCATGAAGAGCCCCAAGACCTTGCTGTTAAGAATTTGGGCTTTTATTCAAAGTGCAATGGGGAAACTCTGCAAGGTTTGAAAATGAGTAATGAGATTGTGGGACTTGTGTTTTAAAATATGACTCTAGCTGCTCTTCAGAGAACAAGAAAGAAGGAGACCCAGTGGGGAGGCTCTTGCCTATGAGAGATGATGGGGGGGTGCGGGAGGGCTGCTCCTGAAACGAAATCTACCCTGGGAAATTATCAGTGTCTTTTAACATTTGACTGATGAAAGGTCTTTTAAATAATCCTACAGTATTATGTTCAAATCTGGTTACTACTTTGCAATTCCAGGTATAATCTACCAGTTTTAATTGTACAGTTTATTTTTGTTGTTTCATTTATTTTAAATGACTGTTCAAACAAGAATCAAATTTGTAGTATGCCACTGACAGGGAATGCAAGAGTGTCCCGTAAAAGAAATCCCACCAATAGTAAAATTTTAAGTTACAGTTGAGCAGGAATTCGGGTGTCTAAGTAAAGGAACACCAGGATCAGGAAAGGTGTTAATTTTTCTAAGAGACAAAACTGGTCTAGAGGTATCATTGGGGTTTTTTAAAATAATTTTTTATGGTGGTCAAATACACACAACACGAAACTTGCCATTTTAACTTTTTTCACAGTATACAATTTAGTGGCATTAGTTATATTCACAATGTTTTACAACCATCACCACTATATACAACATTTTTTATCAACCCCCCAAAAAATCTCTGTACCTATTAAGCAATACTCCTAGTCCCTCTTCTCCCAATCCCCAGGTAACCTCTAATCTACTTTTTGTTTTTATGAATTTGCATATTCTAGATATTTCATTAAAGTGGAATCATATAATCATATATGTTATTTTGTTTTTGGCTTATTTCAATTACATGTTTTCAAGGTTGTAGCATGCATCAGAACGATATTCCTTTTATGGCTGAATAATGTTCCATTGTATCCATCTGTCCCGTTTTGTTTATCCATTCACATGCTGATGGCTACTTGTATTGTTTCCACCTTTTGGCTCTCATGAATAATGCTGCAATTAACATACACATACAAGTATCTGTTTTGGGTTTCCATTTTCAATTATTTTGGGCATGTACCTAGTAGAATTGCTAGGTCTTATGGTTACTCTAGGTTTAACTTTTTGAGGGACTGCCAAACTCTTTTCCAAAGTGACTTCACCATTATACATTCTCACCAGCAACGCGCAAGTGTTCTATTTTCTTCATATCTTTGCCAACAATTACTATTTTCAGTTTTTATTAGTAGTAATATTATCATAGCCATCCTAGTGGGTGTGAAGTAGAATCTTGTGGCTTTGATTTGCATTTTCATAATTAGTAATGATTTTGAGCATATTTTCATGTTCTTATAAGCCATTTGAATTTTTTATTTGGAAATACCTATTTAAGTTCTTTGCCCATTTTTAAATTTGGGTGTTTGTCTTTTTGTTGTGGTATTGTAGGAATTCTTTATATATTCTAGATTTTAAATCCTTATCATATATATGCTTTGCAAATATTTTCTCCCGTTGTGTAAGTTGTCTTTCCACTTTCTCAATAATGTTCTTTGTGCATAAAAGTTTTTAATGTTGATGAATTCCAGTGTATCTATTTTTTTTGTTGTTGCTAGTACTTTTGGTGTTATGTATGTGGATCCATCACCAAATCCAAAGTCATAAATGTTTACCTCTATGTTTTCTTCTAAGAGTTTTATGGTTTTAGCATGTATATTTAGACTGTTGATCTAATGTGAGTTAATTTTTGTCTATGGTATGAGTAAGGGGTAAAACTTCATTCTTTCATATTTGGAATTCCAGTTGTTACAGAACCATCTATTTAGAGACTATTCTTTCCCCAATGAGTGACTTGGTCCCCTTGTTAAAAATCAATTGACCCTAGATGTATGGATTTTATTTTTGGAGTCTCAATTCTATTCAGTTAATATATTTGTTTATCCTTATGACAACACTACACTGTAGCTTTGTAGCAAGTTTTGAAGTTGGGGAGTGTTAGTTCTCCAACTTTCTTCTTCTATTTTAAGATTTTTTTTTTTTTTGGGCTATCTAGGGCCCCTTGAAATTCTAGATCAATATGACAATCGTATTTGGCGTTCTTGAAAAAAAAAGCTGTCAGAATTTTGATAGAGATCATGTTAAATCTGAAGATTTATTTGGGTAGTGTTGACATCTTACAATATTATGTCTCTCAGCCTATGAACATGGAATACATGGGATGCCTTTCCATACATTTAGGTCTTTAATTAATTACTTAATTAATTTCTTCTTTCTTTCTCCTCCTCCCCGTCCTCCTCCTCCTTCTTTAGTTTGCAGTGTATAAGTGTTTCACCTCATTGATTAAATTTATTTCTGAGAATCTTATTGTTTTGGCTGATATTGTAGATGGAATGGTTTTCTTAATTTCTTTTTCAAATTTTTCATTGTATGTTTATAGAAGAAACACAAATGAGTTTTGTGTGTTGATCTTATACCCTGCAACTTTGCTGAAATAATTTATTAGCTCTAGTAGTGCTCTTGTGAATTCCTTGGGATTTTTTTATATGCATAGAATCATGCCATCTGTGAATATAGATGATTTTACTTGTTCATTTATAATTTGGCATACTTCACTTTTATTTTTTTCTTATCTAATTGCTGTGGCTAGAATTTCCAGTATAATGCTGAATAGAAGTGGTAAAGTGGGCATCCTTGTCTTTTGCCTTTTTTAGGGGGGAAAACTTTCAATCTTTCACCATTGAGTATGATTTTAGATGTGAGTATGATAAACTCTTTTTATCATGTTAAGGAAGCTCCTTTATATTTCTAGATTTCTTAGTGTTTTTGCCATGAAATGGTGTTGGATTTTGCCAAATGCCTTTTCTTCATTAATAGTGATTGCCTTGTGTTTTGGTGTTCTGTGATTTGGTACATATATATTTATAGCTGTTATGTTTTCTTTATAAACTGATCATTTTATCAATATTAATGTCTTCTTTGTCTCTTGTAACAGTTTTAATTTAAAGTCAAATTTTTCTAATATTAGTATAGCTACCTCAGATCTCTTTTGGTTAGCTTGTATTAATATCTTTTCTACCACTTCATTTTCAGTCTATTTGTGTTTTTAGATCTAGGGTGAGTCTCTTACAGAAAACATATAGTTGGATAATTTTTATACATTTTTCTAATCTTTGCCTTTTGATTGAAGAGTTTAATCCATATACATTTAAAGTAATTGCTGATAAGGAAGAACTGTGCTTTTGCTACTTGTTTGCTGTATATTTATCTATTTGTAGGAAACAAATAAGTAAATGGGCCCTCCTTCATTTGTGTTTAGTTGAATTTTTGGCATGAACTCTTTTGGTTTTCTTCTCATTTTCTTTTTTTTTGTGTGTGTATACATACATACACGTGTATACATATATATGTATATATATTAACATTTTTGTGATTACCATAGGGATTACCTTTAGTATCTAAATTTATAAAAATATAGTTTGAATTTATACTTCTATAGCATACAAAAATCATTGCTCCTATATAGCTATGCCTCCTTTATGTCATCAAAATTACATCTTTATACATTGTATGCCAAATAATATAGATCTATACTTGTTTTTTTATGCATTTGTCTTTCAAATCTTGTAGAAAATAAAAAGAGGAGTTGTAATAATAAAATACAATAATGCTGTTTTTATTTGCCCATATAGTTACCTTTACATCTTCATGTGGCTTCAAATGACTGTCTAGGGTTCTTCCATTTCCTCCTGAAGGATTTTATTTAGCATGTCTTTTAGGGCAGTTCTAGTGTAGCAAGTTCTGTCAACTTTTGTTTGTCTGGGAATGTCTTAATTTCGTCATCACTTTTGAAGAGCAGTTTTACTGGATCTAGACTTCTTTGTTGACATTTTTTTCTTTCACACTTTATGCCATTTCAGCAGCATTTTCTGCCCTCCAAGTTTTCTGATGAGAAATCAATTGTTAATCTTACTGAGGATCACTTGTACCTGATGAGTCACTTCTCTGTTGCTTCTTTTAAGATTTTCTCTTTGTCTTTTGAAAGTTTGATTATAATGTGTCTTGATGTGAAGCTCTTTGAGTTTGCTCTACTTGGAATTTGTTGAGCTCCTTGAATATGTCGATTTATTTACTTCATCAAATTTTGGAAGGATATGGCAATTATTTATTCAAAAATTCTTTTGTTTATTTTTCTGTTCTCCTTCTGAGACTCCCATAATGGGTGTGTTGGTCTGCTGGATGGGGTCCCGTAGGTTCCTTAGGCTTTGTTCAGTTAATTCTCTTTTCTTTCTGCTTTGCAGGCTAGGTATATTCAGTTGTCCTGTCTTCAAGATTGCTGACTCTTTCTTCTGCCTGTTTAAATCTGCTGTTGAACCCCTCAAGAGAATTTTTAATTTCAGTTGTACTTTACAGCTCCAGAATTTCTGTTTCGTTCCTTTTTATAATTTCTTTCTCCTAATTGGCATTTTCATTTTGTTCCTACCTCATTTTCCTGATTTTCTTTAATTCTTTGTCCATGTTTTCCTTTAGCTTTTTGAGCCTATTTATGACAATTGTTTTAAAGCTTTTTCTAGTTACTCCAGTGTCTAGGCTTCTTCAGGTATGGTTTTAGCCAATTTATTTTTTTCCTTTAAATGGGCCGTACTTTTCTATTTCTTTCCATAACTTGACATTTTTTATGGAAAAAATGGAAACATTTGAATATTATAATGTTGTAATTTTTGAAATCAGATTCTTTCCTTTCTTCAGGATTTCCTTTTGTTTCCCTTGATTGTTGAAGGCTATAGTAGTACATTTATTTAGTAATTTTCCAAACTATTTTTGCAGAGACTGTCCCTGTAACTCATATTCAGGTAGTGTTTTGACAGCAATTTCCTTGAATTCTGGGATTAAAAAAATAATAATAATAAAAAACAAAGAAAAACTCTCCCAGTCTGTAGATTGGATCTGTGCTGGGACTCTCTTTCACAACCTAGTCAGTCTTGCCTTGAGCATAGGGATCAGCCTAAGATGAAAGCTTTGTGTCTTCTAAGGTCTTTTCTAAGCATGTGTCTTTCCCTGAGATGTGTGTGGCCTTCTAAATTCTTCCATATATATCAATGCTTTTGAATGCCCTAATTTTCTAAAGAATCTCTCCCTAGCTTTTCCTCTTGGATGTTAGATGGTTTATGGTCTGTCTCACCATAATCTTTTGTCCCAGCTACCCATAGTTTGCTTGTTTGCCTTACAATGTTTTCAAGAAATTCCCTTCACTTTTCTAGCCTCAGTGAGTTTCAAGCTCAGAAAGACAGAGGTGAGCACTTTGTGTTGTATCCAGACATGTTAGAGCAGACATACATAATAATATGCAAATAGGATCAGCTTTGTTCTGTCCAGAACTGGGAATGCCGGCTGCCATCTTTCACACCGCCACCAACTGGGGAGGGGTTGGGGCAAGGGCAAGTACAAATGGCACAAAGTTTTTCTATCATCTTTAAGTTGCCTTTTTCCTGATTCAGCATTTATGCATGTTTTGCAAATCTTTGACTATTTTCCAGGGTTCTTACAATGTCTTTTTCTGACAGGTTCTGCTTGTTTTTCAATGTTTCTCTGGGAGAATGGGAGCTTGGAACTGCCTACTCCATCAATTCACTGATGTCATGCCCATAAATATTTTACTATATATTTATGAGCACAATGAAGAAATAGATGTGTGCATAAAGATGTGATCAAAGCTCTGTAATATAAACCAGCAAGGTAAATGATAGCTGCTAAAGAAGGAGTACAGAGAGAACAGTTCTCCATTAAGAATGGCTTTCCAATAAGAATGGGTTCTCGAGGATAGGTTGGCTAATTAAATGGTGGGTGAATAGATACATTTTAAAGTTTTGTGCTAAGGCTTCACTAAGATACTGCTAATGCATAAGAAGGAATATTTTGGGAACTTGTACTTAATTAATTAGTTAAGCATGCAAACAATGAGATACTTTCCTATATTATTAAATATCCTTGAACAATTTGTTGTGAATCGTGGCAGGGAGTTTTATGCTATGGCTATACAATAATTTAGCTAATTAATGTCTTTTTGTTACACCTTTAGGTTGCTATCAAAATTTTGCTACTATAAATAGAATAGTGCCACAATGAATACCACAGTACCCAGGATCATCTTGAATTTTATATTTAGGTGTTTACTACTTCTTCCAAAATTAGAATATAGACCTTACCATTTAAAATAATTTTGGGGAATTATGTAGGAATTAATCAGTTTAAATACAGGCCACATGTAAAATTATAAAAAGTATTTTACTTCTGAAAATATTTTTTTAAAAGGAAAGCAGTTAGGAAGGCTTTTGGGGGCTGAGAAGCAATAAAGAGATAACAAATAAGAGAGATTCCTGGCAAAGTATCATTGAGCAGGTTATATCCTTTTATTTGTTTAGATTTTGGGGGCTAAAGAGATTTTTTTTATATAAACAGAGCTTATGCGTTTGAATTATTGTTTTACCTTATGCATAGCCAAGGACTGTTGGTGACAGTACTTTAAGATAAATTAGCTTAGATTGATGAGAAAATAGGAAAATGCTGAATAAATTTAAAAAAATCTTTACTGGCTTAAGTTATTACAGAAAAAAACTGGCTTTTTAACTTAATCTTACAAAGATTCTCAAAACACTGTAAATTACTATTTTGTTCAGTGTTGTTCACAACTTCTAATTAAATCCACTTTTTCCACTTAGCATGAGATAGGATGGAGAAAGCTGATTGTCAAGGGTACGTAGAGATTGCAGATCACTTAGTTTCAGTCTTGCTCTGAATCTTATCCAAATAAATAAGAGTCTCCATAGTTGGAACAGAGCACCGGAACAAAGAAGAGTCCCTGTTGGTGTGTGGGGACAAAGAAGACAGGATGAGAGAGGCGGCTGGAAGAAGATCTTATTTGAACATAAGTAAAAATTTATACCTGATTCAGTTCCTGCAATTATTCCAATTTAAGTTGTGAAAAGGTATGATAAAGAACAAGTTTTAATTTTTACTTATGTTTATAAGGTGATACTGTAGAAAGAACAAGTTTTTGATTGATTTAATGATCTCAACATCATGACTGTTTTCAAATTCAATAATTGATGCAAGCTCATTTTTGATCTCCTATGGTCTACACTTTAAAAAATATTTTCCAACCATACTGAAACAATTTCCAAGCTAATTATGTATAATTGAGTAGACTCTGAATCTGTTATTTCAAGGTCCTCCCAAAATAAATGGTATTGTGTTGACAGTTTTGATCGAGACACTCAGATATGAAAGAAATGGCATAATAAAGTGTGTTATGCGTCCACTCAAGATGTAGATATTAAAAGGAGATGCTAAGAATGGATCCTCACTTAGTTTGAAGGTAGAAAATGGTTAGGAGTTTTGGTCATAAAGAAAAGGATTTTATGAGGATGATTTCTTCAGGGAAATCTGGGCTGTTTGTCTCACCCGTCAACACACAAGAGGAAGGAGTGTGTGAGTTAGTAGGAGAGTGTGTGTGTGTTGGGGGGCACGGGTTACCTACGTCCTCTACCTCACGGGTGGAGGCTGAGGCCTCCACAGGGCCACATGGAAAGTTTGCTCTGTGCTCCTTGAAAGGGGAAATACGGTAGAATGAGATCTGACTCCTGCCACTAAAACTTACAGGTCTACAAAACAAAACAAAGTAAAAAAACAAAAAAAGGGAGAGAGAGAGAGCACTATTGTGAAGGCAGTGCAAAACTAAACAAGACAAGACAAAAGCAAAACCAAAAAAGTGGCTACATAGGAATTGCTCTGCCCTTTCGCTGAGTGGGGACAAAAGACATGGCAGTGTTTTTTATGAACCAGATGTGGTCCTTGAAGTAGTGGGAGTCAGCCTGCATCCGTTTTGACACCTGAACAAGTAAACTCCCTGGGAAGAAGATGGAACTCCACTAGGAAGTCTGCGTGGCTTGAAATTTGTGAACACGAGGGGTTGAGAGGGGAGTGGCCAGGGATGTCACAGAAAACATCACCCCGATTGCACTTGGATGAGACCAGCAGATGGACAGGTGGGAGGAGCTCTGAAGAAGTCACAGAAGCACCCACCAACTGCTGAGAATCTGCTTTAAATATCTTCTGGGTCTGGAGAGAGTGGAGCCGATTTACAACAGTTCTGGTTAAGTAAGAACTCTTCCTCTGCTTGTTTCTCTGCTCTCTCTCCCCTCAGATCTGGTGGCATCAGAAGCAGCGGCTTGCTGAGGGTGGAGAGGTGAGTGACACGGAGAGAACATGTGGCTCGACCCTGACCGTTCCCAGATAGATTCTCATTTCTGGCAGCCCACCTGGAGGAAAGGAGTCAGCAAAGGTGCAAGTGTTGGTCAATGTTTTGAGCTAGACTCTTCTAACCACTGGATGGGGGCTCTTCTTATCTAAGAGTGAGAAGAAAAGTCTGGTGCCAACGTTTAAATATAATAACTAAGCTTCTGGATGCCTTCGTTGCAAAGGCAGATTTTAAGGCCCTAGAAATTATCTGAGATAATTATACATTTCTGTAAAATGTGTAAAAGTAAGACATTTTAATTACAATTACTTAAGATTGGTTTCTCTCTCCAGTTCACTTTTTCCTCTTACTCTTACCGTCTTTGAAGATACCATAGGCCTTTTGAGGTATTCTTAACTTTCAGATGAATGTTGATATTTTTCAATATTAATCGTATCAAAGTTCAAAAAGGATAGTTAAGGGTAAACTATAGAGAAAGACAGGATTGACTCAACACTATTATATAATATTTTTTTTCAAAATCATGTTCCCAGTAATATTTATAGACTATCAAAGAGAATATACAATGGATAAAAGAGGTATTTTTCAGATCTTTGTGAACAATGTTTTTGAAAAGTCACTCTGTTATGACATTCTGAATATCCTATTTCATGACTAACAGCTTTAAATAATGTTTTTTGGTAAACTGTTTACAAAAAGACAGAAATCATTTGCAACAATTGGGTTCTAAGACTAGATGCGTATGAGGAGAACACTGAAAAGTCATGAAGATTCATAGACTGAAAAAAGCTAGATTTACTTGGTTTGCACATAAATAAGTAAACGTGCTTAGATTGGACCAATGTTTGGAAGTGAAGACTGGAGGGAACATTCAGCATTATTTCGAGATGCTAAAAGATTAATCACAGTCATTCAATTGTCAGGGAAAGATGTTTCCCCTTTAGCAGTCACATTACTAAATTACTAAATGTGACTGCTAAAGAATGACAAGAGGCATTCTTGATATAATAGAAATGTCGTGAGAATCATGGAACTAATTGCAAAATTTTATTCACTTTTGCATTAGCACTTGGAAAAAATTGAAAGCAAGAAAAGACCAATTAGGCTTATTTATCAAAATCATTTTATAAATACTTATTACGAAAAAGAGAAAACCTGTACAAATTGAGATGATATGCCCACTAAAAAAAATACAGAAGACAAATCCTACTCTATTGTTAAAGATCTTTCATCAAATGTGACAAATATTGAACAGCTGGAGATTATTGTGTGCTACTGTTAAAAGCAAAACACTATGAATTTATTTTAGCTTTTTTTTTTTTTTTTACAAACAAAACCATCTGTCACTTTATTCAACAAAGTGGAATAGTGTGGGCAATTATAACCTTTGGCTGAATATCAAATAACTGTAAGAAAAGCAGAGAAAAAACCACTGCAATCATGCTTTAAATAACACCAGTCTACGACCTGAGGTGACAGCAGCAGGAATAGTGGTGTAACACCGTTCAAAAATCCTCTTCTCCGTAAAACAATAAGAACACTGACAATAATTGACAAAATCATGTTTTTCAGAACTCTGGAAATTTACCAAAAAGGTTAACACAGGGGACCGTTTTTTAAGAAAAACAGGTGGATCTGAGAACAATCAGCTTTGTCACATTTTAACTTTCCCTATTCCCATAGTCCTCTCCCAAATTCTATAGTAACCTTGAAAACCAACAGTCCTGTAGTCACGGCATAGCAGACACTGGAGGTGGCAGATGAGTTTAGAACTCCCCCAAAGCACCATTCTCAGAGAATTGTCATTATTTGACCTGCCTGGCTATTCTGTGGAAACTCCCACTAACAGGACTTTTTTTTTTTTTAATTGGACCTGACTGGGCTCATCTTTTACATGAGGACGTTTGTCCAAAAAAAAAAAAAAAGCGGTAATTGTTTAAGATTACAAATGACTGATGCAGTGATAACAGTCATGTCCATAGGTGGCTTTGAAAACCTATGCCATATTGCTGGGAATCAAGAATGCCACACACATGCCCAGGATTGCCAGTGTGTTAGGAAAGGCCTGAGAAGGCACCAAGTGGCCACCTCTGGGTGACCTTGAGCTTCTACCAAAGCAGGAACTGAAGACCAAAGCACAGTTACAAACTGCCTGCTGGAGTGTGGAAGGCATTTCTTAATATACATATGGCCCCCCTCGACAAAGGCTGGGGGACTTAAATGGGTTCCTGGCATTTAAGGAAAACTCTGAGAAATCATTTAGAGACCTCTAAGCTGACTGAAGAGGGGCCTTCTGTGGCCACACGTGACAAAAGAATACAGACTGTGCAGAATTAGTCAGGAAACTCGCTAGACAAACAAATAACAAAACAACAACGTCTACAAACAACAGCAACAACAACAAATCACCTAGACAGGAAAGACTGAATTTTAGAATTGCTGCATTATATTATTCAAAATATCCAGTTTGTTCAAAAATTATGAGACCTGCAAAGAAATAAGAAAGTATCCATGATGTATCAAAAGGCATCAAACTCTGTTGTCTCTGTCATTTTGCTATTTATGAAGTGTAATTGAATGAGCCACAGTCTCATAATCACGGCAGTGAGTGATGGGTTTGCTGGCCTGTGTGCAGGGGAAGGGGAAAAAGGCTAGGATTGATTTTAGGTTTTAGGATTGGACCTTTACACTGAACAGGTTTGCTTCACTTATTTTTTTGTTGTTAATAAGTTTTTGGTTGACTTGTAACATATATTCAGAAGAGAACACAATTCTTAAGTATGCAAATTGGTGATTTTCAGAAAGTAAACACCATGTGTAATCAGGACCTAGATTAGGAAATGAACAGTAACTTCATTTCAGAATCTTCTCTCACATTCCTTTCTAGTCTCTACCTCCTGATGCTGATTATTTACAACATAAATTAATGTTCTCATTTTTGAGCTCAATACAGTTGGATCATACAGTATATGCTGTTTTGTATCTGGCTTCTTTTGTTCAATATTATGTCTGAGTGATTCATTAACATTATGCATTTATTTATAGCTTGTTTATTCTCATTGTTGAATAGCATATATTATATAAACATAATATAATTTATTCTTTGTACTCTTGATATAAATTTTGGGTTGTTTTTAGTTTTTGACAATTACAGATGCTGTTGCTAATAATCTTATTTATTAAAACAAAGAGGCAAACAAATATTACTCCCTGAACCAAGCTCATAGTAAAAAAAAAAAAACAAAAAACCCCAGCTGCATAGAGAGATTTATCAGCAGAGAAAAACCCTAAGATGGCTACTTTTTTGGTGCTATTTCTTACACTGTGGGCTACAATTTGAATTTGCATATTTCTTGCAGGCCTGGGGCTCCGGGACCACAAACCATAATGACTAGCCAACTCTATTTAAATCACTTAAGTGTTTATTTCAGAAGATGCCTGAACACATCAGGCCATAGCCTATCCAGACATTCTGAGCTAGTGCCAATTTGCTGCTCTTTCCACGTGGGTGAGCGACCTGTCTTGTAAAGTGTTTTTTAAAAAATCAGTCAAGTAAAACATATCCCCCAAAATCTATCCTCTGATGAGATGTCAGGGCACCAGAAGTTGTTTTCAGCAATCACTTTGCAAAGCAACTCAAGAAATGGGAGACGCCCATACCTTGTTGTGATATTGTTCTGTTACTAGTAATCACAAATGAAAGAATTTCCTTCCTGAGGGCAAGTTGGCCCTGCTGCCCATGCAGCAGGAGTGCAGACCCCTCCATCTAAGCAGCCAGGTGTTGATGGGATGGTGGTGTGTGAGGTCATCTCCAGACAGTGCCTTCTGGAAGTCCCCAGAGGTAAGAGAACTGCAGAAGAGGAAGAGGCAGGAGGGCCCCCTGCCTGCTCAGTGAAGGGAGCCTGCAGGAGCATCAGAGAGTGAGAGACCAGGACCCTCTGGAGGCACCTGGATAAGGAAGCTGGCCCTGCCTCTCAGGCCTTGCTCTGCGAAGACCTGAATGAACCCTTGGAGGAATTAGGGAGGCAAAGCCTCAGGCCATTAGAACACTAGCAGCCTCAGACACTTCAGCAATGTCTAAGAAGTTCTGATTGGCTGTTCTGCCAAACAGGAAGCCACCCATTTGGGGCTTCCTTGTGGTCTACAAGAAGTCGTCCTTTAAACATTCAACTCCCATGGCACAGTCAGAGCACAGCATCGCTGTTCCCATCTCTCTGATCTGTCACTTGAAATCTTCTTCTGAGTAGATCATTTAGTGAAGGGAATCCAGGCTAGGGTCAGTGGCCTAAACCCCAACTCTCCCTGTGATGTGTGGGTGCATGAGATCCTGGGTGTAGTGCGCATCCCTCTCTGGGGGCAGTTATCTCTGAGGGTCTTACGCAAGGAGAACCATTGCGTCATTGGCCCTCCAGAACTACAGAGTCCTCCAGCCCCGATTCCACCACAAGACTTAAAACTATAGGCTGCTAGGTCGTTGCCATAGGCCACCTCACAGCATAAAGCACAGTCCATGGGCTAGACACAGTCTGCAAACACATGTCCTTTGGCCTTCCTTTAGCATGACTGTAAGAGTATACAGAGCCCTTAAGAGCAAATAATTCTCTACAACTAGGAGAATAATGATATTTTAAGGGAAATAGAATAATTTGAAAAAGATGTGCTTATAGGTTACATACATATCAAGTGTATGTTATTTATTCCTCCATTTATTATTAATTTGTGTCTTACACAAATTTGTGCATATACTTGCTTAGGAATAAAAAATGGTTCATAAAGAATCTGTCTGCTCCTGCTGCTTATTTCCTGTTTGAAAACACAACCTTCTGTATGTGACAAAATAACCATTTTTCTCAGCAATGAATGTTGGAAATATTACCTTCCCACAAACCAGGATATAAAGGATAACAGTGGAATGCGGTAACAGTGCTTCCTAGATTAGGCTCAAATTATTGCTATTCGGGTTCACAAGAAGAGCTGCTATTCTCTCACACTACTGTTAGCATTTTTGTGCTCTTTATGTTTGCGAGGAGATTACCATCACTTGACTTTCACTTGACTTCCTATGTGTCTTATGCAAACCTTCTTTGACTTACAAAGTAAAATTCCATCATCGCCCACATCTAACAAATTGAAAAGTCTGGCTTAGTGGAATTTCCTCAAGGTTGTAGAATATGTAAATGGCATGTTTGGTGATAAATTTCCCCTGTCTCTTTCTTCCAGGTGTTTCAGGCATAGATCACTGTTCACAACAGAAAGTGAATGAGCAAGACTCTTGAATGGATGCCCTCATCCACACCTAAGAGGAAATTAATTAGGATCAGTTTAACTTGTAATATAAATGGCACCTGTATCATCTCAGTATAAACAAACAAAAAATGTATTGTTGAGTCATGCTATTTTTGGGGGGTATAGTCATTACCTGCCAAATACGAGACAAAGATGAGATTCTCCCCCAGGATCCTAAATTCTAAGACTAGAAACATGCAAAGTCAGAGAAGTGGCCCTTATCAAAGCTCCTGACCCAGAGAGAGGCCTATGTTTACATGCTATCTTTGGCTGGAAATCATCTATAGTTTTCTCAATTTGTTTTATACCACCCTATAAAAGAAACCCATGTTTGCAAATTTAGATTATATTTTAAATCAAATATCTATATTATATTAATTGACACTGACCCAGGAGATGGATACATTTCAGAAATCATGGTATCCCTCATAAGTAATACCTGAGGACACGTTTTAATATGTTCCTACAATATCTTGCTCTCTAAGTTTGATATCTCTCTTTAATGACTTTCATAATGACTGTTGTATATCATCTATGCTCAAGTGAATTCTAAAGTATTTCAGGGAACTAGGCAATCAAAATTTGACTAATTTAAGACATGTGAAGGGGCACTATTGATTTTTTAAAATGCTATTTTCAAGGATTTTTTGACAGTTTTAGTGGTAGTTGGAAGAATGTCAAATTTACCCTTTAATAAAAGAAAGGATTGGATGCAAGGTGGCAGAGTAATGTTATTTGCTCTGTTTCCAAATCATTCTGAACTATGTTTTCTTCTTCATTCTTCTCTTAACTGAAAAGGAGTTTAAGAAGGAAAAAATAGATATGCATCACCACATTTTCTCTATATTTTCCTTACTCTTTGTGGCATACAAGATAAAATATAATTCACACTATTCAAAATCAAGTGCTTTCTGTAATAATTAGCAGACTATATTAAGTAATTAAATACAGGCCTTTGATTTTTGCTATGGAGGTTTCTTGATTCAGCATTCCAGCTGTTCAAGCTTCAATTTTAGGCTTCTATTAATGAGATGCAATTCATGCCAAATACTAGTATATTGGTATGAGAAAGAAAAATTAAAATATGTGTCCTTATTTTATAAATGGAATATTATAATTATTTTTATAAAATTTAAAAAATTCATGTTATCTAATTTCATCACAGCTTCTACTAAATATTATTGGCAAAATCAAAATTACATATTCTGTCATCCACTCATCAGAGCTATTTATTACTTATTAGATTCTAAAAATACAAAGAAATTAAGGCATTTTTCTTGTAATAGAAATCATACTTTTATACTGTTTAGTATGTTATGTTGTGGTTTCTATGCATCTACATTGACATAATATGTATTTCTAAATATTATTCAGTTGGTATTGATATATTGTATTATGTCTCTAAGTATAAAGTGGGAGATTGGGCTTTATGTGATTCTTACACTTGCTGCATCCTCTCTGTGAGTAATTCCAGGATGGCAACATATTCTGCAGCTTTCTTGGACTGTGTTTATTTCAAGCTTTAGTGTCTTCAGAGTAAGCCACCCACCATTTCAAAAATAGCTCTCATATTCTATGCAGTGTGAATGGGGGAACCTCCAATATTTAATGAACTTAGTACATTTTAAGCTTTTTGGTTTTTTTCAATTAAATTAAAAAACAGCCTTGCTTGCAAAATTAAGAATTTCAGAAAAGAAATATGGAATACCATCTGCTCTAAATAAAAGAAATTCTGCTTGATAACCTGGTTCATATGAAAATAATGAGATCTTGAAGCTTTTTATGGTTTCCTTAGAATTGAAACTCAGAAACATTTCTGCTACTTGTGCCTTACACTGTTCATTAATAGAAATATAGTCATTCCACTTAGTCCATCTACATGTCTTTGATTATCATATGGTGAATATATATATCTTCCTTAAGGGATGATTTATTTTAAATTTAGAAGCACTAGTTTCTTTTTTAAAAATAAACTTCTTATATTGGGATACTATTAGATGTACAGAAAATTTGCAAAGATAGCGCAGTTGTATGTCACCTAGTTACCCTCACTATTATTAACATCTTACATTACCATGATACACTTGTCAAAATTAAGACACTGGCATTGGAACATTACTATTAACTGAAGTCCTGACTTCACTGGGTACCACCAGTTTTTCCATTAATGCCCACTTTCTGTTCCAGGATCCAACCTAGGATATCACATTCTGTTTAGTTCTCATATTTCCCAGTTTTCTCCAATCTGTGATGGTTCTCAATTTTTCTGTTTTTCATGTCTTTCACAGTCTTTAGGAGTACTGCCAGGTATCCTGTAGAACGTCCCCAAGTCTGGGATGGTCTGATGGTTTTCTCGTGATTAGATTGGGGTCGTGGGTTTTGGGATGACGACCGTGGACGTACAGTGCCCTTCTCATCAGCTCATAACAAGGAGTACATGATACCGACGTGGCCTCACTAATGACGTTAACTGCCATTGCTTGGTAGAGGTAGGGCTTGTCAGGTTTCTCCACTTTAAAGTTATTATTTTTATCTTTCCCTAGTCTATTCTTTGGCAGTAAGGGACTAAGTCCAATCCACAGTCAGTAGATTTGAGGGTGGGGAGGATAAATTTCACCTCCAAGAAAATGGGCATTTTCTACATATATTATTTAGAATATTTCAGTAAGGAAGTTTCTTCTTGCGTGTTATTTTATTTATTCAATTATTTATTTATATAAGTATGACACATGCATATCTACTTTATACTTTGGGTTATAATCCCATGCAGTGTTATTTATTTTGTTGCTCCAATATTTCAGTTCTGGTTTTATTTCAGCTTCAAGTTGGCTCCTTTATCGCTTTGACATACAGTCATCCTTTTGTTTTTCAAACACTTCCTCACTTTCTGGTACTACAAGATCCTTCAAGTTCATCTTGTATCTTCTCTGCCCCATCACTAAAATCAGTTATTTCTCCAAGTAACTCAGTTTCCTTGTAATGGAGAATGGTGTTTTGAGACCAATATTGGGCAACTTGGTGTACTCATTGCTACTTAGTGTCATTTCTTCTTGGCCATTTCAGAAGATTAGGTAACACATATATGGATACTAACCCATGTATATACATATGATTTATAATCATTTCTGTAAGTATTCTTCTGTATATATAGTAAACAAAATGAGTTCATATTGGATGTCTCTGACCCTAATCCAGTACCACCATTATTTATTTATCTGTAATTATTTATCTGTAATTTCACTTTCTAGCAGAAAAACCTGGCTCCTACCATCCACCACCCATTTACATATTTGTTCAACTCCAGCACGTGTAAACATTTTCAAAATTAACATATGACCTTAGACACAAATTTACCAGCTGGAATATAGTGTTTCTTCATGTAGCTCCTTTTGTCTTTAGCCTTATGACATTTAGTCAAAACATTATTTTCCAAAGTTACACAGGTTAGATCATTTTTTTGCATCAGTTTCACTGAGATTATTTCATACTTTTGTGATACTGGGAGAGTAATTTTTCACAGTCTGCATTCCATCTTTGGGTCCCAAATATCCTGACTGATTTATTTTTTGTTTGCATACATTAAAGGTCACTCGTTGTGATTAGCAGTTTATGATCAAAGCCATAAAAGTTAGTTCTACCACTCTAAAAATTCTTCTGTACTTTCCCTAGTCATTCACTGTCTCCTGTCCAAACCTCTGACAATCCTTGGTGGGTTTTCCATCCTGTAGGTTTGCCTTTTCCAGAATGTCATATGATTGTAATCCTACAATATGTAGCCTTTTAAGTCTGACTTATTTCACTTAGCAAAATGCATTTGAGATGAATATATGTTTTTGCATGAATTAATAGTCCATTCATTTTCATTGCTGAATAATATTCCACCACATGGATGTAATACAATTTGTTTATTATTCACCATTGAAAGACATCTCAGTTACTTTCAGTTTTTGGCAATTATGAACAAACTTGATACATACAACCACAGGACAGATTTTGTGTTGAAGTATGTTTTACAATTAGTTGAGTAAATACCTAGGAGTATGGCTGCTGTGTCATATGGTGAGTCTATGTTTAACTTTTTAAGAAACTGCCAAATGGTCAAGATGCTATAACATTTTGCATTCCTACTTTCATGCCAGCATTTGCCAACACCTTTGAATGTTAGTCATTTTTATAGGTGGGTAGTGGTATCACATTGTATTTGCAATTTCCTAATGACATATGATGTTGAGGATTTTTTAATGTATATTTTTACCACCCACATATCATCTTTGGTAATGTGTCTCTTTGGATCTTTTGCCTATTTTATAACTAGGTGGTTTGTTTCTTAATGTTGAGTGTTAAGGATTCTTTATATATTGGATACAAGTCTTTTGTCAGGTATGAATGTTATAAATTTTTTCCCCAGTTTGTGGCTTATATTTTCATTTTTTGAAGAGTTTTTTTTTAATTTGGTAAACTCCAACTTATCAATATTCTTTTATGGATTGTGATTTTGGTACAGTATCTAAAAATTCATCACCAAACACAAATCACACAAATCTCCTCCTATACTTTACTCCTATCGTTTTATAGTTTATATTTTACATTTAGATCTATGATCCTTTTTCAGGTAATTTTTGCAAAAGGCGTGAATATGTGACTAGATTCATTTTGTTGCATATGGTTGCCCAGTCATTCCAGTACAATTTGCTAAAAAAACTTTCTCCGTTGACTTATTTTTGCTTCTTTATCAAAAACTAGTTGACTGTACATGTATGGTTCTATTTCTGAGCTCTCCATCCTGTTCTAATAATCTATTTATCTACCTTTTCATCTATACTACACTGTTCATTCATTTTAACTGTATCATAGATCCTGAAATCAGGTAATATGAGTGCTTGTTTTTCTTTTTCAGAATTGTTTAGTTATTTTAGAGATAGATTAGTTTTTCAATTAATGTTTTTATTCCCTAGGAGGAAAAAAAATCTGCAGAGTTGTAGAATTCTAATAAGGAAATACTTATTTTTAATTTCAAAGATTTTCCTAAGTTTTAATATTTAGTACTTTTTCTGATGTTAAAAGTAATAGTGGAGTAGCTATGTTAATTTCAGACAAAGCAGACTTCAGAACAAGGACAAATATCAGGAACAAAGAGAAACAGTACACAAAGATAAACAGGTTAATTTTCCAAGAAGATATAGCAATCCTTCACATGTGTGCACCTAACAACAAAGCATGAAAATATGTGAGGCAAAAACTGGTATAACTGCAAGAAAATATAGACAAATCCACTATTATATTTGGAGACTTTAATAATGCCCCTCTTTCAGCAATTAATAGATCAAGCAGGCAGAAAGTCAGTAAGGATATAATTGACCTGATAATACTATCAATCACTTTGATGTTATTGGAATTTATAAATACTCCATCCAAAACAGCAGAATACACATTTTTATCACATTCTTATTACAGTCACATGCAACATTCACCAAGATTGACTACATTATAAACCATAAAACAAACCATAACCATTTAAAAATTTAGAAATTTTACAAAGTACATTCTAGAACACAATGTGATTAAACTAGAAAAAAAATCACAGAAAGATAACTAGAAAATCTCAATACTTGGAGATGAAGCAATATGTTTCTATATAACTCATGAGTTAAAGTCTCAAGTGACATTAAAATTATTTTGAACTTAGAGTAAGAGCGAACATACAACTTATGACTATTTGTGGGACACAGCAAAGGCAGAGCTTAATGGTAAATATATGTAGCTTTATATAAATATATCAGAAAAAAAAAGATCTAAAATCAGTAATTTAAGTTTCCTCCTTAGGACACCAAAGCAAGATCAATTTAAGCCTAATGCAAGCAGAAGAAAATGTATAAAAATTAGAGCAGAAATCAATGACATTGAAAACAGGAAAACAATAAAGAAAATCAATAAAACCAAGAGCTGGTCCCTTAAAATTACAATGAAATTTATAAACCTCTAGGCAGGCAAATCAAAGAAAAAGAAAGAAAGAAAGAACAAAGAGAGAGAAGGAGGGTGGGAGGGAAGAAGGAAGGAAGGAAGGAAGGAAGAGAGAGAGAAGACACAAATTACCAGCATCACAATGAAAGACAGGTCATCACTACGGATTTTATGGATGTTAAAAGTATAAAAAAATACTATGAACAATTCTATGTCAAAAATTCCATGACTTAGATAAAATGGGCCAATCCATTGAAAACAGCAAATTATTACAATTTACCAAATGAGAAATAGGTCATCTAAATAGGCCTCTATCAATTAAAGAAATTGAATTAGTAGTTAATAATACTTTGAAAAAGAAAGCACTAGGCCTTGATGGTTTCACTGTGAATTCTTCCAAACATTTAAGGAAGAAATGAAGCTAATTCTTCATGACCTCATTAAGAAAATAGGAGCAGAGTTGTCACTTTCTAATGTATTCTATAAGGCCAGCATTACCTTAATAACAAAACCAGATACAAATGTTACAAGAAAGGAAAACTGTAGATCAGTATTCTTCGTGAATATAGATGTAACAATCCTCAAAAATATATACTCTAATCCAACAATATAAAAAATAATTATACACCACAACCAAGTGGAATTTATTCTAGGTATGCGAGGCTTTCCAATACTCAAAAATCAATTATCGTAATTGACAGCATAAAGAAGCTAAAGAAGAAAAATCATGTGATTATCAGTTGACGCAGAAGAAATCATTTGACAAAATCTAACACATATTCGTGATAAAAATTCTCAGAAAAATAGAAATAAAAGCGAACTTCCTCAATATGATAAAGTGTATCTGTGAGAAAACAAACAAAAAAAATCCCCTATAGCTAACATCATACTCAGTGATGAGAAAATCAATGCTTTCCCCCTGAGAATGAGAACAAGGCAAGATATTCTCTCTGTTATTCAACATTGTACTGAAAATCCCAGCTAGATCAATAATACAAGAAAAGGAAATAAAATGTATACAGATTGGGAAGGAAGAAATATCTTTTTTTCCTCCAAATGACTTGATTGTTGATGTCATACATAAACTAGAAAACTCCTGGAATTAATAAGCAGTTATAGCAAAGTTGCAGGATATGAAGTTAATATAAAAAAATCAATTTCTTTCTTATAGACCAGAAATAAACAATTGGAATTTGAAATTAGAGAAAAGAATACAATTTATAAGAGCACCAAAAAGTAAAATAGGAATAAATCTAATAAGACATGTACAGGATCTATATACAGCTCACAAAAGTCTGATGAAATAAATCATAGAAGATCAAAATAAATGAATAAATATTCTATGTTCATGGATTAGAAGGCTCAGTATTGTTATGAAGCAAATTCTTCTCAACTTGACTTATAGATTCAATGTAATGCCAATCAAAATCCCAGCAAGATATTTTGTAGAAATAGACAAACTCATTTTAAAGGTTATATGGAAAGTCAAAAGACCATGAAGAGTAAACAAAACATTGAAAATAAACAAACTTGGAGTACTCACATTACTTGATTTTAAGATATGCTATAAAGCCACAATAATCAAGATAATGTGATATTGGCAATGAACAGACACATAGATTAGTGGAAGAAAATAGAACCAAGAAATAGACCCACATACATAATCTTTGACAAAACACCAAAGGGAATTTCATGGAAAATGAATAGTATGTTGACAGATATTAATGGAACAATTGGATGTCTGTATTCTAAAATAAATTGAACATAGACTTCACACCTTTCACAAAAACTAACTCAAAATGGATCATGGGCCTAAATGAAAAGGTAAAACTATGAAATTTCTAAAAGAAAACATAAAAAATCCAGGTGACCTTGTGTTTGGTGGTGAGTTTCTAGATACAACACCAAAAACACAATCCATGAAGGAAAACATTGGTAAATTGGATGTTATTAAAATTAAAAACTTCTGCTCTGCAAAGGACACTGTTAAAAGAATGCAAAGAGCCACAGACTGAAAGAACACGTTTTCCAAGCACATGTGTAATAAAGGCTTGTATCCAAAATATACAAAGAAACTGAAAAATAAAACTCAAAAATAAGAAAACAGACCAATGAATAAGTGGGCAAAAGATCCAAACAGACACCTCACCAAAGAAGATATACAGATGGCACATAAGCGTATGAAAATATTCTCAACATTATTTCCCCTTAGGGAATTGCAAATTAAAACAAAATGTTCTAATACTACATACATATTAGAATGGCTAAATTCCAAAAAAAAAAAACTAATTAAAAAAAACCCTGACAATACCAGCTGCTGGCAGGGGTGAGGACCAGGAGCTCTCATTCATCGCTAGTGGGCCTGCAAGGGGCACAGCCACTTGGGAAACAGTTTGACAGCTTCTTACGAAGCTAAACATAGCCTTACCCTATGATCCAGCAACCACACTCCTAGGTATTTACAAGGCTGATTTGAAAACCCATGTCCACACAAAACCCGCACACAAATGTTTATTGCAGCTTTATTCATAATTTCCCAAAATTGAAGGCAACAAGGTGTCCTTCATTGAGTGAATAGATAAACTATGGTATATACATACAATAGAAAATTATTCAGCAATAAAAATAGAGCTCCATCAAGCTACAAAAAGACATGAATGAATCTTAATTGCATATTGCTAAGGGATGGAAGCCAGTCTGGAAAGGCTACATACTATATGATTCCAGGTCTAATAAGTGAGGCACAAGGGGGATTTGAGGGTGGTGAAAATTTTCTGTGTGATACTGTAATTTTTAACTAACAACACTGTGCATTTGTCAAAATCTATTGAACTTTACACCACAAAGTGTAAGCTTTAATGCATGCAAATGAAGTAAAATCATTTAGTAAATCAGGGGAATCTCAAGATCGATTGCAAATGTGACAAATCAATCTGACTGTATTACAAATGTGTGATGGGACAACCTCACTAAAGGGAATGGGGAAAATACTGCTGACATAAGTAACCTTGAATATGAGAGGAGTCTGTAAAATTAAATGTAAAAGAAACTCTACATAAGCATAGTACTCTAATTAATAAAGTTGTTCACCATGAGGATACCGGGTAAGAATTCTGATCCTGCCATACACGTATAGTGAACTTGAACAATTAAGTAAGTGGATGGCAGATGGTGAAATTCAGGTTTCTCATTGTTGGAGTGGGTGTATAGAACAGGGAAGAAGCTAGAATGATCCATATGGAAACGGGCCAGTGTTGGAGATGAAAGTATGAACTCAAGCTTAGGTTAATATAGATATGGATGGTCTCCACGTATAGAAAGACTTACAGATGTGAATATACATGAGTTAGTGTATACTTATGTATTGTTTTCATCCTGCCAGCTCAGAGTATCCAGAAGAAACACTCAGGAGCAGGAAGCACACAGATCTTGGTTTCTAATATTATTCTCCACTGAAAGAAACCAGGGCTTCTTGGAAAAATGGCTGATTCCAGTATGGCAGCAAAAAAATTTATAAGATAGGCCTGTAACATCTTGTAGTGCCAGAAGATAATGAAGTGTTCAAACACACACACACGCGCACGATGATAGGGGCATGTCAAATGGACATAGGAACAAACCATCCTGAGACAATTCTTAATGGCCAAAGCTGGGAAAATTTGAGCAACACAATAAATGAAGTAATATTGGATAATACCCCAAAGTATAAAATAAATATCCAAAAGACCATACTTACATAAATACATGATGGAAAAATAAATAAATAAATAGAGGAGAAGAGACAGACGTCCTGTGCATAAAATTCCAAGTAATTTATGTGGATACTCCCCGGGAGATGGGGCATAACTCTCGACTCCTTAAATGTGGTCTGTGCATAGAGATTTCCTACAAAGAGTACAGTATGGAAAGGGAGTGGGGGGAAGAGTAACTATAAGTGATGAAAACTGTCGACCACTTTCTTAGCCAGACGATCAACATCAACATCAACAGTGATAAGTCATATTGATAGTATGAACGCTTGATATGATTTGGTGCCAATGGCATCGTACCTCTATGGTCTGCCTCTCCAAAACATGTAACACCTGTCTAATTGTAAGAAAAACATCAGATAAATCCCAATTGAGGGACATTCTACAAAATACTTGACTAGAACCCCTAAAAACTGTTAATGTCATCAAAAACAAAGTGTGAGAAACCATCACAGCCAAGATGGTTGCCTAAGGAGACACGAATATTAAATGTAATAATAGAATCTTGGATGGGAACTTGCAACAAAAAAGGACATTAGAGAACAAGCAAGGGAGTCTCACGAAAGTATGGATTTTAGTTAATAAAAATGTATCAATGTTGGTTCATTAATTGTAAAAAATGCACCATACTAATAAAATATGTTAATAACCAGAGAAACTGAATATGGGCTAAATAGAGACCCTCTGTACTATCTTCATAGTTTTTCTGTATATTTAAGATTGCTCTAAAAATTAAGTTTATTAAAAATTGACATGTAATGTGTATATGGTTGACTGAAGAGCAAAAACTGAAGAAGTCTCTGACATTTTATCCTTTAAATTGATCAGCTCTGCATACGTTAATCAGCAGATAAATGGATCTGCCGTGGGATGACTTACACAGGAATACACTATTGAAGGTTTCTCTCCAAGTGTGAATTTATCTAAAAGTTTATCCAAAGGACATTTACAATTCTCTTATTAAGAGTATTATCAATTCTACTGAATTATTTTTCAAAGTTTAGAATGAATGAATGGTATTCAAATACTTACTGGGTAAGAATGAAATGCAACAGTGCTGGACCCCTCATCCCCACAAAATACTTCATAATGCTCTGAGATACAAAGGAGAGGATAAAAGTTCTCAGGAGTCAGGTAAGCACCAGACACATGTACCTGTCCCATGTGTGGCTCGGGGGTGCGTGCCTAGGAACAGACTAAGATCTGGCAATTAGGAAAATGCTGCAAAGCAAAACTGTATTTCTAGGTGGAAACCACAATTCACAGCAGGAATAATTACAATAACTCTATTCTTATTAAATATTTCAACCAACTGTGGCTAGAAGACTTTATGCTGGATATTAAACGGGAGCAGGATGGCTGCTTCCATGAAGCCAGGTTGGCTAAAACGCATCTATTATGAAGAGGCAGTATTTAATTTGTACCAGTATGTTTACTCTGAAAACTGTAAGAAACATGATGTCTTTCAAAGTGCCCCATATTTTAACCGTCCAAACACTTGGGAAGGGGCTCACTGCCAGTTTGCCACAGCAGGTGGGTGGAATGTGTGCACACACACAGCCTGCCTTGCTGTCACTCGCCCTGACAGCTGTGCCTCCCTAGGCCTTTACTGTTCCTCTCATCCAAAGGCCCTAGCTCTCTCCAGAGGTGCCCAAAGCAGTTTCCCTGATGTTCAGAGTGACATGGGCCCAGGTGAAGAGACCAGAGTATATGAGGTGGGTGCAGCCCAGTTTGACAGGTGTCAGCTAGGTGGAGGCTGGATCGCTGGTTCCAAGGATAGCTCTGGAAGGGTGTGACGGTTGGAGGTTGACTGTGCCCTGATAATTCTTTTCCTTCTTTTTATTCCTTACTTCTTCACCAGGAGGTAGTCTCTGCAATCAAGTGGCATCAGCTGCCACATGGGCCCTCTCTGGTTTAAGCCTTGAAGCTTCCTCACTGAACCCCACTGATTATCCGCACACTTTGGAGTCTGCACTTGCAACTCTTGATCTTCTCCTTCCCTTTTCCTTCCACTGGAGATAGTAAAAATAGGTTCCTTTAGGGGCCCTTCTGCCCTAGACTCACGCTTCTTCCCTCTGCCTTTCCTGTTGGTAACAGAGAAGACCATATCTGATAAAAGGTCTTTGAATTCTGTG
The DNA here is from genome assembly GCA_023783475.1 of Daubentonia madagascariensis. Taxonomy (NCBI): domain Eukaryota; kingdom Metazoa; phylum Chordata; class Mammalia; order Primates; family Daubentoniidae; genus Daubentonia; species Daubentonia madagascariensis. Next base: position 4,407,440 of record JAKFHU010001066.1, on the reverse strand, counting down.
AGCGCCCCAGGGTTGCTGGAGTGCAGGCACCATGTCTGCCACCCAGGAGGGAGGCATGGGTTGAGAAGGAGATGGAGCAGCACCAGAAGACCCACCTTCGCTGTCTAGCTTTCTCTGCACCCATTACTGATGCTACCTGGGTCTCAAAGGACCTCTGGACTGACCCCTGGGGCTGGGATATGCTCTAAACCACTGATGACTCCACATTCTTGGGCCAGAAGACAGGTGATGGATCAGCCTTTCAGTGCTTGGGGCAGAGGAGAAAATTCTATAACTGGCACAACTTAGTGTGAGTAGGTCCAGCCATCAGAGCATGATCCTAGGAGGAAGAGGCAGGACCACAGTCTTCATCATTCTGCAGGTCCAGGAGCCACTTCCTGCTTACTTGTCTCTCCTATCAAAGGGAGGCAGAGAAACAGCCCTTTCCCCTGATTGAGAGCATGGGCTGTTCTGGTGCAAGGAAGGGGCTCTCTTCTGTAGGGTGTTAACAAAAATATTCCTGGTATTTGTTAAAATGGTAAGGAAGACTTTACTTAAGACTATTGCAGTAGGGAAGAGAGATTGTGTTCAATTCCGAATATAACCAGAACAGTGGGGATTTATAGACAATAAGCAGAGAGAGGGGGTGGAAAAGTACTAAGAAGAAACAAGAGTAGAAGGATTTTTGCCCAACTAACCTAACATGATTCTTGCCAAAGACAGGCCATGGACTTATACTTCAAAGCTGGGAGATGAAGAACTTGATCAGATATCAACATTGATCAAAGGTGAAAGGTGTTCTTGCTAAACCGACTGAAGAGAATTCTAAGACGGGGCCCTGTAGGCCCAGCAAGGACAGCATAGACACTGAAGTCCAAGGTCAAGGCCTAGTTGAGAAGAGTGCACATAAAAATCTCTCTGAAGTTAGGTCAAGGAGAGATTTTATCAAGGTTCACTGCTGACCTTGTCCTTAAGCCATGAGGTTGGTCCGTTGTCCACTGCACAAGCTGTGGTCTTGCCTTCCAGGATGGTAAAGACAGGGCTGCACAGGCCATTGGGACTGGAGGGGAATAGGAAGGTGGCAGGTATGGGCAGGTGAGTGGGGTGCCTTGCAAAGCACCATAAATGACAGGAGACAGGAAGGGAGTGGCCATGCACACAGCTCACTGAGCAGCCCGCATCTCCCCTGACAATTCCCTTCCTCTCCCCAACCCCCAATCATCTCCTGTCTCCCTTCCACCACAGACCCAGCCAGCTTGCTAGTGTCGTCTCCACCAGTGGAGACTGGTGGTGACTCCTCACTGCTTCTTGGCTGCCAAGCCCCTAGAACTGGCTTCTACTCATTTCCCTTCTGTTCTATAATCTGTGCTGCCAGTAACCACAGACAGTCTCATTTTAATTTTGATGGCCCCATTTTATTATGTAAACCACCATTCTTCTGTTAACCTCTGCAACCTAAATGCCAGCTGGTGCATCCCTGCCAGAAAAACTGGCAAAAACCAGAAAACTCTATCTTTTTGTATGTTCTAAATGCTTCTCAAAATGTGTGGGCGTGTCTTGGGCACCTTGGGCTCTCGAGTCATCCTTTATAGGTTCAAATCATCTCATGAGCCTGGCAATACTGGTTTCTGGTCCACATGGTATCAACTCAGAAAAATTCCTCAACTTCTACACAATCACTAAAGCATGACAAAATCTTGCTTACAACAATTGTGTATTTACTAGCCTCACTTAAAAGATTTAGGATATGGGAGAGACAGACAATGAAGTACATCTAGAAACAACAAACACTACTTCAGACTGAACACCAGGCACCCGCATTCTTAAAATATTCTTCAATTAAGTATCATCAGGGATTTTCCCTGTTTCACCCCAATTTAGTTCCTCAGCTTTTAGGAACTAAAGCCATATGGGTGGTTACTCTCAATTAATTTATCTTCCTTTACTTCCTCTCACTTCCTAATTACCCCCTTGTAATTTCAAATTATTTGCAGTGGCTTAAGGGCTACCATTTTGTGTTCCCCAAACACCACAGCCAAACTATGCTACGCACTAGTGTAGGTATGCCCAGAACCTTCATGATCACTCTGTGGAAGAAAACAGGGCCCTCTGCCTTTAAAGAGAATGGTCACTGTAAATAGGCATCCTCTCTTTACACATCCTTCTTGTCTTCCTGAGACAAGAAGAAACATTTGAAAAGTTTGGAGACAATAGGTACAGTTGCAGGATGGGATGGCAGGAGTGGTTCTGATGAAGGCTGCATTCTTCTTTTGTCACCACAAGGAAATTAAAGTCTTTATGTCTTTGAAGACTCTTTAAAATTCTTTTATGTCAAACTCCCCTGATGAAGGTTGGATCCTTCTATTGTCACTACAGGATATTAAAGTCTTTATAAGTCTTTGTAGACTCTTTAAATTTCTTTTATGTCTAACTCCTTTTAAAATTTTAGAAATATACACTTATTGAGGAGCTTTTGCTCAGGCGGTTGAAAATGAAAATTGGCTGTGTGGAGAGAGGAAATACTGTGTGTGAGGGGAGGATTTAATGTGTATCAGGTAGAATCTTATCTTTCTGGCACTGTGACACACACACACACACACACACACATACATGATACATAATATAATATTTATTCCCTCTACTATCCCAATATCATCCCCATTTTCCAGCTGAGAAAAATCTTGATACCACCTTCCAACTCCACCTTCCTGAAATGATGTCCCTATAATAATGCATAATCCACCCGTATTTCTTCCTTTCCCAGCCGTATCCCTTTACGTCAGATTCATGTGTCAGATAAAGAAGAGTGATCATTAGTCAAGAAAATGAAAGCAAAGACAGGGAATGTGGCAAAAACAATTAAACCATAAGATATTTAAGCCAATTATAAAATGAGATCACCTCTGTGTTTAAAATCTGAATATTGGGTATCAAACACTATATACGTGAGCAAAAGAATTACACAAAATGAATAGAATAAAACTATGTGCTATAGTATAGATGTGTAAGTTATGTGCAAAGGTGAAAAAATGAGGCTTGATTTGGTCGGGAAGTAATGTGACAATCCTGCTGAACTGGACGGGAGGCCATGCTGCCTCGGATGACTATGTGGCTTTTGGTATACATAGCTTCTAGGGTGACTTGCACTGATGCCTAACGATACATCCAATCTAATTGAGGTGATTATACTGGATCTCTATCTTTCCATCTGAAAAAGTGGCATTTACCCGATAAAAATCACTCCTCCATTTTTGTAACTTTTCCCTAACAGTCCAGGGAAAGGCTATTTCCTTCCCTGCCTTTCCTGGGGAACTATTGTACCTTCAGTTTCACACCCACTTGAGTATGTCTTGGATAAAGAGATTCAAAGACAATGTCAAGGTTTGTCAAACACCCTCCCTCTTTCTAAAATGTAGGTAGTTGGCAGTCCTCCTCATAGTGGTATATAGTGATGAGTTCCTTTAAAAAAATATGACATAGGCCAAATCATAGTATGATTTTTCACACTTATTCAAAAAGAACTGGGGAAAAATGGGTGTATAAAAGAATAAATGCAGTGACTACATATTGATTCATAAATGGTTGTTAGAGCAAAACAAAAATCAAACAGACAATTCTTGCATTTAAATTAAAATGGAAAGATATAAAATTTTCTATTCTTCCTGAAAATATCCTTATTGTACTGGTAGATATTTTGTGACTTTTAAAGCAACTTATTAACAGAATAATATCCATTTACTTAGCTTCATTATGAAGTAGACCCTGTGCAAATATTGGAAAATATTTCAACAAGGTAATAAAAATTTAGTGGAAAATTCAGTACTTCTTTACCAATTCTTCACTTTAAAAATGTATTTATATCTTCCTAACACAAAGAAATAAGTGTCTGCTAAAATATAAGTCAATTTATCTGAGACGTGATTTATTTTACCTAATATTGGCATTCAGTGTAAAGGATTTTTAGAACACATGTTGCATCTTCAGATAACCAAAGAGTTGACTGGTGATTTTTTTTACTTGCTATCAGAAGCTCCTAGAGTTGTAACATCAATTATGTTGACTGTTTTAGGTCAAAATTCACTGGAATGACTCTGATTTCAAACTAAATGATTTTTTTTTATGGCACAAAACATTGTTTACTTCCCTTTTTCTCATTCTGGTTCACTGTTCACATTCTACATGATGGACCTACCATCTTTATTGGAATGGACACAGTCAGAAAAATCTCTAATGAAAGTGATTACCACATAATTGTGCACAGACAGCTGGCTTGAAAGGGACAATTTTTAATACGTTGAGAAGTACTTGCCTCTTTTATGGCTATAACTTTTATATATTGTATAAAAACGCCATTTTTTATTACTGTGAATAAGCCTTTAAGTAACTGATTCAAGCAATTTTAAGGGCTGTTTTGTATGGATTTTCAAGCTAACTTTTTAAATTTTTTTCAGTTTAATAAGCATATTTCTATACTTCTGTATTTTAATGCCTCATTTCTGTATTTTTACTCATACCTTAGTTTTCTATTAATACCTATTTAGAATCAAGTTTAAAATAAAGTTGAAGAGAAGGAGGACCCAATTTTGAATATATTCATAAAAATGTCAAGGTCAATGGGTAAATGTTTAATATATTGTATAATTCAGAGTACTGCTCTCTTTCATCTTTATATCTAAAAATATATGATCCATGTAGTAGCTACTGATTGAGTCTTGAAAAACAGGTGGAGAGGCCAAGAGGTGGGACCAGTTGATAAATCACTTGATTTATCAAGGGACTACAGTTCTCTACCAAAGTGCAGCAAAGCTAAATATTCACATTTTGAACCTCCTAGCATAAATCCTAGCATACCTTCCTTCAACAGAGACAGCTAGTAATAAATGTTTGGTGAATAAATACAATAATTCAATAACAAGAATAGTTTCTCTTTATTTCTCTAGCAAAATTTTGACTTTTTCCCTGTCTTACACCTTCCTTTCCAACTTTGCTTCTTTATATATTTAATAAAATGAAAGCTGTGGAATTATTAATAACTCGATTCTCAGTGAGAAAAGAAAAATATAAAAAGGGGCTGGTTATAGCTACAGGCATAGGATAGGTAAAATATGTACAATAAATTTAAGCATAAGCTGGTTTTCAGAGTATGAAACGGGCAAAATATGAAAACAATATCGAAGGGCATACAATTCTGACATGACTTAGATTGCACAAATAATGATTTACACATGAGTACCCAAATACCACAGCTTTTAGCACTGTTCTGCTGATCATTTTCTCAACTGAGCCTCACATCTAGGGTCATAGGACGAGAGGTGAACACATTAGAATCCCTGGATAAAATTTACCTTCACCGTGACCCATTTCTTTGAGATGACTGGAAGAAACTACTCCTGTCATAGTAGTGCATATACACAGCATATGCAGCGGGCACAAGTTGCGTTCCCAGACTTGGAAAATTTTGGACCAATTTTCCTTAAAGTCAACACTATGTAATGTCTTAGATCTTCAAATATCATTTGAAGTGATACCTAAATGATGACTGCATGGATGATTAAAAAAGGCAGTACTGTCTAGGAGAGAGAGAAACACAGTCTAAATTGAGAAGCAGCCTTTGACAAAGCCCTGACACATGAAAGAACTTGGTGTGTTCAAAGAATCGAAAGGCAGCCCGTGTGGACAGATCGTACTGGCTCCAAGGAAAGTGTGACAACTCATGTTGGTCAGGTAAGGATGCTTCTAGTCATGTAGACTATGAATTTCATGATTTATAACCAGGATAAAAAATAAATGTTTCACCTGTGCTGTTTTAAGATGTAATTTTAAAAATGCAAAATTAAGAGCAAAAACATAAGGTGAGTGAGGTAATTCTAACAAAAATTGTAAGCCCTTAGCATCATTAAAGTGAGTGACCAAGTCCTAGTTTTTAAATGACCCCCCTTAGGCTATGTGTGATGTACATTTCTAAGTTGAGCGGTTGATGCTAGTCTTAATTAGGAAGCATGCTTTTTCTCTATACTAGTCATTCCAACATGCACTGTGTAGAACACTGATTTTAGATATTGTTTACTGGAGATTCTGGAAGCAATTCCAAAGCCAAATTTTACTCAGTATATGCTGAGTAGAAACTTTAAAAAATCCTTAGTTCTTTAAACATGGAAATATGTATTGTGCATGAACAATTACACAATGTATATGGCCACTGAGTTTGTTTTTTTCTTTCCTGAACTACCTTGGAGCATTAGAGTCTCAGGGAACAAAATTTGGTCATTGCTGCTACAGGAGACTCTGCAACAATAAATCTCCCTTGATTCTTGTTAGTCTCTTATGAAATACTGTTTCTTTTATGTATTTTCCATTGAAGTAATTATGAAAGACTTAATCTTAAAGAATACAAAATGAGCAATTTATTCCCTTAGGCAAAGAAGACTAACTAGATGACTTTATTTTGGATTTTATTTGTAGGTGAGGTTTTATACCTGGATTTTGGAAGACCATAATTCAGCCAAAAGCAAATTAGGAATGTAAACAGTCAAAAAAATCTTCTCCAACAACTTTTAGAAGTGCTTCTCTGATCTTAGGTCACCTTAATTTTGGATTGACCAACCTGACATTTACATGAACTGTATCAAATGCCATATTCGTTTGGCCTTATCTCATGGAACCAATTATGGTCTAAAATAATCACCATAAGCACAAAAGAAAAAGTAAACAATTCAAATTCTATCTTGCACACCTGAAATAGAAGGGTGCATTTTAAGTAACTTTTTTGTTTTGGAATGTGTCATACTCACGAGAAGTTGCAAAAGTGTCAGCGTTTCCAAGTAACCTTCACCCAGTTCCCGCAGTGACAATATATAACCACAATATATTGTCAAAACTAGGAATCTGGTGGTGCTACAATACTATTTACTCAGACAAAGACTTTATTTTGATTTTACCAACTTTTACATATATTCCTTTTGTGTGTGTGCATGTGTGTGTGTATGTTGGTGTTAGGAATATCATTTCAGGAAGTGTTTTACAGAGGGAGTTTTCAAAGAAGATAGCTGCTATGAGTAAGCTAATTAGACATCCACTGCTAACAATCTTGACCTCAATTAGGAGAAGGATTCCTAATTAAATCGTTACAGGCTTTTGTGTTAAATGGTAATTGACTGCCTAGAAGTTCTTCACAATTATGTCATATTAACAAGAATGTATTTGCATTTTTAATGCTTTATTGATTTCTAATTCATTACAGAGCTGTTAGTATTATTTTGCCATGTCATTGGAAGCCTTGCAAGTTGTTTTTCAGGGTTCAGAAGCTTAGGGAACAGGTTAGAAAAACAACAAAGTTGGTGATCTGCTCAAGTTGTTTTGTAGACTGCTGCATTTTAGCTACTCCTTCCTGTAATGATCACCATCTCTGTAAATATACAATTGCAGGTAGGAAGATAGAAGACTTAGTAAAATTGGAGACATGTAGTCTAGACCCACTCTCCTTTTCTATTTAAAAAATTCCTACTATCATAAGGCATGATTTCTTTTGGTTCAGGCCTAATTTTCAGGGGCCGCTGTTAGTTGGCTTTGCTAATTTTGTTGCACACACAAAATTTTCAGGTTTCAATATGGTTCTTTTTCTGTTTCAGAATATTAGCAGGGTACAAACGTTTTGGTTACATGAATTGCTTTTGTACAGTTTGAGTCAAAGTTATAAGTGTGTCCATCACCCATATAGCATGCATTGTACTTGTTAGGTGTGAATTTACCCATACCCTCCCCCCCACCTGCTTGATTTCCATTGAATTTTACTACCATATGTGCATATGAGTGTTGATCTATAAGTTTCAATTAGTAGTGAGTACATATGGGTCCATATGGTTTTTGTTCTTCCATTCTTGTGATATGCACTTAAAAGGATGGTCTCCAGTTCTATCCAGGTTGTTACAAAAAGTATTAGTTCACATTTTTTTTTTTATGTCTGAGTAATACTCCATGGTGTGTCTATACCACATTTTATTGATCCACTCATGTATTGATGGGTACTTGGGTTGTTTCCACATCTTTGCAATTGTGAATTGTGCTGCAATAAACATTCGAGTGCAAATGCCTTCTTATAAAATGTCTTTTTTTCCTTTGGGGAAATACCTCGTAGTGGGATTGCTGGATCTAATGGTAGGTCTACTTTTAGTTCTTTGAGATATCTCCATACTATTTTCCATAGAGGTTGTACTAGTGTGCAGTCCCACCGACAGTGTATAAACGTTCCTTTTCCTCTGCATCTGCACCAGCATCTGTTGTTTTTATTTATTTATTTAACATGGATTTATAGTAAGTAATGATTATCTGTGTTCATAGGGAACATATGGAATTTGGCCTCAAATATCATTTTATCCATTAGTTTCTCTAAAAAAATTAACCAGATCTGTTAACAATACTTGTTTTTATTTAATGAGTCATCTCTTGTTCTGGTGTTTCCCAACCCATTGAAAAAAACTATTTTGGCGTGATAAAATCTAGATTTTTTTGGTTTTTTTTTTACCAGTGCCCACCTACTTCACAATCAACCATGAGCCTGAAATGTTTTTTGAACTTATGTTTAATAGGTAATTCTAAACGATGGAATTAATTTCAGAAGTCTAGATGAATTTCAATACATTGGAAATAAGATATGTGTGAGTCATTGTCTCAAATTCAGACTATTTTTGCTAGCAGTAATTAGTGGTGTATTTTCATATTTTAATATGAAAAAAAATCTCAGAAAAAAATACTGTGTCAAAATGTATCTCCTCCAAAAAACAATCCACCATGCACCATATCCTTCCACCTTACTTCCTGCTGTGTTGCACATTACTTCCATATTCAGGGTCTTTTTATGTCTGAGTAATACTCCATGGTATACATATACTACATTTTATTGATCCACTCATGTATTGATGGGCACTTGGGTTGTTTCCACATCTTTGCAATTGTGAATTGTGCTGCTATAAACACTCGAGTGCAAGTGCACTTCATTTTAGGGAGGTTATTTTCACAGGTTATGCATTCAAGAGGTGTCATGAGCATTAGTTGATGTACATGACCCATCCATATATTAGAGTCATCATCTATTAGAAGTCTATAAATCACACTAGTAGAAATTAGATATCTATGTACTAGATCCCATGAACAAATGTAAATGAAACAGTTACTTCAATCTTTTTCCATTAATGTCTCCTAGAAATTTTTTAGATGATGAAGGCTACAATAAAAACAATCATTAGAAAATTTTTTAAAAGAATACCTTTACAAATATGTCACAAAAATATTTATTTGAAATCAGCATTCTTACCAAACATTTTATTTAGTTGAACACACACCTTAAGAATCAAACACAAAGATGAATGCTAATTTTTCTTCTGTTAGCCATATAATATTAAGATAGAAATGATATAATAGCTAACTTAAAAGTTTGCCCAAGATTATGTATTTCAGGTCTCTGATGTTATTTTGGGTAATACAAAATTTTTTCTAATAATTCAGATATAATTAGAAGTGAACAATAATAAAACAAACAGACCAGCAAACATAATTTTTCCAGAAGCCTATCATGGCAACAGGATCCAGAGAATTCAGCTAATGTATGGGTTGATTTTACCTCTTTTCTCCTACAGAAGAACAAAACAGACTGGCTAGAAAAATATTGTTTAAATTTTCATATATTTCATTTTTCTCTTTCATAGTACCAGATACACTATAATTCCTATACAAACTTAAATCCCTAAAAAGTACTTCAAAATATTAAATATTGGCGGTGTAGCATTAATCTACAAAAATACATCAACATTCCTATTAATTAATTCCTACTAATACATTCATGTTCTACTCTTTGTGATCACTTACATAGTAAAACTTCATCCTGAAACTCTTACGATACTATGCCTTATATTAGAAATGGTTCATTTCAATCTTCCTGTGTTCTTGGTCATTCATTGGGAGGATTGAACTATTGCAGATATGATACAGCCGAACCCATAATGGAGTTATAATACGTATGTTAAATATTTCCCATAATAACATGGGTTTTTATATATATATTTCAAATATTTTATATTCTACCATTTTTACCAAATATATGATTATACAGTTAATACCATAAATTTCACATTATAATTTTCAATTGAGTGATTTTATCTTAGGTCTGTCCAAACTGGGGCATCATCAAAGTGTGCCAGGCTCTGTCTGTGGCCTCCTCAGATCTGTTCAGCTGACGTGGTCTTGTCTTTTTGGCTTTTTTGCAGCCAGAAGGGCCCCAGGAACTACTTGTACTATTCCTGTAGTTTCAAATACTATCCCGTCCTAAGCCACAGGTTGTGTAATCTTCCCCGGAAGCAAAGCCTGGACCACAGCCTGACATTTCTTTCATGTTTTCCAACTCTCCAAATCTCTGTACTACAGCTGCATAATTTCTTTGAATTTATTATTCCAATCAGTGCTACTCTTTACACCTATGTCTAATCTTTTATTTTTTCAACTCAACCATTTAGTTTTTAATTTCAGTAATATATTTTTTCAACATATTTTTCCTTCTAAAAAGTTCTTTTTTTTAAAATGTGTTTTATTTAAAAAATTTTAGTGGTTGTCTTAATGTATGTAATATATATTTACAACTAATCTAAGTACACTCTCAAATAACACTGTACTGCTTCGTGGGTAGTACAGATACTTATAAAAGATTATTCTTAATTCCTCCCTCCCGTCTCCCGTAACATTGTTGTAATTTATTTATTTCACTTGTCCTTATGGATCTATGAGATCAATTGAGAATAAGGTAAGATTTTATTTTATTTTCATTTATTATTTCTCCAAATGCTCTTCCTTTCTTTATGTAGGTCTGAGTTTCTTCTTCCTGAAAAAAAAAAAAATTAACATTTTTTTACAGGGTAGGTCTACTGGCAATATATCGCCTCAGTTTCAGTTTGTCTGGGAAAGTCTTTATTTCTCTTTTACTCTTGAAGGATAATTTCACCGGATATAAAATTCCACGTTGGTGTGTTTTGTTGTTGTAGTTTTTATTTCAACACTAAACATGTTAAACTCTGCTCTCTTCTTGCTTGCACAGTTTCTGATAAAAAGCCACTGTACTTCCTGTCACTGTTCCCCTAGAAGTAAGGTAATTTCTTCCTGCCCTCAGCTTCTTTTAAGATTTTAATTTTGTCTTTGGGTTGTTTCAGTTTGAATATGATATATCTAGGTTTAGATTTTTGGTATTTATCCTGCTTAGTGTCCTCTGAGCTTCCTGGATCTTGGTTTGGTGTCTAATTCATTTTGAAAATGTTTTGCCTATTATTACATCAAATATATCATCTGTTCTATCCTTTCTTCTCTGTCTGGTATTCCAGTTACTCACATATTACTCTTTTTGAAATTGTCCCATAGTTCTTGGATATTCTGTTGTGGGGATTTCTTTTTTCCTTTTGCTTTTCAGTTTGGTAAGTTTATGTTGGCATATCTTCAACCTATTGATTCTTTCCTTGACTAGGTTCTATCTAGTTGACTGATGAGCCCATCAAAGGCCGCCTTCATTTTTCCTATAGCACTTTCATTTCGTAGCATTTCACTTTGATTCTTTGAGTTACTATCTCTCTGTTTACGTTACCCACCCATCTGTTCTTGAACGTTGTGTGTTTTTTTTCCACCAGAGCCTAGTTTATAGCTCCAGAGGCTTCTGTTCCGGGTAACCCAATCTTGTTGTGATTCTCCGTATTTGCTTGTGTCTTGAGATTTTGAGGTGACTATTTACCCTGCCACCTCAAACCTCTCCTGTGTCCAACTCAGTTTTTTCATTCTTTTTTCTTTTTGTAGAGACAAAGGTGACAACTTCTAAGCTTTTTATGTGTTAGGTCTGTAATTATAAATCCAAATCTACTCTGCTTTGTCTTTTTGATAACATTTTGTTCCTTTCTTGTGTTTTAATTCACTATTTATGCAAATTTAACATTTATAGATATTTTGTTTCCAATAATTCCATAATCTTTAATTTGTGGGCTCTGATTCTGTTATTTTTTTTTTTAATGGAATCTCTCACTAATGTGACTTTTTTCTCTCATATGTCTTATAATTCTGAATTGTGAGATCATCCTTGGTGGGTCTATCTGGGAAAATCAACTTCTTGGATTGGTGAAATATCTTTCTTTGGTAAATATGTTATTACCTCCTTCAAGGTAGCAGATAGAATATTAACTGTGGACAATTTTAAATTTATTTCTCAGTTTTTCCCAGTTATAACAGTATTGTGAATTCAAACCCCTAAAACATATGAGAGCATGCCTGTGCTTATACATATTTAGGAGTTTTTTTTTTTTCTGTCTACAGCCCAGGTTGAAACAGGCAAAGTCACTTTGTTGCTTCTATTAAATATATTGAAAGGGTAATCATTTGAAATATCTGCTAGGATGTCTCCAAGCATTTAAAATTCAACATGTCTAAATTTAAACTCCTTTTCTTTTCCCTCGAGCCAGCTTGTACTATTACATTTCATATGTTATAGATTATCAGTGCTATAAGATTTCAGAGGAGAAAGATGAAATATTTGGGGAAAATTGTATTGAGGTTAAGGGACTAAAGTTTGAATGTAAGGACATGGTTGTAGGAATCCAAATGGGAAAAAGATATACCAGAGGGCAGGCTGGTGAATGATACTGGTGAAACCTCTAAGGTGGAACCATGCATGGTGTGCTGAGGCCATGGTGAACACAAATCTAAAAGAGAATAGTAAAAATGAATAGTTGAAGTTACATTTTAAAAAATAGATGGAAGCTCACTATGTGGGAACATAAATGACTTAGAAGTATGGGTTTATATTATACGTAAATCTACCCATGGAGTAACCTACAGAAAGCAGAGTTTCCATAAGAAGATATGGATTATTTCATTAAATTTGATCAAGAAGGGCTAACTGGAATATTGAAGAGAGGCCAGTATGGACTTACGGTTATAATTTAGTAAGGTATAATTTGGTGAGACCCTCAGCAAACAACGTCTAATTACAGTAAATTAACATAGTCAAGACTTAGTGAATTAAACATTGTGTTTGCTACAGCCATTTAAAACCATAGGTTGTAAACTGCCTAAAGGAGTTCTTATCAGGCCCTGTATTGGTCTTATAAGTCTCTAAAAAAAGAGACCTAAAAATTAATTACCACTACATAAATATATTTTTAAAAAATTTCTTCACAGCACAATGCCAGGATTCCAATGTAGAATCCTTTGGGTTTGGTTTCTGACTGATGAATTTCTAATGCTTTAGTTATTTGCTATGTTGAAATACTTTCAACAAGGAAGAAAATTGGGTTTTTATAAAATAATTACTAACTCTTGATTCCCTCTCCAAACCCACCCATCTCAAACCTGCATCTCTCCCTTGCTGTCTTCTTAGGGTGTCTCAGACTAAAATCCTTGAGCTTATCTCGACACTGCTGTTTTTCATAAATCCCATGGACTCCTTCAGCAAATCATGAGAGCTCTACCTTCAAAACATATCCAGAATCCAAAGATCTCTCTTGTGCGTGTTTGTAATCACCTGCTAACTAATGTGCATGCTTCTGCCATAATAAAGTCTGTACTCCATGGAGCAACCAGAGTAAGCCTTTATTATTCATTCTGAAGACATCATTTTATTTATTGAGTCAGACCACATCACACCCTGCTCATAACTCTCTGATGAGTTCTCATCTGACTCAGAATAAAATTCAAAGTTCTAAAGCAACATGCTTGCAAGACCCTTTGCAATGTGGCCAAAAAGCAGAATGTCTTGCTTCTTTAGGTCATTTAAGTCTCTTCTCCAGTATCACTTCCTCAGAGTGACTTTCTTTGACCAGGGGATATAAAACTATTAATAAATCATGCCTCCCATCACTCTGTTCCCAACTCTTCATTTCAATGTGCTTTGTTTTTATCCATAGTACTAATCACAATAGTATTTCTACAACCTTATAACATTTGTTAGTTATTTATTAACAGTCTGTTTCCACAGAGCTTGCTGTTATTTCTAAAGCAGCTAGATCACTGCCAGGAACAAAGTAGGTGCTTTATCACTATTTGTTCTTTCATCAAAAGTATTTATTTGATAGTGTTTAGGGCTTAGGATAAAATGTCAAGTCAAATTTACCTATGTTTAATACATTAGCATGTAACAATAAAAATGTGCATTGATATTATAAAGTGATGTGTATAAACAGGGTCTCTGATTCGCTCTAGGGAACTGGGAATCACTTCTCTGAAGACCTGACATCTGTATAGATGTGGGTGTGTGAAAGTTGTTTTGGGTGACAGAGACATTTCAGACTGAGGATCAGCTTGTGCAAAGGCCCAGTGGCAGGACAGAGCAAGGCCCAGTCATGTAACTGGAGAAGCCCAATGCATCTTTTGATCACAGAAAGCGGGGAGACTATGAGAGTAAGCCTGAAATTATGGACAAAACACGAAAGACTGTCTAAACTTTGACAAAAATTATTCTTTATCCCTTGGGCAATTGAGCAATTAGTGCAATTTTAAGTTAGGTGATCAGATTTCTATTATAAGAAAATAATTATGCTTCCAGTGCAGGAAATTCAGAATCTTTTGCAGTAATTCAGAAGGTGGAAATGTGAACTAGGAGATTAATTGTGGTTGTAGAGCTGGAGATAGTTTCCTAGAGATGTTTGGAAGTTAAATTTGGCATGGCTTGGTGACTGATCAGACATGGGGAAAATAGAGAGATATCAAAAACATATCCTAGATTAATGACTTGCTCAAATGTAAGCAAAGTGGTGTTATTCTCTGATTTGAGAAGAAAAGGAAGGCTAGAATACAGGAGTTTGGATTCGCATATTTTTCTCTTGCTTTGGGACTGATATTTAGAGACTGTATTATTGTTCCTGAGGAAACCCTGACTTCCAAATTATGAAAACTACATTAGTAAGAAAGTTGCTCATTATAAGACTATTCCAACATGTGTGAAGGCACCTTAACTGTGCCACAGTCCAGAACTATCCTAACAAATAACTTTATGTCCCTATGACCTTTATTTTCTCCTTGCTATACTGCTAGGGAGTGATTTACTCATGCTTGTTTGCAGGACGAGGTAAAAGAATTTGAACCTAAAAAATATTTTTTAAAGTAATTCTTGTCTCTCAACAATTTAAAGTTTGAAATATGCAATAAATAATACATAAATAATAAAGTAATACATCTTCTAGGAACAGTTCTCTGTAAGAAGCAAGTTTCATGGATTATCTTCATTGCCAATCACCAGAACCTTACATCAGAGGCAAAATATTAGCCATTGAAATATTAACGTCAGTAGAAAAAATTAGAGATGGTTCATCTTTTAATGTCTACAGAGGCTACCTCAGTGTTTTTAAATAAATGAGAAAAATAAACTCAGCTGCACATTTTATTAAATTAAAAATTGATGGTAAGTGTGTTGGACTAATAGAATACTGTTTTACTCAACCATGAAAATATATGTCTATAAGGCAACAATTTGGGTTTGAAATATAAAATATTAAATCATTACTTAGATGCTTTAACAAAATCAAAATATCTGAATAATTGTACATATTTTCACTTTTTATATAAATGACTGCTACTCTATAAAAATAAACAGAATTGTAAATATATCATTATTAGATACTAAATGCTATATATTAATTTTGCATTTTGGTTCAGACTATAATATTGAAGGAAATAAAACCAAAATTTGATCTAATTCAGGAGGAGATAAATAAAAATAACATAGAACCATGCATCTAACCATTTTTCCAATAGTGCAAAGAATTTTCTGAGTTAGAAAGTCATTCAAACGCTCACATAAAAGAAAAATCACAAGTAGCTCCCTTTGAAGTAGATATGACTTGGACTACCTAGAGCTGAAAAGCACATTGCAAAGGAATCTTATTTTTTATGATTGGAAGAAAGTGTTACTGACCATGACTGGGTAATTAGAATTGGAGTGGAACTCTATAAGGAGGAATTATTTAAAAATAGATTGGTTATTCTTGAACAGACATAAGTATATGATAAACCTAAATAAAACATGGGATTATCATCTTTGTGTTTATATAACATTTTTCTTAATATTCTGGAGACAATAGATATAGCAAAATTCCTAGAAAAATATGGAATAATCATTTCATTATTGAACACAATTTGTTTATAAGAAACTTCTGACTAATTTCCAGGGTTGGGTGCTTAAGAATAAAGCTACTATGAACACTTGTGTGCATGTCTTTGTGTGGACATATGTTTTCATTTCTTTTGAGGAAACTTCTGGGAGTTGAATCGTTGGATCATAGGGAAGGTATATGTTTAACTTTTTGAGTCACTCTCAAACTGTTTTCCTAAATGGCTTTTTAATTTTACATCCTGTGCAGCAATATAGGGGAGTTCCACTTGCAACACATACTCACTATCCTTTGGTATTGTCATGAGCAGTGGTATTTCATTGCACTATTAATTTGCACATCCCTGATAACTAATGAGGTTGAGCATCTTTTCATGGGCTTAATTGCAGTTTGTATATTTCATTTTGTAAATTGTGTGTTCAAATATTTTGCCAATTTCTTCCTTCAAATAAACTTTTTTATTTTAGTGTTTTAGATTTACACAAAAGTTGTGAACACAGTACAGCATGTTCTCATAAACACTGCATCTAGTTTCCTCGATTAACATTTTATGTTAGTATGGTGCATTTGTTAAGTTTATTGGACCAATATTGGTAGATACGTTACTATTAACTAAAGTTCATACTTCATTCAGATTTTTTTACTTTTTTGCCTTTTGTACATTTTCTGTCCCAGGATCAATACAGGTGACACATTATTAATATAATATATACATTATATTTAGTAGTCAGGTCTCCTTATGCTACTCTTGGCTGTGACAGTTTCTCAGACTTTTCTTGTTTTTGATAACCTTGGCCGTTTTGAGGTAGTACTGGTCATGGATTGTTTAGAATGTCACTCTACTGGGATTTATCTAATGTGTTTCTAATAATTAGCCTGAGGTGATGGGTTTTGGGGAGGAAGAACACAGGGGTTAACCCATTTTTATCATATCATATCAAGGGTACACAAATCAATGTGACATCACTATTGATGTTAAACTTGATCACTTGGCTGAGGTAGACTTAGTTAGGTTTCTCCACTATAAAATTACTCCCTACTGTTTTCTTTGAAGGGAAGTCACTATGTGCAGCCCACACTTAAGGAGAAGGGATAATGCTTCACTTCCTTGGAGGCAGAGTATCTACATGAAATACTTGGAATTCTTCTGTAGGGCAGGGTTGTCTCTTCTCCTCCACTCATTTACTCAACCATTTATTAAGATCAACATGGATTCAAGAATATTTATTTTGTACTTTGTGTTATAATACAATACTACTTTATTTTTTTGTTCAAATCATCCCATCTTTGGCCATGGGGAACCCTTTCAGTTGACTCCTGTGTCCCTTTGACATATTTTCTCAACATAGGTTTTTTTTTTTTATTCCCCTAGGACTTCTTTACTTTCTGGCACTACAAGATACACCAGACCCACCTTATAAATTTTCTGCCCAGTCCTGTAATTAGTATTTCTCCAAACATCTTGGATCCTTGGATTGGAGGATGGTATTAGAAACCAAGATCTTGGCACTAGGTATCCCTGTTGGTAATATAGTGTCCTTGTTTTAAGACACACCAAGCTGTCAGAGCATGAAAATATGTGTATACATTAAACCATGTGTGTATATATATGTGTACATATCTGTACATACTTCTCTATGCATCCATCTGTATTGATATTAAGCTAAACAGGAGTTCATACTGATGTCTTCAACTCTAATCCATTATCATACAGCTCATTCTAGCCTCTTCCCCTTGATTTCTGAAATATTTCACTCAAACAGTGAGGACTCTGGCACCTATTTTCTGCCATCCATTTACTTAATTATTCCATTCCAGTATACATGTAGAGTGGCTTCAGAATTGATAACCTGTACGCCCTTTGGAAGCAATTTTATCAACCAGAGTACAGTGCTTATATACAGTTTCTTATGCCTTTAGTTCTCTGGGACTCCAATTACATATATGTTGGACCTTTTCATAATATTCTACATCTCTGTCATGGCATGTTTTGTATTTCTATCACTTTCCTTTCCTTGATTCAATCTATCTTGTTTCTGATCTATGCTTTGTATTGTAACCTCTCCTTTTCTGTCACGCATCAGCTGTTATTAAATAAACTTATTGAATTCATAGTTTAATTACATGTTATTTTATTGTTCAGTTCCATAATTTTTATTGTTTTGTTTTTTTCCAATTCTTTCATAATATGCCCTCTTTTTCTGTTTTTTTTCATATATTTCTATAGGTAAGTTTTGATTCCTTCTTTTATAACTCCAATATTTAAATTAATTGAGAGACTTTTTCCCTTTTTTTGTTTGTTTATTTATTTATTTTTTGCTTATGTTCCTGTTGTCCTTTTTGACAAACCTATTAAAGTTTATTGAATGTTATACATTACTTATAAAAAAGTCATAGGGTTTTAGAGTGCTTTATTTTCTTCCAGAGTGAAATGATTCTTTTTTTTTTCCTGGCAGGTAGATATAGTACAGGCACATCCCTTTGATCTAAGCTTTATTAGGGAATTTTTGTCTGATTTCCCCTTAATCCTAGACCAAAAATCTTTTGGAATCTTAGGAAAAATTGGCACTAATTACAAGGGTATTTCCCCTCTGGAGTGCCCAAAAGCTTATACTCTGTTTTCCCAATATCACCTGGCCTCTGCTTAGCTCTTTACGCTCTTAGTTGTAGCATTTTAGTTTGTTTTTTTTTTCTCAGTATCTCACGTGATGCATACACAGCTTGGTGTCAGCAAGTGTCTTTTAGGGGAAACTGCATCCAGAGCAGATATGTTCTCTCATCTCTAGACCTTGTTCCTTTAAGTTCTGGTCACAAAACAGTTCAGAATTCCCACCTTTTTCTCTGCATTCAGTGATAGTGCAACACATCCCAGGCCTTTGATTTCTGCTGGGGTTCATTCCCTGGCTTGCAAATTAGAAAATGGCATGAGGTAAGATCCTGAGGTCAATACAACATTGACCTCAGGGTGCTTCCTTTCTCCCCAGCTCTTCACTACTCAGGTTCTGGCTGTCTTCCTTGCTCTCCAATGCCTTCAACAACTATTTTACTTATTATTTTCAGCTTTGAGAGTTATTCTCAGAAGGAAGTTTAGTCTGATACAGGCTTCCCTGTCAAGAACAGAAGTAAAAGTTTGTCTTGTCGATCTCAGAGTTCAGATGGAAATATTTTATCTTTTCTTGTGAGAAGTTCCAAGTGAAGGGGATGGTTAGTTTTAGAAACAATAATTATTAGAGTTAACTGACACACACAAAAGAACTTTTTAAGTATTGGCTTCAAAAAATATGTAATTCTGAAATTTGCTTTAACCTCTGTCAATATGGTAAAAGAATCCCTAAACTCTTAATTAGCCTCTGAGCGAAAAATTAATTAACCAGTAAGTACAGCCTATGATTTTTAATGTCTGTTTTTCTGGTTAGGAAGGGCTCAAGTCTGGACTTTGTATTTAGCAAGTTAAAAAAAGAGATCTTAAATATGTGGTAAGAGGATTTCCAGGTACACTTTCATTAAAAGGGAAACTATAAAAACTCAGAATCCTAGGAGAAATAATTTTTCTTATTAGGTTTTAAGTGAACAGAGGAAAGGTTTTGATAAATTTGATAAAGTAGGGTAATCTAAATGCTCTGTCTTTATCACATTACTGCTTTATATTTGAATATAAATTTTGAAATCTATGTGATGACCTATGTCAAATTTTACAAAAATTATCACACTTTCTGGATGCTTTCAATATAAAAAAACTGTCACAACAGGATTTGTGATGAGGGTAAAATTTACTGAAATGACTTTTTCTAGCTGTTGCTTCTAACTTTCACATACTTTAGGACAAAGGACAATCAGAACAAAGCATTTATCGAATACCTGCTTTATGTGCATTTTTCCTCCAGGTGTGCAGGGACCTTACAATCTGGTTGGGGAGATGAGAATACCATACTTTAAGGGATGGCAGATTTGTGGGTTAGACATTAATAAAGTTGGAGCATAGTTTCAATTCTACTTTATATTAGCTGTACGATATTGGAATAATCACTTACCATTTCTGGGATACTTTCTATTAGATAAGGAGGTTAGATCAGAAGAGCAGCAAGATTCTTTCAAGGGCTAACATTGTGTTCTGCGATGACAATGTAGCAAATCATTAAAAGCTAAAGTCCTGAACTTGAACTTAAGCTAGGAGTTCAGAGGATAGAAATGATGATGTTAACCAAAACAACAGGGGAGGAAAAGATGACAGGTGTGTGACCAAGGATTTCGGGTGACTGCAAAATATTTAGTGATTAGATTTATGACAAAAGCCAAACTTTAATCTGGTAAGCCCCTTTTAACTGGTAATCATCTTTATCTTTTATTTTATGTGACAACAGTGATGCTAATCTGAGCCACTTTCAATCAGATTGATTAGTTGTTTCATTAAATGGCTTACCGTTTATTATTGGGCTCAGGTATAATGGAAATGCAGGACATGTGTCTCATTTAAAAATAAGCACAGAAGTTATTTTAAGCCACAGTTATTTTCAAGAGTAAAATTCCTAATATTTTAGTTGTAGTTTAGTAAGGGTACTAATGAACTATTTCTAGGACCAATGGATATCACTACTAGCTGGAAAATACAATGCCTTTTTAAATGATTCCTGGATTTGTGAAGAGTTCTAGTTAAATATTCTTTCTACTTGATTTACTGTTGCTGGCCCCAACAATGGTGTGAATCTCCACGTGCAATCAGGTAGAAGCATGTAGAAGGATCTACCAAATGTGGCAAATAATGTTTGCTTCCAGCTGCTACTCATCATTTTCTTTGACAGATTAATCTCATGATTAGAGACTAAAGTAACATTCCCCATGGTGTTGAGATGTGAATTCATGAAAATATATGCCATTGGTAAAACTTTTTAAGTGTGAAACAGCCATTTCCGGTCCTGGGGAAAAATGCACAACATATAATGATATCAATAAAAGAAACAGATGCATGTCATGGATTTAATCCCATATTCCTATAAAACAGAGGGAGTCATGTGGTTGAAGAGAGAAGGTATCAGGTTTTATTTTGATCTCTTTGCTTTCCTACAAGTAAAATGTCCTCAATTAATAAATTAGGAGTATGTTTTGGCTATGCTAAGACCATTTCAACATCACTTGGATGGTAGTTAAAACTCAGAGTCTAAAAAACTTTTTGTTTTATTAATGAGAATCTTCTCTTGGTGATTGTTGCATTATTTTTCAAAATAAATTTTCAGCTGAGTGAGGTGGCTCATGCCTGTAATCTCGGCACTTTGGGAGGCCAAGGCAGGAGGATTGCTTGAGACCAAAAGCTTGAGCCCAGCCTGGGAAACATAGTGAGACCCTGTCTCTACAAAAAAATTTTAAAAATAGCTAGGTGTGGTGGCGTGCACCTGTAGTCCCAGCCACTTGGGAGGCTGAGGTGGGAGGATCCCTTGAGCCTAGGAGTTTGGGGCTGCAGTGAGCTATGATCACATCAGTGCACTCTATCCTGGGTGACAGAGCAAGACTGTCTCTAAAGAAGAAAAAGAAATTTAAAAAATAAAATAAACTTTCACTAATTACAGCCATATTATAGTTCTCGCAAACGTTTTTTACTCTTTCTGCTAGGTTGGTCATTGTTGATTGCAGGGTACTATATCTGGTCTTGTAGTGAAAAATACAAGCAAATGATAGAACGAAGGCAAGATGTGAATTCAATCCTAAATAACAAATTTGGTTCTGTTGATTTGACGGAGAGGAGTGGAAAGAGCTCTCTCTTTGTGGCAAATCAGGAAACCAAGAATCTTGGCTTTTCCAGTAATACAACGTGGGAAGTTCAACAATCCATGTTCTATATCAGAGTCTTAAAATGAGTAAATGGGAAGGATCATCTGCAAGATTTCTCCCAGACACAAATAACTGATGTTTATGTTAGCAAGAACATTACTGTCAGGGCAGAATCTTCAGATAAAAGATGGACTCTACACTAGTAAAGGAAATAAATAGAAAAAGGAAATAAAACACTAAGGAGATTGCTACATGTAAACATAAAATTCTAAAAATAATCACATTTATAAGGTGTATTATACAAAAAATAATAGAATATTTGCACGTTAAAGTTTGATTTTCATCGTACAAATGAGGAATCTGAGTAAAGTGTCTAGTTCAAGATCAGCAAGTATAAAGACTGCAATACTACAATCTAGGATTGGCAATCCCCAGGGAAGATGCTTCCAATGCATCAGGTGCCCAACCTCCCCAGCACCATCTTTTATTGTCTTCACAATTTTAATGTCATCATATGTTTTTGCTTTTTCTTTTATCTGCTGTGGGAGATTATATGTCCCTCTTAATCATGCATTCAGCAAATATTTATGGAGCACATATCAGGCACTACTCCACATAAGAGACAGTTTTCTAGATGATGGGACCTTTTTTTGCCATTAGAAGCACCCAAAACAAAATATTATACCTATAGATAAAATTCGAGGCTTCTCTAGCACTTCTATAGTGTGAGTAAAACATCTTATCAGCTATACTATCTGCTTATATCAGCAAACAAAAACTAAACGTGGACAATGCTGATATTTACATGACTGAAATATCTCCTTCCAAATAGATACAAATTTAAAACAGAAATAATCATCAAGGCAAATCTTTTCAGTTTTTAAAAAAAATTCAGAAAAGTTATTGATCTTAACGATGTGTAGTGAGTATGTACAGAATGAAATTCATCTGCTTAAAGATGAATCCATCATTCTCGGAAACATCTACTTGGCGTAAGTGAAACAAAAACACTTGTACTTTTTTTGTGAGAGTTGCAAATATACTCAGCTCATCTATTTAAATATTTAAATATGTTGTTATAATTATATGCATTTAATTTAAGCTTTGAAGGTCATTAATTACAGATATGATGCTCCAAAGAAATTAATTCTTAATATGCTGCTGTATGACATAAAGAACACCCATGGGTAACATAGATAAATAAAAATAGTAAAATTACTAAAAAGGATGGTTTTAAAGCTTTACATTCAGTGTTTATTTTTCCCCATCCTTAGACTAAATTGATATTTTTACCATCTTTCGGAGATGTCAACTTGACTTCTGTAATATTTGTGTAATGGCTCTGACTGTACAGGAAATAAAAATTGAGTTTTTAAAAAAAATTCTTCTAGCAATAGACAAATACTATGGGTAGTTTTAGGACTACTTGCAATGATTTTACATGAAAAAAAAAATGAAGGACTGCTTGGGAAAATGTATTTAGATGCCCAAACAATTGAAGGCACTTAGTAAATAGACAAAATATGAACAAACAAGCAACAACAAAAACATTGTGAAACAAACTTTGTAAAACAATAAGCAAACCAAACATATTAAATAAATGGATAAAACTTGTTAACATAGGTTTCAAGGGTAAAGTATAAAGAATCACACATGTGTATGGAAAAAAATGTCAAATTTGGTTGTTTTTATGGATAATTATCAGAAGATTAGAGTATAAAATGAAATGATTTTTTAAATCTCTCAGTTGGCAAGTGATTGATGAGAAGCAGAAATTAAACCAAATGCAGTCAATTTGATCATTGGGTCTCCCTCACAAAGAATGTCAGCTGTGATTGACCAATAGCGCAATCTATACCTATGACTTGATTTTCATTTAGATGTGCCTAATGTGTACCTTCAGCTTCTCTTACTGAACCTTATCATATTCAAAAAAACATTCAAGTGACATTTTCATTTTCCAACTGTAAAATACCTCACCAAGGCCTAACATTCATTATAGGTACATTGTTTCTATTTTCTACTTATCCCAAGTAACAATTTTGGCTATTGTTTGGCCACGATAAACCATGGGTCACCATCTTTCCAGCATCCAGTAAAATTTTGCTAACCATTTGCCCAGTTTTCGCTAACCAATTATTTGCCATTTTTTCTTCCAGCTCTGGCTAATATTTTCCTCACTAATTTTTCAGTTACCTCTCAATGACACCTATTTTATATTTTTGTTATGGCAACATCTAGGTACTACTTTCTATACCGGGTTCCTGCATAGCAAACCACTTCAAAACTTAGCAGTTTGAAACAACAATGCTTTGTTTATACTAAGTCTATGGGCCAGTTGGGTAGTTCTCTGGTCTCAGCTGAATTCTCTCATCTGGTTACAGTGACTCCAGGTCAGGTAGGCAGCTCTCCTTCTGGGCTGTGCCTGGCTATGGACTATAGTTCCCCTCCACGTAACCTCTCATCTTCTACAGGGCTAGCTCAGGTCTTTCTTAAGGGGGCAGGGAGTTCTGAGTGAGCCTATAAGAAAGCAACGGGCACACTGTTACTTCCTCTGACTTGTATTTGCCAACACAAGTCATAAGACCAGCCCGGGATCAGGCAATGGGGAAATATCTCTACTTCTCCAGGGGAACAGCTGCAAAATTACATTAAAAAAGGGTGTGGATAAAGGAAGGGGGATTTTTCAGCTACTTTTTCAATCTCTCACAGTAGGAGTGTTTTCCTTCTTTTATTTATCCTTCTCTTTATATATATATGCACCACATGACAGCAAGTGTTCTGTTGGGAATTCAAATGTGAGCATGACAGACAAAAACACCCGCTTCCTTGGAGGCCACATTCTAGTAGGGGAAGCTAGAGGATGAACAAGGAAACCCATCAATAAACAAGATCATTAGAGAACAATTAGTGAGTGCTGCAAAGAAATAAAAACAGGATGGGGTGATAGAGAGAAGACTGCCCTACAGGCCTTGCCTCTGAGCAGAGAACTGAAATAACAGGAAGGAGCGAGCCGAGGAGGGGCTAGCAGGTTCAAAAGCCCTTACGCAGCGCAAAGCTCGCCATAGTACTGCAGGAAGGCCACAGGAAATAACAACCGGAAGAAGAGAGGTAAGGTCAGATCAACATGTTTACCCCAGATTTCCAATGTTCTGAGTTACTTAATTATCTAAGTATAGGACTAAATATGTCACAAAGAGCCCGTATTGACCCTACATTGTAAAAAATTCCTCCTGAATGATCAAATGCACTATGTTTGTAAGTGTTGGTTACTCTACAATTGCTAAGGGTAAATTATACTGAATATATCTAGTTTACTCTATATAGTGTGGCTGTATAGAATGCATGTAATGATTCCTTTTCACACTTTCTACCAAATAACGTGAGAAAAAACCATGACTATAATTTTAATGCCATCTGTAGAAGGTGTTCAGATTTTGTTCTTATTCATGTTTTTAGCATCTCATAAAATATTCTAAGTATGCCTCTTATTTAAATTCTCCTAAACCTAAATCGTAAAACCAAATTAGTTTCCCATGGCAATCTTTATACCTATAGTTTATAATAATAAAATGAACAACAAAAAACAGCAAATTTTCTGATGTTTTTAATGTATAATAACCAAATCGACATCTAGGTTTCTTCAGCCAGGTAAGTCCCCTGTGGCTACCTTTCATAAATCTGCAGTTGCTGTTACATAATTCTCTTTCTTACTTCCTTAGGTCCCCTTGTTAAGCTCTCACCCTCTGCTTTCTGAGCTGAAATAATACCAATGCTCGGGAAATACCACTTTTTGCTTTTTTGTAGAATAATAAAAAAGGTTTCCCATGAAAAAACATAAGATAAGCTAGAGGCTTATTGTATTTTAAATATCTACAAATGTGATATTTGTTGTTTGAGTTAAAAACTGTTGGGAATGTGGAGACATAAAGATAGTTATAAGAATACTCTACTTATACCAGTTTCTTAGGAAATTTTAAAAGTTCATCTCTTTCAAAAGTTGCCAAAAATTTTAAAACCAAATTTGACTCCTTCTACCTGAACAGATTAAACAATCATGACAGCAAACATGAATCTAGTTTGTCTCCCGTCATACCTAACCCCAGAGGTGTAAGTTCTTTTACTACAGAAACTTGGCCGTATTATATATTTGGGTACATTTTGTTTTTACTGGATTCCTGAAAATACTATTTGTATTAACTTAGCTTATTTAGTTCTCCACCTTGGCTACTACTAGAATCACCTGGGCAGTTTTTAAAAGCTATCACTACGCAGAGATTTTCCCTCATCCATTCTGATTTAATTGGTATAAGGTGAGGCTCTTACTATGTTTTAAAGTGATCCCTGGGTCTATTATTCAGCCCAGCTGGAGAACTACTGTGAGTTATTCAATAAATGTTACTTTTATTAAATTGCATTTGATTTTTAAATAATATTAATTTTGTTTCTGAATGTACTGACACATTTTGAATCAACGTTTTGTTCATTGTTCTCATGTGTGTACAGATCATCTTTAAGGACAGTAGGTTACTAAGTTAGGTTATATGAGCTGAACAACCACATGACAAAGACGTAAAGGCGTTATGTGATAGGATTTGCTTGGCATACAAATTGCTTCAACTAATTATATTTTAAGAGTGTAATTAGCAGCCTGGGGAAAAATAAACAAAGATAGCTCTAGCTTCTAGTGTAGCATCTGTAGGCCTTAATTTCTTTGGTTTGGGAAATCTGAATAAATCTGTGACCCTTTGGGATTGGTCAAATCAGATAGTGACATATATTATTATTCAGCACCTTTGAGTTACAATATTAATTAAATGTTACAACTAAAGGACATTCTATGCTAATTAGGATAAATTTATGGTGTGATTTTTTTTTTAACCTACCATCTAGATTATAAACAAGAAGTAACTTTTTTTGGTTTCTATATAGGTCAATGAAACTACATTTTCCATTAAATAGAACAAGGTTTGTCCACACATCACTGAAACATATGCGTGTACACCAATGATAGTTAATTCAAAACTCATGTTGAACTCTGATATTGCTGGTCACTGTGAGCTCATATGATGTGTGCACAGGAAAGCTCATAATACTACAGTTCCTCCAATGTCATTGATTGTAAGATGAAAAATTCTTGTATGTACCACTAAGAAAGAGACAAAGCTGCTGATTAAAGTACAGTGGCCGTTGATAAAAGGTGCTCAGAATTAGAGAAAACAGTAAAATGTGTTGAATATTTACTATGCAACAAGACATTGTATCAAATCCTAAACTTCAAAATATCACACATATTATAATTCCTAATCTATGGATGGGGAAAATTATGTTTAGAGAAGGTAAATTACTTCTTCAAGGTCACATAACAGTAAGTTACTAAGATTCAGGGTCTCATCTTTTAATAACACAGCTCTCTACTAGTTAAAGTCTATTAGAGAAATAACAAACTTGATTTTAAAATCATATGTACTAAGTTTTGCATAGGGTTTCATATCACCTCAAAAGAACAACACTTAGATCAAATTCTGAATTCTTAGAAAGCATCCTGGAGCAGATGGATGTGATTTTTTAGAATACCTAAAAAATTAGGCTTTGCCTGAATATAGTGCTAAACATATAAAGATAGTTTGTCAATTTGCATGGGTACCCAACCTATAATAAGGAATATGAGAATTTTAGAGTGAAAAGAATAATATAAATCATTTAGCCTAGATTTTGAAATGAAGAACTTGGAATCCAGGGAGGTCAATGCACTTGCTGAAGGTCAGAGTGGCAATTCATGGCAGAGATAGTACAGAGCTAATATCTCAGGACCTGCTTTTGACAATGCCATTATTTAGAGTACAAATTATGAATTCTGTAGACATGATAACTCAGTAAAAGGTATTTAGGCAAAGTACAGACACTGCTGGAATTTTTATTCTAGAAAGATTTTGTCATTGGCAATGTGACAACTACTAGGAAGAAGAAGACAAATATCAGATTGTTATATTAGTCGTCTGATTCTCAAGCAATTTTGATGCCCTAGACCACATTTGGCAACATCTAGAGATATTTTTGATTGTCAGAATTAGGGGGAAGTACTACCGAAATCTAGTGGATAGCGGTCAGGTCAAGGATGCAGTTAAACATCCTACAATGAATGTGATGGCATCCCACCCCCACCATACACTTACACACCCCCCCCCAAGTAAATATCTGGCTCAAATCTCAATAGTGCTGAGGTTGGGAAATCCTTCAGTGGTCCAATAAAACATCACTAAGATCTGAACTAGGGTAGTTGCAGTGAGTCTGAGTTCAAGTTTCAATCATTCATTACATATTCATTGTGGATCTACTCTTGCGCCAATGACTGTGATATACTCCTGGGTATGGATGGGGCAGCCCTGTCCTCACCTGGCTCACAGCATAGTCGAGGATATTGATGAGTACTGAGCTAATCAAATAGACTATTAGGAGGATTTTGGTGGTGGAAACACTTGCAGTGATGGGAGTACCTGGATGGTGAGTCTCCTACCAGAGGCTTACGTTCTGTCAGTGGAGAAAGACATTAAAGTTTCCATTATTTAATGTCAATTGATCTATGCAGTGAAAGGTTCTGCCTACCACATACATGGTGCTATGAGATCAAATAATGGGGCTGAGTGTAATTTTTCAGCTTAATGTTCCATTGAAGAAGTAACATTTAAGGTACAATTTTAAGACAAAAATAGGGAGGGGGAGAGTCCTTTAATTTGACAGAACACCATGTGCAAAAATACTGAGTCAGAAGTAGGAGGGAAGGAATTAATTGTAACCAGACGGTAGAAAAAGTTATGGATGGGACAGAGGAACATGAGAAAGTCTGTATGAGCAGGGTCATTCAGGGATTTCAGACCAACCATTGTTTTTAATCCAACCAAGGAGATAAATGCCCTGGAAGTGCTGATTCATAATATAACAATATCCACCAATCATAGTGGAAATCACTAATGATGTAAAAATGAAAACAGTAACTCTAAATGCAGCCATACTTTCTGAATGCTACAGGGATATGACTAGAATTTTGGATTCATTTACCTTCTTGTAGGTCCTATACTGCTCCCCTCCTCGCCCACATGCACATATTCAGGCATATTATTTATTTAAATCTCAATACATTTTTAGAGAAACTATTGCAGTGGCCATGAATTTACTTATTAAAAGTCATCAGAATGAAAGAAATAAAGCATCTCTGAATGTGGCATTTCAATGAATTGTGGCCTTTTCGAAAGACATTTTAAATTTCAAGTGATGCTTTGCAGCTTTTTTTTGTTTTAAAGAAATTACACCAACCGAAATTGAAGCAGGAGCTGAATTTTTTGGGCCAGTCTTGTATTTTCTTCTTAATGAAAATTTGTTTGGGAGCGCAATAGTGTCCTTCTGACTTCATGGTATTTATATGAAAGAACATGCCTTTCCCGGGGGTAGTAATTAAATGACCAGAAAAAATTAAGATGATAGGGAATTAGTGATATACAAGGAGTGTAGCTATTTCTCTTCAAAATGCATTTGTGAGGTTTAATACAGCCACTGTGTGGTAAAATGGTGAATCTGTGTAGTGTTTAAAATATCTTACGCACAATTTACCTGTGACATGATTAAACAGTGAATTAACCATTTACATGTAAAAGCAAAATGGCAAAGAGAAACAAGCACCTGAAATCTAAACAACCCGATGTTGAATCCGCTTAGCCTCTCACTTGCCCTTTGGCCAGGTAGGTTTGTGTGAAAGTTAGATTTAATTGCTGTAGCGTCTACCTGGTTGCTATTTGAAAACTGAATGTTGTTGGAGAAATGATGTATAAAAAACAAAGAGCAAGGCACTGTATGATAATTGTGTCACATAGATAGTGCCATTAGAGGGACATTGTTTTCTTTCAGAGTGATATTCTTATTTTGGATAACTCTTGATAACAACATAATGGTAAGGTCCAGAAATCTCATGTATTTTAATACCTTCTATTTTCCTTGATAATATTCATTCAAATCCAGTGCAAGTGAAAAGGCATACTTATATATTAGGATGTAGAAAAATTGGACATGCCTTCAAACTGATAAATTGTTTCCTGCCTTTAGCATTTTGGTAATTTGAAGTCATTTGAACACTGAGTTGATATATGTATTATTTAAAATAATATTAGTGTGGTTAGGAGCATTTCTTCTTTTTTTAAAAATGGCTTTTAACTCAAAACTTATTAATGATAACTAGGCATGATAACATCAAAATACTTACATTTTTAGTTTTAAGAGAGCTGTACTTAGTGATATGAGTTTAGTGAATATCTCCAAATTTCCCAGAGGACCTAAAAATAGCAGCTTGTCATAATGTCACTTGCAATTTTAATGAGAAAAACAATGGCAGATGATTTTGTTTTCAGGGAACTATATTGGTAAATACAAAAAGCTTGAGTATTTTCTAGGTTATAAATTTGCTTTAAATTTGTTTGTATACTTGGGGTATACATTCTATGGTTTCAAAATTTCCCCTACCAAATTGAATGATTATGGTTCCTTGTTTACAATGGAAGATGAGTTGACCTGCTATTTAAAATGTAAAACAAAATATCAAAGCAGCCAAAGGCATCCTGAACAGACTGGACAAAGGAGTGAGTAATTGACATTAGGCGGAGCAAGCAATTAATTCCATGTTTCATCAAATCACTAAATTCCCCTACTAATTTTTTTTAAGATTTGAAAAAAAATGCATGATAATCAAAAGGTTTCCTTCTTATGTGTTAGGCATGTAAGACAACATCTACTTCTTTAGGATAATTAACATGTTCACATTTAAATCAATTGTTAAAAGCATAAGCTAGTGATGTGAATTAATTAATAATTTAAGAAAATGCATTGAGTGCTTACTATGTCTCAAGTATGTGTACCATATTAGCATATGGGGACATATTAGCAAATAAAACATAGTCACTGCCCTCACAGAGTATGTGGTCTGCTAGTGTGTGTGAGCTGACACCCCTGATTCTAATCTTAGGTTTATCAAGCAGTGACTGTGGGTCAGGGCTGGACACAGAAAAGCTGTCAGGGGCCAAACAGTTCTTGGCAAACAGAAAGGGATTTAGACTATGGTACACAGAAAAACACATGCTGTTACATCGTGACAAATGAAGACAACACAACAGCCAAACGATGTGCCCTTGGAACAAAGTTAAGTGTGAGCATTTGCTTTTGCTCAGCACCTTCTGCTTCTAAAGATCCCCAGGAGACTGCAAAACTGGGGGGAAGTGAGAAGTCACATGGAATGGGGTCGCAGCCCAGGTCTCCAGTGTTCATCACCAGGCCCCATCAAGGCAAAAACTAAACTGGACGGCCTGTGACCCAGCTCAGTCCCGGCAATCTGATTTTGACATATGCTGTGGGAGATATTGCAATAGTGAGAAGGCTACCTGCGGAATTCTGATAAGAACTGGGGCTCAGCAGAGTTGCTTTGGAGGAGGCTTTGTACCCCTGCCCACAGGCATCCCCAGATGTGCCGTCACCCTTTCCCCCTTCAGCCTGAGCGGCGCCTTTTTGGCTTATAATCCAATGTACTAATGAAGGTGACTTTTCTGCTTTAAAAGTATGAAAACCAAGGGATGGGATAATTAGCCAATTGCTTAATCCTTTAGTACATATTAATAGTAAATTATATGCACACACACGTATATAGTAGGAAATAGAAATGAAGTCATTTTGGCTCTTGGGTGGCTGCTGCCATTGCCTTCTTTCCCAAAGACACCAGGTCCACCACTTGCTAGATGTGTTCACTTAGCCAAGTTTTCTAACCCGTTGAAGGCTCAGTTACCTCTACAAAATGGGAGTAATAATGGTACCTGTCTCCTAGGATGCTTGAGAGAATTAACCAAGTCAATATATAAAGTTGACTTGCTTAGAACATAGCCTGGCACACAGTAAGCACCCAATCAGTATCATATCTTCCTTATGTGACCAAAGGCATGTGTTGCATCAAGGAAGACTGGTATTGTTAAAAGACGGAGGGGGAAAAAACCAGGATCCATATTCTGCTTTGTCTTTGAACTGAGATTTTTAAGTCTGGTGTAATATCATAGCTTTTGACAGATGGATAAACTTTGTTGGCAATAAAAGGGTGTACTAAATTCCAAACTTTAATTTTTACATTTGAAGAGCTAAGCCAGGGTGATTCAGAGTATAGGGTTTCACCGTGAGTGATAACGTAGGGTAGACAGGTTGTAGAAGAAGTCTCTGCCATTCAGGAAAAGAAAGGAAAGAGCCTTCTGTTGATGGAACTAATGGTGGCATAACTAGGTCCAGTGCCTGGATCTGGACCTGGAGGGGGGACCCAGCACAATCCATGCCCATGGGACTTGGTCAAGGGGGGATATGAGTAACTGTACCAGAACCCCCCAATGAGGGCACCCCCTCCATATCATCCTCCAGATGGCATGGAAGCCATACAAAGCACAGGGTGAAGGCTGTCTCTGGGAAAAGGTCCTGAAATAGTGCCCTGGGTTCAAGCCCCCCTAGATGGCATTGCCAAGCACAGCACCTGGGGTTCCCATATGCTTTGTGCAGTACACCAAGGTACACACTCAGCTAGTGGCCTGTGGAGGCCTCAGAGTAGGACAGGAGACTGCAGAGAGTTGGGGACCTTTTCACTGGAGGCAAATGGCTAGGAACAGCAGTGGGTACCGACACCATCAATAGCCACCCCACCCCCCAATCAATAGCAGGCAAGATTAGCCACTCTCAGACAGACCCCCAGGAACTTCACCAGGCCGTTCATTCACTGTAGAGGAGCAACCAGAGGGAACAGAGAATGACTTCATACACATCACTGGGATTTGCTAGTCCCTTTCTTTATGCAGAAACTCTCTTGGGAATAAGAAGAGGGGAGGAAAGAAAGACAGAAACACGGATTATAAAGAAACAGCTGTGAAAGGGGATTTAAACTTTTCTGGCACTTTTTCCAATGAACCAGAGTTAAACAGAAAGAAATGATCTTGAACTGGAAGAAACTATTGCCTTGAGTTGGTTCATTTTTTATCATTTTGTGGGATTCCCATCCCTGTGCTATGAGTTGCTACCAGCAAGAGTTGGGGTCCAGAGCGAGTTACAGAACATTTTAAAAAACCTGCTTTTGTTGATCATTTCACTTTGAATAGGATTAAAATCTGATATCTGGATAAAACATAACCCTCAGGTTTTGCATTATTTATGTCTTAGTAATGAAGTCACCACCTTCTCCCTTCCCCGTGTTTGTGGAGTCCCTGTGGACACCCTCAGGGTGGTCACTGCAATTTGAAGTTTCTGCCTAACACCCAAAGTCCTGCACAAAGCCACACTGTCCTCTAATGGGGACTCTAGTTTTGTCTCATTTTGCTTTCTACAGGGTGACTACTACTTAGTGAAAGCTGACAATGAGTCTCAAACCATTCCTTGTCTGTATTTTCTCTCTGAGTCATTAGTCATTTGTTACGAAAATCCAGGTTCCCTTGAGTAACTTCCCCTTGGGTGTTACAGTGAGTGTTATAGAACTTTTAGAATTGGAAAGAACCTTAGATTCTAGTCTGATTTTAAACATAAGCTGAGGCCCAGGTGCGCTAAGTGACTTGAGGGAGGTCAGATAGTAAATGGCACAGCTGAACCTCCAAAAGCCCTCCTGGCTCCAGCCCAGAGCCCTAAGACATACGCTTTGGGGTACACCATTGGAGGTGGCCTAAAAACGTACCAGGGCAAGCTTTCAGATCCCCTGATTGGTTCAACATTCCATTTATAGACTGCCATTATAGAGGAATTACCTGAGAATATCAAGCTCATAGGCCAGCTCCTACGGAAAAGAGATTTTGACCAGAATTAGCCACATTTTCTGAGTGCCTGCTTTCCTGGAAAAACAACCACTAATTATCAATGTGAGTAAAGAGTTTACTCAATTTGGGGCCCTGATGAAAATGAGAGGAATTTGGTTTAGGTTTTATTCTGAAAAGGGAAAGTAATTTGACTCATAGGTTCACAAAAAGCAAACCTTCTTGCAGAAGGAAAAGTACTTCCAGTTGAGAATGCCTAGGTTTTATTGGAGTTCAGTGAAAGTAGATGCTATTCATGTAAGAGGTTAATGTCTGCCACAGTCCGGGTATTTCGCAATGACTTTCTTCACAGCATGTTCATTTTAAGAGTAAAGAGGTCTTTACGGTTAGTGGAAGTTTAATGAGGATTACAATGGCCCCCCAGATGCTTACAACAGCCATTTAAATAACCCACAACCTCTATGTGTATCATGAGAAGGAACTTGCCAATTTTAGGTATTACAAACATTCTTCTGAAAAACTTCACAGTTTCCACAGGCTTTTTCAATAATTTCCTTCTGTATTCTGTAATTTGTAAATTGCAGAGTATGTGTTACTAAGGAAATGGCCTCTGGTTGTTACTTGGACACATGAAAGATAAGCCCTGGGCTCTCTTTCATATATGTATGTATGCATATATGTCCCAACTGTAAGCAAGATCGTGGAATATTTTTCTTTCTGTGTGTTATTTCACTTGGCATAATGTCCTCCGTGTCTATTCATATTATGGCAAATGGCAAGATTTCCTCCTTTTTTGAGGCTGAAAAATATTCCATCATATGTATATATACACACCCACTATATAACATATAGGATATATTTTCTATATCACATTTCCTTTATCCATTAATCCACTGTTGGACATTTAGATTGTTTACATACCTTGGCTATTATGAATAGTACTGCAATGAGCGTGGGAGTGCAGGTATCTTTATGAGGTTGTGATTTCATCTCCTTTGGGTATATACCCAGAAGAAAGATTGCTGGGTCACATGGTAGTAGTTCTACTTTTTAATTTCTTTAGGAACTTCAATACGGTTTTCCATAATGGCTGCAGAAATCTACATTTCCACCAAGAGTGTACTTGAGTCCCCTTTCCTCCACAGCCTTGACAACACTTACCTCTTTTCTTTTGATAATAGCCATCCTTCAGAGTGGCTTATGAGGTGATATCTCATAGGGGTTTTAATTTGCATTTTCCTTATGATTAGTGATGTTGAGCACCTTTACATATATCTGTTGACCATTTTTATGTCATCTTTGGGGAAATGTCTGTTCAGGTTGTTTGTCCAGTTTTTAAATGGAGTTATTTGTTTTTCTGCTATTGCGTTGAAAGGGTTCTTTATAAATTTTGGATATTAACCCCTTATCAGATATGTGGTTTACAATTATTATTTCCCAGTTCATAAGTTGCCTTTTCACTTTGTCAATTGCTTCCTTTCCTGTGCAGAAGCTTTTTAGTTTGATATAGTACCATTTATTTATTTTTGTTTTTCTAGCCTGAGCTTTTGGTGTGATATCTAAAACACCACTGCCAAGGAGATTTTCCCCTATGTTCTTTCTAGGAGTTTTGTGGTGTCAGGTCTTACAGTTAGGTCTTTTATGCATTTGCAGTTGATTTTTGTGTATGGTATAAGATTAGGGTCCAATTTCATTCTTTTGCATGCAGAAATCCAGTTTTCCCAGCACCATTTGTTGCAGAGACTATCCTTCTCCCATTGCGTCCTCGTGCTGCCCTTGTCAAAAATCAGTTGTCCATATATGTTTGGATTTATTTCTAGGCTCTTTCTTCTGTTTTGTTGGTCTATGTTTCTGTTTTTATGCCAGTACTATACTGTTTGGATTACTGTCATTTTGTAATACAATTTTAAATCAGGAAATGCAATGCCTCCAACTTTTACTTTCTCAGTATTGCTTTGGCTATTCAGGGTTTTTTGTGGTTTCGTACAGATTTTAGAATTTTTTTCTGTGAAGAATGCCATTGGAATTTTGTAGGGATTGTGTTAAATCTGTATGTTGCTTTGAGTAGTATGGACATTTTAACAATATTAATTCTTCCCATGTGTGAATATGGGATATCTTTCCATTTATTTATGTCTTATTTAATTTCTTTCATTAGTGTTTTATAGTTTTCAGGATACAAATCCCTAATTTGTATTGTATTAAGGATTTTTGTTAAATAAGTAGACTTTTGCTGTTCTTGTCACATACAAAAAATAACTATGTGAGATGAAATGGTAATCTGCTTCACTATAGTAACTATTGTATTATCTATGTGTATACTATAACGTGGTGTTATAACTTCAGATATACGCAAAATTTACTTCTAAAAAGATAAGCTCTGGGGGTAGACCTCTATAAGCAAATAACTTGCTGTACTGTTTATCCCCAAATATCTTCTTCTGTTATACATTTTGGCTATAAGAAATTTCGAGTAGGTATTGAAAAGAAGGCAAATGAGGAATTAAGTAAAAACACAAATGTTTTCTGAAAAATGAATCAAGAGCCTAAAGAATATGTAAGAAGAAGATAAGTGATGTTATTGCAGCTAATAATTTTTAAACTGTAGCTTTCATGTATGTCAGACTCACCTGGAAGGATTGTTGAGACATACTGCTGAGCCACCACCCTTAGAGTTCAGTAGGTCTGGGGTAGGGTGGTGGGGCCCAAGAATTTGCTTTCCTAACGAGTTCCAGGGGATGCTGATGCTGCTGGTCTAGGCACCAGATGTGAGAACCACTGTTTCCAGCATTATTCTAAGCAATTTTTATTGTGGTAAAATATACATAACATAAAATTTATCATTTTAACCATTTTCAAGTGTACAGTTCAGTGACATTGATAATATTTACATGGATGTACAACCATCACCACTATCCATCTCCAGAATTTTTCCATCATCCAAACAAACTCTGTACCCATTTATCAATAAGTCTCCATTCTCTGCTTCCCCCATCCCCTGGAAACCACTGTTCTACTTTCTGCTTCTATGAATTTGATTATTGTATGTATCTCATAAAGTGCAATCATACAATATGTGTTCTTTTGTGGTTGGCTTATTTCACTTTGCATAAAACGTCCTCAAGCTTTATTCATATTGTAGCGTGAATCAGAATTTCCTTCCTCTTTAACGCTGAATAATATTCCATTGTAGATATATGTCACATTTTGTTCATTCATCCCTCAATGGACATTGGGTTGTTTCTATCTTTTGGCTATTATGAATAGTGCTGCTATAAACATGGGTATATAAATATCTGAGTCCTTAATTTAATTCTTTGGGTATATACCCATAAGTAGAATTGCCTATTCTAAACATTTTACATGCATAATTATATTTCAACTTTAGAAAAATTATATTATTATCCCCATTTTATTTATGAGGAAATGGAGATGCCCAGAATTTGCCTAATTTTCCTGAGGTCGCACAGCTGGTAAACAGAGCGTGGATTCCAATGTAGGCAGGCTGGCTCCAGTGCTCAGCTATCCACTGAACTGTCTTCTTCACTTGAAGAAAGCAATTTATTTTTCATGGATAACTCCTATCATTGAGGCAGATATTAACTTTCTACAATAAGAGTGGAAGTAATTACCTTTTAAAAATAATGGCTAGCATGAGATTAATTGATCAAATGAATGTAAGAATTTAGTTTAAAAAATAAAGCAAAATACTCTATCTAGTTTTGTTAATTTATGCACCTCTCCTTTTGATTATTTCTGGGACAAAGTAGGCTAAACTATTTCTGAAATCTGCCATTTAGGGGTCAAACCTATTTCCAGTTGCCCAAACAGTTCAACTCTGAACAGTAGAAATGACAGTGTCACAGTAGAGTGGAATTATCCTTTGAACGATCGAAATAGAAGAATTAGCCCTTTGTCATATATTCAGTTCTCTGCATAATTAAACCAAACTGTCCTTTGAGAAATTCCTGCAGTGGGCTCCACATGCAATTAAGTTACATTATAATGCAGCATGAATCAGAAGCCATGATTGGAATATTGTAGGAAATAGCACAGCGTATATGACACAGCATAACAGACAATATGGCTGAGAAAACCACAGGAGGTCCAGCTTAAGAGACTTGATTCTATTTCTGGAATTCACCCTTTCTCTTGTGTGGACTGCCTCCTTCCATGTCTAAGACTCGGAGGGCTTAGTGCACATCAAGTAGGAGGGATAATGGAGATAGTGCCTTAAATGGTCCAAAGAGGTGAGGGTATCAATTATGGATTTTTTTCATTTTTTAAAAATTTCAATGGATTTAGGGGTATAAGTGGTTTTTGATTACATGATGAATTGTATAGTGGTGATGTCTGAGTTTGTAGTGTACCCATCACCCAAACAGCGTACACTGTACCTGAGAGGTGGTTTTTCTTCCCTCACTGCCCTCCCACCCTCCGCGCTTCTGGGTCTCCATCGTACCACTCTGTGTACTCCTGCGTGCCTGTCTGTGGCTTAGCTCCCACTTATACGTGAGAACATGTGGTACTTTCTTTTACATTTCTGCATTACTTCACTTAGGATAATGGCCAATTATGGATATTTTAAATATATTTTTAAAGGTGCACATTTATCTCCTGGAGTTGTAATCAGAGCGTAGTGAGGGTTAGGACTATTATGTGAAGGCTGAAAAGCATTTCCGTTCTTCAAGCAATATCTCAGATCACGCATGCACATGCTGCTCCTTGCCAACCTCAGTGCTATGAGAATATTGGCAGGTGCACTAATGTGCATCGGTGTGTTGCAATGAAACACAAGCCTTTAGGTAAAAGAGACATAAGAGAGGACGAAAGTATATGAAAAAGACACCTCTCCACTCCTGAGTCTAATTTCTTAGGCAGTAAGTTACTGTAATGACTCCTAGAAATCTAGTGAAGAGAAGGATTTCTGTTACATAAACAATGAAAAGATGGGCACTTTCTCCTGCACTTGGCAATCTTGCAAATATTTGAAGACTGCTAGCAACGATGGTCCCCAACTCCAGTCTCCTATTCTGTTGCTGGCTCT
Organism: Daubentonia madagascariensis; assembly: GCA_023783475.1. NCBI lineage: Eukaryota > Metazoa > Chordata > Mammalia > Primates > Daubentoniidae > Daubentonia > Daubentonia madagascariensis. The sequence goes on along the minus strand of JAKFHU010001066.1, from coordinate 4,368,726 downwards.
TCCAACTGCTCCTTAAATTACCTAACTTTCCATCTTATCTGTGGTCCTCTGGATGAACTCTCATTTGGGGGAGATTCTACCTAACCCCTTTCTTCCTGAAAATAGTCTTTTTTTCCTCTAAATTACCATAAACACAGTTTTACTAGTGCTTTTAGGAGAGATCCTAGGATTGCTATTTGGTGAATTTGGAAATTTGAATAACAAGGGCTCTTAATACATCCCCTTTACTTCCACTTCTACTTAATTATGTTTATCTTTCCATTTCATAGCTTAGCAATAATCAACACAAAGGGAAAATAACAAATTAAGGATATATAGTTTTGTGTCCTTTCTCTTTTTTGAAAATATTAACCTCTACCCTGAGTCAAACCTTTATTTTTCATGTTGATTTTCTTGTATGAAACAAGTTTAAAATTTTTTTTTTTCTTGTATAGAGATACAGTGGTTAAGCCTGGATGCATTCTGGTGGGAGTCTCTGTGATACTATTTCCATAGTTTGAAGTACCTTACTTTTATCAACATTTGACTATATCTTCCTTTCCATATCTAGAGCATGCTCCTTTAATATCCGAGCTGAAAACTCCTCAGATAGTCCTGGTAGGATATATCCTTGTAGCCCATCATGGTGGGTAAGTACATAACATATTCCTATATTAGCTTTCTTTTCCTCCTAGTTTTAATCTCTGCCATGTCTGCCTGCTCCCTGGGATAATGTCACCCCCCAAATCTACCAGTCACAAGTCTTTTCCCAAAAGTTTTTCTTTTGGGAAAGCTGGCAGTAAGATAGCTTGATTCATTATGACTTAATATTTCATTTACCCCCTCTATTAGCTTATAAGTTAGTGCATTCTTCTATTATTCTTTTAGAAATTATGTTAGAGATTGCAGCATGCATTTTGCATTAATTAAAGTCTAATTTAAATTAATACTTTTGCCCTATCCTGGTCAATGCAAGGGCATTAAAGAACTTTTCTGCCTTACTCATGGTCAGTTGGTGTTGAATATTTTATGTTACTTTAAAATTTCACAAAATATTGTGATGTATTGTTCTGTACCATAAATGATCACTTACTTTTACTCACATATTTATCTATTCAGTTGTACTTACTGCTCTTCTGCCCTGAGTTTTATTAAATATTTTCCTTCTGCTGAGGACACTTTTTAGTGTTCCTTTTAGCGAAGGCCTATGATGACAGATGCTCGCAAATTTTTTTTTAATGTTTTACCTCTATTTTCTGCAGGATATTTTACTGGGTATAGAATTCTGTATTGACTGTTACTTTCTCTTAGCATTTTTGAGAAATAATGAGGAATAGTTGTATTTTGGCTTTCATTGTTTCATTTTGAGAAGCCAGCTGTCTTTCTTATTTGTGTTACGAAGGTAATAGTAATACATATTCTTTTTTTCTGGTTGATTTTTAAGATTTACCATTTTCTTTGGCTTTTAGCAGTGTTACATGTGGTTTTCTAGTAATTATCCTGGTTGGGGTTTGTAGCCCTTCTTAAGTTTGTGGTTTAATGTATTTTATTAATTTTGGGAAATTATCTGCCATTATGCTTTTAAGTATAACTTCTGCCCCATTATCTTTCTCCTCTTGTCTGGGACCACAGTTACACATATGTCAGAATTTTATCCATCTCCAGTTTCTCTCAAATTATTTTTAGCATTTAACGTATTTTTTTACTCTCTGCTTTATTCTTTGTATTTTATTCTCACCTGTCAACCTAAACTCTCTCTCAAACTGTGTCTAAACTGCCATTATATTTATCCACTCAGCGATTGTTTTAATTTTGTATGATTTTATCTCTAGAACTTTCATTTTACACTTTGTTGAAGTTTCTAGTTTTCTGCCAAATTCTGTCTTGCCCATTTTAGTACTTCGAACATTTTAATTATTGTTATCTTAAGGTATATATCTGATATTTTCCTTGTTTTTCCTTTGCATTTGTTTTTGTTATATGGTTTTTCTTTGGTTCTTAGTCAAGTCTTTTCTTTTATATCAAGTTATATTTTATTGACTCCTGTATATTTTACATTAAATATAGGATATGAAGATTTATTTATGCTTCCGGCAAACACTGGTTAGGAGTAGATAACCTTAATCTAATTGGGCATTGACTCAATTTTAAATTAGGTGTTTCAGTGTTGGTGAGCACTGGTTTCTGGTTCACCTTGTGTAGAGATTTCAGCGACCCGATAAGAAGCCTGATTGATTCAGCCAGGCCCTTCCTTCCGGATAAATATCAAGTCCCTTGTTGCTTCCTTCTCCCAGTCCCTGGACATTTCTGTTCTTCTTGGTCTCTTAGCAACTGCTTTCAGAATTAGCATCGCCTTGAATACAGAACAGGACCAAATGCCGTAATCACATACCTTGGCTCTTCTCTTTTCCCAGATCTTAGTCCCACAAATACCCACTGCCTTCAAGGGAGCTTTCTAATGTCTTCAAACAGTTTGCTTGTTTGTTTGTGGATTTTTTTCCCCCCCAGCTTATTCCAATAGTTCTTGGGGTGGATGTTGGTCTGACACAAAGTAGTCTGCTATCATCATAAGCTGAGCTCCCTTCCACCGATTTCAAAGGCTAAAAGGGATTTGACAAGGTGTTTAGACACACACTGCTTTATGAAGGGAAGAACTGACTAGCGGGTCTCACCAGCTTCCCTAAATCTTACTCTTTCTCCCCAGACAAAACAACCTGCAGAGTTCATCTAATCTGAGGTAAGATACCTCCAGGATATTGATTCACAGATCAACAAGGTGATAATAGCTTCCATCTTGTCAAACTGTTTGCTGACAATTAAAGCATTATTTGTTTAGAGTAAAAACATTTTTCTTCCAAATGTTAGAGAAAATGTGGATAGTAAAGACAGTAAAAATTTATAATAAGAATCACTAAAGCTACAAAGCAAAAGAATAGATAAAGCATTATGAGATTGTTTGAATGTCTAAAAAAATGAGTAAATATAATAGTAATATTTTCATAGAGTATATTAACTTCTCTTTGCTGAGAAATAGTGTTATTGTATAGAACCAAAGGAATGCTAACCATGATAAATAAACAAAAAATTTAAAAATAAAGCAAGGCCAAAGCCAAACCACACTGGTGCAATGTGAATATTGTTTTAGCTTAGGTTGACTTTGTCGATAAATGATGGTGAATCTTGAATCTTTAACAAAATAAGCAACATGCTGCACTCCAGCCTGGGTGACAACAAGGTCCACTCTCAAAAAAAAAAAAAAAAGGCAACAATTTAAATTTAAGAAATTGTCCTTGTTAAAATTGTGATTGTGGAGAGATTATGGTATCCCTGTATTCATATATTCCTCCACCTCAACATGTCTCTTCCAGATTTTTGCAGGCAAATAAATAAATTGGCAAATGAAAAAGGAAAGGCAGGAAGGAAGGCTTCAGAGTAGGATGGCATAACTCAAGCAATCAGAAGAACCAATGTCATAATCCATCTCATATTATGCCTGGAAGCCCAAGTCATGTGCTAATTCTTTCATATACCAATGAAAAAGATTATTCTAATATATGAGAGATGGTGAAATCGCAACTTTCAATGTGCTCTGTTCAGAAAGTTAGGATTCTAAAGCTGTCTTTACTTCATGGAAGCTGAGAAAAAGACAAAGCTTGGTTAGAAAGAAAGCAAGTGCTCTTTATATGCAAAGACAAGCTACAAAAACTGGTGGTTCAGTTTGATTGATTATGAATTAATAATAACTGCAAAAGGCATGTTGAAGGGACTCTCAGTGACCGTGTTCTCTTTGTTAGATATCAAGAAAATGCACATATCACAAATATACAAACTGATGCTTTTAAAATAAACATATCCATGTAACCATTGTCTTTGTTTAAAAAAAAAAAAAAAGAATATTACCAGAACTATGGAAACCCCTGCTTAGCTCCTCCTGGTTAAAACTTCCAGTTAAAAGTAATTATTATCCAGACTTCTAAGCCCATTGATTAATTTTGAGTGTTTTTGAAATTTTTCTAAATGTACTAACACAGCATCCTCATATTTGTATCTCGCTTCTGCTCAATGTTAAATTGGTGAGATTATCCATAATTTTTCCTTGATGTATCAGTTAAATTATTTCTATTTTTGTGTATTATTCCATTGTACAAATATGCCATAAATTATCCATTCAAAAGTTGGTGAGTATTTGGGGTTTGGGTTGTTACAAATTATGTTGCCATGAATATTATTGTATATCTTTTAATATACATAGTCTATGCATTACTGTTGATTATATACCTACTAGTTGAATTGCTGGGTCATGAAATATGCATAAGTTCACATTTAGCAGACAGGGCCAAAGAATTGTCTAAAGCGCTAACAACCATTTTACCTTTCACAGCAGCATACCAGCTATATTCGCTCACATCCTTTCCAACATATGGCCATCCTTTCAATTTTATCCACTCAAGTTGTCATGTAATTTGCACTTGTGTATGATTAATGATGGAGAGTATCTTCTTATTTACTAATTGGCTTATTGGATCTTCTTATTTGTGAAGTGTGATTTGTTAAAGTTGTTGATCTATTCTGGATATGAATCCTTTGTTATATATTGCAAATAACTTCTCCCACTCTGCTTTGCCTTTCTAATCTCTTCTTGGTGTCTTTTAATGAACAAATATTTTTTAGTGTTCATGAGATTCTATCAAACTTTTCCTACATGATTACTGCTTTTTGCATCTAGTTTGAGAAAATTTTCTGTACTCGAAAACCATGAAAAATGTTTTATGGATTCCAGGTCTCTGTGGAGTTCCTCTCACTTGTCATTATAGTCTTGATATAAATCACAATTTTAAACTTCTTCTAACTGTTTCTACTATTGTTGCTGCTGTTGTTTTCTTGGACCTATTTCTTAGTTCATCTCTTATGTTTTTTATTAAATGCTGTCCTTTTTTTGTGAAAAAAATTATGGGTTCTAGATGATACTATATTCCTCTAGGGAAATTAGTTTTAAATTGTTGCATGTAGTTAATTAGAGCATCATCTTATCCAAACAGGAATTCTCAGATTCAAGAATGGGTTTAGGTTTTTGTAAAACCTGGTCTATTTTCTGGTTACTCTACTTCAGGTCACTTATCAGTATTCCTTACTTCTTAGGGGAACTAGATTCTAGTTTTTTACTTTCCTGTACAGTGAAACTGCAAAACTCTGATTATTTTCTTACACGTTTAGACAAATCTTAGCTTACCCACTCACCCTGTGATCCTTTTCCATTGACAGGCAACTTTGAGATGAAAATTGGAGCAGTCAGGTTCATTTCATACCTCTTCCCTTGCTTTGGGATTTGGCCCCTTGAGTCTTGGCTACTCTGATCCCCAATCTTTGACTCTCCTACCTGTAGAATGTTGAAAACACTGCTTAGCTGTTGGTTTCTGCTCAGCTTTCCTACATCCTACACTATGCTGTTTAACAATCTTCAAATGCCTTGACTAAAAATATAGAATGTTGGGCTCATCTCCATTGTAATTTCCTTCTCTCCAGGTTCTTGGCTCTAGAAGTTCTAACTGCCTTGATAGCTCTGATACCTTCACAAATGTGTGTTTTATTGTATTTGCCTTTTCTAGTGTTCTTGGCATACATTTGGCCAGCTGCAAACTAATCCATCCTTACAGGAAGCAGAAATCTTCAATGGCCACACTCTTGAGTCCAAAAATAAAGCCGTAAAAATGAAAGAACATGATTGATAGGACAAAATTACCATCAATATAAAATATTTAAGTAAATGCATGACCATGTTTCAAATGAGATTATTTGCTAATTTGATAGTCCAAATGACTCACGGGGTTACATTCATTTGGCCCCTCAAGATTCCAACATGTAAGATGTAATTGGGAAAGTACTAGTATATATTTAATGCAATTGAATGTATAATATATTTATTTCACTTAAAATCTAAGAAATAGCATATTCTTGCCACAGAAAGCACTTTCATGATTAGCTCTAGCAGTAGCTGGTATTTATTGTACACAAGCACTTTAATCTGCATTCTCATTAAATACAACTCATGAAATACACAAAAGGATTACTGCTATTGATATTTTTGAGATGAGGAAACAAAGGGAGAAAATAGACTTGTTTAAAGGCACACTGTAGTAGCTGGAGAAGCCAAAATTCCAACTCAAGTGTCTTGGATTCCAAAGCCCAATCTATTGTATATACTATTCAATAAATTTAGCCTGAGTTAGATTTGGAGAGAAAATACTGAGTGTGTATATAAATATAAACAGAATGTTCATATGAAATCGTCTTGTCAAAAAATGCTAGCATTCCTGTTATTGTGTGTACTGACAAAAAGGACAAATAAGCAAATGCTTTCACCTCTACTCATCAGATTCACCTAATTTGTTAGAATTTTTTAATATTTTGAGGTCCCCACTGGGAAAGTCAGCACTGATTGCGTAAGCTTCACTGGGAGCTGCAGCTGTCCCTGCATCCCTGCTTGTTAGTTCAATAATGCAGAAATAAATATGAAGGCTGTGGGGACCCCGGTGATGATAATATTGTTGGACTTTAGGATGTTATTAACAATTTGCAATACAAATGAGTAGTCTGCAGGAGGGGAATCACAGTGTGATCATACCTAATCAATGTAAGAATTAAAAACAGGCTAACATGTGGGGAGGCACAGATGCACATAGCTTTTAGCCTGCCATTAGCCTGATGGTCATTGAATTCAAGGTCAGAATACCTGTGCTCAGATTTATTATTCTTTCCCACCATTTTCACTGAACATGGACAAAGCTAGAAAATCTTTTTGCATGAATGTGGAGAGTCTCCGTTGCATCCACGTTCAACAGAGACTCCTGGGACCACTCACTGGAAATCATACAGACTAAACTAAGATGTATATTAAAATCAGTGCTTATATAGTACATTAATGACCAGAAAACCTTTTGGATGTTTCACCATAACATATTATAATTTATATAATCTTACTTCAGCTCTTTCGGTGTGTTAACTCTCAAAGTATTTAATGTGCTTGCATTCCTGGTGTGTGGTAGCTAGTAGAAATCCTGTCTAAAATGGGAGTTAAGCATTTTTGAACAGTTAGGAAGGCTGGGAATATATAAGGACTTAAAAATATATACAATTCTATCTCCAGAGAATACAGTCTCTGGTGTAAAATGAATGTTGCATTTAGTCAAATTTGTCTTTCTTTCTTGTCCCAGGCAAAGTGATGGTTTCTTGGTGTATAGTTCCAATGAAGCTCTTTCAGAGGGTCTTAAAGTAATATTCTCATTTTATACACATATTAAGATTCAGTGTTCTTTGTTTTGACAACAAAGTTGAAAGGTTACTGAAAAATGACTTAGTGAAAGCAACTAAAATTAATCTTTAAGAATAACCAACAGTCCCACTCTGAATCGTCTTACTTAGTTGCTAGAAAATATTTTTTTATTTTGTAAAATTAAAAGTGACCATTAAGTGGGAATATAGCCAGATCCTTTACTAGAATATCTATAATGAATTTGCTTATGAACAGTAGATCCTTCTTGTGAATATTTAGTCATGACAAAAGGTATCCAGTTACTTAGTGATATCCAGGTACTTGATTGTTTTCCAATTTCGTAGTGCTAGTTTTCTTTATAGACAGTATAATTACCCCAAATCATTAATGGTCTGCAGAAACCCAGGGCTAATATTTTATGTGTAACGCACTTGCCCTATTCTTATCCTATTATCCTAAGATGGGCTTGTATTCAAGTGGGAAGCATGATGGGCTTAATAATACTCTCTAGCCTTTATGGATCATCTATGCATAAAATAATAGGATATAAGAGTATGTATCAAGTCCAGGCTTACGTAGATATATAGCAATTGAATACTAACAAATTCTGATTCTGTTTTTCTAACCATGAATATAGGACAGTAATATCTACTTTACACAATTGTTCTAAGAATAGTGATAATAATATATTTGATTTTTTAAAGAACAGAATGGCATTTAATATAGGGACTTTGGGGTTTACAAATTCAGTGAAGGAGCTGAAGGTACTGGTTCTAGTTTGGGTTGCCTTAACGAGTCCTAGAACAATATACAGTTGGCCCTCAGTATCCATGGGTTTTGCTTTCATGGATTCAACCAACCACAGATCAAAAATATTTGAGGAAAAAAAATGGGTGGTTGCATTTGTACTGAACATTTACAGGATTTTTTTCTTGTCATTATTCCCTAAACAATACAGTAAAACAAATATATACATAGCATTTACATTGCATTAGGTATTATAAGTAATGTAGAGATGATTTACATGGGAGTGCACAGGTTATGTGCAAATACTACACCATTTTATAGAAGGGATTTGGGCATGCTCAGACTTTGGTATCCATGGGTTGTGGGGGAGGGTCCTGGAAACAATCCTCCACAATCCCTTGAGTACCGAGGGATGACTGTATAATGACACTAAGAGTTAATTACTTAAACTTGAGTTTCCATGTGAATCACCTGGCAGGCTTTTTAAAACACAGATTACTGGGTCATGCCACCAGTTTCTTATTCAGTAGGTCTGGGGTAAGATCAGAAATTAGCTTTTCTAGCAAGCTCCCAAGTGATGCTGGTACAGGGACCACATTTTGAGAATTATTGCTCTAGGACCACGACTACTGCCGAGGCTGCAACTAGACCTAGGCTGGAAGCAAGAAGCTGCTGCTGCAACTTTCTCACACGCACAGGCAAGTAGAGAATTGACCAAGGAAACTGCATTCCAGAGAAAGCAGATAAAGAAGGCTCAGCTGCTGCTTGACCTCCAGGAGGCTGCCTGGTGGGCATTGCAAAGCTTCTGCAAGGAAGCTCCGTGTTTCCATGGCCCTGCCGGTCAGTAGCCACCTCTCTCTTCTGCCAGTCTACAAGGGACTCTGAGAAATGTGTTTTTGTTTTCAGCTTTATCAAGTCAAAGGGGAGGATACAATAGAGGTTGGATGACTTATTTCAAAATAACCAGGAGAAGTTATTATTGTAAAAGTGTTGGGAATTTCTCTTCCTTCTGAGTCTTCCAATTTGGCAGGATATAGAAGGCGACATTAACTTATTTTAAATGGCTGCCTGATTTCATCTCCTGTGTTTCTCATTGCTTTTTATTATTTGTTTTGTTTTAATTAATACTTTTATGGCAGAAAAAATGAGACCTGCAGAAAATTTCATGGACATTTCTGTGGATTCTCACATCTCCCTTGATATAGATCATCTGTTGTTAGCACTTTGTCATGCTTGTGTTCTCTGTTCTATCTATTCAGTGTTATTCTTGTGTTTTTGCTGAACATTTGAGAGTAAGTTGCAGAGATCATGGCCCTTCGCCACTAAATAATTCAGCATGTTTTACAAAGAGCAAGGGCAGTTTCTCGCAAAACCACAGAGATATTATCAAATTTAGAAAATTTAATATTGATTCAGTAATGTTATCAATATATTTCTATATTCAAACTTTGCCAATTATCCCAATAGTTATCTATATGATAACTTTTTTCCCCAACCCAAGGACCAATCAGGTCACGTATTACATGTAGTTGCTATTGTCTTTCTCATGTGCTTTGCTTTGGAACAATTCTTCAGACAGTTTTTGTCTTTCATGACATTGACATTTTTGAAGAGCACAGTCTGGTCGTGTTGTGATCTCTCTGTCAGAGTTTAGCTGAATCTTTCTTTACGTTTCAATTCATTTTTTGACAACGTACTAGAGAAATGATATTTTGTTCTTAGCAGATCATGTCGGGAGACATCTTTTGTCACTTTATCCCATTCATGGTAACGCTCTCTTTGATCACTTGGATAGGATGGTGTCCATCAAATTGCTTCATTACAAAGGTACTTTGTTACTTTTGTTATTACTAAGTGCTCTGTGGTGAGATATTTTGAAACTGCTTAAAAGCCCTGTTCTAAAACAAACTTTCCCCTAATTATTTTAACATCCATTGATCATTCTTTCCTGCATCAGTTATTTCCATGATAGTTTCAAAATGGTGGTTTTTCTATAGTCCCATATTGATAGAATTGGCATTCTACTGAAAGAGCAAGCTTTCTCTCTCCTCCCCCTTGTTTGTTTGTTAATATTGTGTAATGCATGAAAGAACCACTTCGTAGAAAGGGGCTCAGTAGATAGAATACTATCTACTTTGTAGATAGTATCCTCACAAATCTTTAAAATATGAACCACGAACACCCATTGGATTTGATGCTATTTCTTTGAAAAATTTGGCACAAGAATCTGTGCCAAGCACAGTTTACTTGAATATTATTGGCACATAATCCTTTCTATTTCTTGGTAAACATTTGATTGGCACATGGAAGGAGTTTTCAATGAGTGCCAGTTCTTGAAACATTTCTGTGGCCTGGTAAGAACAGGACAAAAAAGTAGAAGGGTAGAGGAGTTGTAGTCTGAATCCTTATATTTTTGTTTTTGGGTCTGTATGCCCATAAGAAGAGATGATATCTTGCTTTTCTCAGCCAGAGAACCAACATGTTTATTTTTCCAGTTTTAACCAGTTGACTGTATATTTAAAGTATATATATGCAAATATAAATATATGCTTCTTAAATATATTTAAAATTTCTTTATATTTTTAGATGCTTTGGCCTACAAAGCTTTGCAAAATTTTTTAGCTTTATGAAAATCTTTTGATTGTGACAACTGAATTATTGTATGAGCTATAACTAATAGTTTACATGTCATATATTTTTACATGAATTTAGTTGCCTCCAAAGTCTAGATGTTGCATCTAGAGATACTGGCATCAAATCTCAACTTATTGAATAATGTGCCATGTCTTCAATTTTGCTTATAGAAAATATTTCTCACATATCAGGAAAGTAGGATGAGTGTACAGTATAGTGTATCTTGCCGAAAAGTAACTAATCTATAAATACAAAAGTTTATTTATATATATTTCTAATAAACACATCCAGACTGGATTCTGTTTGGTTTATCAACGAAGATAGATGAAGACATTTTCTGAAATCGGCAGGGTAGATTTTTTAGTTGGTGATTTTTTTGGTTTCTTTTTTTGCTACTTTTGTTTTGTTTTGTTTTTAGATTATATTTTTCCCTAAAGATGATTGTTCTGTGGTCTAGACATTTGCTACATAAGAGTCATCCTTATTTAGCTTTGAAACTTTAATAAAGACATATTGTATGCATGCAGTCTAAAAATAGTGATTCAGCGTGAGAACAAGCTGAATGGAAGAGCAAGACATGAACCAAATCCTGTTTAGAGAGAACCATGGAGACGTGATGACTTGTGTTATGAATACAGACTCCCCGCCAGCCCCTGACTGGCCACTATGTTGATGAGTGTTTCAAGAATTGTTATCCAAGTCAGAGACGACCAAGGGAAAATAAAAAGGAAGGACAAGATTATGTAGCAACTTGTTTTGACAATATTTTTCCTTTCAAGCTACTTGCATGTATTAAGTTCCTTACCGAATACAGAACAATGGAAAGGAGAGGAAAAGGTCAAATTTTAGAGGTGCGCAATTAGAGTGCTTTGTCTGTAATGGGAATGAAATAAAATGTAGAATGATTACCTGGCATGTTTAAATTTCTTAAGTGATGTGAACTACCATTTCATCAAGGTGAGTTCATTATAGTGACTTGAAAAACGGACAGATCGTTTGCCATAGCCACATTAGTCACTCTGCAGAAACTCAGCCAAATTTTCTATTGTGCATAAATGAAGTTGTGATCATAGTGTGTTTGTTATCCACTGAAGGTGACATCCTCTATGTAATCTCAAGATATATATTAATTTGTAACTTAAAACTGCTCATTGCCAAATAAATAAAAAAAAGCAAGTGTTTTGTTTTCCAAGTATAATATTCTGAAACAATAACAATGTTCCTTCAAAATACTGATTGTTAGACACCATTTGATCCCATGGTAATATGTGGATGCTACGGTAATTATAATAATAACAACAGCATATGTTATTAACCATTTTACTATGTACAAGACTCTGTGCTAAGTTTTCTAAACACAGAAATTTATTAATTTCTCCCAACAACTTTTTGAGTTGGGATTTATTTTGCAAATGAGTAAATTTAGGTTCAATAAGGTTAGTTAACATACCCAAGGTCACTTAGGAAAACTAAATTTTTATTTGTGTAACCTCCAAGGTAACTAATAAACATGTGACATTAATAAGCAGTTGTTTCTTCATTTTTCTTACAAGTATTTTATTAACCTATGTATTGAAGATGTCAACATCTAGTTATTAAGTTGCATACAGTCTGGAAAATAAAATGAATGTTTATTTAGAACTTCAGAGTTCAGTAATATGTGATAGTGGTCAAAAGTATCAGTTCTGTCGGCAAAGAAATATCCAGGTGTTTTGTATAAAAAGCTATTAAGTTGTAATATCTGTATAGTTCATTTTTAGCTTCTATGATTTTTCAGACAAATTAAATTCCAGATTGCCTTGCAGCATTCACTTCAAGGGTTTGTCTTTATTTTTTTTTTCATTATACTATTCTTTAAAGTTGATTTGTGCTAATGTCTGTGTAGTACAAATCATTTTAGCAGCTTTCTTTTTATTTTTTTTTAGAGTGTCCTTGGTGATTTTGCTGAGATGTATATAGGAATAAATGTGGCAAAAATCTGTATAACAAGTCATACAAATGTAAATGGAAAGTAAACCGATACTTCTCAAGGAAAGACACAAAACATCTATTTTTGCTCCTCTGTTGTGCAAATCACAATAAAACTTTTGAGGTACTAGGAATGATTTATTTTTTTCACAAAAGAATAATGTTTGGGGTGTGAATATATTTGTATACACATGTTTGTAAGTTTTCACAAACTCTTGTTTCACTTGTGTGAAACGGCTACACTTTCTTTTTCTTGATCAAAAACTTCCTTTGGGGTGTTATTTTGCTTCTATTCCTGAGCTTTTTCACGAATTAAGAAATTAAGACTCTTTCATTTAAATTATGGGGGGAAAGAAAAAGCATGGGCAAACAGGGAATGCTGTCCTCCAAAGACAGAAATGGTGGGGGAGTGGTAGGATAGGTTATTGGTGAAATTTTATTTCAAGCTAATACTGTTTTTTTTTTTTAAATTTGTAGTTCATATTAATTCACTAAGGAAAATGAGACCTTAAAGTGTTTGGGTGGATTTCATAAGATGCCCAAACTCAGTAGTGTGAGAACATTGATGGCATTCAAATCTTCTCTGGAAGAGAAATTTGAATTTCCCCTTCTCTAAAATGAAACAGGGAAAATACATGTCATCTATGGAGGTCTTTTCCACCTCCATCAAACAACGGAGACTCACAGACTTACATTTTAATATTACATCGATGACTTTATAAATGAAAATATGCTCTAGGATATTTTCTTTGTCAGACCTACCCGTAGTCCTCTGTAGAGAATATTACTTGCCCACAGTGCTTAGAAGAGGCATTTCTATTTTTCCTGAGATTCTATCTTCTTCTCCCCAGTCCTGGTCATGGATGATCATATAGGCATGGGCACCTGACCAATGGTAGCCAACTCTTTGCCCTTTGTTTTTGGGTTTCTTTTTTTTTGGTTCTATGAACCTGCTAGGGGGTAACCAAAGCAAACCCACCTACAGAGAAGCAGAGAGTGGAACATATACACAGAAGTGGAAGAAAGAGACCCCAAGGCTTTGGATGGACTGGGCAGGGAGTAGAGCTGCCTCAGTAGTCCCTGTTTCCAGCAATAGACCATCAAGGCCAAGGAAATACTCTGTATTCTATCCTTGGATTCCACAGGTGCTCCTTACCATGAAGATTTTCTTCACTGTATAGAATTTGGGTAGAATTGCAGTCTTCTTTTTAGCAGAACTAAAATGAAACCCTCAAAAATATTTCACTGGTAAGTTTCGTACTCAGTGAACAAAAATCAATTGTAAAATAAATTACAGATTTATTAATTATTTATATATTCAACGCACTTTGATGAAGACCTCATATGTTCTGGGCATTTTCAGAGGGTCTGTGGTTAGAACAATAAACAAAATGGACAAATATATTTGTCCTCATGAAGCTTGCACTCCAATGGGGGAGACAGTTAATAAATGAGAAAAATACACAAAAAGCGAGAGACATTAATGATGTATCTTCTAGAGAAAAATTAATATTAGGGAGAGGACAGGAAAACTAGGGGGAGGTTTTCAATATTTGATAAAGTGTCCAGAGGAGCCTTTAGTCTACAAACTGGCACTGAAGAAGTTGGGTGAGTAAGTCAAGAGGACAGCTTGGGACAGAACAAGGAGAGAACAGGATTTTAGGTGGATGCATGCCCAGCAGGTTTGTAGAACAGTGAGATGATACAGTGGCTAGCTAGAGTGAAGTGAGGAAGGGGAGAGTAGGATAATAGAGATCACAGAAGTAACAGGGAGCCAGATTATGTAGAACTGGTTCCAATTCTTTTAATTAAAAAAAAAAACCCCAGCTTTACTGGCAGCAAGGTACAAGAGATTATGCACAGACTGGTATCATCACCTGCTGCTGAGCCCTCAGAGGTGACATACATGTTCCTTCTTATATGCATTGGAGAAAGCATAGGAAAATAAAAAATGCTGTTGGATTAAATCCTGGTTATGCTATTTACATCATGTGATGATGGGATAATTACTTAACTCTATAGGCCTCAGAGTTTTTGTTAAAATTAATGATAGGGGATTGCATGAAATAGCTTAACTTGTAATATAGGAGTTCATGACTCTTTGACTTATATCAGCATTTATTAATATGGATCTATGGGCTATTAGTCAAGGCTCATTTGGTTACTAAAACAAAAACAAAATTCATTTCAAAACTAACTCATTATAGAATACAAACTATGATAAAGAGAGGGCACAGAACTAATATTCACTAGGTGCTTCATTTGTGTTATGTGCAGGAGGCAAGGGCAGAACTCAGCTTCTCAGGACTCAGTGATTCCCATCTGCACCCTCTGCAAGCTGCCTGCCTTCTCTTTCCTGGATTTTTCTGTGATGTGGGAGGCTCTGTCTTGGGCAGCTTCCGGAACACATCCCCCAGGCTTTAGAATAGAGGTTCCTCTTCTCTTCGCTTCTAATTAGAAGAACCTGGGGCTGTATCACTTGGTTCCCCTTCTGGACAATTCCTAGAAAAACCACATCATTAAAGGTGTGGCGAAGAGTTCCAATTTCTTCACATCCTCGCCAACACTTGTCTTTTGTGTTTTTGATAATGGTCATCTTGACATGTGTGAGGTTATATCTCATTGTAGTTTTGATTTGCATTTTGCTAACAACTAGTGATGTTGATTATCCTTTCTTATCTGTTGGCCATTTGATGTTGTCTTTGGACAAATGTCTATTCAAGTCCTTAGCCCATTTTTAGCCAGGTTATGATGATTATTATTTTGCTATTGAGTTACTGTTGAGTTCCTTATATATTTTTGATATTAGTCCCTTATTAGATTATGGTTTGCAAATATTTTCTTCCACTCTTTAGGTTGCCTTTTCACTCTGTTGTTTTCTTTGAAAAATCCTTAACTTTGATGTGGGTCTAGCAGTCTAATTTTGCTTTTGTTGCTTTTGGTTTCATATCCAAGAAATCATTGCCAAGCCCTTACGGTATGATCCAGCAATTCCGCTTCTGGGTATATATCCAAAAGTATTGACATCAGGATCTTGAAGGGATAGCTGAACTCCCATATTCATTGTCACATTATTCACAACAGCCAAGATATGGAAACCACCTAAATGTCTATCAGATGAATGAATAAAGAAAATGTGGTATATACGCACAACGGAATATTTTTTCAGCCATAGAAAAGAAGAAAATCTTGCCATATGCTATAACATGGTTGAACCTGGAAGACATTACACTTGGTGAAATACGCCAGTCACAGAAGGACAAATACTGTGCGATTCTACTTGTATAAGTTACCTAAATAGTCAAACTCATAGAAACAGAGAGGACAGGAAATGGGAGTTGCTTTTCACAGGATATAAAGCTTCAGTTATGCAAGATAAGTAAGTTCTATTTATCTGCTATACAACATTGTGCCTGTAGTTAACGATATAGATTGTGCCCTTGCAAATTTATTACAGGGTATTTCTCATGTTAAGTGTTCTTACCACAAAAAAGTGGGGTGAAGAGGGGAAGTCCTTCCCTAAAATATAGGAGAGAGGGTGTTCTCTTCAGAGGGGAAGATTCAGTAGTCCCCCCCAAGATGCCCAGTGGATGCCTGAAACCATGAATAGTACCAAAATCTGTTAGGTTTTTTCCTATATATACATACCTACGATTAAGTTTAATCTATAAATTATGCACAGTAAGAGATGAGCAATAAATAATAAAATAGAATAATTATAACAATATACTATAATAAATGTTATGAGAGTGGGGTGTCTCTATCTCTCCCCCTCCTCTTCCCTCAGAATATTTTATTGTACTCGCCCTTCTTGTGATGAATAAGGAACAGAGCAAGACAGCACAAGATTTTATCATGCTACTCAGAGCAGCATGCAATTTAAAACTTATGATTTCTTTATTTCTGGAATTTTCCATTTATTTTTGGACCATAGCAGACCATAATTAACTAAAACTGTCGGGGAGGGGTTCTGTTCATGAAGCAGTATGTATCCAAGCAGATGGGCTTCACAGGATTGTTGTGAATCATCCATAGTTGGATATAATTGTATAATTTTATGTGTATATGTTCAATTTTATGCAGAAATCTTTTTTCCCAAAGGAATTGAGATTTTAAAGTCCCTGGGTTATTTTTTTCTGCATAGAATGGAGACAAACAAAAGATATGGGGAAAAAAGTCTCCTTTGATTCATAGAAATAGAATCTGGAGTTTAGTTCAAACCGATACTTTACCAGTAAGTGCTGATGGGCAGGTAACAATCTTCATCTGGGAAAGGGGCAACAATGTGTAACCTGAAGTCACCCCAGATAACAGGCACTGCCTGTCGTGTATGGTTTAGGAAGCATTTTTGCATTATATTGCTGGTTCCTCGTGACAACCCTGTGAGGGTACCATTAGCTAAACCAAAGCATAAATGTTTATTTTTCTCCATATGAAAAAAAAATTTAGAGTGGTAAGTACACACACTCATATTTTTATTTATTGTGGTATATGGTAAAATTTACACAGAATAAAATTCACACATTTTATATATACAGTTATATGAATTATAACAAATGTGTATAGTCATGTAACATCATCACAATCAAGAAATATAAAATTTGACATCACCCCTCAAGGTTGCTCCATAGTCAGTCTACTATCCTCACTCCCAGCCTCTGATTGACATCAGTCTGATCTCTCTCCCTATTCCCAGAATGTCATGGAGGTGAAAGCAGACAACGTGTAGCCTGAGTCTGGCTTCTTTCACTCAGCATGAGGCCTTTGAGATTTATCTAAGACAGTTGTGTATCAAGATTTCACTCCTACATATTGCTGAGTAGTGTTCGGCTGTTATATGCACCCTAATTTGTCCACTCACCCACTGAGTAACTTTTGAGTTGTTTCCAGTTTTTTGAAATTTATGAATAAAGCTGCAATAAACATTCCTGTAAGGTTTTTATATGGATATGTCTTTTTTTTCTTAGGTGAATACCTAAGTGTGGCATTGCTGGGCCATATGTTTAGTATATGCCAAACTCTTTTATAAGTCAGCTTTATCATTCTGCGTTGCTCCAACCAACAGTATTTGAGAGTTTCAGCTGCTCCATATCTTTGCGGTATTTGGCATTGTCAGGTTTTTTAATAGATTCTTATAATTAGCTGATAACAGAAAATTTGAATTCAAACATAAGCCTTTTGACTCTGGATGGAATAAATGGATAATGAATTTGAAAGTTCTATGTTTACAGAATTATCTAAAGGGTTTTGCATGTAGAATGCGTGGGATCTCATGATAATGGATTATAGATTATTACTCTCATTTATCCAAATACAGGTGGTCAGATTGGAAAGGTCACCATACGGGTTGTATGTGCTGATTTTATTTAATTTTCTGCCTCATGTCAGAGTTGAACTTGTCTTTAACCAGTTTCATTATCATCAGAATTTGGGAAACTTAAGCTTTAAGAATTCAGAAATAGGAAATTTCACTTTGGGCGTAAGTTACCCATCTCATCCTTAGAATAAGGAAGGAAGATGAAGCTTGATGCAGGTTTGTCCTACTTTGGTGATCTTGTACTTAGAAAAGGAGAAACTGAGTACATCTAGCCGGGTTCATCCCTGACCATTTATTGAAGGTCCTCTCTTTTCCAAGCGCTATGAGCATTGCCATGGCAGGAAAGATCGACTTTCTCCTCCCTCTGGTCGCAGATGTGCCCTGGGGAAAACCCTGTTTCACCCACCATGTAGAATTACTCTCGCCCTTTCTAGATTTTCAGGAAAGAGTAATTGATGACCTTTGCCACTGCAGATCTTTCTGTAAGCAAGAACTATTTTGAAATTCCTTGTTAACAGAAATTCTTCTTTGAGAAGTGGAAGATGTATGGTGTAGAATACCAAACAGTTGCTTGAGGAATGAGCTTCTATCATACCTTGTTTCATCCTGCTGCCAGTGATTTTTGTATATGGTCTCTTAGGAGTTTCATGTTATTATATCTTTTTTTCTCTTCCTCCTCCAGATTTTTCTTATTCCCTTGAAGTAGTATCCTCTTCTATCTCAGAATAGATTATAACCATTTCCTAAAACATGCTTGTGTTTCATATGAGAAAATTATTTCAACTAATGATCTATTACCAGGGAGATGCAAGACAATACTAAAAGATGTTTTCATGTGTTTCATATTCTTTTCATTCCAAATGCCTCAGCTCAATATTTGTTGAAATATTGCCACATTGTATTAGTTTTATATTATTTTATATGTGGAGAAATTGTTATTCACATATGCTACGTGAGCTAAGAGGAAATTCAGCCTCTTCTCATTTACTATTTTTTAAATAAATAAACCAAACATTCTTTAAAAGAAGTAACTGCACATATAGTAGAATTTACCAAGGCTTTGGGTTTACATCATGTACCAAAGAGAAAAAAAATACCCAATTTTATATTAGCTGTTGATTTCTGTTTCACTTTTCATACTTTAATCCATTCAACTATCAGGTGTTTCTTAGTGACTTTTCCTCTGACTCAGCTCTTCAATATTTTTTTCCTGTAGAGATTAAATTTCCATCCCTAGTCTACCTTTTTCTTCTCTTCTTCCTCCCTTTTTTTCCCCAAAAGTCCCATTCAAGAGGAGAAAAGTTAAAGAATAATTGTTAAAGTAATAGTCTCTGAAGCAGGAGGTATCTGGTTCTCAGCTCTAATCCTACCGCTTCTAGCTATATACCATTGGGAAAGTTATTTAATATTTCTATGGTTTTCCAATTTGGAAAAGTGGGTTAGTAATTTGCGAATTAAATGAGTTAATACGTAAAGCACATGGTTCACTTCCTGGCACGTGGTCAGTGCCTTGCTAGTGTCAGTTACCAGTTTAAGTCGCGTTTTCATGCAGAGTAATACAGCCCTTCTTATTTTTGCACTCTTAGAGTTCTGTTGACATCTAGGCCCCTAGGTTCTCTTCTTCTACACAAGAAGGCACATTAAATATTTTATAAACAAAAATAGTTTCTTCCAAAGAGAAATCCTGATGTTAGATCATCAAATGTATTTATCACTTTGTTGAGGATCCATGTCCTCCACCTTAGTGGCCCAAATAAATGTCAGTATTTGTTATTTGACCTGGATTTGTGACAGTAGTGAGGGCTAACCCTTAGTGGTAGCTAGCAACTAGAACCAGGTATTGGAATAAATTATTGGTATATCATTTTTTGACATCATTTTAGAGAACAAAATGGGGATCAATATTTCCTGCTCTGTCACATATGTTATGAAGTTTTTGCAAGTCCAAATAATAAAGATTTTAGTAAATTGGAATCATTACAACATCACTGTGGAGTTATATACTGGGATGGTGGAGAAAGAGTGGGCTTTGATGCCAGAGAGTCCTGGGTCTGCATCTCCATCCGCCAGTTCCCAGATGGGTGACCTTTTACCAGTAACATAACCTCTTTGAGTTTTGAATCTCTTCAGAGGGTGATAATACCCATGTAAACATTTATGAAAAGGATTAAAGGAGATGCTGGCATTAGAACCCACAACAAAGTATCCTACACATACATAGCAGGTTCTCATTGAATGTTATTTACTTCCCAGTCCCCACACAGATCGGGGCAAGGAAATTATTCTTTACATATTAACTGGATAATTAGTTCAATTCCTTGATCTGCAACTGATTCTTATGGAGACTAACAGATTTAAGTTAAACCAGGTTCAGGTCCACGTCTTGGGTAGTGAGAAAAGATAGTGGAGAACAGAAGGCGTGAGATGGCTATGCTTCCAGTGGTGCTGCCCAACCTAAGCAGAGGCAGGGTCGAAAGAGAAGGGAGAAAGGACATGTAGATCCACAGCCAAGGTATCAGTGTGGAGAATGGACATGGGCAAAATCAGCTGACTTGATTAGTGTTTGCTGCGTGAAAAATGACCACCAAATCACAGTGGCACACAGAAACAAACATTCATTTTCATGGATCTGCAGGTCAGCTGGGGTATAGCTGCAGCCACTGGGGTGGCTCTGCTCCACATGTCTTCCATCCTTCTTGGATGATAATAACTGTGGCATGTTCCTCTCATGACAAAGGCAGACACACGAAGGGATAGGAGGAAACACATAAGGCCTCTTAAGGCCTAGGCTTGAATTTGTGCAATCTCCCTTCTGCCAACATGTCATAGGCCAAACCTCTTGCTGTAGCTCAGCTGTTACAAAAGTTTGAAAAGTCTTATGCAATCACTACAATGTTCCAGATGCCCCAATAGAGCTTATACATGCTTTTTAATGAGGCTTACTAAAAAAAATGAGGTTCTTTGTAAAATTCATCTTTAGCCTTAAAGTTACTCAGTGCCCAAATTCTCATGCTATAGTCAAGCCATGCACATTTCAAGTCACTTTATTATTGTATTCTCTTTCTCAATGTTATGAATGTTTAAAATGCCCAGAAAGCTGAGACTTTCTGCCCAATCAGTGGCCCTTCCAATCATGTACTCATCAAAAAAAATACAGACTGAATATCCGTAATCCAAAAATCTGAAATTTGAAATGTTCCAAAATCCAAAACTTCTTGAGTGCCACCATGATGTTCAAAGGAAATGCTCCCTGGAGCATTTCAGATTTCAGATTTTTGGATTAGGAATGAACGTTCAAACAGTTAAGTGTATTGAAAATATTATAAAATCTGAAAAAATCAGAAATCTGAAACACTTCTGTTCCCAAGCAGTTTGGATAAGCGTTACTCAACTTGTACATAAGTTTTAAAGAATTCTCTCAGGGTCATATTTGCTATAAACTTGAAAAAAGTTTTTAATCTGGGCATTTGACACTTTAAAATGTGTCTTGACAATATGGATTTATCTTTGCGGCAGGATTTCCAAAATACAAAACATTTGAAACTGGAAAACTAAACTGTTTTCTAAAGCGTCAATTCCTGTCCTCTATCTCTGATTTCTCATCCCAATTATTGGCATTAAAATGATGTGCAATCCACGTTCTGCAAGTATAAATGCAAATGAAACCTCATGAAATTTATCATGGCTCCCTGAACCATGAGTAAATATCTTCTCTCTTTTTGATATTAATATTACAACAAATTAATTGTCAGTCATTTGCCTAAAATATCTTCTCTACATTAATTCATGAGCAATTCATTTTTTCCTCGTCTTTTTTTTTTTTTTTTTTTTAAGCTACTTTTTGTTCCTGGTATTCATTGTAGGTGTAATTGGTGCCCTGCCAGGTCCCCAGGGCACCCCTCCCCCAACCACTCTTGTTTTGGCCACAAGCTCCAGGCATGCCCACCTCCTCCTCTCTGGGTATTGCCCTCAGTTGGGAGCTACCCCTTCCAAGAAGTTAATTCTGTTAATCTTCATCACAATATGGTCTTGATATGTCTTGACATATGGATATGCTGCAGAACGTCACTTTGGTTCGTTATATTCATGACTTCATATTAATCTGTTGAGCAAAATGAAGCAAATACCCTAGATGCATTTGCCATGTCTGGTTTTGACAGTGATTTCAATCAATGTCTGGAAATGTCCTGGTGACAAAGGATTCTGTCTGCTCAAGGGTAAGGACTTGGGTCACTTGACCAGACAAGCCACCTGGACCGGGAGAAGTGCTCGCTGAGTGAGAGGAATCTAAAGTGTGAAGATGATGAGACTCAGCCACAGCTTTGGAATCAACTGGAGCAACAGTGCCCGTTGTTTGTCTCACTCTCCTCTTGTAAATTTCTGTATCTTAAGTACTGTGGCTAACTAGGAGAAGCTGTGCGTGGATGAATTGAACTTCATGGAAGAGGAGGATTGCAGTGGAGCAAGGTGTGCCCTGCTCAGAGCCCTTTAATCATCTCGGGAAGCCTTTTGCTCTGCTACTGTGAATGTTGGCTTCTGAGGGCTTCCAGCTACTCCCCTTCTCTGCAGAGTCACCCTTCAGTGGTGGGTGCCACCTTGCCAGAAATGACATGACCTCCCAGGTGGGGCAATGGCCAATGACTGCCTACATGATATGGGATGTATTAAAGGCCAGGCGCCTTTACTCAAGGTGGGGACAGCTGTGTGACGGTGATTCATGCCCCAAAGCCAGCCACTGTGATGAGGCCAGGCTAGACTGTACCTGAGACCACGTCCTTGCTTGACTCTTTGCTCTTCCCTACCCTGCTGTCTGCACTCGCTGACAGGCTTTTTCTCCAGGGAAACCAAAGTAAGGTACTGCTATGACCTTTCTTTTTTACAAACATCTATTTTTTATAGTATATAAGACCTGCATCCTTTTAATAAACTTTTTCTTTTGGAATAATTTTAGACTTACATAAAAGTTGCACATAAAATTTCCATATACCCTTTACCCAACTTCTCTGAATAACATTGCATGACCATAGTACACTTACTAAATCTAAGAAATTAACGTTGGTACAATCCTATTAGCTAGACTACAGACATTATTTGGATTTTGTCATTTTAAAAATTAATGTTCTCTTTCTGAGTAGACTTCCACCTGGGACTCAAATTATATTTAGTCATCAAGTCTCCATAGGGTCCTCTTGATTCTTCGATTTGCATTGTTTGTTCGAGACCTTGACAATTTTAAAGAGTGCTGGTGAAATATTTTGTAGAATGGTCCTCAGTTTGGACTTCCTGATGTTTTCTCACGATTATACTGGAGTTGTGGGTTTGCTGAGAAAATATTACAGAGGTGAGGTGGCCTGCTCATTGCATCATCTTGCCAGGTACATGACATCAACATGACTTTTCAATTGTAATGTTAATCTTGATCACTGCCAGTTTCCTTCACTGTAATATTTTTTTCTTTACATATTCTACACTTTGGAAACTAGTGATTAAATCTAGCACACACTCAGCAGGAGGGGAATTAAGTTATACCACCTGGAGTAGATGAATCTACATATATTATCTGGAATTCTTTAAAGAAGATGCATCCTTTCTCTCGCATTTATTTATTTATTCAGTCATTTATGTCAATATTGACTCAAATTTTATTTTTTGAGTTATAATAAAATACTGTCATAGTTTATGTTGTTGCTCAAAATTGTCCAGCTTTGGCCATTGGGAGCTCTTTCAGGTTGACTCCTGTGTCCTTTGACATGCCTCATATTTTTCTTCTTCAGCAATTTTTTACTTTTTGGTACTATTAAATGCTCCAGGCTCATTTTGTATTTCCTACCGCAGCCCTAGAATCAGACATTTCTCCAAGGAGCCATAAGAACCATTTTTAAATGTGTTCCAGAAAATGTAATATGCCAAACAAAATTTGTATTTCATAGAGTAAGTTTATTTTTATTTTGGAGTGGGTTTCTGGGAAAATACTTATTACACAGGAAAACATCACATTCTGGCATGTAATTTGCTCTATCAGGTCTCATTTGTTTTTCTGTATGTTTAGTAGTGACTACTTTCTGACTCTTCCACATATACATTATCTTAAGCATTTCTATTGGTCAATAACAAGTAAGTAGAATTTGTGAATTTGTATCATAATTAATCTTGTTTCCTCAAAGTTAGTTAATGGATATTCTTTGTTCAGTTATGGCTTGCAGCTCAAATGGTTAAAAATGAGAAGGATGTAACACTTTCATATGGATCATTCTATGGGAAATTGAGTGACTAGCTCTTGAAGAACTGAGCAGAGAGGTAAGAGATGGACTGGACATCAGGTGGCTCCTCCCTGATCCACAGTGACCCTTACTTGATTCTGAGGGTGGACAAGAGGGGGCCAAGCTTTCCATGCCAGGCACAGAGAATAGGACTGGAACAAAAGGAGAGACCACACCTCTCTTCCCCCTGAGTGCATTTGTTTACTGGCTTTTTGACTCATAACAATTTGATTATGTGTTTAGACAGCTAATTGAAACCATGTGTGGAAAGATGAAAATTCCAGTGGTTTTCGTTTTTATACAGTTTAATGTAAAAAATTTAAGTTGAACATTGAAGGTAATTTTTTTTTCCAATAGAAGACTTCACAATTCATTGAAGACTTTTACCTGTTCTTCGTCCTCTCTGCAGAAATTGCTTCATTGTCAAACTGGCACATTTTCTTAATATATTATGTAAATAAGGGAACTGATCATTTGTTGAGAAGCTTTAGACCGTTGAGAATTTTTGAATATAGCCCCTTGGAATTTCTAAATGCTTGCAGTAATAATCATTGCATATGATGATTTATTTCTAAAACAGGGGCTTACGGCATCATCATTATGGATGCAGAGAAAATGCTCTTGTTAAATTAAAACAAGTCAAAATGCAAAGCTTAATTAGCAGAATATATTTACCAGTAAGGAATAATTAAATACACATTAATCAATTAAAATAAATGTAGCAGTTTTCTGCTCTTTTTATGGTTATATTTATTCTCTTCTATTCCATTAAAATGTCTTCTCTTTATTTTATTCACCACATGCCCCTGGTTTTGCCTTTCTGTCCACTCCTTCTCACTTTTATTTGCTGGCTGCTTCTCTTCGTATGACTTCTGCGTGCTGGTTTGTCCTAAGGTTCTGGGTTCTGTCTTCCTTTCCATCAATACATTCCCTGTAGGAATTAATCAAGTCATAGCTTTAAATATCACCTGTATATTTCCAGCCCTGACCATTACCTCACAGCTGGAGGCTCTTCTATCCAACTGCATATGTGACTTTTCATCTGAATCTCTTTAAGGCATATCAAACTTCTTGCCCTCAGATGTAACTCTTCCCTTCATAATCTTCCCTATCTCATTAAATGGACTCAACATCTACTTCCTCCTTTGGCCACATTTTAGATGTTATTCACATTCTTGTTTTCTATCATCACCTACAGCCAATCTATTGGTATAGCTCCAAAATATTTCTGGAATTATCCATTTATCTAAAGGTATGGTCTTTTGCATCTGATTCTTTCATTGTAACATAATGTTTTTGAAGCTCATTCATACTGTGGCATACATCAGTAGTTCATCTTTGTTGCTGAATAGTATTCTGTTGAATAAATATACTACCCTTGTTTATCCATTCAGTTGGTGGGCATTTAGACTGTTTCCACTTTTTGGCTATTACCAATGATGCTATTATAAACATGTGCATACAAGTGTTCGTGTATAAATACTTTTCCCTTTTATTAGGTAGATTCTTAGGAGTAGAATTCATGGGGCATATAACGTATATTTAACTTTATAAGAAATTACCAAACTGTTCTTCAAAGTGGCTATCCTGTTTTACACCCCCACCAGCAAGGCATGACCTATATTCTCTCCCCAACCCTTGCTATTTTTGCCTGATACCAATCACTTTTGCTTTATAAATTTCAAGTCAGTGAATTCTAATGGAAACCATCATTTCATGTACCATGTGAATGTGAATGTTCTGTGACATTGTGTTTCTACTGAGTTAAGGAATTTTTAAAATGTGATAATTAATGGATAAAAGGAAATTATAAATGGTTAGGTTATAAGCAAGGACAATCATTTCCCTGCTTAGCAGGTCAGCTAAATCTTTCTGATCCGGTGAGGTTTGCTGATCAAATCAAATGAAAATGAACCTGCTTCACTCTTGCAACCACATAAACAGCTAGGTAGGTTTTCCAGTAATTAAATATCCCCTCATTGTGCATACATCCTAGGTAGGGTAGGATTAACCATTGCAGAGAGAAAGTGTAAGATTAAATATCTGAAGCCAGTAATACAAAATAATATCAAAAATTAACACCATTCACCATAGAAAAACTATAGTCCCTAAATAGATTTCATTAGTTTTGGGGGAATAAAGAACTGTGGAATTCTTACTCATAGCAGAAAAATATTGGAATGAAATTATTTGGTAAGTCATTAACTGTAGAACAAAGTAATATTTCAAAATTGTTCTTAAAAAAGTAAAAGATTTTGTAATAAAAAAATCAAGTATAGGTATTATGCATGTAGCATTAACAGACTTCCTGACTTCTTGTCATTGTAAGTGCAATTTTACCTTAATAAAAGTCTGAAAAATAGTTAACTATTCATGTATTAATGAACCAATCAATGCATTTTATATTTTAAGTTAATCATTAGCTTGGATTTGACTTAAGGTCAGTTTATATCCTATAAGAATTAATAGGGTCCTAATTAATTTTCTACTCTAATGTTTAAAATATCTGGAATCTAAAATATCTGACTAAAGGGTAAACCCATTGGATGCTAAACCCTGCTAGGGGATTTGGGAGTCATTGTTTTCTTAGAATGACAGTGAAAAACAAGGATATCTTCCAGAGTCTTCCAATAACCATAACATGCACATATTAATAGGGAAGATGTAAAGTTTCCCATTGCAGGTATAGTGTAAGAGAAGTTAAAAGGTCATTTACTTTATATTTGGGAATATTACACTTACACAAAGTTCAGGAGTATGATATGTGGATATAAGGTAATAAATCATTTTTTGGCATAGGGTAATTAAAGAGATTAATAGTATCCCCTTTCACCTTGATGTTGAAAAGAAAACAAAATGAGTTCCACATCTTCTTTATATTTCCTGTGTATTTCTCTCCTCATCACACTTTATCACCTTCCTATGTACAGTAAATATATATTTTAGGATATAAATGTAACACTTTTTAAAGGCTTACCATATTCTAAAAAGCAAATATTTACATTGATAATATAGTCATAGATTTTTTTCACTAAAATCAATTAACAAAACTCATTTATCATGAGTTTCTAAAGCCCTATAGAAAATTACCATAATTGTAAATATTCAACAAAGTATTATAATATGTAGATAGTTCTTAATTCAACTGAATACCAATGCGACATTTCCAACAGCCCAAACGGTCTCTTAAATAGCCACAGTATCTGCTCCTCTTGTGCAAGTACTTACTATGTTCCCTGGTACTATGCTGAATGCTTTACATTGCCTAATTTAATCCTTCCTACCATTCTATGAATAAGTACATTTACTCACCTTTTACAGGCAAGGCAACAGAGAGTTACTAAGTTTAACTATTTGTTTAAGATCACTTGGTCTGAAAGTGCAGGATCTCAGACTTAAATCTTGGCATGTCTGATTATATAGCTCAACGACAGAACTATTGTGCTCTTCTATCGCCTTCCTAACTCATTGTTGGAAGAGACTGTACATATAGACACTGAAGTCACTTCATATTGTGTCCTCAGGCACAGTGTCCTCAGGCAAGCCAAGGTCACATGGACCTATGCTCTTCCAAAAGACCTGCTGTTGGGACATATTCTTGGGACAGTGCCCAAAAATGGAAGGAAGATGATTCAAAGCGGAAAAGAGAGCAGGCTGAGGACATGTAACTATAAATCAACCAGTATGATTGGAAATTTGGACAGTATATGCTCTGAAAAGTACTTGCATCTTTTGTGTGCTTCTGGTTACAGGTTCCTTTCACTTTCTAATCTATGAGGTCCCGTGTGTATTGGGGCAGTGGATGGCTAAGTCCATGCTACCTCTCAAGTCCAGATCCTAGTGGTTTCAGATTCTACTAATGTTTTTGCACTTCTACCAGAAAAAAACTGCCAGGTGCTGTGAAATATTAAAGATAACTAAACATGAGAAATTTACACTGAGAGATAAATAAAGAGTTTATATACTTCAATCCACTAAATCCCCTGAATCCCCTGATTGAAACTACAACATTCGTGGGGGCTGGAATCCATATATAAATATTTTATCTAAGTTACCTTCAGTAAGCGCATACCTTGTCTGAGGAAGGGTCACGCATGAACACTTTGGATATTGTCCAATGTGTGTATATTAAACAAACAGAGAGTGGTTCATAAGTACATCAGAGTGGTCTGCCAGTCCCCACACATTTGAAGTGTAGTGTAAATGGGCTCATGGAGAGGTTTAATTCTGCATCCACCTTTGTGGCTCACCAGTATCTTTCTGAGAACTGTGATAGACATATTTAATGATGGTAAAACCAGGCTCTGTGAATATCATCATGCATTGTTCATTAAAATCCATATTTTAGCAATGTATCAGCTGGGATAATTGTATGTGGCATTTCTGTTTTGGATTAATTTGTTTGATTTTGTGGGGTTTCTATGACAGGTAGAAAGGCCAAATGGAAATTGGTTAGGAGCTTCCATGTTTGGCACAAAAATCAATAGTGTCACAGTCACAACCATGAACTAGGGACAGGCCCATCACTCATTTTTTCTCAGTAAAACTCCTAGAAAATACATGAGACCCTGGATGAAAGAAAGGAACTCAAAATATGTCTGAGATTTCATTTCTAGAGAATCCTGACATGTAGGTTCGCAGACTGAGTTTTAAAATGATTATATAACATCATTTGCTCCAAAGTGTTGTTATCTTAGAAAAGCTTTTCTAATAAAGACAATTTGTTCAGTGCCAAGAAAGATATTAAAGTGTGCTTTTTTCAAGGAAAAGCAGTGACAGTCAGCACTGGAAGCAGTTATTCAAGTTTCTTTAGTTATTATTATAGGCACAATAGCAATTAGGTCAAAAAATATTTGAGCCGTTTTCAGAGCATGACACAATTAGATTCTAATTTGCATCTGAATATTATCCACAGAATATTAATGTTTTCAAGAAAGTATTACTTGAAGGGAAGATAGATAGATAGATATTGGGATATAAGATATTGGCATATAGGTATATAAATATAATCCCCTTCAGTTGTGAAACACAATGAAGAATAAAAATCGGAATTCTTTTCCAATTTTAGGTTTAATACATGGGGGGGCGGGGAAGTACATTGTAGGATTTATATTTAATGCAAACACTTTACAAAAATACCAGTATGTACAAATGCTTCATGCCTTCCTTAGGATTATATAGTTGAAGGATGACAGTCAAAGTCAGTGTTTGAACACCTCTCTGAAGTTTTGTTGCAGACACTGTAAATGGTGATCCTGCTCCCAATATGTGATTTATGGATTTCCTTTCTTGCTGTACAATTTCCCCAAATAGAATTCTAATCATCTAATCCCTACAATTGAACAGGCAGCAGCTTAAAAATGATATTAACAGTATATTATCACTGGTATAAAAATAAATATAAGATGGAAGTTTCAAGAATGGATTCATCCCCTTAATCTTTTTCTAGGAAATGTGCCTAGTCCCTTGCATCTCTTGTCATTTACTCCGCCTTCACATAGCTCATATTCTACCTCTGAGAAAAAGTGTGCACTCTTGAACTTACAGGTGCACGCACGCGCGCGCACACACACACACACACGCCCCTGTAATGATCAAATGGACAAAGAAGGAGAAAGAGGAAATGCTTGCCAAAAAGTCACATTGTACTTAGAATCAGTGAGACAAACAATGGCACTACTAGCCTGGCTGTCAGGAAGGGCAGGTCTTCAAAGAAGGCTTGTTTTCCCCAACGCCCCTCACTCACTCTCTGGTCATTGTCTAGGTCAAATAGGCCAGTGAGTTAGAGAGAGTTGGGTGGGCACATCAAAAAGGAAGTAGCAGATTCCTGCCTTTGACTAACTTCCTGGCAAATTATGTTTTATTAAAACGCAAATTCCCCTTTCCTAACCCTTTTTTTTTTTGATTATATAATTTAAAAGAAAATTTTTACGTAAAGGTCCAAATCTTTCCCTGCTCCAAACCCTGTGTCTTATTATATAAATTTGAGTCTGGCTGGTGTGTGTATAAAAGCCAGATATCGAGCTTCTGTGAGGTCTGAACATACTTATTCCATTAGTTCAACATTATTTGGTTCCCAAGTAATTTATAGTCTATCAAGATTCACAAAGTAAATAGAACAGCCGTTCCCCTACAACGTACTTCTTTATTCAGGGTCTGAGGTGAGATGGGACCAATGAAAAATTCTTTTTATTTTATCCAATGGCTTTTATTTATTTAATCCTTACCACCCTAACATGACATAACATGACAACACGCAAGCACAAACACGCTTCTCTGCTTTCGTGGGTCTCTGCTCTTTCTTCTCATCATTTTTGCTTTCTCCTCTTCCCATGGGGTCTGTAGGGGTTGATGGCAGAGTGGGAAGGGAGAGAGAGCTATTGAATATTCGGTAACTCCTAGACCTGGTTCCAGTGTAGATGCTTTCTTCTCAAAATGGCTACATGCACACACACACACACACACACACGATCTTTCATGTGTTTTAACAATTTCTCTCCTTTCAAAGTTATGCTTAGAATATAGAGGGCAACACAATTTATTTTAAAAATCTGATATCTACTTATTGTGTCTTTTGCCCGCCACATATAAATCATAAAACCTGAGGTGATTGCATTTGTGAAAAGCATATGACAAATATTTATGGTTGGAAAATAATCTGATTTCCTCAACCAAAACCTGAATAAATATAATAAATAAATATAATGAGTACCTGAGAAAATAGAGAAAATAAGAACAAAAACTTTATTTCTAAACTACACAGAAGTAACAGATAAACAAATGTGTAAAGCTTCATCTTAACCAACAGACCTCAGTCTCATAGGAGACATTTTAAATAGCCCTACTTGTTTTAAGAACAAAATAAGCCATTTCATCTTTTTTCCCTAATTTCAAAATGCCCACAGTCTCATTAGTGCTGTTTTGGGTGTTCTATTTTTGGAGCTGTGATGAAAGCTATTTCACATCTCTAAGCAGTGGAAGTGCAGGAAAAAAACGGGATCTCTGCACCCCAGGTAATTTAAAATGGAAATCCCAGTGGCAGTTCTGGGAGAACTAAAGAGAAGACATGTGCACAGACATACTCTCTTGAGCCCCAGCAAACTTTTCAGAGTTTTGAAAAGATCTGAAAGTAAAATTTCCTCTGGTAAGACTATGATATAGTTTGATTCCATCTAATTTTATTCTAGGATAACGTAGAGGAAATCATAAAAGACTATGGATCTGGATTCTGACAGTTCCTTGTATTAATAATTCTGACGTGATGGCCTTAGATGAACCATTTCATCTACCTAAAAATTAACAGTTGACTTATTTAAAATATATTCCCATAGTAAAAGATCATAAGGGTGGATCTCCCTAATGGCTTCTGAGGGCTTCATTACCCTGATGACTGTTCCAGAATCCTTGTCACAATTATCACAGAGCTCAACCGTCACAGAGCAATGATCCATGTCACAGCTGACATTGCCACAGAGGACAGAGGGAACGACCTGAGAACCTCCATAATGTTGCTGCTCTGAGGAAGGAGGAGCTCCAGTCCTAGTTCAGCATTCCTTTGGATTTTCTAGCTAAAATAACCAGAGAATTAAGCCAGGAATGGGGGCATAGACAGAGGAATTGGCAACATTTTAAAGTCATACTTATATATCATTTTTATCCCTTTCCAGTAACCCCACATCACCATTGTAGGATGCTTCTTAGGTACTGACTGTCCTGAGCTACCTTTCCCAATGTCTGGGCACTTCCGTGACTCTTCTTGTCTGTCCAGATATCCAAACTCCCATGCAGCCTCCATTCTTCCTTGCCAGTATTCCAGGCCTGACTTTTCCCTCATTTATGTGCAACTTTCACACCATGAATCCTATATTAAGACATGAAAATATCCATATTTCTTCCTCTAAGTGTATTCAAAGCTGTCAACTTGCTAATATTCCTTGAAGATAGGGTTCTCATCACATCTATTCGTTCTATCCCCAGTATATAGCACAGTATGTGGCAATTGCTGCTCCATAAATGTAACATTGAATAAGTAAATTAATAAGTAATTTTAAAATATTCCAAAGTTAATGAAATTCTCTGAAGGCCTTGCAGCATTGGGAGGCCAGCACATTCCTCCAACCATTCAATGATAACGCCCAGCCTAGTGGGATTTGGAATAAAAGGAAAGGTTTAAGACATAGTTTTGATTATTACTTGATGACTTGGTATCTGAGAAGAGAAAGAAAGGGCTGCAAATAGAGATGGTATCACTCTGAGCTTTGAATGTTGAAGGAATAAAAAATAGGATAGCTGGAGTGTGAATAATTGAATTAAACCTGATGCTATTCAAAACCACATCATGTAGTTATGCCGTTTGTATCCTAAATTACACATGGGTCCATTAGGAATTTACTCTGTTGCACACAATTTCTCATTGCATTTTGCCCTTTGGGTTCAGGAGCTCTGTGACGCTCAGCCTAGCAAACTGCCCAGCTCTCTGCGAAGAGCTACTAGGTGGATAGAAAAGCTCTGCACAGCAAGGCGAAAGTAAGGCATAAGGAAAGGACTGGTAGTGGCTGGCCTAGGAGCCCTTACCCCCATAAAAAGCATGGCAGGTTTTGGAACCTAGGCCTGGAACTAAAAGAGAAGGCCTAAGGCAAATGTGATTATTCTAATGTTTTCTTTCGTTCTCCGGCCTAAACAATGGTCACTGGCAAACACACATAAAATGATTCCTCCACAAGCACAGCTGCTATCACGGTTACTCCCTGACCTTAATGATACAGATCACCTTCAAAGACACGAATCCATCAACAGCACAACCCTCCTTCACCCAGGTGATAGTGTATACGCTCATCAATATAGGTCACATCTAACCCTTGATCAAAGATAAAAGCAAATAGGAAAGAAAAGCTCCAGATTTTGCAGACTTTGACTCCAGATCAGCACCACAGATTGCTCTGTGGAAGGCATGGGTTAAGAGTTCTTCTTTTATCTCCTTCTTAGTTTGACTGGTTACCTTCTTCAAAGGACATGGTAACATCAATCTCAAGCTTTTCTGTTAACCTATTTCCAGAGAAAAGGGAAAGCTGAGTTAGTGCTAAACTGGCTCTAGTTTAGGCCCCAGTCAAATATAACAGTTGCTCTACTTGAAAATTTAATTTCTAAAGCAGCAGGTTGCTGGACAAGACTGCTATTACTCCAAAGCTGATTCCCTCAGGTGGTTCTTGTGTTTGGCCTTCAATTATTTGCTCAAAAAACCTTGATTTATGGAGAATCATAATGTCATATTTTTCAAAGAACCTCAAGTTCATCTTAAGATAGTTTATGACAAAAATCTCCCTCTCTATATAGATTTTTTTCCCTGTAAGAACACATATACAAAATACATCCCTGCTCTCTCTGTAAAAGCACAAAAATAGAAGTAGCTCAAAATGCTATAGATTTAGATGGGAGTAAATATAGAAAATCCTAGTCTAATGATTCTGATTGATAATTAAAATAAATTATTTTCAGGTGGACTTTTTAATATTTATCATCTGATTAAGGAAAGCATAGCTGCTGTTCAAAAGAAACAGATATTTTCTAGTGCTAAATTTTAGGAAAACCACTCATGGAAGTCCTAAAATGACCACATGTTATCGTCCATGCCATCAGAGAAGGTGGGTGAAGAGCAGTGACGAAGGGAATTTGGAAGTGAGGAGACCTGAGTTTTTAAACTTGGGGTTGATGGAGGACTCACCATATTATTACAAGAATGTTCCCCCTTCGCCACACACATTCCCATTTTTCAACCACAAATGTGCTGTACTGAATATAAAATAGTACATCAATGAGAAAGTTTAGTTCTGAATAACTAAAAAAAATATGAAAGAACAAGTGTAGCCAGAGGGTTTTGTGATTGTACTTTTACTTGTCAGCAAGGAGCCCATGTCGAATGGCCTTCTTTTTCATCCCTTAAGGAATCATGAATTATTTAAAACTTGGTAATACAAAAAAAAAAATCAATTATAAAACATAGAAAAGAGAAATGCTATCTAATAATTACTCTACCAACAGTGACGTAAAATACAACAAGCTCTTTATTTAACTCTCATCAATTTCCCATCCAGGGACATTTCTTTGAATGGGTCACAAATTGTGTTACAACATGTGTGTATTATAGGTTCTTTCAGGCTACCTGTTAACTCCTAATAAATGAAGTAAGATTGCTCAGGAAAGTTGTCTAATAAAAGAAAAGCACATCCTAGTGGGACATACTGATGATGCTTTAGTCTTGATCCATGTGGTATTGCCACCTGCTAATCAGTTTGCGTGTTTTAATTAAGTTCAATTTCTAAAGAGAACCTAGTTAATTACAGTGGGTATTATCTTTAAAGGTTTCTTATAGTATAAACAAAACATGTTTGTAGATAACATACTTCCCCTGGCTCTTAGGCACATTTAATTATAATATTGAAAAAAAATGAAGGAAAAACATAGGATTGTTTAATATACATCTTGAATCGGAGACTGCAGTGTTTGGAAATAAAGTTGACAGCAAAAAGAAATCTGAGCTATATCCTGCTAGAGAGTGAATGTTTTACAGTAGCAGCACTTGCTTCTTACTAAAATCTTTCCACATAGGTGAAAGTAAAACTTAAGGAAAAATAAGCAAATCTTTAAGCAAACTCCAGTTCAGTATTCTAGCATTGTATTTAATTTTACTTTAAGGGTAGTTTTTGTTTTTGTTTTCCCTCCTGGGATAAAATTAGCTGGGAAGTTGGCCATGTTTTTGTGGTTTGAAGTTTTATTCTTGTTTATTCTTTGTACTTATTGCTGTGATGGTGGTTCCGTTCTAGATTTTTCCCCTGAGGGGGAATAAGAAACAAGTAAACCAAACAAGCGGGTAAATAAGTATACATCAGAGACTTACGTAAAGATAAGTGAGCATACAGAGTAAACTCTCTATTACGAGAATAAGTTTCCAGCAAAGTGGTAAGCCCATAGGAGGCCTTAGATGAAAACCATTGACATCTTATTTAGTATATTCCTAGAAGCAAATATAAGGTCAGCAGAACTGATAGGTAGAAAATCATCAGATATGCAGTGAAAAGTACAGTTTTATCTTTTCTTTTTAGCAGTTTACACATGCGTATGAAAATGGTAACCAGCATTTGTGTATCAAAAATGTGTTGCTTAACAGCATTGTAAAAGCTTTGCAGGGGCTACGTTTTGGTGCAGTCAGGTGAGATGAGGAACAAAGAAAATCTCCAGCAACAGCGAACATAGCAGAAAATGCTGTTCTCTTACTCTTCAAAACTTTTCTTGTCCCTCACCCATTTGGGTAATCAATCTATAGTGACATGCTATTTATTACACTATGTGTTTCTTTGCTAGAACTCTAAAGTGCCTGGGACATTTTTTATGAAGTCTCAGTGCTGTTTTGAGTATAGCAATGTTACAATTGGGAATATATAAGAAAGCTTTAACCCACTCTTTACCTTTGAGTGTAAAACATCAAAAAATGCTCAAAGATTGAACAGAAAATTTCCACTCAGTTCTCACCCACAGGAAGAAGGAAGAGTTTTGTTGTGCATTATCCTAGTCACTGATGGCTTTGGATAAGACATTTTCAAGTGATCACAGAGAACAAACATTCATTGGGACAACCTAAACTGGAGTGGGTATAAGTGTGGCTGTCATTATTTTCTGCTTGAAAGAGCATTTAGTGCAAATCTATTCTGGAAATTCCTACGAGAAAGGAGTCACAAAGGTGGTTCTCAATGTGTCACATCCCAGGTTCCATAATAAAAACATCCTGGAATGAATTCTTTCTACTTCCATGTAAGTTTTGACATTTTCAATGG
This sequence comes from Daubentonia madagascariensis, assembly GCA_023783475.1. Lineage (NCBI taxonomy): Eukaryota > Metazoa > Chordata > Mammalia > Primates > Daubentoniidae > Daubentonia > Daubentonia madagascariensis. The sequence continues at coordinate 4,332,723 of JAKFHU010001066.1, read as the reverse complement.
TTGTTTCCTGGGCATAATCCATGAATAAAATGTGTATTTCTAGGAATTCTAGATTCTTGTCTTCCTGGACTTTTCATTCAAAGAATCATTTGCTATAGGTTTCCTTCTGTGTGCAAATTAAATTAGTATTTTCTTAATTAATAAGAAAGACTTGAAGGACTACCGTATTTTGCCACCCTTTGTCCCTATCAAAATATCATTTTAGAGCTTTCCCTTCTACCTCAAAGGCACACATGGGCAACTGAACAATGTTAGAGAGCTCTAGTAGTTGCTGTTTGTAGGATGTGAGTTTGCCTAGGCCTTGCCATTTCGGCACCTGCCACCCTGTGGTGGGACCCAAAAGTGTCCATGTGCTGATCCCTGCAGCCTGTCTGTATGTTACATGGAAAAAGGGACTTTGCAGATGTAATTAAAATGATAAATCTTAAAACAGAGAGATTATCCTGGATTATCTGGATGGGCACAATCTAACCACATGAGACTTCAAAAAGAGAAACATTTTTCCAGCTGAAGTCGGAGGGATGGGGCAGAAGAGAAAGAGTGATTCAAAGCGTGTAGGGGCCTTAACTCACCATTGCTGGTGGGAAGCTATGTGGAAAGCATGAGAAGAAACGTGGGCAGAGGCAAATGGAGTCACAGTTCTACAATGTGAGGAACTGAATTTGGCCAACAACTTGTGTGAACTTGAAAATAAGTTTATCCCTAAAGCCTCCAGAAAGAAGTGCAACCTGGCTGACACCTTGATTTCAGTCTTATGAGACTCTAGGTAGGGGACACAGCTGGGCCGTACTGTTTCTGGGCTTCTAACTTATAGAACTGGGATATAATAAGTAGTTGTTGTTTCAAGCCACTAAATTTGTAGTTATTTGTTGTAGAAAACTAATACACAGACCAATCTCCAATTGCCAGTGTCACATCTCTTTCTCTGAAGACGTTCTCTGGCCTCCAGAGCCCACTCTGCCCTAGAAGGCTGTAGGACAGAAGTGCCAGGGATTTGATGATAGACAGAGAGTCAAAGTTGGTGGGCATGTAACCCAGCTCCCTCATACATACCTCAAGATGTGTGATTCTCACCGGTACCCAGAGTCTTCTGGCAGGGTTAAGCTCCAGTGTGTCCCACCGTAAGACATGCTCAATAGTACCTTTTGTTATCGGCTTTCTTCCCTTCTGCATCTTACTTCCCTGATCTCTTCTGATAATTCTTAGAATCAATTTTCAAATAAACTACTTGCACTTAAATTCAAGTCTCAGAGTCTGCTTCTGGGTTGATCCAAACTAAGATAGCGGTGTTCTTCCTATCTTGTCTCTTTTGGAAAATTTGTGCTAGCTGATAATTATAAGAATACTAATAGTGGCAAATTTTTTTTCAAGAACATATTATACATCGTCACTGTCACCAGCACTTTCTATCCAACATCTTATTTAGTCTTCTCAACAAAAACACAAGGTTGGAACTGAATGTATTCCCATTATGTGGACAAGAAAACTGAGGTTAAAGGATGTGACGTGACTTGCTCAAGATTTCACATGTAATACAAAGAAAGAGATTTACATCATATCTATGTGATTCTAAAGCTCAGGCTACTAAATGATGCTATTTAGCTTCCTCTATCTTATTGCATAAGCTGGGGTGCCATTGAGTCCACAGGAATCATTTTATGCAACTCATTCCAAACATTTAGCACATGAAATAGACACTGAGAAAGCAGCTTTTCCCAAACAGAGTTTCATAGGATCCTGCTTGCGAATTGCTGCATTAGACGCTAAGTCTTAGGTGCCATGCTTGTTTTACCGCTCTTTCCTCAGCAACTGGCACAGCTCCTGACATAACACCAATGCGTGTTTGCTGAATATATGGATGAATCTCTAATCTTCTCCTTGGATTATGGTTTCTTTGCTTAGGGACCCTGTTTAGATCTCTTCTGTCTCATTTTCATTTTAATCAGTGTTATATCTCTGTAGGCTCTGATTAGGAACTTGTTGAAAGGCTACTTTGACAGACTAGTTACTTATATTTTCTGGGCTGTTGAGGGCTGCCCTAAGGTATCTCTGCTAAGCTTAAGTGCAGGCAGAAGAGAGATATGAGGAGTGGCCACAGACAGGACTTTTGTGTGGAAAGTCTTCCTTTGCTGGTTTATTCCCCAGAGACTATTTTACAACACTACTTTAGAAATGCTGGCTAAATATTTATATGCAGTATTTTAGTCTTTTATGTAATCTCTCGTAAGAAGCAGTCATGGATGGATGGCAGAATTTGGGAAGATCAAAAATAAAATTATTTACTCAAGATTATACATTGAAACAGTGATAATGCTATAATAATTGTTCAATTTCTCCTAGTTTATGGGTCACAGTAAACACCAAAATGTGCTAAAGAGTAGTTTCTCTTTTAAAAAAAATTGAAGAAATGATACTACCTATACAAATTCATAATACCTACACGGGGTGTTTTTGAAAGGAAATCATAATGATATTTGTCTGTATCATCTTTGAATAAATTGTTTCCTTCCCCAGAGACCCTATTGTAATTTCCCCCTTGAATCAGATGTGAGAAATTATTGAAGAAGGTGTGATTAAGGTGTTATCTTTCGGGACGAGGAAAACAGACTATAAGTAATGAAAGCAAGAAATTAGATTAAATGAGACAACTTTTATAAAACATTAAGCACAATGCCTGGCAACAGTACATACTCCCCAAATATGAATCTTAATTATTTGTGTTATTATTTTTACAATGACATGCTAAGAGTTTGAGTAGTGATGGACAGCCAAAGAAAATGTTAGACAGCCTCACAGAACATGATTTCCAATCCCCAGGGGACAGACTGGCATGGTACACAGAGATCCATCTGTTTTGGGGGCTTAGCGCTTATTATGTTTGCAACTTTGGGAAACTTATTTGACAGATATATTAGTTAGCTCCAGCTACCTTAGCAAAATATCATAGACTGGGTAACTTAAACAATATAACTTTATTTTCTCACAGTTCTGGAGGCTGGAAGTCTGAGATTAGGTTACCAGCATGGTTGGGTTCTGGTAAGGTCTCTCTTCCCGACTTGTAGGTGGCTTTCTGGCTATGTCATCACATGGTGAGGAGCCAGAGCACATGCTCCTCTTCTTTTTATAAGGTCACTGATTCCTTATAAAAAGAGAATAGGATCCTCATGACCTAATCTAACCCTAATAACCTCCCAATAGCCCCATCTCTCAATGCAATCACATTAGGGGTTAGGGATTCAACATACTATTTTAGAGGTTGCAAACATTCAGTCCATAGCCACAGACTTTCAATTTCAGTTTTTCCATGAAAAGTGCAAACTTTAGAACAGAGACACAAAGTCTCTTTCTCTGGATTTTTGTGACAACTGTATAAGGTGATGCATGAGTGTGTGTTCAAAATCACTCACCTGTAATGGGAGCTGGATAAATGTCAGGCTCTGTTCTCTACCTCTGGATAGCGCACCCTTGGATCTAGTCACTCATCTAAGATAACAGGCCAGTAACGTTTAACCTGGGGGAAATGCCAACTGGGGCCGATCGTTTGCACACTCCAGATCTCAGCTTCACTACCTATGTAATGAGCTCAGATCAGGGGTTCCTTAAAACCCCAATGGTTTTAAAATTCTCTACCAATGGCTCGTTTCATGTTATTAATGAATTTGCTTCTTCAAATAATTGGTGTTTTACACAGTCTGCAGAATTTTAGTAACAAAAAAAATAAACCTAATTAAAGCTCTGAAAAATATACTTAGGACCAGATTTGATTAGGCTATTACTTATCATAAATTATAAATTTTATATTCTAATATTTCTTACAACTCTTCTGATAATTTTCATTAGAAACTATCTAGCACTCATTAGAAGAGTTCAGGGCTGTCTAATTTCAGAAAGTAACATAAGTAGCTACAAATTATATTAAGAGTACTCTTTAAGTAGACTAGCTTAAGCAAATTGCTATATTATCCTAAAGAACTGCGCTAGTTCTTTATTCAGAAAATAATAAATTACTAATAATTATTTTATTTGTTATCAATCACCTAAGAATGAAAGACTGAAGGAGCAATGCACTCGATACATTAAAATTGAATGAGGGTCTCTCATAAGCTCTGTTACTACTGGGTGAACATGGTAAAATTAGCTTCCTGATGGACCAACCCATTGTCACGAATATTAGCCATAGATCTTTATTAATCACGGCCTTGGTAGCGTGCACTCAAGACTTAATTTAGCACTTAGTAGGCTAAGAATTTGAATGTAACCTTGAGTAAAAAAATAAATAAGACAGTGAAGAAACTAGAGAAATAGATTCTAATTAACAGCTTCAGAGGCTTTTATTTTCTTTAACAATACTCCTCAGATACCCCAGCATTAAGTTAGCAAATTAATGCGGGAAGCTGGCAAATGCTTCTTTCCAGTTTTACTCTGAATACTTTTCAACTGCTAAAATCTTCTAAAAGTGTCTATCCAAGCACGGCTTATGGGGGAAAAAAAGGAAAAGGCTAAATAAAAAAAAACATTATGCAGCAGAACTCATTTGAATGATTTATTTTAAAACATTACTGAAGAAAAGAAAGAAAAATTCTTTAGTATACAGAATCTATCTCTGAAATCCTTTGGGAAGATACAAATTTATTTTGCTCACATAATCTGGGCAATAAAATTATGGCATAATCATGGAAACATTTTGTAAAATAATGCCTGGGATCTGAGTAATGCAAATCATGAGGCAATTTCCAGATATCCATATTATTTGCATATTTAGAACAGGCTACCTCTAGAAATCTATTTTACAGAAGGACTAGGATATGTGCACAAAGAAAATAATACTATGAGTTATTAAGTGATTGTTATGCTTCACTTTTTACCTTCTTTCACATTGACTGATACCTTTTTCTGTACATTACTCTGCTTCCTATTACCAGTGACCCCATGGGAGGATTCTCAGTGGAAGCTGCTATCAGGTGACAGGTAGACACGTGGTTTGTGGCTTATCTTGATCATGATGACTAGGAAATACTGGTGCCATTTATATAAAGAGGAAGATTGGAGGAGTTCTCATTCAAGAAATAATATAACCAATTAATATTTGGAATGCTATGTTTGAAGTGATGGTGAATCATCCAAAATTAGATTTCTAGAGATTTTTTTTTTCAAAAAATCCTTCTCTTAGAGGAAATTTTCATAAAGAGAGGGTAACAAAGGGTGAAGGTAAAATCTAGGGAAGTTTAGTGTCATAATTGTAAGAGCAGAACAGGTTCTGTAAAGTTTAGGCCAGTCTGTTAGTTTCCTATTGCTGCTGAAACTAATGAGCACAAACTTAGTCACTTAAATAACACAAACCAATAGTTTTACAATTCTAGAGAGCAGGAGTCTGACATGGGTCTTACTGGGCTAAAATCTAGGTGTTGGGAGGGTTTTGTTCCTTCTGGAGGCAGGGATGAATCCCCTATGGGAGATTTCTTTGCTTCTCCCTGCTTCAAGAGGCTGCCCCTTCATGACTTGGCTCACGGCCCCTTCCTCCAGTTTCAAACTAGCAGATGTATCACTCAGATGGCTGATTCTGTTGTCGCATCTTCTCTCACTTTGACTCTCCTACCTCCCTCTTTCCCTTCTAAGGACCCCCGTGATTAGATTGGGTCCATTAGGATAATCCAGCATTAACTCCCCATTTTAAGATTCTTAATCATATTTTCAGAGTCCCATATGCCAGGTAAGTAACATAGTCACAGTCTCTGGGAATTAGAATTTTGAACATATTTGGAGGTGGGGACGGGTGTTGTGATGCTGCCAACCATGCCGCAGACAGTTATAAACACAAGTGAATATTAGTGAGATTTCAAGATGGGAAGGCATAGAGAGGAAACAGAATCGAAGACTGACATTCTCACTCAAATAATTTGTCAGTGTAAGGAAAAAGACCATAAGATGACAGATACAGCTATCTCAGTTTCCCCTATTTGACCAAGAAAATTTTTTTTAGACTTTCAGTCTAAATATACATTACTGGGTATGCATTATTAATTTTTTTCCTAAGGTGAAATTTTCATTAGCAAAATGTATAGATTTCACAAAATATATAATCTGATGAGATTTGATAAATGTATACATGTGGTTAACTACCACACCAATCAAGACAAATAATTTTTCAATCACTCTAAATGCAAACGTTGGAAGAGTTCATACTCAAGCAATAACTTTGTATCTTAAAATGTTTTAAATGATGTTTAATTAATTCACTATTATAGATTGTAAGAAATATATATATTTCATTGCCTTGCCTTTCCCTGCTTCTAGAGGGTGCCTGCACTACTTGGCTCGGGGTCCCCTTCCTCCATTTTCAAGCTAGTAGATGCATCATATTCAATAGCTAGTATAAGTATAAGATGTATATATATTGCATAGCTTGCAGGGAATTACTGTAGAAAGGAAGTTCTGTGATGCAATGGATATCACGGAATCCTTGCCAATAGGCTGGGCTAGCTGAATCCTCATATTTAGTCTGAGAGACAATGACAGAAAAATGTTCCCAGATAAACCAAGAGAATGGACAGCACCAAAGCATAATGTTGTTGTCATTAGTGAGCTAATCAAGAGGAAAGTCAGGGCCAGATTTCTATGTAAACTGGCAAATGAGACAAAATTACTGCAAATGACTTGAAGGTTGTAAGTCTGAAGCCCTGGCTGAGCGAAAAAGCTGCACATCACACGTAGATAAGGATGGTGTCAGGTGGAAATGAGTGGTGTAGTTCAAGCAGCTCGCTGTTGACAGAAGGGACGATCTGCCGTGCTTATCACTTATCAGCAGTTCTTATGGCTTCACGTTTGGAGAAAGCAGAGAGTTAAATCTAACCATTCAAGGCATGGCCACACTTCATTCAAGGCATGCAACAAACTTTAGGACAAAGTGGCAAGGATTGTTTTTCCCAAATTTTAATGTGCATAAAAAATTATTAAAGTAAACAAACAGGAAATCTAAACTATATACAAACCACTAATCTGTTTGGAGTAAATTACCCTTCATAAGTTGAAATACATAATAAATATAATTTTAAAATAAAAACACCACTGGAGGTGTTTGTAAAAGAATGCAACTTAAAGGATGTGGACTTTGGTGCCAGATGGTCTAAGGTTTGAATTTGTGCTTGCCCCGCATTAGCTATATAAACAGGATAGGCTATTTAACTTTCATAGCTTTGGTTTTCATCATGTGTACAACAGAGATGATGCTCATCTCACTGGGTTTTTATGAAGGTTGAATGTGGTCATAGATTTAAAATGTGTTGAATGCCTTGCCTTGCACAGTACTGGCTTCCCAAAAAGGGTTTTCAGTGTATTACAGTGTATTTTTCCTTTTTCTCACTATTATCATTCTCAGTCATTTTTTGGTGGAAGGTAGCAGGTATTGGATTGGTAGGTTGAAGTCCAGAAAAGAAAAAAAAAAAAAAAAAACACAGTGAGGCCCACTAGTGTTGGAAAGGTAGAGTTATTCTGTTGACACAATTCTGGACAGCAGACCTCAGGCTTGCTCTTTGAAAAGGAGAATAGGAGAATCATGCCCTACCCAGGAAGAGGGCGTATTCTTAAGCAGTTCTGGCTAGCATGAGAGGCAGAGACCCATTATGTTGGCCTGGAGTGATGGGCAGGAGTGCACTGTACAGTGGTTATGCTCTGCCCTTGCACATCCGGCTTCTTCCACATTGTCCAATCCTGGCAGCGGAAGCGTTTGGGCCGAGAATTCTCTATTCTCTAGGGATAACTGACGCTGTCATCCCAAGGAGATTTGAAGAAAATATACTCCTATCTAGATACAAATGGCACATATCCTTATGTGACAATCTGTCTTCTGGTTGCTTGAATTTATCCTGATGTTCAGTAGACGTTGCTGCTTTATATAGAAATGGTCAAGTGACATTTTCTTGTTTGATTGTTTTATCAAATGAAAACACACACGTATGCATACAGACACACATATGTGTTTATAGTCTATGTTTATAACCCCAATTTAAAAACCATAAAACAGTGGTACCTAAAAATAATTTAGTAAGCCTGGAGTTGTTACAAATACAGTTTAAGCACTTTAGTTGATTTAAAAAAAAAAAAAAAAACCACCACCACTTGTAAACAAATATTTAAAAAAAAATTTTAAGAATAAAAATTTTAGTTATGGATTCTTTTTAGTTTTAATGGAAGAAAGAAAGTTTTATTGTTATAATCTGATGGGTATGATTACTTCAGACATTTTTATGTTGGCATTATGATTTAGTAGAATTTCAATGTTTAATTCTTAAATGTGTTCAGAAACACTGCTCAGAGTCCTCTGGGCAATAGCAATATCTGCTGCAGATGCATGAGGGAAAAAGAACAAAGTTATTAGTGTTAGGAGTTTCCGGTCATTTAAATCTTTCACACATCAGTGGAAGAATAGATTTCTTAGTACTGAAAAGCACAATGACTACTTGCATGTTATGGATTTGTCATTAAAACAAAACTTTAAATTTCATTGAAAACTTGCATAATTAAAGGCTTTTGCAAATATATAATCTTTATGCATTCAGTAAAACTTTATTTTTTTAGCTGAACTTTTTAATGACCTTATTCTAGAACATTACATGGTATTGAGTTTTGAAATGGCAGCAAAGGAACAAGTCCCTCAAAAATCAATTCAATTGATTTCCATTCACACAGATGCATTAAGTTTTACACTGGTTGATGTTCTTCCTTCCGAGTGGATTATAGTCAGACTGAAGGCCAACTTTGTAGATTCTACCCAGTCCCACTACCTACTCACAACATTTCCAAGATTGCATCAGGAACATTCTTGAGCAAAGAATATGACAACATCAAGTCTATCAAGTAACTTGTTTTCTTTTTTAAAAAATTTAAGCATTCCCATACTAAAATGAATTACATTAGTTATAAGCTGCAAATACAAATACAGTGTGGCACATTTATTGAATATAAAATAGTTACTTGAATTTAAACATTTAAAACTATGAAGATACATGCTAACTTCAAATATATCCAGAATATGAAGGGGATATTGAGCCCAATGCATAGATTTATATATTTTTTATGTTCCTGTAAAGGTAATACCACCTGTCTTATGCAGAGTTGTAGTCAAGTCAGGAGGCATGAGTGGAGACTTAATAATGGTTTGAGACATTGATGAGTCAATTAATATCTTTTGGCTTTATTCACTACTATATAGTATCCTGATGACTTCAAAATTTTCTATCCCAGACATTTCTTCTAGGCAGCAAATCTGCTTATTGAATTAATTTTTTTATTATCTTTGCTAAGGACTTCCACAGTCGCCTCTACATCAACATAACCATTCAACGTGTCACTTTCCCCTGAGTCCTTAGGCTGACCCTAATTCTCATCATTTGATGGGCGGCATTACCACTTGCCTCTGTGGTCTCAGCCTCATCTCCTCCTCTTATGCCATCCCCATCCCTTGTCTCCATCTTCTATATTTTTTTTAGAGACAGCATCTCCCTCTGTTAACTAGGCTGGAGAGGAAAGGTGTGATTATAGCTCACTGCAGCCTCCAACTCCTGGCCTCAAGTGATCCTCTTGTCTCAGCCTCCCAAGTAGCTGGGACTACAGGCTCACACCACCTTACCCAGCTATTTTTTCTTATTTTTTGTAGAGATGGGGTCTTGCTACATTGCCCAGGCTGATTTTGAACTTTTGGCCTCAAGCTATCCTCCCTCCTTGGCCTCCCAAAGTGCTGGAATTACAGGGGTGAGCCACTGCACCTGGCCCACCTTCTATGTTTTAGTGATGGCCAAAGACCCATACATTCCAGTTCTGTACTGACTTCCTAATCTATTTCTTTTCTCCATTTACACTATGGCTGCTTGAGTTTGGGCCTCCATCACTTATCTATATTACTCCAATGATTTCCCCCCAAATTTTCTTCATGTGGTTATTATTATAATCTTGGAAAATAAAAATTGAGCCATGTTACCCCTCCCCCACCTCTCCCCACCCCTTGATTAAAGTCTTTGACTGGCTTCTCTTAGATTTCAAAATCAATTTTCAAGATAAAACAAGGACTTACACTATTAAATTTTGACTGAAATAAAAGGGAAGATGGACCTCATTTTCCTCACCTACACAATACTAAGATTTGATTTGATTAACTGTGAAGACCATTCAGTCTCCCCAAATTCTACCACCATAGATGAAGTTTCTGTGCTTTCTATTCCTGGCACCAGGACACCCCTGTCTCTTCACCACCATACACTGTCTCCATTTCTTAGACCCCCAGCTTATACCAGAGAAGACAGAGACTAAAAAAGTTATCGAGCCTTAAGACAATTTTATGAAACTAACAATGCCCAGGGACACCAAGGAAGTAGGATGCCCTGTCTCAAGGCTGACTCCAGAGGGAAGCATTCATGAAGATTTCAAAGATGACCTCTGACCATGTTAGCACATTCCAAGTTCCCTTTCTATTCAGCCTTTTCACATCATCATAACAACTCAAATGTGGCAACAAAAGAATGGCGTTATAAAAGAGGCAATATAGTTTTTGATGCTTGTGTTTTGAAAGTATTTATATTCTTGACATTTCAGATTTTCTTGACATTTCAGACATTTCAGATTGTACATACAATACTATCAAGTCGAGCAAGGTTCTCCAACCATGCCAACATGTGTATCCACGTGATTCAAATCAACTCAAATCTCTGTTGGCACAGCACATAGCAGATAAGAATCTTTAACTCAAGGGATTAATTTACATTTAAGAAAAAGGAGAAGTTAGAAGACCTGTACCACTAGACAAAAGGGCAATACTGACATCAGACTGGAACCATTAGCATTCTGATAATAAGAATTATTCTGATCATAATTATGTTCAATAAGTCTTCAGTGTGTCTTTTCATTTTAAAAGGTAGTCATCAAAACTGGATAAATTTATTCAGAGTTTATTGGGAGTAACCATAAGTTACACAGATGCTACATGTATGTCAGAGTTTCTCAACTATTGACATTTTGGGCAGGATAGTTCTTGGTTTCAAGGGGGCTGTCCTTTGCATTGTAGGATATTTGGCAGATTCCCTAGCTTCTACCCACTAGGTGCCAGTAGCACCCTCCCCTTAGTTCTGACAACCAAAAATTTCTCCAGCTATTGCCAAATGCCCCCTTGAAGTAGGGTGGCAAAATTGCCCCTGATTGAGAACTAATGCAGATAGAAGAAATGATTGCTTTCGGGTAAGTGACATATTTTTGAGCTATTTTTCAATAGTAAAGAAGAAATACATGTTTATTCTTTTCCCATAGCACGGGAGTAGTCTTTATATTTCTATGGAAAATAAAAAAATTATGAAGAAATAATATATAAACAGTGGTGTTTTCAACTCAATAAATATTTTCTATTGTATCCTTGAATAGGAATATTTCAATAGAAAAATTTTTATTCCCTATTGTTTAGCCCTTCATAGTAATCAAAGGGAAATACAATATAAAGATATTAGCTGAATATCAAGGACTAATGATAAAAACATATAAATATAAATAGAAAATGAATTCTCCCTGAGGCAAAGAGAGATGGGGAACAGGACAAAGCAGGACAGGAAAATCAGATTCCTTCTATTTCATTAATTCATATAATTAAGCAATTCTGTTTCTTACTATGGGCCAGGACATTTCTAGATTATTTTTAAATCTTAAATCATGTACTCTTTCTCATAATTCAATGAACTAGGTGTTATTAATATTTCTGTTTTGCAGTTGTGGAAACTGAGGCTCACAAAGGTTAAGTAACTTAGAATAAAATCACACAGCTACTAATTGACAGGGCTGGACTATGGCTATAGAGTCTGTGTTCTTAACAACTTTGCTTTAAAAATATGTGGTAAATCAGATTGCCAGGACACCACCTCCAGCTCCTATACTTAAACCCCCTACTCCAGTCCATCTGTGCTTCCTGCCTGTCCTAGGTCAGATTCCCTGGGTTGCATACTCAGAGACAAAATTTTGCCTGCATGAACTCTTGATATCCAAACCTGTGGGAGGGGGGAGGAAGTAAGAGAAGGGGATAAGTTGAGCTGTGATGCATTTGCAAGAAAAACCTCAGCTGATCTTATTAGGAGATCTGCAGCAGGGTTCTTTCGAGTTTTTCCACCTTGTATCTGGAAGTGAGCCTTTTTATCAAATCATATGCTAGTCACTAGATATAGGCAGTTCCCAGAAGGAGATGTCACTTTGGACAAGGCAGTACTTTTCAGCCAAGGGCACTGCTCAGAGCTTCAGCTGAGAGCTAGCAACGGGGAGGTCAGGTTCAATAAAACTGTGCTCTCTACCTTTGCCCTGGTCACTGAACAAGTAGAAAGGCATTGTATTTGTACAGTGTAGTGGGGAAATGGAAACAGCTGATTGTGGCTTCTACTCTCTCTAAGTCCTCTCTGATCTTACAAGAATCGTAGTGAATCAAAGCAGTGCCATCACTCACTGTCCACAGGCGAGTGCGTAAGGGCAGATTTGTGGGGGTGCACTGCCGTAAAGGATCCCGTGTGCCTGTGTCCCTGGATGAGACATTTTCTTCTTCTTCTGACTTAGTTTCCTCCTTTATCTTAGAAGCCTGATCCTGGCTGCAAAAGTCAGGGGAATATCCATTCCTTGTAGGCTCTGTTCCTCATTAGTGTCTGTTGGTCCAGTGGCCAGAGGCAGTAGCCTGAAGGATGCTGACAAAAGTATCAGCCTACTGACCTGGATTTCAATTGTAAGAATTTGGGAGAAATCAATCAGAATTGGCATTGTCTCATAATTTCACAGCTTCTCCCCAGAGCCAGTTTGAACCTGTTCAAACCGAGTGTTCTTGGATGGGTATCCTCTCCGCCGGTGTTGATGTGGTGACCTGAGGGGTTTCCATTATGTGGCCCTACCATGTTTAACACATGGCTCCCAGGTTTTCCTGGGGACAGGCTTCAATCCACACACAGCGTCATCACAAGCGTGGTTGCCTTCGTGGAGGAAACAGGTCCTTCTTGTGGCTGAAGTTGGTAGAATTTAGTACCCTTTATTTCTTTAAACAAAATTGTACTCTCCCAGTTTCTCTCTGGCAGTTCCAGGCTCAGATCCTCTTTGACCATCACCATGAACTGTGTGATGGGCGATTTTGTCTGCTATGTCTTTACCCGTGAGCGGAAGGAGAGAACTCTCCACAGAGGCTGACCTAGGGGTCCTGGAGGGTGCCAGGGTTACAACTGCGAGTCTTCCCTGTAACTATGGAGTATCAAGGCTTGGGCCAGGCCTGCCGCTGGGGTGTGAGGTGGCCAAGTTTGTAAATCAGTTATTTGTTTGAAAGGGAAAGTGCCATTTAGAAGTTTACAACCTGTTTTGGAACACATGTGATTGGCATCTCAGTGGGTATGTCAAAGATGAGAAGAGGATCCCATCTGGAGAGAATGAATGGTCACCTATTCGGTGTTGAAGAGCTCGAGGTACAGCATGGGTGGATGCTGCTACAAGGGCTGTCACACTTCCCGTGACCTGCAGGAGAGGATGACTCAGCCTGGAGGCTGCCGCTTTGCCAAAACCTACAGATGCGAGACACACAGTGATTATCACAGCACAAAGCAGGTGGAGCAGGGAGGGCATCTAAGACCAGAGACAGCAACAAAGACAGCTCTTCTTGAGGCTGCTAGACTCCCACGTTACTCAGATACCAGAGACCACAAGCCCCCGTCTTTATCTGAACACTAGGAAATCTTTCCAACCTTGTGCCTGGGCTTGGAGCATCAGCAGCAGCTCGCTTATAATTCTCACGTGGTTCATAGAGAAGTAAACCACAGAGGAAGTAATAATTCCCTTTAAATGTATTTTAATATATTTGTTGAAAATCCTTGCCTCAAAAGAAATTTTTATGGCGATGCCTGCATAATGTGCACACTCACTTACACAAGCATGTTTTTATCTCAATTGTTAATAATTCCTCTCTGTTCATTTTACTGACTTTCTCTAAATGGGAAAGGAAGTTCACTTAATTACAGCTCAATCCCCACCGTATTATTGTTGAAGCAAAGAAAGCGACGCTTTTGAAAAGTTTGGATTTAAGTGTGAATGTTTAGGCTCAAGAAAAAAACAGAATGAACATTAAAAACATGTTATATATGGTGATTTTAGCTAAAATTACAATATAGTAGTCATTAAAGAAACAGTTTCTGTATTGCTTTTCTGAATTAACAAATATGAAATTACCTATCAACAGTTGAGCTTGGTCGCCTGCGCTGCCAGATACTAGTTATCAAACAATAGAGAACAGAAATAACAGAGTGGGTCATATGGGTTAGCTTGGACTGGGGACTGTAAAAGTGGCTGAGGCCTGTCGTGTTTTCTTCATTCACTCATTTATTCATTCAACAAACACTCGTCCTATTGTGTGCAAGACACTATGTTAAACGTAGTAGGAGATACCTAAAAATGAAAGGTCAAATTCACTTTTCAAAAGTCTATACATGAACTTTAGTCCTAAGCTAAAGCAAAGATACTATGGATTATAATATGATATCATGAATACTATTAATCTGCAGGATTCTTTATTTAAGTGTTCTTCCAGTTATGTGCAATCATACCTGCAGATAATTCAGTTAGGAAAACTGAATACTTTAACTTGAGACTGAAAAATCAATCCCAATTAAATAGGTATTTGAATGTAACACATTATTTTGTTTGTCTGATAACTCTTAAAGCATTCATATCATGCATTAAATAAGTACACAAAATACTTGTTCTTTTTTATATACTTATTAAATATATGATATTAATGTTCTAAAGGTTATCAGAAAAATGAAATCATGCCCATTAATGATCAGTAACTATTAATATTAATATCTTTCAAATAAAATTAAGTACATTTAAAAAATTCTCCACTGTCTCCTATTTTTATTGTAAAGAAAATAAAGAATAACAAAAAATATTTATGAATTTTTTTCAATATCATTATTCCAGCATTTGGGATGGGATGGTAGTCTTTATTAAGATAACATCTTAATTCATTAATTAAAAAAAAAGGCATGCATTGCATTTCTCAGAGGAAAAGTTAATTTTAATGCAAAATAGAACAAATTACCTACCGCTTTTTTTTTTTTTATTTCAGAATATTACGGGGGTACAACACTTTAGCTATATATATTGCCCATGCACTGCCTGTGTCACAGCTACAATCGTGGTCAGAATAATGGCCAGCAAACATATAAAAAATCGCTCAACTTCTATAATCATCAGGGAAATGCAAATCAAAACCACAATGAGATATCACTTAACTCCAGTGAGATTGGCTCATATCAAAAAATCCCCAAACAACAAATGTTGGCGGGGATGTGGACAGATAGGAACACTCATACACTGCTGGTGGGACTGCAAATTAGTACAACCTCTATGGAAAAGAATATGGAGACACCTCAAAGAATTAAAAGTAGAATTACCATTTGACCCAGCAATCCCACTACTGGGTATTTACCTACCGCTCTTAAAGGGGCTTAGAGAAGGGGGTTTTAAGCATTTGTAAGGAAAGAACACATTGCTGAAAGGGAAGGGAAATGCAGCAGAAGGTGAATTTCTCTTGGGAGTGGATGTTTTTGTTAAGTGTACAGAAGCCCAGATTGGTTTGCCTAAGTTATTTCTGGTAGTGTTTAATCTTGTCAAGTTTCCTTTTGAAAGTTTAACATTTGACATCTACAGCAGTAAGGGTGACAGAAATTCAGTCAGCAGGGATTTTTTTTTTTTTTTTACTCCTGATGATATTCTTTTCACTGTATTTCATTAGTTTTCTAGAGAAAACTTTATTTTATGTAAAAAGAACCATGCTGAGCCTTTTAGAAAAAGTTTGTAAGAATATTGTTTGTTCCCAATCACAATATGCTTTTTAGACTGCTCCATCTGTCTGTGGAGTGGAACAAGAGAAATCACTTTGGTGCGTAATTTATTTCTTTGGCACGTGCTCTCAACAGTGACTGTATCACTGCTCTCCAGTAGGCACATAATTAGTTTCTTTTGATTTTTGTGATACTTCGGATCATTAAGCAATTCACTCAGCTTTTTCCCCGGGCAACAGAATATCATGTGAGCATCTTAGTTTTGTTGATGTGAACATGTGAACATATCACTGCCTCACTGAAAAAGGGTAATTCAAAAGCCAGATGTAAACATTGCTTGATGTTCTAATATTGGATAAAATAGGCATTTATTTAACTGGAGCATCAGATATATGTTTCTGCAGCAGGGTGGTGTGGTACAGGATTCAACACAACTGCATTAACCATGTGGTCATAAAAACAACATATTTAATTGCAAGTTACCTGAAACTTTGCAGTCTGTGCATTTCATTCAACCTGACTGTACAGTCAGCTCATAATGATAGATTAGAGGTGAGTAAACACTCTAATAATAGAAAATGGCCCACATATCGAAGTTTTACATGAGAAATATGAGACTTACATGCTGACATATAATGACAGAATTCTCAAATGTTGGGAACATGAGAAGGATGCTTAGAGAAGGGTTGGAAAGCCCAACTAGAATTAATACAGCATCTATTCTAAAAGGCACTCCGCTGGATCCTTTGCGTATAATACCACTGTGATTCCCACGACGTTCCTATAAAAGAAACATATTTATTTCCATATTAAAGATGAAAAAAGTAAGTCTAGAAGATCAGTAACAAAATCCAGGTTATAAAGCAACAAATTAGAAGGTTAGAATGCAAACCTGAAACTATCTCAGTCAAAAGCTTGTCACATTTCTATGCTGTCTCTCATGTAATGTATCTTTTTATTTTTTTAAATGCCCTAAAATCTATGGAATCTCTAAATCCTAGATTAAAAGGATCCCCCTTTTCTTAACTAAGTGCTATATACCTCTTGGAATTCAGTCTCTAGCTTAATAGCTATTATCATAAACCTGCGAGGCTGTGACTCCTACGTACCATAGGTATACTTTATGAGTCCACCATGTGCTGTGCCCTATGTCACGTCTTGGAACATAGAGTCGCTGGTCTCACAGGGTTAATCATTTTTTAAAAATATGTAAATTTGAATTTGTGTCTCTCACTTTGCATTACAATTGATCATGGACTGATAAAATAACAATAATAATCTTAAAAGAAAATAAAAACTGGCCTAGACAGATATCAGGTGAATATTTTCAGACTCTTGGGTTGGTGGTAGACTTCCTAAATATGACCCAGAGTTGCAACCACGAAGGAAAAAGATTGAGTGCTTTGACTTGGTACAAACTGTAATAAAAATATCTATATGGAAAAAAACTCCATAAAACTACATGACATGTACAAAGCCAGGAAAGATAGTTATAACTTTGATATTAGACAACTGAGTAATATTCTCAAATTATAAAGGGCTCTTAAATTTTTCAAAAAATTATAGAAAAGATAAAGGACATAAAGAGATATTTCAAAAAATAAATATAAAATGGCAGTTAACCCATGGAAAATGTGTCTTGCTTGAACAGCTAGCAACGATATAGGAATGAAATCAGTGTGATATGGCTTTGTGCTCCTTAGAGTGACAGTAAAGAAGCAGGTGACACCCAGCATCATCAGGGTGTCATCAGTCTCAGCCCAGTCTCTTTGCCTTACTTTCGTCTTACTTTTGCCATTTTTGGATCCACATTGGAGAGTCCGCTTCACTGGCAAGGCATGGCTTGCAGTCCCTGAAAACCTTGACCTTGTTTTGTCCCAGTAGGATAAATTCTCAAAGGGGAAGAAACTCAGTGGTGGGAACCATTTTTCTCTTTGCTAATCACCTCACAATTCTTGCTTTAAAGTGTTCCTTTCTGGAACCTACATGACGACAGAGATATGGAAACAGGGAGGTACACAATGGTACCTGTACTTGTATGTTTTAATAATTCAGAGGACTTTTTCTCCTCTTTTCTCATTATACCTGAATTTTCTGGGTATATGAACTTAATTACAAACAACATCATGCAAATCAACGTTGATTATTAGCCATAAGCTACCTTGAACACTGACTTCCGCTAACTTTTTAAAGACACTTCTCTACGTTTTCTATCTGACAGAAATCATTACTATTAGTTACCTTCACTGGCATCATGCAACCGTGACAGTTTCAAACACTGTCAAGGTATTTTGAATTACTTCTCCTTTTTTTTTGCTGTGAAAAGCACAGTTCTACTTATCACAGTCTGGGGTCACACAATTTGAGGAACTATTCACTATATTGTGATCATTTCAGCCAGAGGGGGCAAAGCCTTCTGTCAATTTATCTGCTACCCAAATGTTCAAAGTTGTAATTAATTAGGAGGAAAGAATGTAGAGAAAATACATTTCAAAGATAAATCTAGTCATTGAGCAGTTCAGCATATCTTATAATTTTCCTGTTTCTATAGCAACTGACAAATTCATGTCTGCGTACAAATTTAGGAACAGAAGAAATCATAGAAAGGATTTAAAAAATATAACAGTAAGCCAAAAAGGGTATTGACATTTGCATATTTGTTGTGTCAAAAAGCTTCCATAATACTATTGGACTCAGAGTGTCAAAAAGCACCAAATTCCTGAACATTTGTCCCACTTTATTCTTTCCTGAGAGACTAGGGGAAGACAGAACTTACATGATGCTGCCTTTATTTACCCAGAGCTCATCATGAGTTTAAAGTCAGTCATAGAATCGTGGCACTTCATATCTAGAAGGCCAAACCCTAGTTCATCCTCCAGCCTTCCTCACATCTTTTAATATAACCAGCACCTACTCATGTGCTCAGGAAAAAAACGCTGGAGATCAGTTTCCTAAATAAAACCTAAATGCAAGCACTTATCCCTACCTTTATTCAGAACAGCCCATTTGAAGTCACCAACACAACTTACCTAAATTATCTCAATTATTGATGACCACAATGCACTAACTGGACTCACCACTTCTGTCCCCCAACCCCCTAGACAAGTAATCTCAAAAGATGTTTTAAACACATCCATGGGTCATACCATCCCCATGCCTGAAACTGTCCAGTGAATGCTCTTATCTCATGATGGCCTGGTCGGCTTCCGGGAACTCAGTTCTACCTCTCTTCCCTTTATTCATTATGGTTTAAACACATGAGCCTTGTTACTAGTCCTTAAATAAGCTCAGCTTCTTCCCAACTTAGTGCTTCTACACATGACGAACTTACTCTCATCATTGAGTTCTCAGCTCAGATTTATGTCCCTTTAAAGAGACCTCCCTCACGATACCAGTTAAAGAGTACTTAGTACGCCCTCATCGGTCTTGTATTCTCCCGTCACTCTGCTTCAATGTCTTCATAGCTCTTATCAGTACGGAAATGGCCTTGTGTGTTTGCTTGTTTATTTAACTGTTCATTGCTGGTCTCCCTCATGCTAGAATGAAACCTCCTTGAGAGAACAGGCCTCTTTCCCACAACCCTCCTCTCTGGCTGTATTCCATCTCTACCACTTGCCTGGGATATACTAGGTGCTCAATAAATAGTGATGGCATAAAGTACACCCTTAATTTCACAGATGTGAAATTCCCAGACTAATGCAGTTTATGCAAGCTCACTAAAGTTTTTATCCCAATAAGTAGACCTAGGAAAGAAATCCAGATTCCCTGAGTCGTATTCCAGGGCTCATATGGTCAACCAGACTGCATTTTTTCATTGCTTGGTTCCTGTGGGCATTTATATTTGTTGAAGAATTGGACAGCTACAGAAACTGCCCAAGAAGACGAGAAGGAAATGAAAGAATGTAGCCTTAAGCCAATCAATCTTTCTGAACTTTTGACTACCAAGTTCTGATGAGTATAAAAGATGATGGGTAAAAGCTATTCTCCACATTCATATACTCTAAAAAGAAGGACTCTAAAGAAATGGAAGGTAGAGATTTTACAGATGGGCAACACTGCTCTTTGGATGAGAGACCCCCGTTATCCTGGGTGGTCTGTACAACTACAAGAAGGAGCCAGACTCCAGTTGCTTCCACAAAGGCTGATTTATTCCAATAATGCACATTGCTTAGAATGAGAAAGTCAATAGCAGACAAGGTAGTAACTATTATACAGCCTTTTTGTAAATAAAGATCACATATGGGAGGTAGTGGTTCTCTCTTACTGTTTTCTGTCCAGCATCCCTCTTTCAACTTGACAGCTGCCCACTCTATATCCCATGTGATTCAGGTGGTATTGTCAATTACTATGCCTTGTCTGCCCTCCGGCAAAAGCGTGGCCTCTGATCCAGACTTAATCCACTATGTTTGTTCATCTTTCAGTCTATAGTGATTGGCCTCACGGGTGGGCATGTGACCAAACAGAACACTCATGAGATTTTTGACAGATTCTAGAGGAGAATATTCTATATATTCCCTGAAATCAATGAGAACGTGAGGCTGGATCCTCCTTGAGCTATCATGGAGAAAACCTCACAAACGAAGGCAAGAACACAAAAGCAGAGCTCAGCATTGCACAGAAAGAGATGAAGACATAATTATGGGGTCTGGACTCCTGGATCCTAATGTTCCTAAAGCCAAATCTATCCATCTTGGACCAACTATGTAAATAAGAAATTACCTTCTTTTTTTCTTTTTTGCCTAATCTATGCTTTGTTTTGTTTCTATTGCTTACAATCCAAGAATTTTGACCCTGCATTTGTTATTTATAAATATGTTGACATCAAGAAGGTTACATTTTGGAACATTAAAATGTTTGTTATCTCAGTGAAATTCTATATAGTATGATTTATTGTGATACAACATATCTTTAGTCCTTGAAGTTTGTTTATAGGTGATTTTATTCAATTCAACTTACTGTCTATTTAAAGTATGTATTTATTCATCAGAAAATCCCAGGCTGAAATCAACTCAGATAAATATCTGTGCAATCATTGTATTTATAAGAAATATATGTTCTATCTTACTGACAATGGAAAAGCTGCAAAAAGAAATCACACTAAATATATGTAATTCCTGTTCTGAATATTCTCTTCAAGAATATATTTTCATGGTTACAAGACTCAGGAAAGTTGATTTTCGCTTTAATGCTAGCAGACAAATCTCAATTTCATCAGGAAAATAAATGTAAATCCCAATGATAAATATCTCAGAGGAGTTTGCTGATTCAATACTTTGAGGCAACTAGTGTTATGCTCTCAATTTTATTTTTATTGTTTTTGAATGATTAATAGACAGTCATTGACTAATAATTTCTTTTGCAGAATTGGATTGCAATGTTATTGATGGATTTAGAAATTGGACTTGAAAATATATTATCATAACTATAGAGCTTAAAACATTAAGCCAATGGGGCCAAAGGGAAAAAAAACATGTACGTAAATCTAAAGCTCAACTTCAAAATAAAAATTATGTGTGACTACTTTGACAAAATAGTCAAAATGACAAATCCTTATTGGTAGTGGTGCTCAGCCATTTGTAAGTGTCTCAACCAACTGGAAAAATGGAAGAAGAGATATAAACTACAACCAGATCCCCTCTTATCAGGCTGTCAATTTTCTGAACAAATTGGGTGTAAGGCAAATTATGAGAGTAATATTGCTTCTAATAAATGTTGATTTTAAATGGATTTTCTGGTACAATTCCAAGGAGAAAATGTGTACCATTGGGACCTGAGGGGACTCAAGTACCTTGGGCTCTAAAACAATTCTTGAACACTGTGGCCATAAGCCAAATGATATTTTTTAAAATAATCAAGATTACATTAGAAATTTTCCTGAAGTAAAAATAATATTAGAAGTTGAGGTGACCTATGTCTATCTGGAGAAGGTCATTAGGATTTTATATGAGAGCAGAAGATACAGTTTTCCATTGAAAGAAGTTGGCAGTTAAGAGTATATATTTCCTCAGCATCAGACAATACACCATAGAAAGAGAAAACAATGTAATTAATAATGATATTAAGAAACTGTCACAATTGTCTCACCTGTGCTCCCAGTAGAGAAGCTATTATAATAGAAAGGCAAGGACACACATTATTTAAAATACAAACTTGAAGGGATATTCTAACACCATAAATTCAGCCCAGTGTGTGTTTTTTCTGTTTTAATCCTCAGTTGTAATAAAGCAAAATGTCCTCAAGAAACAAGGTCATCTCATGGTTAAAACACCAGACCAGGAGTCAAGAATCAAAAATCTGGTTCCTAGTACTCTACAACTAAATTATTCAGATTTTTCTGGTTCTCAAGTTTTTTCATCTATAAAATAAGAAAGTTGATTAAATGATCTTTTTGTTAAATTTCAGAATATTACGGGGGTACAAATGTTTAGGTTATATATATTGCCTTTGTACAGCCTGAGTCAGAGCTACAAGCGTGCCCCTCCCCCATACAGTGCACACTGCACCCATTAGGTGTGAATATACCCATCCCCTCCACCCCCATCCCACCTGCCTGACACCCAATGAATGTTACTTCCATATGTGCACATAAGTGTTGATCAATTAGTACCAATTTGATGGTGAGTATATGTGGTGCTTGTTTTTCCATTCTTGTGATACTTCACTTAGGAGAGTGGGTTCCAGCTCCTTCCAGGATAATACAAGAGGTGTTGTTAGTTCACCATTGTTTTTTGTGGCTGAATAGTACTCCATGGTACACATCATTTTATTAATCTACTCATGTATTGATGGGCACTTAGGTTGTTTCCACATCTTTGCAGTTCTGAATTGTGCTGCTATAAACATTGGAGTGCAGATGTCTTTATTATAGAATGTCTTTTTTTCCCTTTGGGTAGATGCCCAGTAGTGGGATTTCTGGATCTCAAAACTACAATGATATGTTCCTAAATATTTAATTTTCTTTGGTGCTATTGTGAAAGGTATTGCATCTTTTAATTTGTTTCTCGGCTTGATTGTTATTAGCATATATGAAGGCTATGGATTTGTGTGTATTAATTTTGTATCCTGAGACTTTGCTGAATTCATTTATCAATTCCAGTAATCTCTTGGTTGAATCTTTGGGGTTTTCTATGTATAATATCATATTGTCTGAGATAGTGAAAGTTTGACCTCTTCTGCCCCCATCTGGATGCCCCTGATTCCTCTGTCTTGTCTGATTGCTCTGGCCAGGACTTCCAGCACTATGTTGAATAGAAGTGGAGATAGTGGGCAACCTTGTCTGGTTCCAGTTTTAAGGGGGAATGCTTTCAATTTTTCCCCATTCAGTATGATATTGGCCATGGGTTTATCGTATATGGCTTTAATAGTTTCGAGGTATGAGGCATCTATGCCTATATTATTAAGAGTTCTTATCATAAAAGGATGGTGGATTTTGTCAAAAGCCTTTTCTGCATCTATTGAAAGGATCATATAATCTTTGTTCTTGCTTTTATTTATATGGTGAATTACATTTATAGATTTGCATATGTTGAACCATCCCTGCATCTCGGGAATGAAGCCCATCAAAACTACAATGAGATATCACTTAACTCCAATGAGAATGGCTTTTATCAAAAAGTCCCAAAACAACAAATGTTGGTGTGGATGTGGAGAGAGAGGAACACTCATCTACTCCCGGTGGGACTGCAAACTAGTACAACCTCTATGGAAAGTAATATGGAGATACCTCTAAGAACTAAAAGTAAATGATCTTTAATATCCCTTGATGTTCTAAAAGCAGCCTGATTATATTATCTGTGCACACATTGTAGGACCTTTTAATAAACAGAATATACAGAAGAACATTTTGTTCTGTAACTTATAATAATTTAAACAAACAAGCCAGTAAAAATAATCTAACAGAAAGTATGACAGTTTAAAACTAAAGGAACTTTGTTGTTCCTCCTCTCAGATTTGTCACCTCTAGACTCTGGGGGGAAAACCCTTTTCTCCTCCCTCCGTCCATTTTTCCCAGTCTTACTTTATTTAGCCTATCTGAAGACTAAAAATGTAATTATATTTGAAGATTCTGACTTGTCAAAATTCCTAAATGAATTGGAAGATGGTTTACATTTGCTTGTAATACCATTGTATATTGTCATCATGTACTATGCATGTTTGTTTGTATATAGTGGTCTTGAATATTGTGTTAGCTTTGGGTAAGTTCGCTTTCTCCATCAATTATCACATATGATCTATTTCACAAAATTGACCCAGTTTGCTTACATACTATGTTCGTTTGTCTAAGTATTTACAAATAAACCTTTTCAAATTCTGCCATATTATAGGATGAAAGTATAATAAGGAATAGAATATTTCCATAGTCTCAAAATATGTTTCTTGTTAATTACAAAAAGGAAAATCGTAGCGGTACAATGAGATACTTAGTGGACACCACCTTAACCAGATGGTTAAAGTTAACATCACTTAATGAGGCAAATTGACATCATTCTCTGCGCATGGAATCTGCTGAGAAAAACACAGCATCACTTCTGTGGTGTTGCTGCCCAGAACGTGTCACATGAATCTAATCATGAGGAAACATCAAGACACATTTAAATAACTGGCTTGTGCACTTCCAAAATTTTAAAGTCATGAAAAACAGAGAACAGCTGAGCAATTGTTGCAGATGGAAAGATAATAAATAGACACAACATCTAAATGGAATGTGTGAGCCTGAATTAGATACTAGGATGAGACTCAAAATAGTTATAGAGGACATTTTTTTGAAAATTGATGAAATTTGATTATAGACTGGGGATTAAATAATATTATGTCAATATTAAATTTCCTCCTTTTCATAAATATACTTTGTTTATTTAACAGAATATGTTTGCACTTAGGAAATATACACTGAAGTATTTACAGATAAAAAAGGTACCGTGTGTGCAACTTACTATCCAAATGGCCAAATGATTCAGGGAAAAAAGTGCATGTATATGTGTTTGGAGAGACCCAGGGTGGGGAGGAAGAGAGAATGACAAGGCAAAGGAGACTAAAACATAGGCTCTTAGACCACTATACATATACACACATGTATACATACACACATACATGTGTATAGTGGTGTTTGGAATACAGCCTAACGTAATCTAAAAGCCTCATAAGAGTTGTCTATTGTTACATGTAAGATACATGACATCTGGTGGGTTCTCCATAAATGATATCATTACTTGTCGTATTAGAATGAATCCAGTTGAAAGCAGCTGCCTAATTTTTAAGTTTTAGAAGCCTGAAAAACTGTAGCTGTAAAGGTAATACTGCGTATTTTTACATTATTTCAGTGCATTAATTTAACATCTATTAAACTAAACACAGGAGCTCTAACATACAAGACTGAGTCTGTGATTAAATAAAAGACACAAATAGGCAGTAACTGTTTTGAATGCCTTCTGATGTTTGTAAAGCTCTTTAAATGTACCCAACCACAGCACACTAATTTTAAATGATCAACTCTTACAGAATAATTGGAGTATAGTCTTAACTCATTTAATATTACTTACATAGCTAAGGGCTTCCACGTTAAGCATACAGATTTTTATGAAGCTATTTTGTGGATACTTGGGCATTTTCTTTTTAATACCTCAATGTAATTATAATTAGTTCAGAAGGCCCAGCAACACTTTGAGATAATTGTGCATAAATTAATTGCTAAAGGGCACAATTAACTTTTTATTAACGTTTGTGATAATAAACATTCAACTTGCTTTCTAATATTTCATAAATTATATTCCATATTTTAATTGTTCCTATATTAAATTTTATTACTTAATGTCCTTGAATATTTGCCTTGGGGACCAAAGCAAACACTCTAACATGCTTAATCCAAGAGAAAACCTTTATTCCGTTAGGTAATATGAGTCAGACAAGGCCCTGGCTCAACTTTCCAACTGTTGTCATAGGCAAAGATAAGAAGTTCCTTTATAGGAAACTTGATGGAAGGACAAGCCTATGACAAAAGTAGTGTTATCATAAAATGCTATTGCTTATCTCTTTAAGAAAACCCTGATATTTTAACTATTGAAATCATGCATCACCCTGGTATCACCTTACGGTTCAGTGTGTTCAACCCTGAATTAAACACCAATGATGTGGTGGGTCATTCACTCCTTAGAGTTCACAGTGTAACGCATTCTTTACTTTGAGTACAGTCCATTTTCAAAAGTGATACTTAATTCCTCAAAGAAGAATCCTCCTATCTTTCTGCTTTGAGGTCTCTAATATGGCTCTAAAATACTGGGAGCCAAGAGTGGAAAGAGGGATGGTGTCCTGATGTTTGGTTAGCAGACTTTCACATTATCCTGTCATTTTCAGTAAAATCCCTTCAGATCACCCTCATTTTCATCTGATGCTTCTGAGTCCAAAGCCTCTCTAACGATGTTAAATATTTAGATACAAATTCCCTTAATCAGGAGGCATTTATGTGATTAGCTGATGTAGTAGTTGAGTATGTTTTTGACATTGGGAACGACTCCTCCAGGGGCTTCTCTTGTAAGGTTTCTAAGCTTTGTTACCCCAGGGGCATTGAGAGGCAGAGGCTTTAAATACAAAAGCTTTCTGGGCTAATTCCAGAGATGGGACAGGAGTCGCTGGTGACCTAAGTCCTTCTCCACACACAGCCTGGGCTTATGGGAGGCCTCGTAGACAAGGCTGCTCTGGAAGGGAGGATGATGGAGAAACTGGGTCCTTTGGGACTGCAGCAGGAGAATGAACGTGGGACCAGGCTGGGCTGCTGAGAGGCCCTGGTAGTGTAGCAGTAGAGACACAGTGGGATTCACTGCCTACAGTCATCCCAGAGGACACCATGAAGGCACTAACTGGCACTCTTTGGCAAGTCTGCTGGTTTCCTTATGTATATATACACTTGTATATATTTCTACAAATATTTATATTTATACAAGTATATATTCGTGAAAAGATCTTTATCATATATTCTTAAATGTAAATGGCAGTTTTCAAAACTTTTTTAAATTTCATTTTGTGTCAAAAATAGTATATATGTATGTGAGATTCAGAAGAAATCTCTTAATTCTCAGCAGAGGGATTGGGGTTGGGGTTGGGAAGAGATGAGGAAATGGAAACTTTTGGTTTTTACTTTATTTTTATTTTATATTGTTTATTTTATTTAATTCTTCTGAACCATTTTCACTACAAGAGAATATTATGAGAGCCACATATGGGAGCCACATAGGTGATTTTGAATATTTGGTGGTCACACTAAAAACAAAGAAACCAGTGAAATTTAGCTTAAAATATATGTTATTTAACTTAATATATCAGAAGTATTAGCTGAACATTTAATCAATATAAAATTATTGTTAAATCCATTGTGTATTTTAAACTTAACATCAATTTGGACTAGCAACATATCAAGTGCTCAGTAGTGACATGTGGCTAGTGGCTACCAGATTGGACAATGTAGTTTTATGCTGTTTAAATTACTACAATGAGTATTTATTTTTATAATAAAATAGTTTAAATATGCTGAAAATAGCTTTGTGCAAGTAAAATAACTAAATATCCTTACTACCCTATTTATTTATATTGATAAGAATAGATGTGAAGCAGATCACTTTCTCATTAAGTTACTAAGCTAACCGAAGCAAGTCACTTTCTCATCAGTGTCTAAACCACCTTGATACCAAATAACAGCACCACTTTTAATCTCTTTCAACTTAAATAAATGTCTGATCCAATAAATCCAATAAGTGCCTGATTCAACTTAAATAAGTGCCTGATCCAGTAAATCACAATACTCATTAATATTGATAAATATTGAAGAAGGAAATAAATCACAATGCCTGTGCTCTGTAAATAGCATGGAACAGTAGGGGGAAAAAAAAATACAACTGTCCCCAGGAAGCAAGAGGCAAACTTCAGTGTCATTAGCAATCACAGTTCTAGGGCACTGGGAAAGAAAATCTGCTGGTCCCAGTCTGAGACAGAAAATTTAACATGGGCAGAATTTGGACCAGAAACAGTCAGAAAAGTTGACGTGACTGAATTATCAGTAACTGGTTTCTCCCTTCCTGAAGAGACAATTGCACTGTCGATAAAAGAGGTACTCCTTGATGTCCTACAGCACATGTTAAACAAGAGCAAATGTTACTTTCACCTGCTTTTACTTTCTGTGAATTTAGCCACTAGCAGAAAAAGTCACTGAAACTAGAAAACTTACTCCCATTGAGACTGTTTTCCAGGTACCCAGAACAGTCTAAACAGGCTGTTTTGTAATGAACAGCCACCTTCTTCCTCCTAAGAAATACCTTTTTCCACAACAGCAGTGCAAAGCTAAGGAACCAAAGCAAAGCACAGGCTCATTTCTAAAATCATCTCAAAGAAGCCACTTGGCTTTATTCCCTTTGTTCCAAACTCAAAGCCCTATAGTTGTTCTGAAGATGTTATGAGAAGAGAATGTCAGTCCTACATAGGCTCCCCTTTGTTGTAGGGGGGATCATGGCTGTGGAACCATCTTTCCAATGAAGCCCATTTGGCTCTGATAGGATGGTGGGTGACCTCTTACCATCACTGCACATACTCACATCACACAAAACATTCAGTGCACACTCACACATACGACACACAAAACTCACACGCACAGACACATATATACACCACAAACACACTATACACACAGATAGGAGTAACCACAAATATTAAATATTAAATTTAAACTATATTTCTGTAAGTTTTACTGAGTCACTTTTATTTATAAATTTATGATTACAGCTTGTTCAATGGGTAAAACAAAAGTTTTAAAAGCTCTTTCAGCCTTTTTTAAAATTTCTTTTTCTTTTAATATTTTCCATAGGTTTTTAGTTTTGCTATCCTGCTAACCTATTTGCTCTATTTTTTAAGCATAATTGGTGGGAAGAAGAAAAAACCACATCCTTCAAAAAAATGTGAGCATAATTTTCTCTGAGTATTTTCTTAATTAACTGCCTTCTCATATATACGAAAAATAACCTCATATATATTATGTAACATCATATTTATAAAACAGTGTCATATATGTGACTATATAACCATATGTATAAAGCATAAAGCTATAGATTATGTAACTTTTTCTCTCTCACATTCTCTCGCTCTGTTTATATATACAGAAGAATAAAACAATTCTTCCAGTCAACTTTGAATGCTGACAAGCTGGAAGCATTTCTATTTCTTCTTTATTTTTGGAGTAAAGAAGAAGACACACCTGTTCTTAACTTGCACATCAAAACTCTTTCCCTCAACTTGAGTTTGGCAACATTAACTCTTGTTACTATGCAAGAAATCTTTGATCTTCCTGAAGGAAGCTATCTTATTTGAGAACATGACAAGGCTCACCAAAAAAGTATAGCGCAAACAATACAAAAGCACTGTGTGAATGGCATGACATTTTTACACATTGGTATTTAAACGTGATCTGCATCAATTTTGAGGAGTATTCTACACATGTGGTTTGTTGTTTTCATCAATATTTCTCTTTGGAGCCTCAAAAACCTCAGCTGAAGCATGTACTCTTCTCTTTCTGACAGAAGGATGTGAAAATGTCTGTGCCTGTAAAGGATGATTTCATCTTGTGTATACTCTTATTTTGCCTCTTCTACCCAAAACCTCATCACTGGATACTTTCTTACCTGTTTCTTTGTCGTGTCCTCTATATCTTGACCAAACTTTCTGCAGTAACAAGATAGGAATAGATTCATGTAATGAGTGATAGATGCAAAGAGTTGGACCATCTGTTTGGATGGCCGTGTCGGTACCTATGTTGTTGGATACAGTTTGGTTAGGAATTTCCCTCTTTTTACCAGAAACCTATGCTGTATTGATATTTTATATCCACATTTATTGTTGATGCTTAGGTGGTATGCTGAGTCGTGTAAAAGCCCCACTCCATTCATTCAGGATGTATTTGTGAGAAGATTTCAAAAACTTTAAAGAAATCACTATTGTTATATTTTTATTTAAACAAGATAACTTTCCTTTTCTACGTGAAAGTGCAAAGTAAACTTCAATAAGATTGTCTTATCGGGAGTCAAAGTCTCCATTCAGGAGATAGAAGGAAAGGAGTCTAGCTGAGGAAGCTCAGTGGGCCCATTTTCAGAAACAATATTCATGATTTGAATTCTGTTAGGTCCTCCACAAACAAGGGCAGAGCCCTTGTACTAGATAACTGTAAAATGGTAGGAAAATCAAAAAAACTCAATCAAATCCAAACTTACAATTATTAATCAAGTACTTTAGTATACTCAGGATAATAGCAATTACATAGGCATTGCCTCTCTCTGATGTTTTCCCCACATTTGTATGTTGAGTTAAATGTGTATATATATATACACACACACACACGTGTATGTGTGTGTGTGTGTGTGTGTATATATATATATATATGGCCTGTTGATTTGATTCTGTAGGATGGCATGAGAAGAGTGAGGCAAAGAATGTGGGTTCAAAAACAAAATCTGTACCCCTGTTCTCCAAAGCTATGATTATATATAGATATATATGTAGATATATGTAATATGTACATATATAGATGAATTATATGCCAATATGTGAATTATATATAATATACATGTATGTGAATTCTGCAATATATTTTTTATTCATTGAACATATAATGACCATAACTTAAAAAACACTGTAGCCAACTTTCTAGCAGATAGAGAGAAAATGATATTTTTTCTGAGAATTACTATGTACAAAGTATTGCTAAAATTGTCCCATATATGATTTAATTCTCAAAAATATTTTGTGAGCAAAATGTTATTATTCCTATTCTGTATAAAAGTTCATGGGCTTAGGAGGAGATGTGGCTTCAAGAACGGTAGAAAAATGAGCTCGACAAACCCTTTCCCCAGCTAAACAATTTATCTGGTGAGAATTAATTTTAAAAATAATTTAAATTCTTTGGAAATTATTTAAGGGTATTCAGTAAAGGGAGAAACATATTTTAAAGAAAGTCTACTAAATCTCAGTAAGAACAGTGAGAGTCTGTGGCCTTGAGCCATGATCTATTCCCTTACCATAGCCCCGACCAGCTCTACCCTGGTACTGTGTTCAGCTGTGACCAAACAAGAAGGGAGCTCCTTCTCCCTACATCTCCCTGTCTGGGGCTACAGATGCAGACCTCACCCTTGGAGAGCCAGGATCTCAGTGTTTCTCAGTTGCTTTCAATCCCGTGTTGCAGAATCTCTCTTCTAGGTAAGAAAGACAGGACCCATCTCCCTTCACCTGCCAGTGTGGTGAAGCTTAATTCCAGACCCAGTGGGCCAAGCATACTGGGGCCCCAATCACCCCCCATCCCACCTCACTGCTAGTACATATATTCCATTTTGTGAGGGGCAACCCAAGAAGACCACAGCTACCACCATCCCTGTGAATGCCCATTCATAAAGTGGGGGTGTCACTCTGGGAAAAGCAGTTCCCCAACCCCAGCTCCAGTGCAGAGTAGGGCTCTGCCAAGAGTGACAGGCAGGCCATGAGTAAGAGCAATGCAGCTATGCCTGAGGGGACTGACTTTATTTGGAACAGATCACAGAGGACTTCATGCCTAAAAGCTTTGTCAAAAACGATGGCGATCTTAGTAGAGAACAATTAAATAGAAGCTGGTAGCTCCGTGATACAATAAAAATGGCAGTGCAGCCAGAACTTTAATAGAGGGAACCCGAAAAGAGGCACCCAAGATCTTGGGATTATAGTCAATTCTAGGGACGGGAAATGCTGTGCACCTGCACTAGGCTGTACTTAGGAGTAATCAGAGCAGAACACGGGGAAAATCTGAAACCATCCCTTAAGCTACACATAGAATTATCAACATAGTCCCTGGATAAAGATGGGGTAAAATATGTAAACCCCCTGAACTACAATAGCAGCCTCCAAACTACAGACACATCCAATGATAAAGGGTAAAAAATCTAACTGGCAGAGAGTACTTAAGCATGACATTGAATCATAATTAGCTTATTCTACCCAGGATGATGCTGATAGCTAGGCAAAGGAGAATAACAAGGGGTAAAAAATCTAAGCAAAGATATGACAGATGGCAGACTGGGGGGGACAGAAATTTCCCAGAATTAGTTAAGCCAAGTCACTAAGCCAATACACAAACAATGGAGCAAGCCACAACAACAACTGTTAGGGGTAGAGTGGGGTCAGTATCCAAAATTACTACTACATATTACTTAAAACCTCAAGTTATTGAGAAAAAAATAAGAAATGCAAAGAAACAGGAAAGAGTGGCCTATCTGTAGAAAATAAGCAGGCAATAAAAACAATTTTTGAAGTGACCAGTATTGTTGATTTAGCAGACAAATATTTCAAAGCAGTTATTCTGCATATATGTGAAGAAATGAACCACATTTAAAGCATGAAAGGAGTATTACAGTGCCTCAATAAAAACAGACTATTGATAAAGAGAAAGCATTATTACTAAAAATAATCAAATGGAAATTCTGGAGTGGAAAGTACTCAACTGGAATAAAAAGTTCACTAGTAATATTCAACTAGTATTCAGCAGAAGATTTGTGCTGGTAGAGGATGAAACAGTCAACTTAAAGATAAATCAATAGATATTAAGCAATCTGAAGAACAGAGAGAAAAAAGACAAATGAATGGAGACTCAGAGAAATGTGGAAGACCATTAAACATACCAACATATGCATAATAGGAGTGCCAGAATGAGAAAAGAAAAAGGGGCAGAAAAAATATTTAAAGAATTAATAGCTGAAAACTGTCTATATTTAATGAAAAATATTCATCTGCACATCTGACAAACTCCACAAAATGCAGGGAGTATAAAGACAAAGTAGTACATTCAATGAACACATCATAGTCAAAATGTCAAAAACTAAAGATAAAGAGAAAATCTTGAAAACTCATCACATACAAGGTATGCCTAATAAGCTTAACAGCTGACTTCTCATCAGAAATAATGGAGGCCAGAAAGTAATGGGATGATATTCAAAGTGCTGAAAGAAGAAAATATAAACAAATACAAAAACCTCTCAACCCAAAATCTTATTTTAGCAAAAGTGCCTTTCAAAAAAGAAGACAAAGCCATTCCCAGGTTAAAAAAAAAAAGAGGATGTGTTGCTGTTAGACCTGCCTATCAAGGACTAGTAAAGGAACTTCTTCAGGCTAAAAGCAGGTGACACCAGACAGAAATTCTAATCCACATAAAAAAATAATGATTTCCAGCAAAGATAATTATGCATATGAATGCCAGTTTAATTGCATATTTCTTCGTCTTCCTTCACTTAACCAAGTTAAAAAGTAATTGCATAAAAATATGTATATAACTATATTGTGGGCCTCTAACATCAAAATAAATTTGATAATGACCAAAAGGAGGTAGGTGGGAACAAAGCTTCATTGGAATAAGGAAATTACACCAGAAGGTAAGTCAAATCCATAAATGAATAAAGAGAACCAGAAAGGATAAACAAGGTGAATAGAACAAACTCTATGAACATATACTTGCTGTCTTTCCTCCCTCAGCTTCTTTAAAAGACACAGAATTATATAAAGTAATAACTATAAAAATGCATTTTTACGTGGGTAACGTATATAGACATAATGTGCACAATAATAACACAGAAGAGAGGAGAATGGAGCTATCACTGGAATTAATTTAGTGCAAAAATGAAGTAGATTTTGTTAAGATGTATGTGATAAACCCTAGAAGAACCACTAAGAAAATAACCCAAAATTATAATAAAATTATTAAAAGAATTAAAGTGTTAGACTGCAAATATCTAATTATAAAAAGGAAGGTGACAAATAATGAACAAGAATTAAAAAATAAATAAGACATATAGAAAACAAAAAGCAAAATGGCACATATAGATCTAACCATACCAAAATAATATTAAACAATCCAATCAAAAATCAGAGATTATTAAATTTGATTAAATGAAAGCAAGAGATTTTTATTTATTACCAACTATATGCAATCTACAGAAGCCATATTTTATATTCAAAATGCAACTAGGCTGAAAGTAAAAAGATGAAACAAGATAAATTATGCAAAAAGCACCTATAAAAGAGCTAGAGTTGCTATGTTAATATAAGACAAAGCAAAAGTTACTAGAGATCAAGAGGGCATTTTATAATAATGTCAGTTCAAATAATTACAAACATATAACTACCAGAATTAAAGAAATAAATAGGTAATTCCACAATAGTTGGAAACTTTTATACCTCACTTTCTTTTTATAAATTTTTTTAAATTTTTAATTTTGAATTATTATGGGTACATAATAGTTGTATATCTTTATAGGGTACATGTGATTTTTGATGCAGGCATGCAATATGTATTAATTAAATCAGAGTAATTGGGGAATCTATCACCTCAGACTTTTATCGTTTGTGTTAAGAATATTCCAATTCCACTGTTTTAGTTATTTTAAAATATATTCATCATTGATTATAGTCACTTTGTTGTGCTATCAAATATTGTTCTTTCTATCTAACTATATTTTTGTGCCCATTAACCATCCCCACTTTATCCACCCCCTCCCTGCTGCCCTTCCCACCCTCTGGTAACCATCATTCTACTCTCTGTCTCCATGAGATCAATTTTTTAATATTTAGCTCCCACATATGAGTGAGAACATGTGAGATTTATCTTTCTGTGCTTGGCTTATTTCACTTAACATACTGTTGTCCAGTTCCAACCATGTTGTTGCAAATAGAAGGATTTCACTCTTTTTTATGGCTATATAATATTGTGTACATGTACCACAGTTTCTTTATCCGTTCATCCATTGATGGAGACTTAGGTTGATTCCAAATCTTGGCTATTGTGAATAGTGCTGCAATAAACATGGGAGTGCAGATATCTTTTCGATACACTGAATTCCCTTCTTTTGGGTATAGACCTAGTAGTGGGATCACTGGTATAAGGTCATACCAGTCATAAGGTATAATAGTTCTATGTTTAGTTTTTTGAGGACCCCCCATACTGTTCTCCATACTGGTTGCACTAATTTACATTTCCACCAGCAGTGTAATAGGGTTTCCCTTCTCCACATCCTCACCAGCATTTGTTACAAAGAAGAACTGGTACCTATCCCATAGAAATTATTCCATACATTGAGGAAGAGAGAATCTTCCCTAACTCATTCTATGAAGCCAGTATCACCTTGATACCAAAGCCAGGAAAGTACACAATAAAAAAGAAAACTACAGACCAATATCCCTTGTGAATATAGATGCAAAAATACTAAACAAATTACTAGCTAACCAAATTTAACAGCACAACAAAAAGATAATTCACCATGACCCAAGGGTGTTTCATCCCAGGGGTGCAAAGATGTTTTAACATATGCAAATCAATAAATGTGATTCACCATATAGAAAGAAAAACAAAGACCACATGATCATCTAAATAGATGCAGAAAAAACATTTGATAACATCCAGCACCCTTTCATGATAAAAACCCTCAACAAACTAGCCAAAGAAGGAATACACTTCAAATTATAAAAGCCATATATGACAAACCCACAGCCAGTATATTACTGAATGGGGAAAAGTTGAAAACATTCCCGCTAAAAACTGGAAAAAGACAGGGGTGCCCACTGTAACCATGACTATTCAACATAGTACTGGAAGTCCTAGCCAGAACAATCAGGCAAGAGAAAGAAATTAATGGTATCTAAATCAGGAAAGAGGAGGTCAAACTATCCCTGTTCACTGATGATATGCTCTTGAATCTAGAAAAACCTAAAGACTCCACCAAAAGACTCTGAGAATTGATAAATAAATTCAGCAAAGTCTCAGGTTACAAAATCAATGTACAGAAATCAGTGTTTCTATATACTGATAACAGTCAATCTGAGAGTCAAATCAAGGACTCAATACCATTTACAATAGTTACAAAGAAAATAAACCACCTAGGAATATACTTAACCAAGGAGGAGAAAGATCTCTACAAGGAGAACTACAAAACATTGATGAAAGAAATCAGAGATGACACAAACAAATGGAAAAATATCCCATGCTCATAGATTGGTACAATCAACATCATTAAAATGTTCATACTGTCTAAAGTGATTTACAGATTCAATGCAATACCCATCAAAATACCAACATTGTATTTCATAGATCTAGAAAAAATAATCCTATGCTTCATATAGAACCAAAAAAGAGCCTGAATAGCCAAAGCAATCTTAAGCAAAAAGAACAAATCTGGAAGTATCACATTACCTGACTTCAAATTATTCTACAAGGCTATAGTAATGAAAACAGCATGGTACTGGTATAAAAGTAGAGACATAGACCAATGGAACAGAATAGAGAACCCAGAAATTAAACCACCTACGTACAACCAACTGATCTTTGACAAAGCAGACAACAACATACACTGGTAAAAGGAAGCCCTATTCAATAAATGGTGCTGGGGAAACTGGATCCCTCTCCCTCACCATATACAAAAATTAATTTAAGATGGATAAAAGACTTCAATGTCAGGCATAAAACCATAAAAATTCTAGAAGAAAACATAGGAAAAACTATTCTAGACATTAGCCTAGGCAAAGAATTTATGACTAAGACCCCGAAAGCAAATACAGCAATAACAAAAATAAATAAATAGAACTTAGTTAAATTAAAAAGCTCTGCACAGCAAAGGAAATAATCAGCAGAGTAAATAGACAACCTACAGAATGGGAAAAAATATTCACAAACTGTACATCTGACAAAGGGCTAATATCCAGAATCTACAAACAAGTCAAACACATCAGCACGAAAAGAAACCCCATTAAAAAGTGGGCAAAAGACATGAACAGAAGTTTTTCAAAAGAAGATAGACAAATGGCCAACAGACATATGAAAAAATGCTCAGCATCACTAATCATCAGGCAAATGCAAATTAAAACCACAATGAGATATCACCTTACCCCCATCAGAATGGCCTTTATCAAAAAGTCAAAAAACAATAGATGCTGGTGTGGATGCAGACAGAAAGGAACACGTATACACTGTTGGTGGGACTGCAAATTAGTATAACTTCTATGGAAAACAGTATGGAGATTCCGCGACGTAATAAATGTAGACCTACCATTCGATCCAGCAGTCCCACTACTGGGTATGTACCCAAAGGAAAAGAAGTCATTTTATCAAAAAGACACCTGCACTTGGATGTTTTTCACAGCGCAATTCACAATTGCAAAAATATGGAATCAACCTATGTGCCCATCAATTCATGAGTAGATAAAGAAAATGTGATGTGTATGTATACATATATATATATATATAATATATGTATACACACACACACACACACACACACACACCATGGAGCACTACTCAGCCATAAAAAGGAGTGAAATTATGTCTTTTGCAGCAACTTGGATGGAGCTGGAGACCGTTATCCTAAGTGAAGTATCTCAGGAATACAAAAAGAAACACTACATGTACTCTCTAATAATTGGGAGCTGAACGATGGGCACAAAGAGATGTAAAAGACATTGGAAGCCAGGAAGCGGGGAGGGTGGGAGGTGGTGAGGGGCAAAAACTTACTTATCGGACACAGTGAACACTATTCTGGTGATGGGCATACTAAAAGCCCCTACTTAAACATTATTCAAGGTATCCATGTAAAGAAAACATTTGTACCCTTAATATTTTGAAAAAAATGTAAATTATTAAAAAAATAAAAGTTTTTAAATTGAAAAAAATTATATACAGTATATATATACATATATATATCTCCTTTGAAAGACATTATTGGGAAAATGAAAAGACAACCCCCGGAAAGAGTTGTACATTACATTTCAGGGATTTAAGGGGCTTGATATGAAGACTATATAATGAACTCTTATAGCTCAATGATAAAAAGAAAAATAGTGTAATTAAAAATAGACAAGGAATCTGAATAGATATGTCTCCAAAGATGATATACAAATGGTCAATAAGCACATAGAATTATGCTAAACATCAGTCATTAGGGAAATGCAAATTAAAACCCCTGCGAGATACCACTTTACACCCAGTAACATGGCTACAGTGAAAAAAAATCAGACGGTAAGAAGTATTGTCAAGGGTGTGGAGGGATTGGAACCTCATTCATTGCTGTGGGAGTGTAAAATGTTGAAACTTTGGACAACAGTTTGGCAATTTCTCAAAATGTGAAACATATCATTACCATATGACCTACTTCACCTTACAATCAGATTTCCACTTTTTCTCCTGGTTGGGATAGTGTGTGTATGTGCGTGTGTGTGTGTGGGGGGGTGAAGTCCTGGTTCTGTGAAATGTCCTCAAAATAATTTTCCATAAAAATTTTACTTTTCTTGAAATAAAATAGAAATGTGAGCAATAAATAAATGAAGTAGCAGGATGTAGAAGACTTAATTAAACATAGATGTGGGTCCATATCCATGTCCACACCACACCCAAGTATTCTCTGAATCTCATAACCTTTCTATGGAAATAGCAGGATTTTTCAGTATGTCCTATGGATTGCTACTGCAGAGAGTTATGTTCTTAGGCTACACCTTACTTCTCTCTTTGCTTTGTGCAAAATTGAAAGTCTCTGTACTAGAAAAATGGCTGACTTTTCTTTTTAGAAGTCCTTCATAGAATAAGTCAACACTTAAAATATATGGAGGGAGGTCACATTAATATCTGCAGGACACTCAATCAAAAAGTGACTACATGAAATCCTGTTTGGCAATTTCTTCCTAAGTACCAGTTCCCTGACTGGAAATGATTACCTGGACAGAACACGTGAATTGGGTTGCTTGTTCAAAGTGTTTTCTTTAGACATTATACTTTTGATAACTACCAAAAAGGATTTGGATTAACAACTGTTTTAATTAAGAAGAATAAGAAAGCATATTTTAATTATATATTAATGTATTATATATAATTATATATAGTATATAATGGTGCATAATATATATGTTCAATATATAATTATATATTTAGTTAGATATATACAATGTATATAGTTAGGTACATATATGTAAAGTAATCAAGAAATAAAATTTTCAACTACCCTCCTAATTATATGAGTATCAATTATCCTGACAAGTATAATAAAGTTATCTTAACCCTTCTTTTGAGATTTCTAGATCTCTCTGGCACATTGAACTGACATCCTAACATTTACTTCTTTTTGCACAGTGCTTAAGGCCAGTTTCTCTGGTCTATCAACTGACTTGTAGAAAGGAAGAGTAAATTATCCTTGACTGCACAAACACCTCTGACTCTTTTTCCATGAATACAAATGGAAGATTTTTAAAGCTTGGCAGTTTGCAAAGACATGACTCTTAAGACAAATTAAAGATCATGAAAACTTTTTTTTTTAATTTAAAGCTTGATTTTTTTTTTTTGGAGGTATCCTGGGTTGTAATTAAGATTCTGACACTGTTTGGCAATCTCAGGCAACCACATAATCTCCCTAGACACATTTTTTTCATTAATTAAAAAAAAACTGTGAATTTAATGTGGGAAGGATAACCCAGATGACCTCAAATACTTATCCAGTTTCAACAATTGATGGTTTCATAATTTAATATGCATAAAATTAGTACTCTCCTCCTCTTCCTGGGCTTCTAACAGACGCTCCTACCATATGCTCCTCCTATGCTCTGTGCAGTGATCCATTGTAGCAATTATGTGATTATATTGGAATTTTGTTTTGTATATTTGCTTATTAACTTCTTAAGGCCAAAGTCTGAGTCTGCTGTGTTTTTTTCATCTCGCATTCAAAGTTTCAAACATATATCTCAGTACAAAATGATTCTAAGTATGGAATTGTTAAATGAACTGAAGGAATTCATAAATTAATTGATAGTATTAAGTAATTAAAATTTAGTTAATTGTTTAAATTTGCATTTTAGAAAAAAAAATAAACTTGTATCAAGTGTGGCCCTGCCAGTAGGCGGCCACCTGGGGGATATATTCTGAGTGGATGGGCCAGTGTTTCCTATCTTAGTATGCAATCTCTGTAGCTCTAGAATTCCCCAACATGTTAATCTAGGTGTCACTTAACAGCTTTTAGTCCTAAAATGTGACTTGTGAAAATGTAAATATGTTGGTAGAACAGAATAGAAGGGACTTAATAGAAAGTGTTAAAAGTGGAGGTAAAAACCAGAATGGTCTGAAGAAAGAAGTGTTCTGGATAAGATAAGAAAAAACATAGAATGATTTTTTTTCTTTATTCCTTATTTGTTTTTGTCTGTCTACTATGTGCCAGATACATATTAGAGCCTTGCCCACATGAATCTTAAGGACTAATGGCTATAGAGATTAGTAAGCAAAATTCCTTCCACAGAATGATCAGTGCTGGGGTAGGAAAAGCACGGGGGACTACCGTAGAGGGGTCAGAGGAAGCTTCCAGAGGCTTTCTCTGGACCTCACCTGAGATCTGAAAAAACAGTGAAAGTTAATGAGATGAAAAGAAGCAAAGAATGTGGTACATTCAGAGACAAAAATGTGTCTGTGGAGAGTGAGGTGCAGCTCAAACTGTAAGATCCACATTGTGAGGTTTAGGATGTTGGGGGGAGGAGGGGGTGGGGATAGGGGTGTCTGGAGGCTTAAGTAGGGGCCCTTACAAGCCATGTGAAGCATGGAAACCACATTATAGAGCTCTCTCTCAGGGGCTGAGTATTCTCCACAGCATTTTAGACAGAGGAGTGACAGATCTGGTATAGATTTTTCAAAGTTCTGTATAGATTCCATGTAAAGACATAATTTCTTGGAGGGAGGATAGATTGGAAGCCGAGAACACAAATTAAGAGGCTTTTCTAGAATTGAGTAAGAGACGGACTAAATTAGTGGCCAGAGTGACAGAGAGAAGAGGATATATTTAGCAGGTAGGAGGAGCAGGACTTGATAATTCATATAATTTGAAGGTAAAGAAACAAGAGGAGTTGAGAACGAATTACAGGCTTGGGACACTGAGTGGGTTTTTAATGATGCCCTTTGTTGAAGTGGGAAACACCAAAGTGAATGCAGGTTTCTGAGAAACACGGGTAAATTACGTTTGGAAGATGTCGACTTGAAATGATAGAGGTAGTTGAAAATTTGAGTTGTGGGCAGGAAAGACAGGTTAGGGGGTTGTTAAGATGGTGGTAGGTGGGGGTGATGTACAATTTGTTTGTTGGACATTTTTATTTAACTGTGGCTTTGTATCAGCTAGTCCTAGCGATTATGATTCTGATGAAATTCCAGTTAAGAAGCACTCATTAGGAATGATTCAGGAGGGAGACTTGGGGAGAGCCCTGAGGGGCACTGGCCTTAAGAAATGTGCAAAGAAAAAGGATCCTTTTCCAGAAACTACAAAGAGCAAGCAGAAGGTTAGGAGGAGATCCATGAGCTTGAGTGTGATGAAGTCAAAGGGGTTCAGCCAGGTCACCTCCGGTAAGGACTGAGAAGGTGCCATGGATTTAAGACACAGGAAGTGGGGCAGACCCCAGGAATTCTCAGTGTCTGGCCTTTTCTTCCCTGCTGGCATAGCCTGCCTCTCACTTTAGAGCTGCAAGACAATGCACAGGGTTTTTATACATGTTGTAATATAGGGGTGGCCAACATTTCTCTCTAAATGGTCAGATAGTAAATATTTTAGATTCTCGGTTGCAACTATTGAACTCCACCACTGTAGCACAAAAGTGGCTACAGATGATGTGCACATGAATGGATGTGACTGTGTTCCAGTAAAACTTTGTTCACAAAAACAGGCTGAATGCTGGATTGGGCCCACATTTAATAGTTTGTGAACCCTTGATGTAACATGTTCTCCAAAATCA
The DNA here is from genome assembly GCA_023783475.1 of Daubentonia madagascariensis. NCBI lineage: Eukaryota > Metazoa > Chordata > Mammalia > Primates > Daubentoniidae > Daubentonia > Daubentonia madagascariensis. The sequence continues at coordinate 4,291,117 of JAKFHU010001066.1, read as the reverse complement.
CAAACCAAAAATAACAAGAATTCCTGTATTCCCTTCACCAAGCTCCCCCTATAGCCACAATTTATGTAACTATAAGCAAAATGATCAAAACTAAGAAATTAACCTCAGTATAATAGTATTAACTAAACTACAGATCTTATTTGAATTTTACAATACTATGAAACAACAAATTTTCTTTAAATTTTAGTTTTTCCATTAATGTACTTTTTTGTTCTAGGATCTAACCCATAATCCTATATTCAATTTGGTTCTTATATCCTCTAATCTGTGACAGTTTCTCATTCTTATCTTTCATGACCTTGATGTATGTGAAGACTACTACTCAGTTATTTTGTATACTGTCTCAATTGTGTTTTGTATGTTGATTTCATGTGATTAAATTGAGGTTATGCATTTTCCGCAGGAATACAACAGAAGTATGTATCATATCAGGGGGAACATGATGTGGATATGTCTTCCTTCTAGAGATGTTAATGTTGATCACTTGGTTAAGGTGAGTTTCTCCACAGTAAAGATACTAATTTTTATTTTGTAATTAACAAATATTTTAAGAGAGATAATTTAATATTACACAAGTAACCTCTTTGACCTTAAATGTTTACCCACTAATTTTAATATCTGTTGGTCAATCTTGCCTGCAACAACAAAAAAAAATTGTTGCTTATAATAATTATCAGCATGGTATTTGAAACTTTACTCTGAAGTTAAACAATAATAATAAGGCTTATGGGGAAAAAAATAAAGTTCCGTATTCATACAACCTTGTTGCCAGAATACTAACAAAAAAATATAGTTGTTTCCTGCAGAGATAAGTTTTAATGTCCAGGCAGGCAGGCAGAGGCTGCCACAGTAGACGTTAGCAATTGTTTAAAAATGCTGAAAATATCTTGCTTAGAGCAAGGATGGCAGATGCTGAGACAATGCAGGTGCAAATACTGTTCCTAAGGTGTCCTGGGAGGCAGAGCAAGCTGCCACAGCCCAGAGCTGCACAGGGCTGGCTTTGGCAAAGGTCATTTAAACCTAAATTTAGAAGGTTCAAGGAAGGATAAGTCTTTCTTCTTCACTCATTGTTAACTTGTCTATGTGATGCCAGGAATCTCTGTCAACATATGAGTGGACACTGTATTGAAAAGCAGAAAACAAAATAGAGATATGGAAAGGCATTGAGGTCTTTGAATATGTCAATAACAGGCTATACCACCCACCCACCCCCACCCCAAACAACTGTTATGTCAGAAGATAACATTCCCACTGCATTGCGCATTATAGTAGGGTATTGTCTCACCTGCAGCCAAAATCATTTTGACAAAGGACGTAACCGTAATGAATGGAGTTTCAGAGAAGTTGCACAGACTAGATGTGCCACTTGCCAATATCTGGTCCAGACCACTTAGAAATCATTTGGTTAAACGTGTGATATGTGTGTTCTTAACCTTTGCAAGCCAGAGAGAGACAGAGACAGAGAATGAGAGACAGACACACAGGTATACACACACACGCACATGCGCACGCACAGATTCAAAGAACAAAAGCTACCATGATGTTTCCAAGTGTGAATTAATGTAAGATTAACAGAGACGAATGCTAGTTAGATGAATTCTTCAATACCCTGATTTGATTAATTCACATTGTATACCTATATCAAAACATCACATGTACCCTATAAAGATATACAGTAATTATGCATCCATAATAATTAAAAATTAAAAATTAAAAAATAAATAAAACAGAATTCTTTTTCTAGTTTAATTTTATAAAATATTTATAAATAGATATGCATAAAATGTGTATTAAACTCTACTCAATTTTAAATGTTATAACTTTCCTATGTCCTTAGTGGTTCAACATAAGGTTTATAGAATAGGAGTGGAAGAGGCCACAGGCCACAAACTATTTCTACCTTGTTAAAGTGTGGGTAAAATTCCATCCCTGTACGCTGAACACCACAATGTGTCCCAATTCTTGTTCTTTAAAAGAATCATATTATAATTTCTAAGCTGCTGCAACTGCATCCTTTGTCTGTAGGACACAGTACAGAAGGTGAAGCTGGACCAAGCCTACCTGTGTGAATTAGCAAGTAAAATAGGAACTTTGTTTTCAGGGAAATCAGAAAGATGTCCTATTTATTCCAAATTCTTCTTTCTTCCTTCTAGATCTTAAATTTTTTTTTTCATGTATTTGTGTATAATTATAATTTGGGAAGATAGGATAGTTTTAGGTACTATATGAGGAAAGCTTTATAAGCTTTAAAGTGCAAGTTTTCATTTAAGGAGTTGTTACGTTTGTTTTTGATGAAGGAAGCAATAAAAAATAGAATGAAGGAAATAAAGGCGTGTTACTGAGAATCTGGTAAAAATCAGAAAGGGGAACAAATCTCATTTTAGCCATTTATTCCCTGCAAGTGCAAACAGTAAACTGTCTGATTATTTTGGAGACAAAAAATATCAGATGATTCAAGTTCAAGAAAAGAAAGTATATGATATGGTTTTGTTTTATAAAATTAGTTGTCGTGGAATCACTGCAACTAGTAGTTAACTCTGGAGTACTCACTATGATGTGGGATAATGTTCTCTCATAAAGATTTTGGGAATCATGTAGAAGTCTTGTAATTTTCAAGTACACTCTACAGTACACCCTCTCAGTGGTCATTTAGACTAAACCAAAGAAAAGGAATTACAAGAGTGAAGAGAAAAACAGCTGTTTCTAAGCCTGGTTTCTAAAAAAAAAATGTCTAATGAGACCATGATGACTCATGATTGTATTTTCAGATGTGCCTGCTGTTTGATGTGTTATTTTTACATCCACTCCAGTGGCATTATTAATAATTTTAAAATTGTCATGGTATTGACATCTTGAATGAGGAGGGATCACACTCAGCTTGAGCTTATAACTCCTGCAAGAGTTTGACATTAGGATAAAAGGAAAAATAATAGTGATTAATATTTGCACAGCATTTTAAATTTACAAACCATTTTTCAAGCATTTCACTCATCAAGGAAGCTTTATTAGAAGAAGACAGTGCAGCCCAATGATGCAGGTTTCGAAGTGGCCGAGTGGGAACTCGAATGCCATGTTCAGAACCTGAGTACTGGCCATTTCCCAGTGCAAAACCCTCATTCCCATGGTGTGGATGCTACAATGTTTAATGTTACCTGAAATTAATTTTCCCTCTAATCTCCCAAAGACAGAAACATAAGATTAAATTATTTTAAACTTCAGAAGCAGGTTAAGTAATTTATTGTTTGTTTGTTCTTTCTAGTCTGATTGCTACTTATTTGTGTGGGGATTGAGGGGTTTGAAGAACCCAGTGGAAAATGGGATTCTTAGTTATTTAAGTGTAACGAACTTTAACACCCCCCACCCGCCAACACTCACAGAGCAGGGGGTTGAGTTTGTAAAACAGCTGTTCTACCCATGTAGTGGTTTGTTTGCTTTGCTTAAATATTTACTTGTTGCTACTATTGAGTCAGCTGAACCTGTGATAACTAAAAGACGATTCTGATCACGTTACTGGTGGAGGTTTTTTATAGACAAAGTCTTCCTGGAAAACAAAGCAAAACAAAGCAAAATGATGACACTGTATGGCCAAGAAGAGTTAGTGCCTTGAAATTTTCAATTACTCTTATGATGCTGGGGTTTCCCAAAGAATTATATATACCTCAGATGGGTGTGGTTTGTTATGAGGTTATATTTGTGCTCATTTTTGGTGGGAATGAGCCAAATGTGATGCATTTTTATTACATCTTTCTATTAAAGATAGTATAATACTAAACATATATGTAAGTATTTTAAATTGCTTGGTGAAGTTTTTAATACTGAAGGATTTAGGATGTTGAATAGATCACACGGTCACTTAATGATTGATATTTTCAATGAACAAACAGCTGCCAGATATGACAAAAATACATTCTCTCTTTCTCTCATAATCTCTCTAATAATAAAGCTAATAATTTCATTATTTACATTTCATTGTAGAACCCTACGTTATATTTCTAAGAAATATTATATCTCATTAAGGGATGCATATGTCAAGAAACCAAAGATTTCTCATTGACAGATAACAGCTCTACTAACATGGAACTCAGAGATAATTTTCGTCTGTAGCCTCTGTTGAGTATTTTAAAATGTTTTAAAATTCATGGGAGTAATCAACACCCGGAAGAATTACATCTTTGGCAATGAAAAATGCATTGAGAGGTTTTAGAGTCTTTGCAAACTGCCACTCGAGCTTATTATTTATGAACCCTTTGCTCTTTAAAATTGAGAACAAAGCAATTAACTACAATTTCACACCTTCAAGAAGACTAAGAACACAGTCTTCCATCTATTGTAAATTCCAAAGTGTACTCTTTCACTTAAATTTATAGTTCCATTGTGTGGAAATTTTTCTTTTATTCAAAAGAAAGTTTAAAAATGAATCTTTTATTTTATTCAGCGAAAATGGGCAATGCCAGTTTTGTTTTTAAGAAAATGAGCTTAATATACATCCCATGGTAGAAATAATTGTGAGTCCAACATTTAAGAACATGATACATACGGGCAGAGCATATCAAGTGGAATGATGTGCTCTTTGGTTTGTCACTGAGTGTGGTGCTCAGAATTTTTGGTTACAGCTTACATACTTGTTAGTGAGCATGGGTGCTTACTATGTGCTCAGAGCTTCGTGGATATCCCTGAAGCCTCACAGTGACTGTACTCCACTCATACTGCATACTACCCTACTGTGCTCTTAAATCATCTGGGACTAGGGGGAGTAACTACTTAACCCTAATCATATAGGTGGGAAGGCATGGATTTGATCTAGGTAGTCTGACCAGAACTTGGGCACTTTCCTCTGTGCTACCCTCTTCCCAAATATTAATAGGTGTCAGGGTCTATGGAAGGCTAACCAAGATCAATGACATTATCCCAACGTACGGCAACTCAACACCTGTTGCACCAAAAGAAAGTAACATGAAGTTCCTTTTCATTGTCAACAATAGAAATAAGTCACTTGATTTTCACATTTGAGACATGCTCAAAGAAATAATTAGAATTTAACTTCTTTTCTCTTCTTCATGAGATCTCAATATTGGCATCTTTCTTGCTGTTCCTACTGCCTGGGCTAAGCCCTGTTGCCACCTCCTAAGCTATTATATCATATCATCCATCCTCCTTCAGCTTCCTGATCAATTTAATTTTTCAAAGAGAAGTTCAGTTTATTGCCACTCTACTGCTTAAAAAAGAAAAAAAAAAAAAAAACACCTTTCAGTGGCGGCTTGTGACTACAGGATGAAATCCATGCAACCTTGACTTCTTGTGACTTGTCCCCGACTGTGTTCTCAACACTTCCCTTGCCTCTCATATCAAGAGGTAACTTCTAATTCAACCATTTCTATGTAATTTTCTATTCCCCAACCACAACCCCAGGACTATTAAAAAAATTCTTATTAAGATCATGCCCTGTTTAGTGGTCTGTGGCAGGCACTTTGATAAATGCAAATATAAACCCTACATAGGTCCTATTTTCAAATAGCAGATAATTAATAGTCAGATAAGCCATGCATATACTTACTTAAAATAAAATAACCCAAAAGAATGAATAGAATTTTGGAGATTTTATCTAATTCAGTTAGGAAGTGTGCATTTAGCTGGGATATTTTGGCTATCTTGACAGTTGAAACAGCTAAGATATGAAATGCTACTGGGTGAGATTAGAGTTATTAAGTTGACCTCAAAAAAAAAAAAACACCCAGAAATGTACAGGAATCTTTCTTCTCTATCCTGCTTTCATTTCTGCATCTATTTTATTTTTCAAATTTTCCCCATATACACCTTCTCACTTTCCCACTATTGGTCATCCCGTTTTCCCAGTCTAGTAGAATCACTCTCTGCCTATTCAAAATATATTATAATATTATGCTAATCTATCAAAGCTCAACATGTATCCCATCCACTGCAAAAATGACCATTCCCATCTGTGAGATCCAATAGCTGTCATTGTCTTCCCTCTGTCCATACTTCTGTCACTATGGGGAATTTTGGGAAGCAGTGTGTTTCCTTTAAAATCAGACCACATTTAATTGTCTGTGATCTTGTCAGAGGCTAGATTAGAGCTCTAAAAATGTGTTGCTCCAAAAAAATTTTCCCCCTCAAAAATCTGAGTCATATATTTATATAGAGCTCTCTCTCTATATATATATAGTTTCTTTTTAAAAATAACTTATCCCTCATTTCCTTTCTTCTTTTATCCCTTTTTGTCTTTCTGCAACTGTCTCCCCAATGACAAGTGCTTTAAACGTTTAGTCTCTTAAGCCTCAGTTACCTCACCTGTAGACTGGAGATGGTGCTACCTAAAATATATGGTTACTGGGGGGACCCAACGAAGCCATATATGAAAACCTTTAGTACTTGACAGCAGCAACTGAACAATTGGTGAGGGAGAAAAAATAGATGCAAGGCCCTTGGCAGAGAATACAAAAGCAAAAATATTCCAGCCCTCAAGGATATTGCAGTATCATGGAGCAGGGAAATACAAAGAAAATGACAAGAAAACATGGAACACATTATTAGAGAGATGTGAAAAGGTGAGAAAACTTTCATTGAGGATAAATTTCAGTTGGACATTTTGTAAAGACAGGGGCATGTGCCATGGAGGGACAAGACGGGTGACCAGAGATACCAGCTGCCGGATCGTCTCAGAAAGAAGGAAAAGTTTTAGATGGAAAAGGAAACAAACAAACAAACAAACATAGCTCAGGTGTAATTCCAAGGGAAAAGTGCCAGAATCTACCAGAGATTCCACGGGAAGAAACTGAGCAGCAGAACAAGGAGAAGCGAGACGCCGGCAGAGATCAACCCCCGAGAGGCTTGGAGTCCAGCAAAAGGGTAGGTGAAGGGGTTTGTTTCTCCCTCCCTTACATCTCTGGCAGTCAGCAGGCTCCCAAGCTGCTGGAGGGACTTCTACCTCCAAGCCAAGGCTGTTGCCACCAGTGACTGGAGCTACTGAGACAAGCACAGGCTGCCAGCCCCCTGGGGCGCCTCCTGTCCCACAGACCCGAGCCAAGTGGCAGATGCATCTGCTCCCACCACAGCACTTGTGTCCATGGGGCTTCAGCCTCAGTTTCACTGTCATCCCAAACATTTCCACTCTAGCTGTCTTCAGGCCACAGGCCATGGGTCCGGATCTGTGTGACCCAGGCCTGACATTAAGGGGCTGCTTCGGGAGAGGGACAGAGATGACCAGAGTGCTGGCTGTCCTCCACTCTTTTCCTCTCCTTCCCCTCCCCTGCCTGTGCCTGTGAAGAGAGACGATTTGAGCTGGGGCTCACAGGAGCTGCTACTTCCCTCATTCCCTGTCACACCAGGGCTTCCACAGAGAGAATGGCTCAAACCTTTCCTCTTAAAAACCTGCAGCAGACTAACGGGTGCTCGGACTGTCAGCTCTCTGCTCGCTGGGCCTCCCCAGTGCTGCTTGCCTGGCTGCTCCATCAGAGCAAGGCACACCCCAAAGTGAAGGGACATCAAACCTACTTGAGCACCCCATAGGCAACTCAGGACCAACATGCTTCTCCCTGACACAGTCAGGGATTGATCTTTGGGGACTTGGGCATAGGCCTACAGGCCAGATGCTGTACCCCCAGGTCTGGATCATGTTGCTTGGGGCACGCAGGGGAGATTTGTGAATTTATCTTGGGAGGCAAAGGAGGCTGTGTGGACAGAACTGAAAAGAGAGCGCAGTATGGGTCCCAGCCACAGTGTACTCACGGAGCACCACTCCCCCCACAGGAAGGCCATGCTGTCCACCCAGGGAGCGATCAAGGACAGGAAAGCTCCCAGCCCACAGTGTCATTGTAGACGAGCTCACCTAGTTTGAGCTCCTGCCTGCTGGCATATGCCGGGGGGAGACTGCAGAGCAAGGGAGGGGGGAGAAGAGCAAAAGCTGCTCCTGACAGCCAGATTGTGAATATTAAGTGGCCCCTCCCACATGAGCAGACTTTCTGGCTGGGTGGGGACACTTCAGCTTTTCCCTGGTGGCTTTCCCCAGAAGCCTGGGAGTGGACTTTTGACACCTACCAAAAGAGCTACTTTACCAGGTTTTGTGGAGACTGAGGGCAGGCTTACCCAACCCAGCCCTGCCCAGCCTCACTCCCCCACCTGCCTGTGCTGTGATGGAGAAGAAGGGCTCACCTGGAAGTTCCAGGGCCTCACCCACCACCTGGGGCATTCAAGTGCTTCTCCTCAGGGGCTAGGGCTGGTCATAGGTCCCCAAAACAATACTTCAGCTGGTTGCTTTCAGCAAGTGACCCTTACTGACAGGGAGGTCAATTTGCACAGTCCTTTACAACATTTACTGACTCAGTCATACAGGGTATGCTTGATTCTTACCCACAAACACCACCTTTTGTGTCATAAATTAAACTTGGTGTGCCATTACAATTCACATTATTAAGACAACCCACAGGGCTGAGGAAAGAGAAATGATTTCAAAGACCTCCATCCTCCCTCATCAACAAGAGATAAGAAATCTGCCCACACATATAGCTCACCAGTGCTACAGCCTACGAACAGGTAGCAACTGGGAAAACCACAACACTAAGGATATCTATAACCAATGCATCCATCTAGAGCCTAGATCACCATCAAAACACCCAAAAGCAGAGGCAAAGGTTCTTACCTAACATATGCTACAGACACCCTTATGAGTGGTGTGGGGGGAGCCCCATTAAACAAAAGAGAATCTAAAAATAAGCAACAGCTGTTCCAGATGAGAAGGAATCAGCAAAAGAACTCTAGAAGTATGAAAAATCAGAGGGAAAGTACACCCCCAAAGGAGAACACCAGCTCTCTAGCAATGGATACCAACCAAAATGAAAATATTGGAATGATAGATAAAGAATTCCAAATATGGATTGTACAGAAACTCAATGAAATCCAAGAGAAAATGGAAAGCCAACTCAAATCAGAAAATCGATTCAGGAAATGAATGAAAAATTCACTAAAGAGATTGACATATTAAAAAAAAATAGAAATTCTGGAAATGAAAAATTCATTTACAAAAATACAAAACATAGTGGAAAGTTTTAAGAGTAGACCAGGCCAGGCAGAAGAAAGAATCTCGGCACTTGAAGACAAGTCTTTCAAATTAACTCAGTCAGCCAAAAATAAAGAACAAAGAATTAAGAGAAATGAACAAAGCCTACGAGAAATATGGGATCATATAAAAAGGCCAAATATAAGAACCATAGGCATCCCTGAGGGTGAAGAAGAAAATGCACAAGGGCTGTAAAACCTATTTGAGGGCATAATTGAGGGAAACTTCCCTGGTCTTGCGAGAGATAGAGACATCCAGGTCTAAATCGAGATGCTCAACGAATACCTGGGAGATTCACCACAAAGAGGCAATCACTAAGACAGAGTCATCAGACTGGCCAACGTCAACATGAAGGAGGAAATCTTGTGAGCCATGAGGCAAAAACCTCAAGTAAATTTCAAAGGAAAATCCATCAGGCTAACTGTAGACTTCTCAATAGAGACTTTACAAGCCAGAAGTGATTGGGGGTCCCATCTTTAGTCTTCTTAGACAGAACAACTTTGTCACCCTAGAATTTTGTATCCTGAAAAACTAAGTTTCATATATGAAAGAGAAATAAAGACTTTTCCAGACAAGCAAACACTGACGGAATTTGTCAAGACCAGACCTGCCCTGCAGGAAATACTCAGAATTGCATTATATAGGGATCAGTACAATAGACAAACACCAGTGCAAAACCACCCAAAAGCTAAAGCTCAGAGCTTGTATAAAACAATAGCACAAGAGGTAAAACAAAGCAATAAGGTACTACCCAGCAGGATGAACAGGATAGTATACTGCATATCAATTTGATCAATCAACATGAATGGTATGAAAGCCCCACTCAAGAGACATAGGCTGGCTGAATGGATGAAAAACTACAACCCAGATATCTGCTGTCTTCAGGAAACACATCTAACCCACAAGGACTCATACAGACTCAAGGTGAAAGGTTGGAAAAAAATATTCCATGTAAACGGAAACCAAAAGAGAGTTGGTATAGCCATTCTCATATCAGATAAAATTGACTTTAAATAAAAAATAGTGAAGAAAGACAAAGATGGTCACTATATAATGGTAAAGTAAGTAAAATGCATGAGTGCTAAATGGTTCTGCCTTCTCATTTTCCTTTTGTTTTCCTACATATAAAAATAATTGAACAGGTGCCTATATATCATAGCATTGATTGTCATTTAGTGTCAGGAGAGGAAAAATTCACATACACATCCCTTCCTCACAATCTTATAGAAATATCCAGGAGAAAATTTGATCATAAAAAAATATATATTTTTTTACCCTTTTAACTGTTTCTTTCTGAAGTAATTTAAATTTATTTTGAAATACTGACAAGTGATCTATACATTTTGCTTATCAAAGAGACATAAATGGGTTTAAAAAGGTAATTAAATATTATAATACATTGAATTCACAAAGTGTATTAGTTGTCTCTATCTGTGTACCAAATTACCACACACTTAGCAGTTTAAAAGAGCACATATTTTTATCTCACAGTTTCCATGGGTCAGGAGTTCAGGTACAGCTTAGCTGATCCTCTGTTCATGGTCTCACAAGGCTGCAATCAAAAAGTCTGCTGGGCTGCATTCCAATCTGGAAGACTGACCAAGGAAGAATTTGCTTCCAACCCCATGCAGGCTATTGGCAGAATTCAGTACTTTGCAGTTGTTTGGGTGAGATCCTGGCTTTTTGTTGACTCTTGACTGGAGGGTGCCCTCTGCTCACAGAGGCTGTCCAAGGTTCCAGAAAGTGCTTGCAGTTCCTTATTATGGGGGTTTCTCTAATATGATCACTTATTCCATCAGGTTGACAAGGGGTGTCTGCAGCTCCAGTTGGCTATAAAAGAGTCTTATATAATGTAATGCATCATGGGAATGACATCCTATCATCTTTGCCATATTCTATTGTTTAGAAACACCTTCTGGGTGCCCTCAAGGGAAGGAGATTATGTAAAGGCATAAACATCCAAGGGTGGGAATCACAGGAAATCACCTCAGGGTCTGTCTGCCACACCAAGTTACATGGATAACTTCTTTAAAAAAAATCAATTATCTCGGAATTTAATATTAAAATTAAAAGGCTGATCAAGACATACAGAATAACGCCCAAAGTCTCCATTTCATTGTCATTGTGTACTCATGGGATTTAAGTTTTTAAATCAGAGTACTCGTGAGAAGGAACTTTTAAATATAATGGAATATAAAGAGAGATTTAAAACAAAGCAAAACAAACATCAAATTCTGTGATTATGTTTACGTGTTTACCTAGGAATTTTGCATTTAAGAGTCAACATTTTCATAAGCCATTTTCTTCTAGTTTCCTCCTGAAGAATAAAATAAAAATTACATGTGGTAAACAAAAATAGCACGATAGCCTTCTACATGAGATGGAGCCAGCCACTGAAAACTAAATCTTATTCCGCCACCAACATCTGTATTTGAAGTCAGAAACTTACATGGAAAGTGAATAGGTAACTTGTGCATTGAATCATTGCAAATTGAGATTTTTATTAACTTTCAAAAAATATTTAAACATAATTTGGGTTCTCTATGGAGAGGAGCTGTATTTGAGCTAAAAAAAATAGTTTCTGGTGAATAGCATAAAAAGTTAGTGAACACTCATTTATTAATTAAACATTTTAAATCTTTATTGATAATCTTTTCTATGTTAGGTATTATTCTAGGTGTTGGGTATTTCATCAGCTATCTATTGATACTTTTAAAAAATTACCCCAAATTAACAGCTTAAAGTATCAAACATTAACTAACCCAGTTTCTGAAAGTCAAGAATCCAGGAGTGGTTTAACTGGACTATTCTCGTTCAGGGTCTCCCTGGAGGTTGCCCGCAAGATGGTGGCCAGGAATGTAGTCATCTGAAAGCTTGATTGGGGTTTAAGGATCTGCTACTCGCGTCACTCATGTGGCTTGGCTGAAGGCCTCAATTCCTCACCATGTAGGCCCTTCCATAGGGCTACCTATACCATGGCAGCTGGCTTTCCCCTGAGCAAGTAATCTGAGAGAGAAAATAAGCAAATAACTAAGACAGAAGCTGCAGTGCTTTATAACTTAATCTCAGAAATGTCCTTCTGTGTTCTATTGGTCCCAGAGACCAACCCTGATACAATGTGGTTATGGACTAACAAGAGTATGACTCACTGGGAAACTGGCTACCCTAGTAAAATACACATACATGATTCATATCAGAATAAATAATTTTATCTGGTTAAGTGGGTTTTATTTCTGATCCTAGCAAGTAGTCCTTTGGTGCCAAGTACAACAAATAAAGTGAGTGAGCTAGCTTGGGTTAATACTAGCTTGTGTCAAAACAAACAGTCTGCAGCAATCATTCTAGCCTCCTTAACATTAGGGTATGCATGCCTCTCTTTTGCCCACTGGACTCTTTCACCTGGACCTCCTTTCCCAACCTGCACCATGCTGCCCACTCCTCAAGCCTCAGTTCAAATGCTGCTGCCTCCATAAATGTGTTCCTCTCCCTTCCAACCAAACATTATCACTCTCTCTTCTGAATCTCACCCTCAGATGTTTTTAAATTCTCTTGTACCAAGCTATAACTTTTTCTTTTCTGCATGATAATTGTTAATCTAAATAGTTCTTCATCCTGATCAAGTTTCAATACTTTCAGAGTGAGGACAGTGTCTTTTTTTTTTTTATGTGTCCTCATAGTAAGTGCTCCAGCAAGTATTAAAAAACAGTGAATGACTGAACTACTGTGTGGAGGGGAATACATTAGACAGAACACTGTTGGGAGAACTCAAGAACAAAAAGGGGCTGAGGGATAGGAAGACATGATGGATAACTGGTAAAAAGAAAAATACATTTTGAGATTGAAAGTTGCAGGCAAACAAATAACTATGGTAATGTACTTTTGATGACAACTCTTATTTGTCCACAATATTGACCCATCCTACATGCTTTTCCTCTCAGAGACTCTGGTAAAGTGAATGCTTGACATAATTGGAGTCATTTCACAGTACAGCAATTAATATCAACATTCTTAACACATATGTGGTTGCAGTATATGCATTTCATAATATTTTGTTTCTATTTATTTTCATCTTCTTTTGAAAGTATAGAGATCCAAACTGGAAACCTATTTCATCTCTATTACATTATCAATTTCTGAATCCAACTTGTCATATTATTTTATTATAGAGCATATAATGTCACATTATATCATGATACATCAATAAATCCAGGATTTATTTCCCAATCCACTCCAGTTCAACATAATCATGTTAAAGATTAAACATGAATTGAGATCTAAATCTGTTTCCACTCCTTAATCTTAGCCTATGTCATTTCAAAGTCATTAACACTTTCCTCAGCATGTCAGTCCTATCATGATACCTGTTCTTTTCCATTGGATGGTCTGAGATGATTCATTTTCAGGATAAAAGTAGATTATCTATTAATTTGTGTTGAATAATAGTTCATATTTTATTCAATAATTTGTATTTATTCAATAATTTGTGTTGAATAATGGAAGTAATATCAATTAGTAAAGAAGAAATGGAATTTCCATACCCACCCATTTTTTGTATATATTCCAAATACCACATTATGATTTACAAGGCCCTAAATAATCCAAACTACATCTTCCTCTACTTTAGTTCTGCTTCTCTCTCAGCTCAGTTTCCTCTTCCCATTTCTTAAATAGGCTAAGTTTGACTGTCTCCGGAATTATGTTCATGGAACTTCCTTTCCCTATAATGATATTGTCAAATTTTCACATGGTGGTCTGGTCAAATCACCAAGTCTTAGTTTAAAGACCAACACGTTGAGGGACTTTCCATGACCACACTTAATGAATAGGAGCCCAACTAAATTATTCTCTATCCAAACACTCATCAAATATAATTGTACTATAATATAAAATTTAAATGTTTATTTATTTATCTGTTTACTGACTGACTCCTAGATTAAATTTTGAGTTCAGAGCAGTGGTTATATATGCTTTATTCACCAACTTATGACCAAGCCAATACAGTGCCTGGAACACGGAAGGCATTCAAACTTATTTTTGAATACATGAATGAATAAACATCTCATTAATCCAAACCAATTTTTTACTAAAATTCTTTATAAAATATCACCCTACATTCTCACTTTTCCTGAGCAGACATGTAAACTTAGTTTTATAGAGTTTTTGCATTATCATTCATCCAAATGATCAGCCTGTCTAAAGTACATTTTAGGGAATGAAGTCAGAGCCATCCCCAGGATGGGACAAATCATGTTTACCTTCAGTGGACACGCAGGGGGAAAGTGTGTCATCATCAGGTCTAGTATGGTAAATAGGCACCACATAAAATAATGCAATTTCCTGAAACTGAAATGCAAAAAGCACTAAGAATATGTCTCTTTTAAAGAAATCAGACGGTGAAACTGCCAGCTAAACATCTATTTCAATAGATGCATGCTGGAATGCTGGGGATATTTCTTGTTTTTATTAAACCATATGGGAAAGGCTGTGAAGAACTGCAAGTTGGCTAAAAGTTGCATAGCGATATAGCAAAAGTGATTGGACTAGGATAAGTGATCTTGTTTTTCTCTCTAATTTTCAGTGTTTACCTTTCAACTCTCCTTTATGATGTACCCAGCACAGAATCTCTTCTTGCTATTGTCTTCAGAAGATTAAGTTTGTTTCATGATCGCTTGCCCGCACACACAGTCGTTATTGTGCATTAATAGTAAAAACTAGTCAACCGTTGTTCCTTTTTCTTTTCCCCAATACATTGTAAATGCCTAGGAGAAGTCGATTGGATATTGTCAAATGTCTTAACAACTAACTCTGACAGTTCTTCTGATTATATAAATATTAGTCAAGAAGCTATATTTTGAAGCTATTTTTGTACAATATTCTTTCAAATGTAAGAAAGAAATTCAGGCATTCTGGCATCACTGATATGCTTTAAAAACAAGTTGTGGGAAAAATAAATAAATAAATAAGTTGATTAATTCTAGGTCTGACAAGCTTTGTTTCAGCCTAAGAATTCTACCCTTGATTTTCTTCAGAGAAAAACAGGAATCGGAATAGTTATAACAAGTGATTACATTTATGACCTGTTTCACAGGTTTAGAGATTAAGTATCTACTATTTAGAACTCATGGATAATAATGACAAAAAAAAATTGGTAGTGTGTAAATACCCAGAAGGACATTTCATTTTAATCTTGTATAAATATACAATATGTGGAGTAAAGCTGGACATGAAAGCAATTATATAAGGAAAAATATCTAAGAGAATTGTAGGATTTCAAAAAATTATTTTGAATCTTAACAAATATTGGTTCCTATTTATGTCATACTTTTGTATAAAAGTAACATATTTCTTCACATTATTGATAGACTCTTCCCCACATTCTAAAATGGAATATATTAGCAGATTAAGTGTGCAAGCCTAATGTTACAAATGTATGCATCTTGCATTTAATTTCAACATAACCAGGCCCTGGTAGACATACCTATCATACTGATGGTCTCAGCTTTTCTTTAATTCTGGTGCATAGAATAAGATGAGTAAATACAATTGCAGACAACCCTACGAGTCACAGTCTGAATGTGATTTATGGGAGGTGGATTGCTCTCCTGGAGTAACTAATGTGAAGAATCCAAATTCTGCTCCGGGGTCTTGACTGAAATGCGGGCTCACACATTTATCTCCAACTGTTGCCTGATTGATTCCCATGTGTGATGTTTACCCAAGTGGTCTACAGGGAAGTTTTAGGGATTTTCTATTGAATGTTGCACACTTGCATTTTCCTAAACAAGAAAAAAAAACATCTCAACAGTTTCCCCGTTGGTGGTTATAAGTGTAATTTCTAATTGTGGCAACTTGGTGTTCTCCAAAGAAAGGACGTCGGCATTGCATTGTGCAAAAGCACTGAGTCCGAGGTCAGTAGATTAGATTTCCTATTTTAGCCCCTAACCAGGGTTTCTGCCCATGGACAAGTCACCTCATTTCTCTGAGTTTCAGTTTTCTTTGTCTCTAAACTGGTGTAGCTAAAATATATCTAAACTATATGCAAAAAAGTATAATATCACTTGAATAGATTCAGATAATTTAAAAATATACATTATTTACCCTAAGCAACCCTTAAAATAACAAAACAAATAATTATAACTAATAAGCCAATAGTGAGCATAATGGAATAAAAAGGTACAGAATCAATCCAAAAGAAGTCACAAAAAGAGGAAAAATAAGCAATTGCCAGATAAGACTTATAGAAAACAAGCAGTAAGATGGTGGATTTAAACCCAACCATAAAAAAAAATCACATTAAATATTAATAGTTAAACATGCCATTGAAGACAGAGATTGTCAGATTGGACAAAAAAGCAAGAGCCAACTTTAGGGTACCTGCAAAAAACCCACATTAAATATAAAGACACAATTTAAAAGTGAAAGTATGAAAAAAACATATCAGACAAAGTAGCTTTTAGGGAAAAGTATATATCTAGAGACAGAGGGTCATTTAATAATGATAAAGCAGTCATAATGAAAAATTCACCAAAAGCACAAAATCCTAAACCTTTATCCAGCTAATAACAGAGCTCCAATATACATGAAAATAAAACTAATAGATCTGCAAGGGAAATAGACAAACCCACAATTAGTCAAATATTTAAATACTTCTCTTTCAAAAATTGATAGAAAAAGTACACAGAAAATTAGGAAGGCCATAAAAGTCTTAAATATTATTAACCAACTCGACCTAATTGACATTTATAGAAAAGTACACCAAATATAGATATTACACATTATTCTAAAATGTACACATCTATATAGAAAATTCTATGAAATCCACAAAAAATTTTCTACAACTTTAAGTTGGGTGATACAAGATCAATATACAAAAATAAATTATATTTCTATGTACTAGGAACTAATGACTAGAAATTAAAATTAAAAATAAAAACAGTATCATATTAATAACATCAAAAATATGTAATACTTAGCAATAAAACTGACACAGATGTCATTAGTCATTAGGAAAATGCAAATTAAAAACACTAAATACTACCATACATCTATCAGAATATCTAGATTTAAAAAGACTGATCATACTAAGCATTGGTGAGGCTGTGGATCAACTAGAACTCTCACATTCTGCTGGTGGTGATGTAAAATGGTGCAGCACTTTAGAAAACTGGTACCTTCTTTAAAAGTTAAATATGCACCTGTATATAACTTAGGCATTCCAATTTTATGTATTTTCCCAAAAGAAATAAAAGCATATCTTCATGTAAATACTTATACACGAATGTTCATAGTAGTTTTATTTGAAACAGTCAAAAACTGGAAGAAACTCGAATATCAACTGGTCAATGGGTAAACAAATCTGGCATAGCCATACGATGGCGTACTACCCAGCAATACAAGGGATGAACTATCGATGCATGCAACAACATGGATGAATCTCAAAATAATTGTTTTCAGTGAAAGAAGGCAGAACCCCCCTCACACACAAGAGGGTACATATTATAAAACTCCATTTATATAAGCTTCTAGAAAATGTAAACTATAATTACAGAAATCAGATCAGGATTCACCTGGAGATGGACATATGGGGCATTAAGGTAGGACAGTATTGCAGGGAGCAATTAAAGAGGTATGAAAACACTTATGGGATGATGGATATTTTCATTACCTTTACTGTGGTGGTTTAATGGGTATAAATACAATTCAAAGTTATCAGATTGTACACTTTAAGTGCAGTTTAGTGTATCCCAATTTACCTCATTAAAGTTGTTTTGAAAACCCTGAGAAATATAAGTATAGCCAGGCCTGAAGGAAATTTATTGCCATAAATGTATATATTAGGAAAAAAGAAGCATGTTTCCCCCAAATGTTTAATAAATTATATTTCTAAAATGTGATTTAAATAGGTTGTGCTCATGGGCACTTCACAGTTCTCTGTTTTGTAACGGGATGGATTTTTTTTTGTCTATCGCACACCAGAGTCCTTAATGGGAATAACAGAAAGCTGACCTAGCCAGCAGCTCGTCTGATTTTCTATAATCAATGATAGGGAATCAGGATTTCAGGCACTTGTGACAGAGCTCAACCCTTAACTGACTATTGCTAATGCCATCCAGAAAAAAAGCTAAGATGATGACATTGGAAAGCATTTTTTTTTAAATTACATTCCATTGAGCTGTTTGCTCAGATTCCAGGAACCCAATTATTTGGTCCATCTGATTTTCATATGTATTCCTAAATTTTTTATCATCAATAATTGTATTTAACAAGCAGAAATAAACTATCAGGCATGTATAGCCTTAAAAAAATACATATTTGATGCAGTTTTGTGTAGCTTCTTACAGCCAGGGGCCATGTTTGCTGACTTGGATCCCACATGTATATGCCATGGAAGATGATAAAATGCATATGCCATGGAAGATGATAAAAAGTTTTCTGGGAGAAAAAGTTCCCCAATTAAACAAGTTCTAAAAATATTGGATTAAACAAATTTCACCAGTTTCTTTATAGTAACACTCCTCAGAACCTTTAAACATCAGCTAAATCATTGAATGGTACACAACCTGCGACTTGTTAAACACAGGACACTTTTACATAAGGTGCTTAGCAAATTTTACAAGACTTACATAGTATACAGTTTGGGAATGTTTTATGGATTATTAGTGAAGATAGCCCTGGAAGGTTATTATAATATAATTAATTAGCGCATTTGAGACACTTAAGTTTGTTCACTAGAAAATTAAAACACTAACTGAAAAAAGATAATTTTCAACAGAGGAAAAATACGAGATTTAGTCATTGTCTCATGTTTAAATCGCATCCAATATACAATCATCACAAAGCCCCATTCCAACCACGATTATGACAAAATAAATTTCCATGGGGCCTCTTCATGTAAGATGGCAGTGTGGGCTCAATGAAATGACAAAAAAAAAAAAAAAATGAAAAGTGAATAGGTTTTTAATAGCAAACACAATGAGATAGAGCTTTTTCCTGGTTGTTAGATTATGTAAAACAAAGAACCATGTACCAGGAGGTGGGGATAAAATAATCAAAATGAAAGAGAAAGAGCAAGGTAAATGAGTAGAAAACCTGATCTCTGATTGACCAGATTAAATTTGGGGAATACAAGTATCTTATATAAAAAAGAAAAGAAAATGAACTAATCTCTGAGATGTTTGAAAAGATGTTGCATGTATGAAACAAAAGAAAATGGTGTAAAAATAAGCCATCATTATACAGAAAAAATTCTTGCAAATATCATCTAAAAAGGAGAATAAATATCAATAGAAAAACTCTATACAAAGCAAACAACAATGCTCGGTGTATAAAATAAAAAGAGAAAAAGGTAGATAATATGAGGGAAGTGACAAGAGTAATAGAAAATCATTTCAAATGGTTCTTATTTCCATTAATAAGAGTTTTAGAAAGATAGAACAGACACAATGAGGAAGTGAAGGTGATTACAAATCAACACAGGAAAATTTATACGGCTGAAAAGAGACGAATATTCAGATTACAAGGGCCTGTTAAGTATGAAAAATAAAACCAGCATTGACATAATCTTGTCATAGTTCAGAGAGAAAGAGAAGATGCTAAAAACAATCGTCAAAGTAAAACCAAGACAACCACAAGGAAATGAGAATCACACTGGCATTAGACTTGCCATAATCAGCACTGGCTATTAGAAGAAAACAAAATTATTTGTTTTATGTTCTCAAGCAAAGTGATTTTAAACATGGAATTCCATACCCAGCCAACAAAGCAACAAGTGTGATGAAATAAACAAAGATATTTTCAAACACACGAAGACTCAGAAACTTGACTTCTTTCTGCCTACCCTAAGACATTGTGTGGGAAAGGCTATGTATCACAAGACAGAGTGAAGCTAGCCTAGGAGTGTGTTGAAAGGAGATTCCAAGAAGACATCCACCTAAACATAAACAAACAGGAAAGCAGAGGCAGTGATAAAAATGAGTTTGGGAACAAGTAGATGTTGCTTTCAATAGATAGAAGGAATACGAAGATGAAGGATCTAAGTGCTTTTGCAAATAAGGCATGTGTTTGTTTTTCTTAGGAGAAGAAAAGGTCAATTAGACTTTTCAGGAAAGAAAATAAGTACAACATGGTCCAAATACAAAGTTGACAAAATATATGATGAATGGTAAAAACTGATGAAATGAATAGAAAGAATCCTTTTGGTCTTGATCTTAGGAGGACTCTAAGTGGTGCAAGGGTCAGCAATTGGATCCTTTGAGAAGAAAAGGGAAGTGCAAACCCTTTCATTAGCTGTCCTGAGCACCATTTGCATAGTTCTCATAGTGTAAATGATGGCTGTGGATTTAGAACGTCTAGAATCTGCTGATAGACAACGCATGGAAGACAAATATGGTTACAGAATAAAATATAAATATTGTTAACTTTGAAATATTGTCAACTACAAAAGGGGAGTTTGATGAGACTAATAGCAGATGCAGAAGTAGAGGAGATGTACAAGAAAGGGTAGGAGTGCTAATTTTTTCATCTTTCACAGTCAGCTTCCCAAAATATACTATAAAACATATTATTTAGAGTGACTGGAATAGCTAGCAACAGGAATGATAAAGATTATGACTGCTGGAGACCTGGGAGAAAGGAGGAGCTAGTTCTTTTTATAAGTCCTCTGAATTTTTTTGCTTTGTTATTGTATTCAGTTCCTAGGGCTGCCAAAATAAATTATCATACAGTGTGTGGCTTAGAACAACAGCAATGTACTCTCTCACAGTTCTGGAGGTTAGACTATGAAATCCAGGTCTTGGCAAGTTGGTTCCTTTTGTAGCTTCTGAGGGAGAATCTGTTTCATGCCTCTTCTCTAGCTTTCAGTGGTTCTAGCAATCCTTGGTGTTCTTTGGCTTGAAGCTCCATCACTCCAGTCTCTGTCTTTATCCATTCCCTGAGAGTGTGTGTGTGTGTGTCCATATTTCCCTCTTCATTTAAAGACATCAGTCATGTTGGATTTAGTGTCTTCCCTAATTTGGTATGAAGTTATCTTAATTAATTATAGCTGTACAGACCCTATTTCCAAATAAGATCACATTCTAAGGTTGTGGGTGGACATGAAGTTTGGGGGGATGCTATTCATTTTACCCACAATGGTCATCCTGTGCAAGTATTAGTTGGATAAGAAGAGTCATACTTTGAGATTGATTTTTTTTGTATTTTTACGTTGTTCTCCTCATATATTGTATAAGCATATTCGTTTATTGGAACCCATTCGCCTGTCTATCATAAACACATGCCATATATGAGGCTTGAGTAAGGAAGGGGAATTAAAGAAGCAGGCATATAAATATGCTTTGGGCCTTTTTGTTAAAACTGTTGTACAAAACATTGCCTATGATGTAGTTTAATAGTCCTCATATAAAGATTTTTGTAATTCATTAATCTAGCGTCAGAAAAGTTTTTTCTTATTTATAAGATGGAATGCTTCCTTTTATTGAGAAATTAAGAAATATATGATTCATTTTATTTCCCTTTCTGTCTTCATTGGCAGAAATTTTCTGCTACACATAGTAGCAAATTATAGAGGAAATAACTGCCTATTTATTGGAAAAATATCGGCCCTCTTCCAGCAAATGTTTTTGATAATTTTTCTTGCCTTTTATTTAATGAACTGACATTTAGTCTAATACACCCAATCTGTTAAAGAAGTAGGAAGTTAAGCAACAGACAGAGTAAGTGAAAGGTGTCTATAGCAGCAGAAATATAAATGAGGTGCTGATTTAAGAAGAATTGGTGGGACTTTGTGAATGGGGTGGAGGAGAAAGACAGGAGAGGGGGAAGCAACTCTGAGGTTTAATGCTTCAGGTTGAGAGGGTGGCATTGTGCTGATAGACCCAAGAAACAGAAAGAGAAGCATATTTGGAATACAAGAGAATGAACCCAGACTTTCCTCTGGACTCCTGACTCTCTGATCATTGAATGGAAGCCGGTGGAGTGCCCCCACCAAGTAGGCATTCATTCATTCATACATGATTGACTTAGTCCACAATTCATTCAGCAAATACAAATACAGTGTGAGGTAGTGAGATGAACTTAGAAAAAAAACTAAAGCACTGTTAAAAAAATGTAGAAAACATAGGAACAGTATGTTAACTTGTGTTATGAGTGAAGGACTTTCTAAGGGATTAGAACTTGGTCAGATGCCTGAAATAAATGAAAGAGAAACCCTGTGGGTATCTAGAGGAAAGAGCATTTCAGCGGTAAGAGCAAGTGCAAAGACCCTGAGGCAGATGCCCTGTCAGCCTCTGGGAGTTAACTGAAGCTGAGAGGGTGGAGGGACAGAGGTGGGCAAGGAGTCAAGGAGACAGGAAGGGGCCAGATGTTGTAAGCTCGTGGAGGTCATGATAAAGACGTTAGATTTAATTCTTAGTAATTTTTTTTTTCTAATTGACTTTGTGTCTCTTTGTAAAAATTATAGGATTTTGCTGATAATATTTTTCTCCAGATTCTGGGCATTAACATCCACCTGTTCTCTAGGGATCTTTCAGACTACATATTCATAAAGACTTTGTTTTGCTTCCTCCCTGCCGTCCACACCTCTACTACCAACCCCCATTTGGTAAGCTGTATGTGTGTGCATGCTTTTCTGTGTCCAAATGGCTCTTGACAGCAGTGCTGCATTGAGGCCGTAAGTGCAGCTATTTCTGATGAGCTCTTTCCTCAAGATGCATGTTGGGTAGAAAGAATTTGTTCCTTAGAATTTTGATTTTGAAACCTCAAAACACAGGTGTGACTAAGAAAATGTTTAGGGGAAATGTTTAGAGTTAAGAGAATTTCTCATAAATTCTTGAGCACCCCTTATTGGCTAAAATATTTTAAATAAATTACTTAATTTCTCTGCATCTCACTTGGACCATGTGTCAAGACAAGGGTGCAACAAATATATTCCATGGTTGTCCTACGGAGGAAAAGAAGATTAGGCACAGATTCTGACATGAAGTTTGGAATAACATATAACAGACAAATATTAATGATGGTTGTTGTTAGGAGTGTACTTAGAATATAAATATCAGCAATACATTAATTTATATTCTTCATATTTTAAGTTGACACTCTTAAATTCTACTCTAGAATCCTAAAAAGATTATTAATCTTATTTGTATTATTTATATGAAATAATTTTTTATTTGTTGTGTCTTACCCTAACTAAAGCCATTAAAAACACGTGTTTTTAACATTCATGCTTAAAGTTTACAAATTCATTTGCATTTTATCTGCCTTGAGTGTATTTATAGTGATGATCCTTTCAAACATATGTGCTCCAGCACTTCTCTGCATCTGCACTGCCATTAGCACAAATAAGATCAACAGTACTTCCATAACATTTTCTAATAACCAATCCAAACCAATTGGAAATATTTCCAATTGCCCTGATGTACCTTTTAAAACTGGTTGTAAATTGTGTTCAGATATGTCAAAAAACCCTTCAAATATTTAAATACATTATGCATATGGGATTTAGAAATCGGAACTAATTTTTTCATTTCTAATATAGTTTTATTCAGTTATGCATTCTCCATTTGTTTGGAAAAGTAATGAAAATTGAAGTTGGAATAAATAATTTTGCAATTGTGTTGAAAAGAAGAGACTCTAATCACTCAAATTAGGGGGTCTCAAACTTGAGTGTGCATCACAGAAGAGCTTATAAAAACAGTTTGCGGTGCCTCACTCCCAGCACTGCTTGTCCTGTGGGGAGGTTGGGAACTGGGAATGTGCGTTGCTCACAAGTTCCCAGGTGATTCTGATGCTGCTACCTGAGGACTGAGGACTACAACAGTATACCCTATTTTTACAACTTTTGTGCACTTTTTTAAACTTAATTTGTGTACCTAATTACCTAAGATGGTCATATATGGCATTGAAATTTCTCATTTAATTTAATAACTAATTTTTGAGAACTATATGCAAGCTGTATTCTATGTTAACACTAGAAGGAATAGTTCTGGGTAATGAGATACCTTCCAACATTTCTCCAAAACACTGGGAATACACCAAGCACAAAAAGTCCATTTGAAAGCAGTCATCTATCCATTGGTGAATAAAATTCTGTGGGAGAAGGCCAAACCACACTCTCACTAAATCAGTTTGGCTTAGGATGCTTCTGCATGCATGCACATATACAATCTATTGAGTTAATTGATCCAAAGGGAACAATCTGGATCGTTTGGGAATTCCTTGCTTCTTGATGAAGTGATAAGAACCACAGTTATTCAGGTATAAAAGTGAATTTTGGAAAGGTCATAATGAGTTTTATTCACCCTCAGACCTAGACTCTGAAGAGTGCCTTTGAGGGAATGTATTTGACTTGGGCAATTTTCCCCTCCGAGTAGATGCAGATCAACCAATCTTTAAGAAAACAAGGCTCAGAGGCCCTCAGCATGCTGTAGCCTGTGGACACTCAGAGGACAGAGCCAGGGTGATAGATCACTATTGCTCCCCTCCTCAGTGAAAAACACCCCTGTGCTTCCTCCAGCACACCTGGATGTGCTTCCTGACCTCATTGTCTCTTCTTATAACTGGACAGTGATTAATTATTGCCATAGCTGATCAGGCTTCATGATGTATGCCTGACACTGCCACCACCTCTGCAAATGACCTTGCTCCAACCAGCGCACCCGTCTCAGCCCAGAGCCAGGTAGCTTTGCACACTGCAAAGGGCAACACGGTAATTAGTTCAGCCTCGTAATCAAAGTAGCCTCAAAAACACACACACACACACACACACATATACACACACAGAGTTGATGGAAGGGGAAAGGTAGGAAATAGAGACAAAAGACAAACAAAGAAGTTTGTAAATGTCTTTGATTTGACTGTTAGTAATACATTGCTCCCAAATTACATGCTCACATACTTATTTCTGTTCAAATCAGAGGTTCGGAGTTTGCTTTTGTTTTGTTGTTTGAACTAAGATAGAGTCACTATTCAAAGCCCATAAAACACTGCCCATCACATGAATACTTCACAAGTGTGTGGCGAATGAATGCACGGTACAGCATGGGACGTTGGAGTGTGTGGTTGGCCAGGGCTGCAGAAGTCAAATGGAAGTAAAGAAGGTGAGATACAACTGGAACAAAGTCTCTTTAGGGGCTAGCAGGAGAGAGGCTGGGATGGAGCCCCAAAACCAGGGAGGCTTGGAAAGGCAACTAAAGGGGCAGGAGCAGAAACAGGGGTCAGAAGAAAGTCAGTCATGGGGACAAAATTCACCTGAAATGAAGATATCAGCTTACTGGAGTGTGACAGTGGGGCACGGCATGATGGCTCAGGTAGGGAAGAAACAGCCAGAGACTCTGCAGCCAAAGTCTCATTGATCTTCAATGAAAAGCAAACAAAGTCAGTTTTTACACACAGTAGCCAGGAAGGCAAAGGCTAAGTGAAATCAGCTCTCCTCATGAATTTTAAGGGTTTGGTGAGCACGGAGAATTTCATGAGGCTCACTAGATAATATTAAGCCCAGGGTGTCCAAGGAAGCTGAGGGTATCTTGAGAAAGAATCTGATCATAAACATCGTGGTTAGAAAAAGATCGTGGAGGTACCCAGTTAAGTAGGTTGAGGGTGTAAAGCCAGGTTACATTGGAACATACACAGGGATGGTTTTTAAAAATTAATAATGAAATATTTTGCATTCTTCTTTGTTAATGCTTTTAAATCTGGATTTGCTACTCAGTAAAGCTCTGAAAACTAAATTCTTCCTACATAAGTTAGTTCTTGCTGCATAATGAATGACCCCCAATCTTCTCAGTGGTGTAAGCAGCAGCCATTTTTAATTGTCATGGGCCGCGATGTCAGCAGGGAGTTGTGTGGATCTGGGCCAAGCTTGCTGGGTGAGTTTGCTCACGAGTCTGGTGTCTGCTGTGGCTGGGTTGTTGGCTGGAAGCTAGCAGATCTAGGATGGCCCCAGCTAGGATGAAGGGGCTCTCCACCACGTTCCTTTCACATACCTTTGTCATGGAATATTCGCATGGTGATCACAGACATGCAGAAGAGAGCTCAGAAATGCACTAATGTTATTCAGGACTCTGCTTGCATCCAATCTGCTGCTGTCCCATTGTCCAAAGCAAGTCACGTAAGGCCAGGATGAGTGTGGGAAGGCATGAAGAAAGGGTTTGGATACAGGGAAGTATGACTATTTCAGACCACTCAGGCAATCAATCTACCTCACCTGATTTTTCATTGTTTAATTGTGGACACTTGGGAAATTCGGAAAGGCATGTAATTCACCCTATTTCAGTATCTAGAAAAAAAAAATCCCCTCCTATATTTCTTCCCTGTCTTTCTCTCTATAATCATATGTATTTCCATTTTTCAGTTGTTACACCGTACTCATTTTCGCAAGTTTGCACTGTTCTTAAGTACAATGAATTTTTTTTAAGCCTGCATAAAATTCTGACTTGCTGTTATGGTGTATTAATTGAAACATTTTCAAATTATGGAACCTTTATTACATACAAGATTGCTTCCTTAGGAGAGTTGATTTAACTGGAAATTAGTGGGTCAATCATTCTTAAGTTTCTCAATGCCTACTAACAAAGTGCTTTCCGAAATATTTGTTCTACTTTCCATTATCGGTTACAAATGCACTGTGCCTTCTCCAACCATGTGTATTATCTTCTTTTATTAAATATCGGCAGTAAGTATAACAACTGCAATTTCCTAAGAGGGCCATAGTCAGGGCTCACTAAGTTAATCCATATGAAGTCACAGAACAGTGTTAGGTGTTAGGTAAGCTCTAAATGAACGTTAATGAAATTGTTAATATTACTGCGTGAATTTGAATGCATTTGACTATTCATGATTAAGGTTAAGTGTTGTAGCTCCTTTTGTGGATCATCCCTTCCTTGTCTCTTCTTTGCATTTTTCCACTATCTTGTTATTTTCCTACACCCAGGATTTCTTTTTTTTTTTTTGCTTCCCCTACCAGTTTTTATTTTCACATTCTACTTTATATCAAAAAATTACTGAGTTTAAAATTTTTATAAATTCTCTAGAGAATTGCACTATATAAAGCGCATTAAGTTACTAGTTTCCACGTCCTCAGGTTTCTGTAATAATGCTCATTAAAGCGATCTGACAGAAAAACCAAGATCCTAACACAAAGGCAAGCCTGGAAATACCTTCAACAGATTTAAATGTGTCCATTTTCTTATGCTTTCCCCCAATAACAGAAATTTCTCCATTTCCAACGATAAAGTTTACCCAGACCGACCCGACAATGATATCACCCAGGACATACCATCGGGTTTCTTCCTTCTGTGTGGCTGTGCTGGCTCTGCAGAGGGGGTGGGAAGTTTCTCCTGAATTGATAAGAAGCTATAATTGTTTGCTTCATCAAGAGTGTCACAAAACACTAGAATTACTCCATGTGTGGAAGATAAATGTCTTCTCCCCTCACTTTGTTTTATTGGCAACAATTAAGCTGATTTTAAAATAAATCCATGCTGCCTCTGTGTGCATGCCACTTTCCAACTTTCATAATTGCTCCCCGGGTGTAATGGCCTAGATGTTAATTTTAGATGGTTGAAATGGCAAGTCCTATATTTTTAAACCATTGAGTCATTTTTAATTAATGTCTATTTGTTTTAATTTTGAAGCTCTGCTGAGTTGATCAATAATGGAAGTTGACAGCGCGGGCCACAGTGATAAATCTATGTGGTTTCTTTCCCTTCTTCACAATTCTATGGGGAGAAGATTAGTTCTCACTACAGATCTTAGCAACCTCAGCATATGATTTTTTTTCTTTCCTTATTAAGTCAAGAACTTTCACCTTCTCACTTGAAGGAAGCGCGTCAGGACTTCATTTTGACATATCTGAATTGCTAAAATAAGAGTGACTTGAACACAAGCACTGCGGTACCGTGACTGTCTGATAACCGAGAGAGCCCCTAAGTGACTCACTGACGGGTAGCATCTACAGCGTGGGTGCGCTGGGCAAAGGGAAGATTCACATCCCAGGAAGGATGGCGCCAGACAGCAAGGTATGATGTGAGATTTCCTCACGAACAGCACACCACTTAAAATTGATGAATTGTGTTAGTTCTGGAACTTTCCATTTAATATTTTCAGACTGTGGTTGATGGTGGGTAACAGGAACTGCGGAAAGTGAAGCCACGGATGAGGGGTGTTACTGTATTCTAAAGGACGTGGCAGAGTGCAGCTTTGAACAGTTCCATCAAACAAAAAATATGATTTAACAAACTCAAAAGGAAACATCTTTTCCAAATACGTGAAGGCCCTTGGCACAAGTGTAACCCTGTAAAAGTAAAGGTATTAAATAAGAGAAGTGGAAAGTATCCTGAGATACAAAAAACAAACAAATAAACTCATTGCCTTTTTCTCAAAACAGCTAGAAAACTGAATCAGAAATTGTAATTTTAAAAATGATTCCAAGTGTTTGCTGAATACAGTGAGGGAAGATATGTGGTGGGAAAAAAACCAAGCAGAACAATGCTTTCTGCAACATAGCTTCTGTGAACAAATAGGATTCCGTTTACCTTTGCTGTTGTGCTCATCCAGCAAGACAGCTGTTACCACTGCAAAGTCAGAGCTATACTCCTATGCTCACTTTGCTAACCATGCGCTCACTTTGCTATCACTGCAGAGAAAGTTCTAACACTGTGGCACCAACAACACTCTCATGGCCAGATGGCAAATCCCCCAGACATGAAGATCATAGACCTATATACCATGTGGTCTCCCTCTACAATGTGGTAATAGCAAAACAATCTTATTTGGCAAATACTACATGTGTAGATTTTATCAATTTCTTTCCTGGAAAGATTGTGCAAATACCACACTGTCCCATGAGAAAACAAATACCTGATGATTTGAAAAAATGTTTTAACTTTTAAATGGAGTGGCAGTTGCCTAAGGGATTCTATGATTCCCAGAACCACCACATGAATTTCCAATAGCACCTGTCTGCCTTCCAATAAATAGCACCCTTCTACCATAAAGAGAGGCAGAATCTTAATGACGTTGAGAAGGTGTGTCCTGTGCTCAGGTCAGGAATGCTAAAACAAGAACTGTAAAGCAGGAAAAGAAGAAATTTTATAGACATGAATATATAGGCTGGGAAATAATGATACTTAATGATCATTAAGTAATGATATCATTATCACTCAGTGTGACTTAAATTAAACTGTTGATTGGAAATGAAAAATAAGATTTTAGGGAAAAGGCTCATGTCTGCATTTGATTTATTTTAATGTTTAAATACATAGACATTTTACCGATGAATTATTCTCACAGCCATTTATTAGTAGTGTTATGGCAAGTCATATCCACCACTCTCGGAACCGGTTCCTTGAGATATCAGAGTTGAGGTGTTTTGAAGTGGGTCTAGTATTAAACACTGGTTATAATTTTCTGTTGCTATATTTTGCCATAAGTCTCAGTCCACTCATTTTGGTGAAAGAACCTTCAAGTAACAAAGCATGGAAAGCTGGAAAACCCCAGTCCTTAAAATTGAACTCAGCCTATTTTATGACCTCAAAATCTGCAAAGACTCTAACCGGAAGCATATGACTCCCTGAAGGAACTCTGCTACCATAAAGCATGGTGAACCATTATCATAGAGATTGCCATTCTGAAACCAAGAGCAGCAGAAATCCTCAAAAGGGAGCTTTGTCTAACACATTACATAAAGGGTTCAAATGGTGCAAAAAATGGCAGATATTAGGAAAGGTAAAAATATCATACAGTTAGGTGTC
This sequence comes from Daubentonia madagascariensis, assembly GCA_023783475.1. Classification (NCBI taxonomy): domain Eukaryota; kingdom Metazoa; phylum Chordata; class Mammalia; order Primates; family Daubentoniidae; genus Daubentonia; species Daubentonia madagascariensis. The sequence goes on along the minus strand of JAKFHU010001066.1, from coordinate 4,261,297 downwards.
ACTGAAAGGCTGAAAGAATAGATATTCTTTGATAAAAATTGTAAGCAAAGGGGTGCTATGATTCAAAACAAAACTAAATTTAAAACCTACGATATGTCAGAATGACTCTTGTACCGAGATAAATGTGCTCCTGAATTATTATCATGTGACAGTTGGAAAAAAAAACAAAAAAAGGTCAACATGTTGTTGAGATAGGAAATGGAGAACTTAGCACTTATCAAGGAAAATATTACTGTATTAATGGTTTCTTTCTCTTTGTTAGTGAAACAGTATTGTTGAATAAAATTTTTCACGGTATTCCATTGAAATGGGTAGAAATGCCCCAGTTGATTGTGGTGGGTAGCAGTGGGTACACAAAGAGGTGGAAGAGCTGAATTCCTGCATCCAGGACCTCCCCATATCCTTCCAAGGTTACCCCCAAGCAATCCTAGTTTTAAAACAGTATTCTATGATAACAATAATATATAGAATAATCAACATTGACTATTTATCACAAACAACCCTAAGAAAAACATCTGAGCAAACCAAGGTCCTTCCGTAATATATTTCCTTATTTTTCTCTCTCATCCTTCCACCACTCTTGTCTATGATGATGCTTACAGGCTTCCCATGTTCACCAATATGGTATCTATGTATGTGCTTACTCCACAATCTGCATGTTAGGAAGGAGATCTTTAGTAACACCTTTCCATTCAATTAATACTACTTGACAGCTACTTGCTGCAAGGTAATATGCTCAACATCAGGAAAAAATAATAAGTTGCAGACACCACATAATCCAGTCCGTGTGACCGGAAGCCAGCCCTACTACATTTTGTTGCCCTCTGTCACACCTATAGGAGAAAAGGATATTCTCCAATAATAATGATAATAATACTTATTATTTAGTGAGAATCTACTACAAGCTCTCATACACTGATGATAAAAGGGTAAATTAGTACAATCACTTTGAGAAAGTGTTGGAAAGTATCTACTAAAGCTGAATATATCCATAGCCTCTGATCCAAAAATTCTACTCTTGGGAGTATGTGCATGTGTATATCTGTGTGTGTGTGTGCACTAGTATGTACATCTTCAAAAGAACTAATCATAACAATAAAAAAAATAAATAAATCCATACATAAATAACTAAGCAAACCAAATGTCCATCAGCAGTAGAATGGGCAAATAAATCATCACATATCCATTCAGTGGAATGATATCCAACAATGAGAATAAACAACTACAACTACTTGCTTGCAATAACAAGGATTAATCATGCAAACATAATGTTGAACAAAAAAAGCCAGATTCTCCCCTCCCCAAAATAAGGCAAAACTGATCCCTGGCATCAGAAGTCTATATAGTGGTTACCCAGTCTCTATACTGGAAGGGGTCAGAGGATGTTTCAGGTATCCTTGTAATGGCTGTTTCTTCATCTGAGAGTTGATCACTCTAAGTTTGTTTGTCAAAATTCACTGAACTACACATTTAAGATTTTTGTACTTTCCTGTGTGTGTGTTATATTAATACTTCCATAACCCAAAAAAAGAAAAATAATCAATTTAATTCATCACATTAGCAAAATTATAGAGAAAATAATAAAATCATCACCGCTGATGCAGAAAAAACAATTTATAAAATTCAGCCTTTGTTAATGAAAACTTCTTTAGCAAACTTGGAATAAAAGGGAACTTCATTAATCTGGTAGAGAATATCTATAAAAAGTCTTTCAGCAAACCTCACATTTCATTGTGAAATATTGAACCCTTTCCCTTGAGATCAGGAATAAGACAAGGATGGTGGCCATTATCAACTCTCTCTGACATTTCACTGAAAGCCCTAAGTGTTACAACAAGGCAAGCTTAGAAAACGAAGAAATAAAACTGCCATTATCCATGGATGATTTGATAGTGAACATATAATATCCAAAAGAATTGAGATATGAGCTATTATAATTAATGTGTGAGTTTAGCAAGTTCAATGGGTAGAAGGAAAGTATAACACGATCAGTTCATTTCCAGATATGTACAGTAAAAAACAAAATGTAGAAATTCATAAAATACGTAAAAGCGGGCATTGGTCTATTACAAAGCCATGTAAGAACTCTACACAGAACATTATGAACCACTATTTTAAGAAATGAAAGGGACTGCATTGATTCTGTAAATTAATTTAGGTAGCAAAGCCATTTTTACTATGTTGACTCTGCCTGTCCAAGAGCATGGTAGCGTTTTCCATCTATTTACATCCTCTGCAATTTCTTTTCTCAGTGTTTCGTAATTCTCTCTATATAGGTCTTTGACCTCCTTAGTTAGATATGTTCCTAAATATTTAATTTTCTTTGGTGCTATTCTGGAAGGTATTGCGTCTTTTCATTTGTTTCTCGGCTTGATTGTTATTAGCATATATGAAGGCTATGGATTTGTGTGTATTAATTTTGTATCCTGAGACTTTGCTGAACTCATTTATCAATTCCAGTAATATCTTGGTTGAATCTTTGGGGTTTTCTATGTATAATATCATATCATCTGCGAATAGTGAAAGTTTCACCTCTTCTGCCCCCATCTGGACGCCCCTGATTCCTCTGTCTTGTCTAATTGCTGTGGCCAGGACTTCCAGCACTATGTTGAAAAGAAGTGGAGATGGTGGGCACCCTTGTCTGGTGCCAGTTTTAAGGGGGAATGCTTTCAATTTTTCCCCATTCAGTATGATATTGGCTGTGGGTTTATCATATATGGCTTTAATAGTTTTGAGGTATGAGCCATCTATGCCTATATTGTTAAGAGTTCTTATCATAAAAGGATGCTGGATTTTGTCAAAGGCCTTTTCTGCATCTATTGAAAGGATCATATAATCTTTGTTCTTGCTTTTATTTATATGGTGAATTACATTTATAGATTTGCGTATGTTGAACCATCCCTGCATCTCGGGAATAAAGCCCACCTGATCGTGATGAATTATTTTTTTGATGTACATTTGAATTCGGTTTGCAAGGATTTTATTGAGAATTTTTGCATCTATATTCATAAGGGATATTGGTCTGTAGTTTTCTTTTTTTGTTGTGTCCTTTCCTGGCTTTGGTATCAAGGTGATATTGGCTTCGTAGAATGAGTTTGGGAGGATTCCATCCTTCTGGATATTTTCAAATAATTTCTGCAGTATAGGCACCAGTTCTTCTTTGTAGGCTTGGTAGAATTCAGGTGTGAATCCATCTGGTCCAGGACTTTTTTTTGTGGGAAGATTTTTTATTACTGCTTCGATTTTGGTGCTTGATATTGGTCTGTTTAGAAATTCTGTTTCTTCCTGGTTGAGCCTAGGGTACTCACCATCAAATTGGTACTAACTGATCAACACTTACATCACACAGGACAATAATATTCATTAGGGGGCGGGTGGGCGGGAGGGGGGTGGAAGGGATGGGAAAAACTCTCACTGAATGGATGCAGGGAGCACAGCTTGGGGGATGACCACAATTGTGGCTCTGACACGGGCAGTGCATGGGCAATGTGTATGGCCAAAGTGTTGTACCCCCATGATATTCTGAAATAAAAAAAAAAAAAATGAAAAAACATTTAAGAAACACTCTAATCTCAGATTATCAAGACCTTCTAAGTAAACAAACCTTGAAGTCCGGGCCCTTATTTTTAATGATGCTAATCAATGCTAATGATCTTTTTCCCAATTTCATTCAGAAGTATGATTCATTGCCCTATAGTTCCACTCTAGAGTTAATAGTCTATTTTTTTTTCTTTTTAGTCACTAACTGACTTTTTATTTTCTTACAAAATATCAAACTTTTCATTTTAGGAAGAAAAAAGAAAAGATAATGCCATAATCGGGAATATTAAGAACAATGATTCTCAGATCCAAAAATAAATTTAAGAATTTCAAAAGCTTTTGTGTCTGAGAATCAACATTGTGGCATTTGAAGGGTTTGGGACTTACCTGGCCAGACATCTGGCTGGTTAGGAATATCCAGTCTACATTCATATAGTCATCCTTGATCACTGATGTGCTCTTGCAACTTAGTTGTCTTTTAATCACATATTTATTCAACACGTATTTGGTGTGTGCTTGATCTGTGACAGGCACTGTGTGAGAAACTAAAGATGAAGTTGCGAATCTGGCTGGGATCCTTCATCTCTGTCCCCCTCTTTTAATCTATTATTTTTCTTTCTCACATCTATTTCAATTTCCACAAAGATGCTCTGTTGTCACATAGCAGTGGTGTTTAGCCACTGAAATCCCTCCTGAGTTTCTGTGTTTTGTTTCCAGATTAAACAAGGTATTTAGATTTTGTTTCCAGGAAAGATCTGAAGGAATTACCAAAGATAAGAGACTCATTCCAAAAAGTTAAAATTATGATAGAGCAAGTGCTGTTTTGTTTTAATGGATCATTTGGTGGCTAAATATACACCATAATAATATGCATGATGATTGGTTTCTATATATCACACTATGTCTTAGAAATAAAAGTTTTCTAAGATGCATTTTTTCTTATGCTGAGCATTACTTATTATCACAGGGTAATTTTTTTTATCTGACTTGCAATTTTTATTTAAAAACAACACATTTGAAAGCTCTATAAAGCAGTGAACTAGAGGCCTACTACGTGCTAATTTTATGGTTATGATGTTAAATAATTACTTTTTTTTTTTTTAGAAATGTGTCTTGCCATATGTACTAGCATACCTACATATACACGTACATTTACACAGGGTTCTTCCCTTAAATTCCATTTTGATATTAATATAAAATCTTACAAAGTTTTAAAAAGAGGAAGAAGTATTTACTGTTCTTGGAAATAGTATTTCTTCTGTTTTAATTGCTTTATATGAAACAAAACTTTTCGCCAGTTTTTTTGTTTGTTTGTATATTTGTTTTTATAAAAACCAAGTTCTGCTATGGCCATTCTGATGTCTTGCTGGTGTTTTGTATAGTTGCTAAGACCACAGAACTTGTGGATTTTTTTTTCTTTAAAATATCTGTCCATGTTTAGGCTGCCCTTTCTTTACTATTTTTAGTATATACTAAAATTTTCTATTGATTCGAAAGTATAAACATATAATTTGATTTAATTCATTTCTGGCATTTGGAATGTAATAAATTGTGGATAATCTTAAAGTGCCATAATATTATGAGTTAGATTAGAATTTTTGAACTTGGAAATCTAGAATGTCATATATTTTAGGATCTCTGAGGAGGGTAGATGATAGTACTTCAGTGTTCCTAAAGAAGTTTTTGAATATTAACTTAAAATCACCAAGAGTTTTGAAGAGTTGAGAAACTTGCTGATATTTTTCTTTACATTATTCCTGATAAAATGAATTTCTCATCTGCTTCAGTGGCCTCCAACAATACCTAAACCAGCCCTACAGATTTAAAGACATGCTTAATCTTTCTAATCTAATGTTGTAAAATTACAAACCAATTTGAAAGTAGAAGGAATTGAGCCGGTGAGAAGAAACGTAACAAAATCAAGAAAACAGGTACACAGTTATTTTCACAACTTGTGACTCAGTGGGTCAAAGGAAAAATACATGATGCTTATTGTGCATGCTGAAGAACTAGGCCTGGTCAGAGAAGTCAAGAAAGTGACCCTGAGTATGCGCAGTTGAACCGACTGTGCGTGTGCACAGTTGAACTGTGAGAAACAGGTGAAACAAGAAGGGAACAGTGTTCCTGGCAGAACATTCACATAACTTTTATTACTATATATCATTATAATTGTACTATTTTATTATTGTTGATCTCTTACTGTGCCTAATTTATAAATTAAACTTTATCATAGGTATGCATGTATGTATAAGAAAGAGCATAACATATATAGGGTTTGGTACTCTCTGTGGATTCAGGCATCTGCTAGAGGTCTTGGAACATATTCCCCAGAGATAAGCGGGGACTACTATACTAAAAAATTATTGTTAATGTTTCAGTTATGAAATAAAATTGTAAGTATGCTTTTTTAAAAGATTCCTTATCTTTTATAGGTATATGCAGAAATATTTAGAGATGAAATAATCTAAACATTAGAATGTTTTCAAAATAATCCAGGACACAATGTGTGGGGTACAGAAAAGTCAAGACTGGCCATGAGTTAGTGTTATAATTGTTGAGACTAAGCTAGAATGCTGACGGAGATGAAGACAAGCGAAAGAGATTAAGGGATTTTTACAAGATAAGACTGGCAGATTTGGGCGATGGGGGTGATACGAGATGGAGACATCAAGGTTGAGTCCTGTGTTTCCAGACTTGCATACTGAGTGGGCAGGGGTGTCATTCACATTTTATAGGGAGCACATAAAAGGACAAACCTTCATGGTAGAAGTTAGGAGAAAGGATTGAGCCCAAGAGCATGGTTTTCATTCTAGACACAATTGAATTTGAAGTGTCTTTGAGGTGTCAAAGTGAAAATGCTGAGTAAATAGTTGGATATGTGTATCTGAAGCTCACAGAAAGTATCTGGGCAGGATATAAGAGCCTGCGAGTATAGATGGTGCTGGAGCCACACTGATGAGTTAGGGGATCTAGGGAGAAACCCACAGAAGCTTATTTCAGTTAAATTACCCATGGCTCTGGGGGTGGATACAGCAAAAATGGGTGAATTTGAAAATAACAGAAAAATATTATTTAGTCCAATAATTCTAGTCCTTTCCATGAAACCCTTTTCCCCAGAATATCTGAAAAAGGAATACAATGTACTCACTTGGATTTTCTACATATTCTTTCTCTGATGTTACCAATGATGTATGGAAATAAGCCATAAGCAAACTAGAAACAGCTACTGAATAATTAAAAGTTTCATATAAATATGCAAAGTTGTTTTCCTAAAATCTTGCCCTGGTATGAAATATGTCCAATAGTTTTTGAGATCACCTTATATAAAACAGAGAAAAAAAAAGTAAAATTAACAGTAATAATAGTAAAATTAAGCTCATTGTGCATTTGAATAGTATTCTATGCTTATCAAAGAACTTTTATAATTAGAGTTTCATTCAAATCTAATAACCATACTTTTTGATAAATAAATCAATGCTACTTATATTTTACAGATGAGGAAATCCAGATAGAGAGTTTTGCAAGAGTGGCTTAGTAAGGTCATATTCCTGGTTAGCAAGGAGCCAGAATTAGAGCTAAGAACCTTGTTGTATCTTGTGTTGTTCTTTTACCATGCTAATTATTTCATAGAATCTATCTCTAATGGGTTCAATAATGTCTCCCCAAAATTCATGTCTACTCAGAACCTCAGAATATAACCTAATTTAGAAATAGGGTATTTGTAGACTTAATTAGTTAAGGCTTGAGATACGATCAACTTGAATTAGGATGGGCACTAAATCCAATGACAGTAATCTCATAAGAGACAGAAAAGGACAGACAGACGCACAGTGGAGGCAACGTGAAGATAAAGGTAGAGACAGGAGTGATATGTCTACAAACCAAGAACACCAAGGATTCCCTACAACCACCAGAAGCTAAGAGAGAGGCGCGGGACAGTTTCTCCCTTAGACTGCTCAGAAAGCAACAACACTGCTGACATCTTTATTTTAGACTTCTAGTCTCCAGAACCGTAAGCGAATACATTTCTGTTGTTTCAAGCCACCCAGTTTGTGGTACTTTGTTACAATAGCCCTAGGAGACCAATGCACCATAACTTACATAAAGGAATTTTTATTCTCTAGTAAGAATCCACTTTTTTCATGAAGCCAAATATCACTTGATTCCAGTATCTCTTCACATATGTAATGTAGATTTTTCTATGGTGAATCTGGAAGTTGTGAGAAATAAAAATCATGTGTCGTGGATAGATTAACCTACTACTTTCCATGTACATTTGCAAATGACATTCATGTTATGTTTGTTTTTATTTGACATATAGGGGTTCCTTCTAAATTTCTCTCCAGACTTCAATTTGTTTTCTTATATTTTTATCCAAAGTCCTTCCTTTGCCAAAATAATTGAATTATAAAATAATTGAGAATAAAGATCATGTTTCTATGCTTTGAGTTTATTACCTGTTGGATTGAACAATTAAGATATTATGCACTGCCCTTACATTAAACCAAAACCCTGAAGTGATTTATATTGTTCTACGTATCTCTAATTTTTGAGCCTTATATAGTAAAATTAGGCACATAAACTTATCTGTAGCTAAGAAAGAGAAAAATAACAGTACCTTATTTGAGGTTTTTAAATATTGTGAGTGCAGTGCAACTTGCTGTCAGCCTGCATTATCCCATGCCTTAAATGCTTTCTTTTTCAGGTTGAGTTTGTCCTCTGGCTTGTCAAGCTTACAGTTATTACTCTATGCAGGATGGAATTTATCCCTGGAAACCTTCTAATCTTTTTATCTAGCTTGTCCAGTCTCACTCACCCTCCCTTTTTATTTAAAATCACATCAAAATTCACTTTTTCCTGAAAATCATTTTTAGCAAAAATCTAGGACATATCTCTCCAGAGAAATAATAATTAAAAATAGATTACGGTCCAATTTCACTATTTAAAATCAGTTCATTTGTATAGCACTTAAATGCAACACCCTTTCTTTCTTGACCACTTTATTGTGCTTTGGGGGGGGAGATACTGAATGAATACACAAATGGATAATGGCCTGACCATTTATGAAAATAGAACTCTAAGCCACTGTCTGCAGCAACTATATTCTGCACAACTTCTAGCTCTGAGCCATAATCTGCAGTAACTGCCAACACACTTTATGCAACAATCAGTCCAGAAAGCCAAAAAACAACCCCTTTAGCACTTGCCCCAAAAAGGCTAGGACTTGATTAATAACTGACAGATTCCCTAATTTTTGGCTATGCTTTCAACTTAAGACCAATGGGAGAAAATCTTACCTAACACAGTGGGAGAATACACCCCTAACCAATCACATGGGATGCCCCATGGTGGTTAGCCCACCTGTAGCTTCCCTATGCCAACAGCTTCCAATCAGACATAGCTGAAGCCTTCCCTTTTCTCCATCACAAAACTTTCTCTCTCCCCTGGCTGCTTTTGAATCTCTGCCAAGTGCAAATGATGGTGGCTGACTCCTTTGCTATAGCAAACTCTAAATATCTAGCCTTACTTGTTCTCATTTGGGTCGTCTTCATTTATTTCTACAGGGTAGTGAGAAACAGTGATTTCTGCTTGATTGGCATTTGAAAAGGAGGTTTCAGTATGACTGTGCCATAAGCAGAAACCTAGATTCTGCTATTGCCATGTTCAGTTGCTGATTCTTCTTAGTAACTTGGGTTTTACAATATTTTGTCCTGTTTTCAACCTGTGCTCTCTATATTCATAATCCAACTTTATGAATATCTCTATGGGGCAACTGGATTCCTCTTACTTGTTATTTATAATAAGTTTATTTTATTAGGTTATCTCTTACACTACTTGCTTGTACAGTCATGTGCCACATAAAAACATTTTGGCCAACAACGAATCACATATATGATGGTGGTTCCATAAGATCATGATACTGTATTTTCACTGTACTTTTCTATGTTTAGATACACAAATACTTACCATTGTGTTACAGTTGCCTACAGTATTCAGCACAGTAACTTGCTGTACAGGTTTGTAGCCTGGGGCAATAGGCTATACCACACAGCCTAGGTGTGTAGTAGGCTACACCATCCGGGTTTGTGTAAGCACATGCTGTGGTGTTCGCACAGCAATGAGATCACCTAATGACACATTTCTTAGAATGTATCCCCATGGTTAAGTGACACATGACTGTATTTTTATTTCTACTCTTCTGTGTGGATTCCAACTTATCATAAATACCAATATGCTATGAAATGAAATGTAATCACATAAGGATTTACTTCTTATTTTCAGTCCGTGCCATGTTCACATGGAAAACTCAGGAATTACTTCCTCACGATCCTCAGTTGTCTTTGCCCAGATGACTAACAATATACAGATGGAGCCTTAAAGTATTAAAAAAAAAAAAAAACTTCAGTGGTAATGTTTTGAAGGGAAATACAATCCCAGGAAAAACAGAGTAAGGGGAAAGGAAGAAAGACAAGAGAAGCCGGGAATACTGGGGAAGCAAAGACAAGGCCGTGTACAGCTCAGGGGGCCGCTATTCACAAAGAGAAACAGCTGGTCACTCAGCCACACAGGGCATCTCTGGGCTGTCTCTATAGCAACTCCCTACCTCAGATCAACGTATCACAGGGCAAAGAGAGATAACGTATCCGCCAGCTCTCTCTCAAATCCTGTCTCTCATTGGTCAGAGTTTGCCCCACTAGGAGTTAACGCCTCCCCATTTCCAGCTTGTGTCATCTGAGCCTTTCAGGCACCCATGGGTGAAGCCATAGGACACACCTGTGGTGTGGTACTTCATTCTTGCCCAGAAGTGTTGGGAAGAGTCACAGCCTCAATGGGTCTATCAGGTTGAGACTTGCTGATGGAGCTTCTGTGTCTTCCATGCAGTGGTTATAAAAGAGTCCTTTCCAGGGCCCAGCACTCCCCCTGGGGGAGGGAAAAGTCGCTGCTATTAGATGCTGTGGCGCTGGCCGTGGTTTGGAGGTTGCAGAAAAAGCTGGGAGTCTTCCATAAACAAGTAGCCAAAACCACAAGACACGAGAAATGTGACCCATACAAGTTTAACATGGGAAGACAGTGGAAAATGAAAGTTAACACAAGAAAACATCTTGAAAAAAATCAGTAAATTCAGCAAAAAGTGGAAATAGAAGGCTGTATATCCCAGAATTTGTATTACTGGAATAAATAGCCACCTGCCCTCCCAACAGAGTAAACAAAATAAAATCATAATATTTAAGAATGGTAACCACTAAAACAATTTTTCTTCAGCTGGTGTGAGTATAGAGAAACAGCAGTGAAAATTAAATTAATTGACCCCCTGAGATTAGGGATTTTAGTTAGGCTGACCAGCACTAAGAAAAAATCTAAAGAAAACATAAAATATATTTTTATGCCTGAAAACATTTATTTTGAGAAAAAAAGATCAATATTGCCTTTGATGTATAAACACATTCCTATACATATAACAAGGAAAGAGAATTAATTCAAGGAAAATCCATACTAAATGAGATAGCACAATGTTTTTTAGCTGTTACTATTTTCACTGGGAAAAGAAATGCTAGTCTGAACAAGAAATATTAATTGCATAAGAAAATACTGATATCATTATTTTAATTAATATATATTCGTGTTACAAGAACCTAGGAAATTTTGATTAAAAAATGATTATAAAGCATGTCTGTGTGTCAATCTCTGGGTTATGAATGAACTAGTTCCTCAGGGCACACATGGGCTTGTAAGACTGCAATCATAGAAAACGGTCCTGAAGAATACTAATGTGAGAAAATTGAAACTAAAGCATGTGGAATAGGCAAACATTTGGATATTAGATGACTTTTTCCTCTGTATTTCTATAATCCCCATAGCATCTAGTACAGCAATGAATCCATTGCTTGTGTTCAATAAAGTTTCAGATATGAGCAAGAACTGCTGCAATGTCTGTCCTCTTCCCTGACTGCCCAGGTAGGAACCCTTCTTCTATTGCCCTTCAAAGGGTTGCCGTCTCCAAACAACATCATTTATTTAACAGTAAAATATTTTTAGAGACAGGACCACTTATCAGTCAAGAGCAGTCTTCTGACCCCGCTAAATTCAGTTTTGGGAAACTGGATGCCTCTACGAATGAATGAATGAACAGATAAATGATTGATTGACTGACCCAACAAGCGACATGATGCAATGGAAATCACAATGGACTTGGAATTAGGAGATGTGATCTCAAATGCTAAGTATGAGACTTTGAGCCATGTGATGTTGAGAAAGGAATTTTACCTCTCTAGTCGTCAGTTTCCTCACTGAAACAAGGGAATACTACTATCTACTGTATCAATGAAGATATAGGACAAATTGCTACAATAAAAACCCAAAATAAGAAGAGCTAAACAAGGTAGGAATTTATTTTCCTTATGCCCATAATAACAAGAGCATATGAAACACAAACCTGATACGGTAGCTCTAGCGTTGGGAATTCCGTCTCCTTCTTTCCTGTTGTTCTGCCGTGTCCAGTGACGTAGCCATGTCTGCCCATGAATGTGGCCCATCATCACATCTGCTGGATTCACATTCCAGCTGACAGGATGGAGCACAGTAGAGTGGAACACGTACCGCTTTCTTTAAGGACATGACCAGCACTGTGCTAGAGCTGATTAGCTCATGAGAGCCAGTTATTCAATTTTCAGAAATTGTGTGAGTTGGTTGTTAAATACAGCCTTTATTAAAAGTTAAATTACATACATTCACAACTAAATTATATTAAAAACCAGGGCAAAACTCAACCTACTCAAAACTTAGTGCTCCCTAATTATATAACTACATTTTATTCCTATCCTGGTATGGTTATTTACTCCTGTTGTGAATGCATGGAAACCTTATGTAACGGTATGCTACCGCACATCTCTTTGTGACAGTGAAGAAAGTTCAAGTCAGTAGCTTGAAATAAGTCACGGTATGTGCATTTACACCACAGCAATCAGCAAATGCTGCAATGCAGGGCTGGATGTATTGTTTTGTTAACTGTGTAGACCAGGAGCTGGCATACCAGCTGCAGCTTGTTTCAGTTCAGTCTTTGAACTAAGCATAATTTTTAAAAATGTTTTAAAGCATTGTGGGGGAGGGTGTGGAGAAAAAAAAAAAGAGACAAAGACAGAGAGAGAAAAAAGAAAGAAAGAGAGAAATAGAAAGAAAGAATATACCACAGAGACAGAACACATGTGGCTGCAAAGCCTGAAATATTTACATATTTAGTAGCATGCACTTTATAAGAAATGTTTTCTGAATCTGATGGAGAAAATCTCAATAATGCAAATTAAACCGAAAAGCTTCCTTGCTGGCTGTCAGCCAGTCCCACCCTCAGTCACTAGAAGCTGTCTCATTTGTTGTCCTGTGGCCCCCTCTAGCTTTAAGCCAGCAAGAAAGAATCTCCTTTGTGTTGAATCCCTCACATGTATTAAATCTCACCACAAAGAGCCCAGTCTCTTTTAAGGGTTCACCTGAATAGGTCAGGCCCACTGAGAACAATCTCCCCTTCTTGAAGTCAATTGCTCCATAGAGCAAAACTTAATCGTGAAGTGACATCCCATCACATTTGTAGGTTCTCCTCACCGTTGAGGGCATGGACTGTGAAAGAGCGTGGATCACTCAGAATCCTTCCTCCCCCAAAGGGAATCTCACAGTCTCTGCTACATCTACCTATTTTACTGTATTATTTTGAGAATTTAGTGAGATCATGGATATACAAAAGCACTTTATTACAATAGATGCTATAAAGTCTAAAACGATATTGTTATTGAACTCTACTATTTCTCAAATTCATATATTTGAAATTTTTGGTATCAGAGTTCTTTTCCAATTCCTAGTTTGGAATCCAAGATGAAGGTACATTTTTGACCCTGCTTTGGTTTTACAACTTCTTCCAAGTCCCCTTGAAGAGCATATTGAGTCCATCCCTAGAATGGAGTCTGGAAACATGAGTAACACAAGAACCACTTTACGGTCTATATAGCAAGCTCACTGTTGACTGAATAACCCTTTGTTCGGTATCCCGAATGCAAGATTTTCCTTCCTTCCTTCCCTCCCACCCTCCTTCCCTTCACTTTCCTTCCCTCCTTCTTTTCCTCTCCCTCCTCTGACTATCCTTCCCCTCCCCCCCCTCCTCCCCTTTCTCTTTCACTAGCACACTTAGAAAAGTGTATAAAAACCAAAGCCATTTAGAGTTTAGCAATAGGAAATTAGCTTGCATCTTTAAGCAGTCTCCAGAGACTGTGTCTTTGGCTAGAAGCCAAAAGATAATAATTACAGATTTTTAAAGTCATCTCTATAATGTGCATCTGTTGCCTATGGTATCCATTCATAAGCTATTCATAAATTTTGTCAGGAAACGAGGAGACAAATATAACAAATTTTTGCTCCTAGCTGGGCCAAGACTTTCAAAGAGATGCTTTTATGTACCCGTGAACACTAGAATCTCTGATATCTCTTTCAACAGAAAGAGTTACAACATTGGATTTGAGTTCCTTTATAAATGAAAACGGTATTTTAAGTATTGATGGTTAACAAGAACTTATTTCAGGTGCAGAAATAAAGCAATCACCAACAAGCTGTGTTTTTCACTATGTCTGTGGAAACACTTGGAACCCATATGCATAGAGATGATATCTAAAGAAAACCTTGCATCTGCCATTTCCAAGCCCAGGATGTCACCTCCACCCTATCTTTTTAACAAGAATAGTGCCCTTAGTTCTTTTTTCTTTTTCTTTTTCTTTTTTTGCTCTGAATCTAAGCATAGCAGAAGACCCTAGTTCTTAAGATAAAAAATATACTGGTGAAAAATTTCAGCAATAGAAGTCTCGTACCCACGAAAGCTATGTGTTCTTACTTCCTTACCTCACGAGCTGTCTTAGGATGCCACAATGGCAAAAACCACACTTGCACACCCAGCATCCCCTACTTCCTGAAACACAGCCGATATTTAACTTCTCCACCTCCTGTCCACTGCAAACAATAGAATGGTTGTATAATATAATTAAAGCCTCCAGGACAACAGAAAAGACTGAAATGATATAAACGAAAAAAATTAAAGGAATCAATTTGTTCAGGGATCATAAACCTCCACATTTCCCACCAGCAGGCATCAATCTCTGAAACTCCTTTTCCTGGTGTCATTTGGCTTCTATGAGGAAATGGGGTCATTTATGTGGTCCATTGTTGACTATGCGTGAAATGAGGGGAAAAGAAAGAAAGAGAGAGAGAGAGAGAGGGAGGGAGGATGGAAGGAAAGAAAAGTAGTAGGTGATAGGAAAATAACAGTATCAAGTCAACGCAGCCTGTAACCTATCTCTGCTGACATTGGTATCCCCAGTGTACTAGCCTTTTGACTAAGAAATTATATTATCTCTAGTCTTAGTTACGGGTGGTTGTGATTATTAGTTTTGTCTTAATAAACCCATATGAAAAAATCATGAACACACATGCTCTGGAGAGGAGAAAGCTGGTCAATATTAACATTAGACCTAATTGCTCAGAAGTCTGGCCACCAACTAAGCCAGACGGCCTGTAGGAACAGTGACCCTGGCCAGGAGGGCATATTTTTGTGCATTTAGTCTGAGACTGTGAAGCTGGGCGAATGCCATTTATTAGCAGACCTTGTCATATCAGTAAGAAAAGCTCCCGAAACTGGAACTTTCACAAATTGTTCAGCACTGTATAGGCCACCATGAGAAGCAACAGTTTCCCTTGACCACTAATGACAATAAATAGAATTTATAAATATACTAACTAATACAGGAAACTATAAAGTTTAGTTCTTTCGGTGATATTTAGCTTGGATGACCAGAAAATGATGCTCATAGAACTGATACCCTTGGTTCAGTTTCCAGAGAATCCACGGAGCATCACACAAAATATCCTACAAGCTTAAGCCCCTCAGTAAGTAAACTCCTTGTTTTCTCTCTGTGTCACGAGTATTGTTTTGACAACCAGTGTTTATTTGACTCTATTATTTTGCTCATCCCAGTGCCACCTGAGAGCTGTATTTCTCAAATTTCTTTGACTCCAAGGTTGTAGATTCAGTTTGTTTTCTGCCAATGAGATTCACGCCTGTGAGATTTTGAAAATGAAGATGGCAGTTGCCATATACTTCTTCTTCCTTTAGATCTGATGAGCAAATGCTAGCAGTGTCAGATATGAGGTTTTGCACCCCACAGGCTGTTACCCTGATTTGCTCACTTCAGTGACCACTGGCAGGAGATTCCTGCAGTGTCCTTATCTGGGCAGCACCAGTCCCTTCCTCACTCTGTGGACCAGAACTGTACTGATAAGCCTGAAAACAAGCTTCAGTCTCTTATGCCTTCCACAATCTTTCCAACAGTTTTTAACATCAAATTCCCTGTATAAATGCCTTCTCGCTACAAGTATCTAAAGTGGTATTACTGAATGATACACTCATAATCTCTTGACTCAGATAAATAAGCAAAGAAACATCCATGTTTCAACTCCCAAACTACATTTGCAGTGGGAAAAGTGCAACTGTCCAAATAAACTGGGTTATTTGGACCAAGAAGAATAGCCCCTCTTACCGGACTTTGATACTATCTTACAGGGAAAACAGCTAGAGAAACATACTTTATTCAGGATTTGAATTCTCACATTATATTACAGCATATCAATTACTGAATGAGTATACCTCTACAAAACTTTAACACCATGTAAAATTCAATTATGTCCCACAGAAAATAGTGTTAATGGTATCCAAGTGCTGCATTTCTTTAAATGTCAAATGTGATTATCAAACTTTGGGCGAACAGGAAAGAGAGCAAGTTTGAACCTATAATTTTATAATACAAATACTATCATAAGAAATCACTATTAATCACCTTATACTGATCATTAGTTGTGGACTATAAAAATAATTTCATGATATTACCAAATTTTGCCTCATTAAGCAACATAAAGCAGTTTAGTCAGTAGGAAACAGGTCCCTGTTTCTAATGATGCATGAGGAAATAAACAAGTGCACAAATCCTGGTTTTGGGTGCAGTAAGCGTGGGGGACAGAGATAAGAGAAATAGGCCCTGCTTTTAATGCCAGGAAGAGGATGGCATTGTGAAATGACTGCAGCTGAGTCATATGCCAGGGCTGCTATGAATCACTTTCTGTTTGTTGACAAGGTGTTTTGAATTCGATTCAGTTCTCTAGCATGTTCTCTGCCTCAACCAAATAATCTAATCTGATTGGTCACTAAGAAGCAGTGAACCATAATGCAAGAGGAATCACCACCATAGATCAGCTGTCCTCAGTTAGGATCCACGGACCATGGGGAACCACCACACTGAGATAAAGGTCAGAGATGGGGGTCGGTGACACTAGTTTGTGTTTTTTTGAAAAAATGAAAACAATAAAAGAGCTCCTCAAGCCAGACTTACTGAATCAGAATCCATCTTTTAACAAGATCCCAGATGATTCATCTGCAAATTAAATTTCGAGAAGCATAGATCTGTGATTCATTGGCAATTACCAGTTGCATTCTCAGAAGAACAGGGTAAAGAGAAAAATGTTCTTGGCTTCGTAATAGAGAAATGCATTTCTAGTCACAGGAGAGAATACTCAGAAAAATAAATACAGATATATGCCAAGAATATAGGAAGCCAGCTAATTTTTTTTCTTAATAAGATCAACCCTGGACTGAGGGGTCCTGCTTTATGGAAAAGTCAGGTCAAGATGATCAGTCCCACATCTTATAGTTAAATAGCCTTGAAATGTGTCCTATGAAGGAGGAGCAGCATTATTATGCTATGAGCCAATTCAGATATAGTTTAATTAAGTAATATGCAAGGTCATGGAGCGTGACTGGCAGAGTGACTTAGAACAGAATTAACTACATCTTTTACTGGGGCCATCCCTGGTTGTCATCTAACACTGCAGCATATAAACTCTAAGAAAGATTCTGGCATTGCAGATTTGTTCCTTCCGCCAGAAGAATTGCATTCTTTCTCTCTGAAGCCACAGAAACTCATCCCCTCTTTCTATTTTTAATCCTTTGCTGATTCTAGAGGCTTTCTACCAAGTAATTTGTTGCCAAACAGTTGTTCTCCTTGCAGCTGCCAAACAGACAGTATTTGCAGCCTCGGGTTGCTTCTCCTGTTGGCACTCTCCCCAATGTCATTCCCTACAAGGCTATTCTTTCAGCTGATGCACTAGGGTCTTTGAATGACAACATAAAATTAAATAGAAAATGACATTCATGAGAAAAGATGTTCCTTTCCAATAACTGAGACTCTCTACCCATCTGTCATTGCTTCCCTCTCTTTCTCATGGTTGTCCACAAATCCCAAGCAGCTTGATACAAACATGATCATTAGAGGATTTTCATGCGTTAATGCAAATTATGCACTGTTAACACTCAAGACATTCTGCCCAGACTAGTTGATGCCCTCCTATAGGAGAGTGTGTGTCAACAGAGTGCAACACCAGACCACTTTCCTTGGAATCAGCTTATCACTAAAATTATCATAAAATATTTTCAATAAATTGTCAAAAATGCGTGGTTCTTTCCTTAGTTTGACAACTTTTGGCAATTATAAAACTAATTTGAAACTTTAATATTTACAGCAAAAACATATCTCCCCTAAAAAGAAAGGTAGAGAGAGAAAGATATTATAGGATAAGTAGATAGATAGATCGATAGGTAAATGGATAGATAAGTAGATAGACATGTGGAAAGACAGATAGATGGATGGATGGATGGATATATGTAGTTGCAACAAACTTTGAATTCCTAAGAGTAGGTCAAGAAATGTTAATGATGCTAATTATAATACAAGATGCATACAAGTGAGAAATTCTATTTTCAAGGAACTTAAATTTTGTTTCAAGAATAAATATTTGAGCCCCATGAAAATAAGTTTATAGGCAATGGGAAAATATGTGGCAGGAATTAGGAGGTAAGGATCAGCATAGGCATGAATTGAAAAGACATAGTTGAAAATTAGGGAAGAATATACTTTTGAGTGAGGAAGAGGGAGCTGAATATTTAAAGCAAGACACACCAAAGAAACCAAGGCAGTGAGACAGAAAAGCAACACCAGTATTTTTAGCCATTCATTAATTCAGTCGGCAAACAATAATTAATCCTCTTCTCCTGGAATAAAGACCAGGACAGATCCAGGTCACTCTGTCCCTACTGTTTAAGTTCTTATGTTATTTCTTCTGGGGGAAATAAACTCATGCACTGATGAATGAAGGGAGCATGCAATTCCACTAGCTACCCTTTCAGGCTATTTTAAGTAGGAAGCCATAGAGAAAACGCTGGCAATTTGGTTTAAAGTTAGACTCAATATGACTTTAAAAGTTCTTCATTTTGTCATTGGATTTTTCCTTTGACCAAATTATTTTAAGCTAAATTATTATATAGTCTATATTGACATTAAATTTCTGGTCTTCACAGTGGACATGATTAACATATATAAGTATTTTATAAGTAAAATATATAATCTGTGCAAATAAATAATTTTCAAAATGAGCTAAGGCAAACATTATTTATAAAAGAGGATATCAAAATAGCCCTGAAAGTATTGTGCTAGGCTGAATATTTCCTCCCCCTACCAAGATGACTACACCCTAATCTAATCCCCTGGACCTGTGCAGATGTTACCTTACATGGTAAAGAGACTTTCCAGGTATGATTAAGTTAAGGATGTTAAAGTAGGGAGATTATCCTGGGTGATCTGATTGGGCCCAGTAAGCACAAGGGTTTTTAAAAGATAGAAGAAGGAGAGTCAGAATCAGAGAAGGTGATATGATAATGGAAGCAGAGTGCAGAAAGAGAGAGAGAACAGAACATGCTGTGCTACTGGCTTTGAATATAAGGAGGCAGCCATGAGCCAAGGAATGCAGGCAGGCACTAGAAGTTGGAAAAACCTCCCCTGGAAACTTCAGAAAAAATGCAGTCCTGCTGACACCTTGATTTTAGGACTTCTGACCTCCAGAAACTAAGATAGTAAATGTGCATTGTTTTAAGACATTAAATTTGTGGTAATTTGTTACAACAATAGGAAATGTATACAGGTATATAAAGCAGCATTTAAATCATTCACTGATGTTAAAATAAAAATTAAATCACAAGTAGAAAACAGTATACTCACATGAGACTCACTAAAAATGGTGAAATCACTAAAAATGGAAAATATAAAATATGAGGGAGGCTATGTAGCAACAGGACCACTCTTGTACTGCTGGTGAACGTGTATGTTGGTGCAATCACTGTAGTTAATTGCTACTTTCAGGGCTCACATTCTGGGTGTAGTCATGCAACTTGCTTGGCCAACGGGACATCAGCAAATATGAAGTAAACAGAAGCTCCATAAGTGCTGGGTTATCGGAGTTCCCTTGGAATGAGGCTGTCACCATGTGAGGAAAACCAGTTTAGTTCCTTGGGCCACATGGAGATAGAGGGACATACAACCAGCTCTGCTAATCTAACTAAGCCCCTCCCTAGTCAACCTCCTAGTTGTATGTGCTGAGCCAGAAGAAGAACACACAGCCTGCTCAGAGAACTGTGAGAAATAACACATTGCTGTTGTTTTGAGCCACTGAACCCAGAAGACTGGTTTGTATTTCAGAACCCTATAAAATTAAGGCAAGGAAAGCACAAGTAGCATCTAGAAGCTAGGGTGTAGGAAGCACTAGAAACAGAAGGATCAGTCAGAGGCCCAGATTTCCTCCATAACCCCATGCATCCAGCTGCCTCCCTGCTTACCTTGTACTCTGGAGAGGCAGTAGGGCTCCCGGTCACAAGTCTTACACTGAACACAAAGAGATTAAGTGAAAGGTCTCCATACTAAAGAGTGAGACTTCGTGCATCAACCAAATTCAGGTAACCAGTCTTAGAATTTCTAGCCCCATTGGGAGATACACCAAATCAAGATGCAGACAGCTGGGGGTGCTTTGTGAAATTACTATGTTGGTTCACCTTGAAGTGAGGGGCATTAGAGGCCAATGTCCATGCTACTACCACTCCTGAGCTTCCAAATGTTTTTAAGTAACTTTCTCATGCGTATGAGTAGACAAGTAAGACCAGGAGACATTGAGGTAAAGCTTCTGCCATAACAGAGACAAAAGCAAAACAAGAAAAAAAAATGGAAAATTGGTGCTTATAGTAGGTTTTTTAAAATGCTGTCATTGATACCCTTAAAGAGATTTGAGGAAATGTTTTGTTGATGAAACAAGAACAAGAGAATATAAGAAAAGAATATACATAGGATACTAAAGAGCCCTTGGAAATTATAACATGATAACAGAAATAATACAACAGAAAGTTTGAAAGATAAACTGAAGGAACATTCCATGGAGATAGAAAAACAACAACAATACCAAAGAAGTGGAAAATAGAGAAAAGATAAGAAAATGAAAAGATCTATATAAGAAGTCCAAATTCAAATAATAGGATTTCCAGAAATATAAAAAGAAAAAATTAAGTGGAAGAAATTTTCAAAAAATCATTCAACAAATTTCCTCCAGAACTGACATGAATTTTCAAATGGAGATGGCTCACCAAAACCCAGCACAATGTATAAACCCCACCAGGCAGGCAATCAAACAAGAGTATTTCCAGATGTCCAGAGGGTCAGGACTTCAATCTTTGAAAAGATTAAAAATCAGCATGGCATCAGGCTTCTCAAAAGAAACACCAAAAAGAGAAGATCCTGGGAAAATGACTTGAGAGTTCTAAACAAACTTTAATTCCAATATGGAATTCTATACTGGATGTGATCATGTTTTTAATATATACAAGTGAAAGTTCTGATTTTAGATTTTGCTGAACTAGCACTTGAACAGCATATCAGACAAGTACCTACTCTGTGTTACCAGTGAACAGGCCATGTAAAACTGGCACCATATCTGAGGAAAAAAAAATAAAAATAACGCTCATGTATGTTCCCTGAGATGTGCACTAATTTCCCAATTAACATACTTAATTTGGTTTGTAACTCATGCTTCATTAATAATAATAATAAAGGTTTGCACCAAAAAGAGCAAGATTGTACAACAGAATTTTCTGTATTCTAAAATAAATTATTCATAGGGGCTGTTAAACAGGTTCAACTCATACTAAGCAGAAGAAATGTTCAAATGAGTATCTTTCATGAGAAATGGCATTAACTTATTGAACAGTATATAGCAATGTGCATATGCCAATTCATAAAGCTCAATACATTTTCCTCAGCAAGAAATTACAAAAGAGTATATTTACCATTTGTGACATTATAGTTTTTCCTTTATCAAATTAAATAGATTAAAAATATATATTACCTTTCGGTTTTATAGTGGAAGATGTATGTTAGATGCACAGTTTAGATATATTTTAATAATAATTTTACTATATTGAAACATTCTAGGAGATACACCCTCACCTTATTTTTTTCTTGTACTACTCAGAACCCACAACATAATTCAGTGTGAGCAGAAAATTCTCCATAAATATAGACTGAATACGAGAATAAAATTTAAAAATATTTTTTCAATATGGTATATTTGGAAAAGTGTGACAATAGATACTGGGCTAGAGGATTAAATTGGATAAATTTATTTATCTTTGTATTTGGTAGGCTTAGGTTTACACATATTGCTACTCTGGTGGAATTCTGTTACAATCAAGTTGTGGTATCACAGGAATAGTTACATAATGTTTATAATCCATAAAGTCCCGCAATATTTGGAGGAAAGCCTGGACAAGAAACAAAATTTACCAAACCAATCTATTCAACTTTGCCAAGTCTTCCATGACTTGGTACACTGTATGGATCTCTCTCTCTCTCTCCCCTCCGCCCATCTCAGCACCTAAGAATGTTGTCAAAAAACAAAACAAAACAAAGTCGCCACTATAGCCTTTTGTAATCTAACATCAAAATTTTATGTTCTCATTCACTTTGTACCAACTTTAAATGTAACTGCCAGCAAGGGAACATTATACGCCTGCCTGCATGAAATATTGACCATGTCTTCTTTATAATGCATCCCAAAGCTTTCTCACCTAAGAGTTTTTTCTTTATTATTAATTCTGGCTCTGGTTTGCCAGTCATGCAGTAGGAATGGGAAATAATAAGGCAGTATGTCCTCTTGCCTTGGATATCTTCTTACAAGAGGCAGCCGCCAGCCGTTCTTTCTCTTAGCATTCCGCTCTGGAGCACACAGCATTGAAACAGAAAATACATATTGCTTATATTATACCTCATCTAGTTTCCAAAAATAGACACCCCTGCTAGCTCCCCAAAGTTTTTGAGGCAGCTCAGAAAATGTCAACATAAGTGGGGAAAAAAGCTAGGCAGAAGGATGCACGATGATTCAGGTCCTGCATATTGCAGGTGCTAAGCTAGACACTTTGCAATGTGTTTACTTTCGTTCACATTCTCTAATATTAAGAGGATTATGATTTTTATTGCCATTTCATAGATGAGTCAGCTGTGAATCAGATTTCCAATAATTTCTCCAGTTCACATAGCAATTGGCAAAGCCGGGATTCACGAACCAAATGACTGGCCCCCAGGCATGAACCCTTTCTACTCTACCACAGTATGTCCCATTTCTCAATTATCTGCCCTTGCTTTGATGTTCACCAGCTAATCAGTTAAGAACCCAAAGTTTATTTTACAGAATTTACCATTTAGAATCACCAGCAATGAACTGAAATCCATTTGTCACAGCAGTTTGAGCAATGATCTCCAAGCTCCATGTTTCAGAATCTTGACTTATGTACAACGACCAAAAAGAAAATTTTATAAAAACCTTAGAAAAATCAAAACACCATGATTGCTAATTTGCTGACTTCAATTGCCTATAGAGCTTTTAGAAAAATAATGACATAAATAATTACAAAGTCATAACTCAGCGATCTCATTTTCTAAATACACTACTCTCAGACACATGTCAAATAATTATGTTAGTCGTTCCTATTCATCTTTTCCTGCTTTCAAAAAAAAAAAAACAAATAAACACAGTGTTGTGGTTAAGTTCCATTTCTCCTCTCCTTCCTTTCTGCTCTGATCTATGCCCTACAAAGCTGAAATTTCCAGACTACAATTCCCTCTGGCTACTAGTTAGGTTTAGCCAATGAGAGACACAGGAACAGGAGATGTAGGAGAAGGAAAAGTCAAGGTTCTTTATTCCTGTTCTTTCCCTGCCAGGCTATGGTTTTGACAGTTACTGCATTCCTTTATCTGCAGCTCCTGACATGTGTCTGTGCTCCCTCTGCTGTAGCTCCCTTGTTCCAGTAACAGCTTCCTCTCCACAGACCTGCAGGCAGGACGGAGGTAATAGCTTTTTAGATGTTAGTAGTCCCTTGGTGATTCAATAGCACATCATTAAACTCTCTTCAATTAACTCTTTGATTGTGACAACTGTCTCCTGCAGGAACCCCCTGACTGTTCAAGCAATGAGTACCAGAGGTATTCCCACGGCACACCCTCCAGACAGGATCACAGGATAGGGTTGCTCATATATTTTATCAACACAGAGAACTCCTCCTCAAAGGGGAAAATGGGCCTTGGAAATATGTGGCCTGCAGTGCATCCCTATCACTCAAACCAACACCGTTGGTAGTGAGATGAAGGTCCGATGAAGGGCAAGATTTGTACTTAGTTGTCAAAGCAACAGTAGTATTCCCCAAGATTATGAGGTGGGACAAATATTGCTGACCACCCTGGGGAATGTACACAAGGGGAAAGATACATGTAAAATATTGAATTATTAATTCTAAGTATTGGTGATTGCAACCTTGGAAGCCTTATAGTCTGATATTCAACCATGTCTATCCTACAGAGGTAAATATGCAACTTGGACACCAGGGATACCTATCCACATGAGGCCATGAGAGGACACAGCAAGAAGGTGATCATCTGCAAGCGAAGGAGAGAGGCTTCAGGAGAAACCAATCTGCTGACACATTAATCTTGGACCTTTAGCCTCTGGAACCATGAGAAAAATGAATGTCTGTTGTTTAGGCCAAAAAAACAAAAAACAAAAAACACAACTTGTAGGTCTCCTCGGCAAAGGTAAAGCCTTGGTTAAGAAGAAGTGGAATCCTATCACTTGAGATATGGAATTAGATGAAGATACTTGAGGTTGAGAGCTCAGAATGTGCAAACTCCTCTGTCATCATCAGAAGCATATGAATGAAGGATTATGATATTAAATTTGGGCTAAATTTACTTACGTGCATGTACTCTCTTGGAATTTGGTGTTTAATAAATTGACTTGAGCACCTGGGAAAGGTAACCAAATATTGGTTAACTGATGTAAAAGTACAGCTAGATAGGAAAAAATAAGTTCTAGGGTTCTATAGCAGTATATGGGGACTATAATTAACAATTCATTGTATATTTTCAAATCACTAGATGAATGGGTTTTGAATGTTCCCGATACAAAGAAATAATAAATACTTGAGATAATAGATATGCTAATTACCCTGATTTGATCATTATACATTGTATATATGCATCGAAATACCACACTGTGCCCATATATATGTACAATTAGGATGTGTCAATTAAACATAATAATTACAGCAAAAAAGAAAACCACCAATGAGCTACCACTATGCACATATTAATATGGTCAAAGCCCAGGACACTGACAGCACTAAATTCTGATGAGGACGTGGAGCAACAGGAACCCTCATTTACTGTTGGTGGAAATACAAAATGGGAAAGCCACTTTGGAGGAAGTTTGGTGGTTTCTTAGAAAACTAAACATCATCTTTCCATATGATCCAGCAACCACACCCCTTGGTATCTGCCCAAAGGAATTGAAAACTCACATCCTCACAAAAACCTGTACATGTATGTTTATATCATCTTTATTTACAATTGCCAAAACTTAGAAACAACCAAGATGACCGTCAGTAGGTGAACAGATAAACAAACTGTGTTTATCTGTTTACTAATCATCCCCACGGTGCTTCATACTAAGGATAGAACAGCGAACAAGGTTCTTACTCTTACAAAGCTTTCATTTTTACAGGGAAATTTTGTTTTTAAATAAACACTCAAATAAATAAATATACATGATTCCTGGTATTAGGAAAGGAATAAGTCAGGTGCTGCCGTGGAGAGTAACTGGAGGAGGCTACTCTAGCTCTGAGGGACAGGAGAGGCATGGAAAGGGATTGGGGGGGCCCTCTCATCCTCCCTTGTCTGCTTTAGTTCAGGAGTTTATGTCCCCATGTAGTCAAGGCAAATGGCTCATCCCCTGCCCCAGGAGGTAAATGTTGATGTTTCTAGGCCAGTCATGGTTATTCCATCCCCTTCATGTTGAGTCATTCAGGCCTGGGCATGAGACATAACCCTACTCAATGAGATGTACAGGGAAGCCTGCAGGGCACCTTCTTGGAAGTGTTTTTTCCTTCCTAACAAAAAAAGATACGCAGATTTAAATGCCTCTTCTTCTTGATGTGATTGTTGCCATAAACACTGATGATGTTTAAAACTGCGGGTGACAAGACTGTGTCCAGTCATGTGCCAAGGATAAAGGAGCATAAAGATGAACAGAGCCAGGTCCTGGATGGCACTTCTGGGCTGACAAACCTGGGACTCCCTCGTCAATTAATTACTTAAGTCACTCTTAGTTAACTTCGAAGCATTCAGACAGGCAACATCTCAAGGGAGCTGCTGTCATAGGCTGAGGCCTGAAAGATGAGAAGACGCCAGCAATTGAAGAAGTAATGGGCAGCATTCCAGAGAGAGGGCAAGGCACAGATAAAGACCTGATAGCTGCAAAGGACAGTGTGGCCAGATGCTAACCAGCACCATGCTAAACACGCGCATGGATTGTCTCTATCAGAGGTATCCCTGGCTTTTTCATATCTCCGTGTTTCACTTTCTAAGATCCTCTCTCCAACACTTATCCTATACCTGCTTTTGTAAGCTATCTTAAATAATATTAGGGAAGTGAATATGAAAAAATATAGAAAGAAATCCCCCAAATTCCATGACTGTCTGAAGTTCAAATAGCATGTCCTATTATTTCAAGTATTTTGTAGAACTGGAATCCCAGTGTTTTGGTTTTTTTTTTAGGAAAATATAATCACTAAAACCATTATTCATCTCAGACACCGAACCCAATATTTGAGATCAATCTGACCCACTGGGTCATAGTACCATAGTTATAAGCCATATTTTCTTCTGATAATTTAATTTAGGCCATTGCAAAACATCAATGAAATCAAAGAGCTCAGTGATGCTGTCAGTTTTGACCACCTTGAGTGTGCTATTATATAATTTCCCTATTATTTATTGTTATAGTGCCCACTGGGTCAGCTGAGTGTGTGGGAAACGCCTTCCAGGCAGTCAGTAAATGTCCTTGCATAATCCCGTTATTAGCTGCCAATATATTCTAATAACTACTAAGCTTCAAAACTGATAACTTGATTATGGTTTATGACATTAAAACAAATGGGGTCTTTAATAGTAAAACAAGCACAACGTTCTTTGAACTCTAACCTTTCAATGTTTAAACAGTTCCCTGATTTGATCTAATACCACTGTATTAAAAATATCAGGAAAAAATACCATGTGCAATAAGAAGTTTCAACATGATGGATTCCAAAGCAAGACCTATGGTTTTAAGACTATGATATGTATTCTGTGGTTTTCTTTGCTTTTTCCTTCTCTACTCTTTACTTTGTACTTGAGTAATTCCAGGAAAGGTTCTTTGACATTAGTCTACAGGAACTCAAGCTTTCTAAAGTTTATTGTAAATTTAATAAAAATTCTATAGTTGCATTGTGGGTATCTTATTTATGCATTTCAGAGAAAAAGTTATACAAAGTAAGTATTTCCACCCTGTATGGGAGCAAAAACTTGATAAAGCACTGTTTAAATCAGGTTTGATAGAAAAAGAGCTATAAACACATTAGAACAGTTTTAAACAAACTATTCAAAAATGTACGAAAGCCACATAAGTGCTAAGTTATAGCACTGCACACCATATTCTGCAGCTAAGAGCCTATGAGTCTCTGCATTAAAAATCCTATTTTCAGTTCTTTATAGCACTTGTATAAAAATTCCATCTGAGCCAAGATTAAGGATATAAGGCCTCAGCGAAAGAACAAGATATTGTGGTTTGTTTAAAGCTTTCAAATTTTTTTTACAACTATTCAGTTAATATAGACCAGTAATCTACAGATTAGATTCACTTTGGTTTTGTCTTTTTATTTGTGAAAATATAAAAAACTTATGTTTTGTGATGTGACTTGACAAGACTCTAAATAATAATAAAGTACCTTATTTCTATCGTATTATTTTTTACTCCAAATCACTAGTTATGAATTAGTTTGTCAGTGATTAAACATTGGCATTACTTTTTAAAATATCTTCCCTAGCAATTCAGGATATTACTGCATATCCATTTCAGTAAATGGTTAATGGGTAATACATGCAATAGAGGTATTTTCCCACTTTTCCCTGGTCAAATAATAAAAATCTCTAATCACTCACGTTCAACTGGCGCCACATAGCAAAGCTCTTAAAAGCCTGTTGGTTATGACCACACTTAGATTTTTAATTTATCTGCAAAATCCATAACATTATTCCTTTACTCATAAAGGAATTGGAAATTGAAAGACTTAGGATAAGATCTATGTTTGAGATGTTACACTGGTGAGTCCCTTGTTCCCTGTGATTCCACGTGAATAGTCACTTCATATATCATAGGGTTCTTCTGGTCTTCTGTGTCCACTGGTGCCCATTGGATTTTTAAAATTTTTATTTTATTTTATCATGGTAAGAATATTTAACATGAAATCTACACTCAACACATTTTTAAGTGTACAATTCATTATTGTTGACTGTAGGTACACTGTTGTACAGAAGATCTCTAGAGCTTACCCATCTTATTTAACTGAAACTTTATGCCGTTGATTAGTAACCCCCCATGTGGACCTCCCCCAGCCCCTGGAAACCACAATGCCACTTTTTGATTCTATGAATTTGACTGTCTTGGATACCTCATGCAAATGGAGTCATGGAGTATTTGTCTACCTGTAACTGGCTTACTTCACAAGCATCATGTCCTCAAGTCTTACCCGTGCTGTTGAGTAGCATTTCATTGTGAATTTGTGTCACTTTCTCTTCATTTATATCTGCGTGGGCACGTGCGTTGTTTCCACATCTTGATCATTATGAATAGTGATAAATAGTGCTAATATGTCTTCCAGGTCCTGATTTCATTTCTTTTGGATAAATACCCAAATGTGGGATTGCTGAAACATATGGTAGTTCTATTTTTAATTTTTTTGGTGAACCTCCATTCTGTTTTCCATAGCAGCTGCAACTATTTTACATTTTCACCAACAGGGTACAGAGTTTCAATTTCTCTACATCCTTGTCAACGCTTGTGTTCTTCTTCTTCTTTACTTTTTTGCAAATAGCCATCCTAAAAAGTGTCAGGTGATATCTCATTGTGGTTTTGATTTGAATGTCCCTGACGACTAGTGATATCGAGTACTTTTTCGTATACCTGTTGGCCATTTGTATGTCTTCTTTGGAGAAATGTCTATTCAAGTCCTTAGCCCATTTTTTGAATCAGTTTATTAGCTCTTTTTCTATTGAGTTGTAGGACTTCCTTATATATTTTGAAGACTAACCCCTTATCATATATAGTATGCAAATATTTTCTCCCACTTCATATGTTGCTTTTCACCCTGTTGAAAAGCACCCTGTTTCCTTTGCTGAGCAAAAGCTTTTTAGTTTAATGTATCCTACTTATTTGTTTTTGCTTTTTGTTGCCTGTGCTTTGATAATGGTGTTTCTTTTCTGCCACTAATTTGAATCATTACTTTTACTTTTATCATTACGATGTGTTAAAATTGTGTATACTTATTTTATACTAGCTTAATATCTTTATTTTGTCACAATTAGATTTCTATTAAATTACTTTTTTATTATTTTTTCCTTTAAAAATCTTTATTTCAATAGATTTAGGGGGTACAAGTGGTTTTGTATTACACAGATGAATTGTATAGTGGGGAAGTCAGAGTTTTAAGTGTACCTGTCACCCAAATAGTATACGTTGTACCTGATAGGTAGTTTTTGATCTCTTACCCTCCTCCTACCCTCCCCACTTCCAAGTCTCCAAAATCCCTTATGCCATTCTGTGTGACCACGTACACCCATCGTTTTCAGTTTCCACTTATAAGTGAGTACATGAAGTATTTGTTTTTCCATTTCTAAGATACTTCATTTAATATTATGGCTTCCAGTTCCATCCAGGTTGCTACAAAAGACATTAATTCATTCTGTTTTATGACTGAGTAGTACTCCATGGTACATATATACCACATTTTTTTACCACAGCTTTGGGTTTGGTTTGTTCTTTTTCTTGTTCCCTGAGGTATAATATTAGGTTGTTAATATGTGATCTTTCTGTCTTTTTGATGTACGCATTTAGTGCTATGCACTTTCCTTTAGCCCTGTTTTTGCTGTATCCCAGAGATTTTGGTAGCTTGTGTTGCCATTGTCATTCAATTCAAATAATTTGTTTGATTTCTATCTTGATTTTGTCATTGATCTAAAGATTGTTCTGCAGCAGGTTGTTTAATTTCCATGTATTTGTATAGTTTTGAGAGTTCCTCTTGGAATTGATTTCTAGTGTTGTTCCACTGTGGTCTGAGAAGATATATGATTTCAATTTTTTTAAATTTGCTGAGACTTGTTTTGTGGCCTAACATATGGTATATCTTGGAAAATGTTCCATGTGCTGATGAGAAGAATGTATATTCTGCAGTTTGGGGGTAGACTGATCTATAAATGTCTGTTAGGTCCATTTGTTCTAAAGTCCCCTTTAAGTCCAGTGTTTCTTTGTTGATTTTCTGCCTTGATGATCTGTCTAGTTTTGTCAGTGGAGTGTTTAAGTCCCTCTCTATTATTATGTTGCTGTTTATTTAATTTCTTAGGTCTAGTAATATTTGTTTTATGAATCTAGGGAGCTCCAGTGCTAGGTGCATATATAATTAGGATTATTACATCTTCTCATTGAATTCATCCCTTTATCATTATATAATGAGCATCTTTGTCTTTTTTACTGTTGTTGATTTAAAGTCTGATAAAAGAATAGCTACTCCTGCTCACTTTTGGTTTCGATTTGCATGAAATATTTTTTTTCCACCCCTTTACCTTGAGTCTGTGAGATTTTTTATGAGTCAAATGGGTTTCTTGGAGACATCAGGTATATTTGGGTTGCGTTTTTTAATCCATTCTGTTGATCTATATCTTTTAAGTGGGGCATGAATACAGTTTACATTCAGTGTTAACATTGATAAGTGAGGTATTGTTCCAGGCTTCATGTTCATTGTTACCCAGTTGCTTTGTATTCTCCCTTGTGTTTCTGTCTTATAAGAGCTGTGAGTTTTTATTTTGAAATATTTTTTCACTTGTGAAGGTCAACCATTCTTTTCGGTATCTAGAGTACTTTTGAGCATTCCTTGTAGGGCAGGTCTAGTGGTGACAAATTCCTTTAATGTTTGCTTGTCTGGGAAAGATTACTTTTTAAAATTCCTTTTTATTTTTTAATTTTAATAAATTTAGGTATTACAAGTTGAATTTCATTACATGTATTATCGTATAGTGGTAAAGTATAGGTTTTTAGTGTATCCATCACCTGCATCACCTGAATAGTGTACATTGTAACCCACAGGTAATTAAAAATTGTGGAGGGGCAGGAAAGAAGTCACTATGGGCTATTCCCAGGGCGAAGAGGCAGGATTAAGGTTTCCTGATGACCCACGAATCTTCTAGAATATCTCTTCTTGCCAGAGCAGGGCAGAAGGGCAGTGAAAACAGAGCAGGCCTCAGTGACAGTGCGGGCAACTAGGAGCAACAATGCAAGATTGTCTTAAGTCCAGGAATAAGGGGCCTAGGCATTCAGGAAAGCCCACATGACCCTTGAGAACCCCATGTATTCTTGGAAAAGGACTACAGTATTCCTATAACTGCCCAGGAACTCACTTTCTACACCAAGCTTGGCCCTAGGTCAGAGGTTGTGAACATTCCCTCCCAGGTAAGTAAGACGGTGTTTGTTGTTGCCAAAACCAAATGTCAATGCTTTTGATATAGAACATGAGTTGTGGCCAACAACCTGACTTTCCCTGACCTCACCCCCCGATCCATGCATGATTTTAATTTCTTTCATGGAATGACCACCACCTCTGCAAGAGATTAGAAGGAGACTCTGCTGATAATGTGTGAGCAGTCCAGTTTCTATTCCTGGGAAGTGTTAACCTTTAAGAGATAAGTTACTTTGGTTGTCACAAAATTGCCTAAGGAGCAGGCTCTCCTGCCAAAAGTCTGGATGCTGCCTAAAAACTGCTTGAGCCACCAGAATAGCAGATATGGTAGATATAGAATAGACAAAGGAATTGGGATGGGTCCTGACAAGTCAGCTGGTTCTTCTGTGAGCAGGGACTGTAGGGGCCACAGGGAGACCATGAAAGCAAGGTGGACTCTCTTTGCCCTCAAAGACAGGACAGAAAACAGAAACTTCAACATTGTGTAATAAAATCTGCATTCAAGCATAATAAGAGTTCCATAGACGATCAAAACAAAGACATTTAACATAGTCTCAGGGAGACGGGCAGGTGGAAGGGAGTGGAATGTTTGAAGAAGTCATTCTGGAGGAAGAGATTTTTAGGTGAAGATTAGAAGAAACCCCCATTCACGTTAGAGCCTACCAACCAAAAATAATTAGAGATAAGCTTTCACTTCCATCCTAACCACACCATGGATCATTTCCCTGGTTACTATGAAAAGTCAACTGTAATTAATTGGTGCCCTAATTTGTTCTCCACTTGTTTTCTGGGTAAAAATGTTGTTTCCATGATTAATTGATATCTCTGTGATGCAGTCACAGTCCAGGTCATCTTTTACTCTCCCCAGCGTTTAGTAACACTGAAAGTAGAGAATTTAATTAATAAGCTCTCATGACACGGATGATTAAATCACTTTTTTTTAAAAAAACTGTTTGCTAGTATTTTGTAAATGTCAACTACTCTGCTCTGTCATCCTGAGACAAGAGAATCTCTTTAAATGGGCATAACTTATACACTGCTTTTTAGGTACATTTATCATTTTTATGTTTTCTTTAAAAACATTTGAATTATTTATACAATCTTAGACACACAACTCTAGATCATCACCCAGACCTACCAGAAACATTCTTTTGCATAGTGGATATTTTTGGAGAGCTGGATTTCCTACAAGGCTGTTGTTGAACAGTTACTGTGTCAATGAGAATCACCATAATTCATATTAAAACAGTAAAACACACAGCCTGGGCTTATACGTCTTCTTGGGTTCTTATACAAACTGCCACTGACACCATTCTCTTTGAACTCCCTTTTGTTTCCAAACTAGCAAGTATTTTTCAACAGAAGATGTTAGTCAATAGTGTAGATTAATGAGAGTCTATGCTAAAAATGGCCAAATCAATATAAACAAAATTTATTTAGTAGCAGAAAATTACTTCTGTGCAATTATCTTGTACACTATGTTTTAACATTAAGAGGGAAATTTTACAATTATAAACACCTGTTGACAGATTTCTAACTCTATCAGTGAAAGCAGATGCTGCTAATTTACTGTTCTATTCTTGAGTTTAGTAGTTTTTTTAAATTATGACTGTTTAAAAGCATGGTCTTAAAAATGTGGACCATATGAGGAAGAATATTGTCTGAAAATAGTATAAATTAAGTATAAAATAAAAAGGAATTAGAATTATTTGATAAACAGAATTGTTTGATTTGTCCTTTCTTCCTAGAAAATTATTTTTGTGATGATGTGAGCAAGAGATAAAATCACACATTTTTAATATGAGGAAAAATATTTTCCTTTGAGCTTTACAAAGATGACTGAAAACGCTTCTTGTATTTCATTTGAGTATTTACAATGTGTATAATGTTTATAATGTGACAAATATAACATTTATAACATATATTTCCCAGACTATTTATAACATATATTTCCTGTACTATTTATAACACATATTTCCCAGACTATTTAGAACATATATTTCCCAGACTATTTATAACATATATTTCCCATACTATTTATAACATATATTTCCCAGACTATTTATAACATATATTTCCCAGACTATGTTATATGGCTCACTGGGAAATGGCACAAATATGGGCAATTATCCTCCTTACCTCAAAACTGTGTGAACTTAGAAAACCATGGTAAGTTATTTAACTTCTCTCTGCCTTAGTGTCTTATCTATAAAATGGGAGCAACACTTGGGCCAGCTGGGCTGGGACTGTGAACCACATTTCCCCTCAGCCAGCTTTTCCCTGTTAGGCTTTGCCAGTAGCAGGTGCTACAGGGAGACTGCAAAGAAGGAGGGACCTACTCCTTCCCGTTTGCTTCCTGCTGCTTCCCCCAGCAAGCCTGTCTCCTGCCCGTTCCTGAGAACATCACCCAACCTTGCTCCTTCACCCTGGCAACAGCAGTTCATTGCTACAGCAGCAACTGAATCCAGTCTGGAGTTTTTCTCATGTTTGCAGGATCAGCTTCATCACAGCCCTCTCTGTCCACAGACACTGGAACCAACAAGTAATACCTGAGCCTCAAAGCTCAGGAGTTTTGTGGGACTCCGCCTGTGTTATAATTTATATCAGCATCAGCCGAGCACTGACTTTTCTTCAGAGGCCTGAGTGTCAGCCCCATAAATCTGTCCCCCCAGCTTCTAATTTTAATAACTCCAAACTCATTACAAAGGGTATAAACTGCTTTCTGAAACTACCTGAGGTAGCTCAGTTTTCTCTGTTGGCTTTTACAGTTACCTTTTACACAATTTGGTATAGCTAGTTAAAAATTCTTTAAATCAAATTTTCTCCGTTAAAACAAATGGTGTGCCTTCTGTCTCCCAAGTAGACCCTGACTGACATAACACTAATATCTACATCACATCCCTACTGTAAAGGTCGCATTCACTCCTTTACTATTCAGCATCTGAATACTATGGTAGGGCATCTTTTTTGTGCCAGGTAGCATCTTAGGCGGTGGACACAGAATGGTTATCAAGACATAAAAGATTATGCTGTGGAGTCAAATTTAATAGTCATGGCCACCATATAGAGCTCTGAAATTTAGAGAACCTTTTAGTTCTAACAATGTTACAACACTTATAGGCAAACCTACTGAAAATAAAGTATATTATACATGGTAGCATGGCCAAGAAGTTCAAGAATCCAGCTTCAGAGGCTTTGGAGAGAGAGAGATATATAAATGAAGGAATTCCCTAACAAGTATTTGCTGCTACAAAATGCTGCTGTGAATTAGCTTTCCATTCCGGGGCAGTGAAGTTCTCACCTTTATTTGCAGAGGCCGCCCCTGGTTTTTAGTTTAGCTCATTGAAATGACACAAAGAAGGAGAGGAATAGGAAGGCGTTCCAAGAAGTTAAAAAAAAAACAAACGATTCAGAGCAGTGGAAGGGCAGAGTAATGAGGCAAGATCGCAACAACTCAATGTATTTTTATCTAGTGTTCAACTAAGTGCAATTGTGACATCTAGAAATAAGTGATGCAGTAAAAGGAAAAATAATTACAGGGAAGATAATATATAATGATTAACTACTGAAAAGGAGTATGCTTTAAATAATGGGATACAAGTAAAGCAGGAATAACTTGAGCTGATTACAGAGACTCAATTTCTCACATTGAGGTGAGAGGAGCATTATTACTTAAAATTCACAGCCCTTAAAAAAAGAACAGACAAAACATGTAATTATTATCTGTCAATGGCGTAGAGTAAAATGATGCAGTGGTGTTTGTCCATTTTTAATTTACAAAGTTCTACAAGTTTCTCAGGTTATCCAACCTATACATTTCTGTTTAATTAAAGTACTGAGAAAATTCTTACAAATCTTGGAAATGTCTGTTATATTCTTTTTTCTCAAGGATACTAGTAAATGTCTCTCTCACCTACACACAAAGCAATCACAAAAAATTAAAATTAGGAGCCTCTATAGGTACTGCTTTTGCTATTTAATTATCACATAACAAACAAATGTCAAAGGAATGTAAACATACTATATTGCAGGTATGAAGTATAATCTCTGGTTTTAAAAAGCAAATTTTACTGGGTTATGAAAGTTAACTTGAATATGCTCACAATTGAGTAACCAAAGCCAATAGATTATTTTGTGCTAATTGGCTCATAAATGATCAACATTAGAAGTGATCAGAAAAAGTATTTTACCCTGATATTCTTAATCTCACCAATAAATTTATTCCAAAATATGTCTTGTTCCTATTTATTCAATCTTTCTCTTGTTTTTAGGGTCTATATTGAAGTTAATCATCCTTGTTGGTCCTCACTATAGACATTGATTGTCTTTACATATGAAATAACCTTTAGAAAGATGTCTTCAGGGCTCTCTGCCATGTTCAGCATAGGAGGTCCTCTTTGTTATCAAGAGAAAGGAGTCCACTTCTAGTTTGAGTTAAATACCAAGTCGCTGTATTTGATTGACAACACAATTTCTCAGAGGTTTCGGAGCATATGTGCTTTTTTTTGCTCCTTGTACCTCAGCCAGATTTTGTCCATTCTTAGAAAGGTCCTGAACAGGAGGTTATATATCTTCCTTGATAACTGAAAGCTGAATAAGAAACTTTTCAGAAACGTAGTAAAATATAATCAGGATGCCACTTTTTGATGTTTAAGTTTTACACTTATATTTTTAAAGAAAACCTCTCTGTATAACTTACAAAGTAGTTGAGAAAATATTTTTATAAACAGAATTATCAGAATGACTCATCTAAAAATTTCTCAAAGGTTTTCGGGATAACTTATGTAAGAAGATTTTTGTCTTGTTAGAAGCCTTCCAGGGTGTAGATGGCTCTCTGGTCTGGCTTTAGCTGAGCTAGAACCATAAAGCCTTTAATTCCGTGAAGTATGAAAGCCTATGTTCTAAGTGGTGACTTCTTTTTGGCCTAAGCGTGATTTGGATGCTATGGTTGAGTCAACTGTTCTTATTGATCAAGCTAAAGTCACTTTTGACCCTCACTGTTCCATACGAATCTCTGCTGAAGCTCAGTACAGCACCGAGACCTATACGTGGAATCATATCATCCTAAAGCTATAGAAGTATAAGGGAACTCGGTGAGGCAACTCACCCACTTTACGGGAGGAAAATGAAACCTGGAGTCCTTAAATTAATTACTAAAGTCCTACAGCATGTTATAACTATGAATAATAATAACAACAACAACATATACTGAGTATTTGAAACACATCAGTTGCTAACTTAAGGGTTGCCTGTATATCATAAGATTTAATACTCACATTAGCCATGCAAAATAGGCATTATCACCATCTTCATTGCATAGAAAAGAAAACGAAGCCAGGGATGAATGGTGCAATTCATTTTAGGTCTCACATCTAGAACGTGGAAAGATTGGAACGGAGTTGACCGGGTCTTGCAGATTATGCTCTTAAGCACCGTGATATACTTAATCATATCTGGTTCAACAAATAACAGCTGGGAGCAGCACAAGGCAAAGTGTCGGGGACTCAAAAGTGAATAATCTCTGTCTTTGTTCTCCTAAAGGTCAAAATCTAATGTGGGGGTTGGCAATTTTTTTCTGTCAAGGCCCAGACCGTAAATATTTAAGACTTTGCGGGGCCAATACAATCTCCGTGGCAATGACTCATGTTGCCGTCGTGGCACGAAATGAGCCAGAGACAGTATGTGAGTTAGTGGATGTGCCTGTGCTCCAGTAAAACTTTATTTACAAAAACAGGCTAAGGGCTGATTTAATTTGCCAGCCCCTGATCAAATGGAACCATTGATTATATAAGTATAATTTATATAATTGAGTCATAAGTTCTAAGAGTGGGATAGATAAACCACTGCAGAATCACAGAGGGAGGAATGAGTTATCCTGCCAGAGATATTTAGGAAAAGTAACATTTGAGCAAAACATTAAAGAATTAGTAAAATAACATTAAGAAGGCAAGAAGGAAAGGACATTCCAGGCAGAAGTGACAGTGTAAGCGAAATGGCAAAATCACAGAGGCATGGAATTTGGGAAACAGTAGATAATTTAGCAAGACAAAGTATAGATATGTGCTATGGAATAGTGGAAGAAAAAGACAGAGACACAGGGTGGGGTTAGGGAGGCAGTTGGTGATAGGCCTTCAGCAGTCCTAGGAAATCTGATTTTAGGTGGTAAAAATCGGAAGACATTAAAAACTCTTCAAGAAAGAAAGCATTATTAGACTTATCTTTTAAAAAATAATAATTTCCCCAGGATTTTCTTCAAAGGGAAAAATGTAATAGAACATATTTTGAAAGTACCTTCTTTGTATCCAAGTTTTAAAATACAGTTTAACATCAATAAATACACTGTGGAAAGAAACAATGAAAATTATAAGGATAATGTTGGCTTTTGTACCTTGTGATAATATTATTCCTTTTTTTTTTTGTACAATGCCCTAAAGCTATACTTTTAGTTTAATTATGTTGCACTCTTTGATTCTTATACATTTTTATGTCATTCAAGAATAAGAAATTTGTATAATATTTTGCCTCTGTTCTAGTCCAGATAAAATAGTTTAATAGAAATTTATATTTACAGGAAGTCTATCATGTGACACCATTTAAAACTGTATTTTACACCCCAATATTGTCATCTGGGAAGATGTGGAACATCATGCTCATGTTGTGTTCTGGCTCCACCGTAAATGCAGTTTGAAATAGAACTCTGGTGGACATAAGAAGTGGACAAAAGAGCAATGGCCTAGAAGTCAGGACATGTGACACCTCTTCAGACCCTGCCACCAATTAGCTGCTTCACCTTGAATTTACTAATTTTCAAACCAAAAAAAAAAAAAAAAAACCCAGATTACATGCTATAACAATGCATAGAGTATTTCAAAAAGCACAATTAGCTTTTGTGAGTATAACTCACATATCCAATCATAGTTCTATGGCTTCAAATTTTAAATTTTCCAATGACACATGCTTTTCAAAATGGAAACTTGGGAATTAAAATAAGAATCTTTTGAACTGGTACTCTAATAACTGGAAAAGATGAATGTCTTCTGAAACAAACTTGTGAAATGGTCAGTAGAATCTAGAACAGCATCACCTTGGATACCCCATAATTTCAAAAGAACTAACAAAATCACAGTGGGAGATTTTTTTTTTTAACCATTTGGTTAAACTTGTTGTTTCTTCATATCATAAACTATGGCTTAAGTTTCTTCCAACTTAAGCCCAGCAACTCTCTCAGGATCCTAGGTCTTGGCATTGACACAGAGAACACTGCTTAGAACTTAACAATTAGATACAACCGTTTCACAATATCATTCCCAACTTGAACCATAAACAAGTTGTTAATTGTTCTGAAAAGATCCCTCATATCTCCCAGGACAGGTGTGGTAATTTGAGGAAAAATTCTTTCTTAGTCTGTTAAAATGGTGAATTACATTGACAGATTTGTTTAAATGTTAAATCAACCTTGCATTCCAGGGATAAACCCTGCTTTTCATCATGAATTATCCTTTTGATATATTCTTGGATTCAAATTGCTAATATTTCATCAAGGATTTATGCAGATATGTTTATAAAAGATAGTAGTCTGTATTTTTCTTGTAATATCTTTGATATCAGGGTATTGCTGGCCTCATGAATTAAGTCCTCTAATTTCTGAAAGACAATTTGCATGATTGATGTTCTCTCTTGCTTAAGTGTTTAACAGAATTTTACCAGTGAGACTATCTGGGTTTACAGTGTGCACGTGTGTGCACATGTATGCATTTGAAAGTTCTTTGGTAACAAATTCAATTTACTTAATGCATGTGTGCACGTATGTGTGTCTGTGTATGTTCATAATTTCATTTTGGATCAGTTGGATAAGTTCTGGCCTTAATAAATGTGTTTATTTAAACTAGGTTTCCAGATTTATTGGTATTAAAATGTTCATAACTTTTTTATCATCTTTTTATTTTCTGTAGCAATATCTCTTCTTTTACCCCTGACATTGATTGATTGTGTCTTTTCTCTTGTGTGCAACCCTTTTTAAATGTGTTTCCATGAGAAAATTAAGGCCCAAAATCTCCATTGAATGTAATAAATTAACTTATTATCTATGTGTTAGAATGACAACAGCCATGGGGCATCTTTGGAGCAATTGAGTATATTGTTTCTCCTTTCATTTTCTGCAGCATTTAATTCTCTAGTGGAAATTTGGTTAGTGAAGACTCCTTTAGAAGTTACAGTCTTTTCCCTTAACTTATCAGTGTGCTCTTCATATAAAATGCAAAGGCACTATAACGGTAGAGTTCCATTTATTTTCTGTCATTTGTGCTATTGTCACATATATTACTCCAAATGCATTATCATCTCAATAAGTTGGCATTACTCTGTTTAAACATTTATGTTTCTTTTGAAAAATTAAGATAGTACAAAATTTTATATTTGCCCATATTTATAATTTCTGGTCCTTTTCATTCTTTCCTGGAGTTATTAGCTACCGTCTGTTGTAACTTTCTTGTACCTAGAAGAATGTTAGTATTTCTTGTAGAGCTGATCTCACTGCAACAATTTCTCTCAGTTTTTATTTATTTGGAAATGTCTTTATTTCACCTTGATTTTTGAAGATCGGTGGAATGTATACAATGTAGATTGGCTGTTATTTTCTTTAAGCACTTTAAAAATGTCATATTGCCTTCTGGCTTTTTGGATGAGAAGTCAGTCATCATTTGTATTTTTGTTCCCTTCATGTAATGTGCCATTTTCTTTCACTGTTTCTAATATTTCCTCTTCCTCTTGGATTTTAGAAGTTTGACTATAATGTGCTTAGCTGAGCTATGCTTCCCATTCATCCTCTTTGGTGTTTGCTGAGCATAATGGATTTATTATACTTTTGTGTTTTATAAATTTACAGTCATTACTTCCTCAAATAATTTTTGTCATATTTTTTCCTCCCTCTCTGGGGCTCAAATTATACACATGTTACATTGCTTCATGTGTCCTATAAGTCACTGAGACGCTGTTCATTTCTTTAACCCTCCTCTCTCCTCTTCAAAGTGGATAATTTCTATGTTAGATCTCCAAATTCACTGACCCATTCTTCTGCCTTCTATCTGCGAAGTCCACCAATTAAAATTTTTGTCTCACATATTTTACTTTTCAGTTCTAGAATTACTATTTGATTCTAATTACAGTTTGTAATTCTTGGCTTAAATTCTTATACTGTTTCATGACATGGCTATGATTTCCTTGAGTCCTTGAAAATATGCCTATAATACATAAAATTCTTGTTTGCTACTTAAAACATCTGAGTCATCTTGGGATGGGTCCCTACGTACCATTTTTTCTCTCGATTTAGGGTCACATTTTCCTATTTTTTCACATACCTAGTATTTGGTTTTTTATTATATCCCCAATATTGTGGCTATGTTATAGAGGCGCTGAAATTGATCATCTTCCCTTGAAGCATTAATTTTTGTTTTAGCAAGTGGTTAACTTGACTGGCCTCAAATTTTAAACTCTGTATCCTTGAGATGGACAGCAGCTAAAATCTCTGCTCCATTTTTTCAGCTGTCGTTTTTTAGTGGCAACTTTGACATCTTCCCTGTACATGTAAAGTTCAATAGTCAGCCAAGGATTTAGGGGCTAGACACCGATTTGGGGGCTTCCCCTTCTGTGTTTTCTTTTGATTGGGTCTTCTCCCCTTACATTCTAGCCACTCACGAAACCCTATCTTCATTTTTTCTGACTTTATAAGCCAGTAAGACTGTGGTTTTCTGCTTGAAGTCTGAGTCCCAT
The DNA here is from genome assembly GCA_023783475.1 of Daubentonia madagascariensis. Lineage (NCBI taxonomy): Eukaryota > Metazoa > Chordata > Mammalia > Primates > Daubentoniidae > Daubentonia > Daubentonia madagascariensis. The sequence goes on along the minus strand of JAKFHU010001066.1, from coordinate 4,219,947 downwards.
GCAAAACATAACAGATAGAGCAAATCATACCCAGGGCATTTCTCTTCTTGTAAACATCATTTACACTTCAATTTCTCACTGATTTTGGTCATTTTCTAGTGCATTCTAATATTACTTTCTTATATCAGCTCAGAGTTACAATTGCCATCTGCTGGAGGGTTAGTCTAATAAAATCTCCTTTGCCATTATTAGAAGTCATTCATATACTTCTTATTCTCAATTCTTGTATGAAGAAGTTGAAAGATATATATCCTATTTTTATGGCTAATAACATAATTCCTTGAATGTAGTAGGAACTCAGAGGATATCTGTTGAATGAATTTAGGTCCTCCTACATAATTTTTTTTTCAATTCTCTGATTAAAAAAATAAGAGGACAATTTCCACCTTAAGCTCCATTGTGCTCCTTACTCTTTAGTCTACCCCATTTCTGTTGTCTGCATTATTTTACCACCTCCCACCTTGTCCTTCCTTTCAGCTCCCCATGTGTCTTCCACAATGACTAATTTACCTCTGTGGAAACCACAAAGATAATGTCTTCCAACTTCACCCTAAATAATAAAATCTTTGGTAACTATCATTGCCAGAATAAGAAACCTGGTTTTTAAAGTTAGCAAATCATTTATTACCTTCCAAATTCTGATTCCAAATTAACTTTTCATTCTTTTGTGCTCATACAACCTGAATTCAAGCACATCATTCTACTTCATTCAGTAGATCCTGTATCCTCCCAACTCTACGTCTTCCCTCATTATTTTCTACTTGCCAAGCATGCTAGTCTTTTCCAGTTAAAAATAACATTTCTCCTGTAAAGGCTTAGAATTCATGACACTGGGGACTGAATAAGCACTTGTGAGCCGTGATTATGTTCCTTTATCATATTCTTCTTCTGTCTTGTATTTCAGCAAAATTATCCTCCCACCTTTATAAACATATTGTAGAAAGAAAGTATGTTTTATTAATTTGTGTTTCAAGTATAGATCCAAGTGTATAGCACTGGCAATTCCCTGATGCAACTTCAAAGCAGTGCTATTCACATAATTGTACCCCAGATGGTGCCATCCACAGAACAAAATGTAAATATTCCTTCCCTTTCCAAGTTGGAGAACTTAGGTAGCTCTTCATGTTGCATGCTCAGCAACTGCCTGCATAATATAATTAAAACCACTTAAACCATATTTTAATAAAGTTGAAAGGGACGTGGTGACCTCCCTCCGTGTACCTCATTTGTCACGTTCTCAGGTCCTACATGTCTAATAGATATTCCATGAATTATGACTGTGCTTTTCACCACCACATGGTTTATCAGGTTCACAGATCGAAATATGAAAGTTCAAACCACAAAGCTTCACTACTGGTTTATGCTATGTTCACACCAAATATCAGTTTTGCTAAAGGAGGATCTATGTTTCCTGTCTGGATTTTGTCCTACCTATACACCCAGTTCAGCATATTTTCCCAGCGATTAAAGCTAGAGATAAAATAATCTAGTGTTGAAATGCATTTATTTATTTTACTTTTCAGCTTTATTGAGGTACAACTGACAAATAAAAAATGTATGTATTCAAGGTACATAATGTGATTTTTTAAACTTCAAAATATTAAGGGGGTACAAAAGTTTTAGGTTACATGGATCATTTTTGTAATGCTTGAGTCCTGGGTATAGGTGTGCCCATCACCCAAATAGTGTTCATAGTACCCATTAGGTTGGTTTATTCCCCTCCCCTCTGTCCCCCTCCCTCCTGGTCGCTTTCCACTGAGTTTTACTTCCCTCTGTGCACTTGTGTGCTCATCAGTTAGTTCCAATTTAACAGTGAGTACATGTGGTGTTTGTTTTTCCATTCTTGCGGTACTTCATTTAGAAGAATGGTCTTCAGTTCCATCCAGGTTGTTGCAAAAGGTATTTATTCATCTTTTTTTATGGCTGAGTAGTACTCCATGGTGTACATATACCACGTTTTATTAATCTACTTATGAATTGATGGCCACTTGGGTTGATTCCAGTTAGAATGGCTTTTATTAAAAAGTCCAAAAATAATAGATGCTGGCGTGGATGCAGAGAGAAAGGAATGCTTGTACACTGCTGGTGGGACTGCAAATTAGTACAACCTCTATGGAAAACAGTATGGAGGTTTCTCAAAGAACTAAAAGTGGAACTACCATTCGATCCAGCAATTCCACTTTGGGTATTTACCAAAGGAAAGGAAGTCATTTTATCAAAAAGACACCTATACTCAAATGTTTATTGCAGCATAATGTGATGTTGTAATATAGGTATATCGAAACGATTACCACAATCAAACTAATTAACATATCAATCACTTCACATAGTTACCTTTTTTGTGTGCATGGTGAGAATACTTAAAATCTAGTCTTTTAGCAAATTTTTAAGTATATAATACATTATATTAATAGTGACCATGCTATGCATTAGGTCTCTAGAACTTATTCATCTTATAACTGCAAGTTTATACCTTTTGACCATCTCCCTATTTCCTCCACCCCCAACCATTTGTAACCACCATTCTACTCTCTGTTTCTGTGAGTTTGACTTTTTTTTAGGTTCCATATATAGATGAGATCGTGCAATAATTTTCTTTCTGTGTTTGGCTTACTTCACTTGTCATAATGTCCTCAAGTTTCACTTGCAGATGGCAGAATCTCCTTCTTTTTAAAGGCTGAATAATATTTCATTGTATGTATATGACCTGTTTCCTTTATCCATTCATCCATCAGGAGACGCTTAGGTTGTTTTCACATCTTGACTATTGTGAATAACGGTGCAATAAACATGGGAGTGCAGATATCTTCAAGATAATGATTTTATTTCATTTGGATATGTACCCAGAAGTGGGATTGCCGGATCACATGGCAGTTCAATTCTTAATTTTTTGAGGAAACTCTGTACTGTTTTACATAATGACTGTACCAATTTGCAACAGCAGAGACTGGAAAAATATAAAGCATAAGACTGCATGTTCCCAGCCTCCTTTGCAGTGACAGGTGGCCATGAACCTAGTTCTTTCCCACAGAATAAAGAATGATGACTCATCTTCCTAGTAAGAGGGAGAGATAAAGCCGGCGTGCCTCTACTCTATGCTTCCATCTTTGAAGGCAGATATAACGTCTGCAGTGGCAGCATCTACTTTGCAAACGTAAGACATCACCAAACAAATCATAGAAATGTCAGGTTTTACATGATTGAACTGTTGAACCAAATCCGGTGGCAGTCTGACTTTGGAACTTCTTCTTCTATGAAAAAATTAAACCTCTATTTGCTTAATCAATCCAATTCAGATTTATTGTTACTTGCAGCAACATTTCTAACTGAAATGTGACCTAGTGGTACATAAGTTGTCTTATGTCCCAAACACTGTCCTCAGTGTTACTTTTATTTATTTAACCATTATAGTAACACATTATACCTCCACTTCCCGGTTGGGCATATTGAGACTTAGGGACTGTAATGACAGAGTGAATGGTTGAGACCATAAAATTGAGTATCAAACACACCCAGCCTCCATCCCTGGACCTTGCCACTTCCTATTTAAATGATGTTAGGTACACAACCTCTTTAGGCTTTAGCTTCCTAATCTGCAAAGCAAGAATAAAAGAAGTCACTATTTATAGAGCAGTTTTTAAAATTAAGTTAGATAATATATGCAAAGTGCTAAAGAAAGGCCTAGCACATAGTAAGTAATGAAGAAATATTAGCCATTGTCATTATTTTTGTTATTCAATATATTTTATCACTACCCCATGCCACAGAAATAGAAAGCAATAGAGAATTACTGATCAAAAAATGACAATATCAATCAGTAAATAATTGATGATACTGGATTTAAACCCAAGCTTTTAAAATCCCTAAACTTATGTTTATTTCTTCTGTACTAGGGTAAGCATATTTAGATAGCTATAATTTCTCCAAGAAGTCATAGGAATTCAATTTACACTGTGCTGTGACATTTTAAATTTCTAAAACCTTGATTTTGTGAGCTTAGAAAATGGTAGGATGACACCTTAAATATATAAGTATATGTACCTTTTGGTGTTTTATGATATTTTTATTATCAAATAAATTTTTTGAAAATTGGGGCAAGTCTTACACACACAGAAAATTACTCTTTGCATGCCTCAGTGCATTCACAATAGACAGGCATATGTGTGTGTGTATACATATGCATGAATATCAATCAAAATCCAGGCCAACCCCTGGGTGGATGGTGATAATTGCTATGGCATTTGGGTGATGGACACACTGTGTTCAATGAGAACTTGATTAATCTGATACCTGAATCTACACTTATGCAGGCAGCAAACTGGGTGATAGTGATGGCATATCTTGCTTTTCTTGTTTATTAGGGAGAATGCTGGACAAATGAATCTGCCTAAAAGTTTGCTATTAAGCCTTTGAGGAGCATATGTTACAATATTTCCTTTTCACGCAACATGGAAATAACAACCAAGCTAGAACTAAATAGAATTTCAAATAACATTAGTAACCTTGCCAGTAATACAGCTATGAATTCTAACAAGTGCTTTTAGTGAGAAGGCTTCCTGCACAGGGCTTGTTAAATCAAGTGGAGACATGGAAGGGGCAAAGCTTCTTTTGTAGAATATTGTGCAATTCTTCCAAGTAGAATATTTGGGCATCTCTTTCCCCTTACATTTCTAAAAAGATGGTTCATGGAGGAATACATTAAATTATAGCAATAAATAGTGATGCTTCTCTGACCAATTAAAGTTGCCATCTGGTTAGCTTCTTTAGAGAATTCCCCAAAAGAAGTCACCTTACACTTGATTTATGCCATCTGGGGAGCTTTACACCAAACAGAAACCACAAGTTTCTTTTCTTCTGATTTAAGAAATATTTTCAATGTGAAAGGCAAACTCCCTAAAAGTGGAATTGGTGATACAGCATTTTTTACACACTGATTTCTCAAAGATCTCGTATCTATTCCCAAGAGAAAAGGCGTTATATCTGTTGAAAAACAAGATGGAATGAAAATCTAAACATAAGTCAAGACAGACCTAATTTATATGAAGAATAAATATTGTCTGACGGAAGCTTATGAAAGGAGTTAAAAGGAAAAGAGTGGTACCTGACTGTGAATCTAAATGTAGGGTTGCTTCTTACCTTAGGAGATTGTCAAAGCAGAGTTTACATTCTAACTGCCCCTTATCAGCCATATGACCTTGGGCAAGTTCCTTAGCTTCCAGGACGCTTATGTTAAATGGAGACAACTCATCTACTCCCTGAGATCATGGAAGAGCTAAATGAGATCCTTCAGTACAGGGCCTGGCCCATAGTATCAGATCAAAAATGGTAGCTCTTATTACTAGTACAATTAAATAAAGCCAGTGGAAGACTATTAATTTATTCATACAAACTCTTCAGTAAACATAGATTGCCAAAATACGTGATACTGATAATAAATTACAATTCTTAGTAAAGACTGCCCAGTCTATCTGCATAAATGGATAAATGTAACTAAGTTTGTTAGTGTAGATGAACTGGTAAACTTCTCAAGAGTGTCTCATACGACAGGCAATGGATTGGCCTTTAGTATTGCCCATTGTTGATAGTTTTAGTATGCTGTCCCTCTAGGAATATAAACAAATATTGAAAAAAACACAATTTCACGAGAGAAGCATTGCTTATCTTTTTCTTAGCTTACAATTACCGTGTCACAGAATGAAACTTAACTCTGAAAATGGCCTGAAAAACTTTGATCATAATAGCTAACATTTATTTAGTGTTTACTGAGCTAATAGTCTATCATTTAATACTCAAAAGCCCTATGAGTGTTTATTATAAATAAGCTCTTTTTAGATAGGAAACGTGAGAAATAAAATTGTTAAATGGTTTCCCAAAGTCATAAGACTGTTTGATGGAAAAGTCAGAATTTAAAGCCAGGCAGTTTGGCTCTATGAGGCCACCCTAAAGAAACCAGTTTTTCTGAAGCAAACTACTGTGGTGGACTCTTGTATTATTGCATTCGTCAGGGTTTTCCAGAGAAATAGAATGAAGAGTAAATATACGTATATATATAAACAGAGAGAGAGGGAGAAGCACTAATATTTGCTTAGGCAGTATGGTATGCTAGGTATTGGCTATATACAGTGCCATGAAGACTACACGCCCTCATGGAGCTCACAGTCTAATGTAGAAAGTAGATGGTTTGTTTTCAGTGGCCACAGACCAGCAAACACATTAGAAAGACAATGCCTATACCTTGAGGTGTCTCCATAAAACTTAAAAACCTGATACATCAATTGAATATTTTGCCCACTTAAGTCTAGAGTGATGGATACTTGAAACATGACATCATTTGGTACAAATTTCAGTATCATATGTACCATCCCCTGGCAACCAAATATCTAAATGGATAAAAGGCTCTTTAATTTTCCATCCAGAAAAGCATTTGAGAACATAAAGCCTGCAAATGTACCAGACATTTGATAACTTACTAGAAGGTCCTCATGCTGTTGCTTCTTCCAGTGCCAAATAATCATGAAGTTTTAACCATGAAGAAAAGAAAAAGCAAACAAAGTTGGCTTACGTAGGCATTATTGTCAGCTTTTCTTTGATGAATAAATATAACCCCCCAAAACCCCACAAATCCTAAAGTCATTAATTTTTCTGTAGAAATGTATAAAACATTAGTAGTTTGATTTTACTTTACCTTTGAACTTTTTTGCCCAATATATGTAAAGATAATTTTATATATTGATTGATTCTGCCACTACTTTTCATTAAAATTTAGAAATACATTGTCTAATAAGAAATTCCAGTCTGAATAATGAACAAAATTTACACTTCAAACTCTGGCATTCATTTATTATAGTGTAAACAGTAGATCTATTCATTTTCCTATAAAAGAGGTAAAAACTTGGACAAAAATCTAAATCATCCCCGGGGAAATCATCCCCGTAAGGCTTCATGTTGCCCATGATTGCTGCTGATTTTCATGTTTGCCAGAAAATGCCACATGACAGGGGACTCAGTCAAATTCAGAAGTTATGATGTGTCAATTAACTATCTTCGGTGTTTGCTGGTTGACCAAATACTTAATAACATATTGGTAATTGAGAGTTTGGTGCCTAATTAGATAACTACTTATGTTGATAATTTACTGAGAAAAATTTAAAGTTTATTTTTGCCATTTAAGCAGCATTCATTTAGAGAGATCCCACAGGGGAACTTTTCAGGCTTAAGGTGGTTAATTTCTTCATTCTTTTTCTCTCTGCAAGTTGTATGGTCTATCTGATCAGAGACGAACTGCAGCTCATTTGAAGTGTCAACTTTTGGAAACTTAGATTCTTCAAAGTATAGGGACCCACTTGGAAGCCCAGCATTAGTATAAAGATTACTTAAAGCTAAAGAGGAGATTGGAGATTCAACAGATGCAGAAAGAAGCCTTCTTGGAAATTCTCTTATCTAACCAACAACAGAAACTTCTGAGCAATGAGGACTGGCTAACTTCCGTCCTTGGGGCAGTTTCTACTCCCAGAAGAGAGACCAAAAGGAAACCTATCATAAATCTTCTCTCTGGAGGAGTTTCATGGCCCAGAAGAAGACTTAAAGACCATTCATACCAGTGTAGACAAACATCATCACAAACTTTCTTATCTCTAATGCGTTGTCCTAAAAATCCATTTGTCCTTCCTAAAGACACCTATTTGTTGTTCCCATAGAAGCTGTTTATATGTCCTCCTTTCCCCTACTAAATTAGACGTATAAGCCTTTAATTTTAACCATTTAATAATGAGTCAGCTACTTCTTTGGTTGCGTCCTATGTGCAAATGGATAAACCTTTTCTCCTGTTAATCTGTCTTTTGTCAGTTTAATTTGCAGGCCTCAGTTACTCAATTTAAGAGGGTAGAGGAAAAAAGTTTTCCTCTTAAAAAAAACCCCATCACGTTAGGGATTTCTGGGAAAGTGGGGGATGAAATTGGAAGGACATCAGGGAGATACTATCATGATAGACCTCAACTTATCTGTGAAATTTGGGGGGAAGTCTCATTCTCTGAAACAAGCTTGCGATGGGCTCAGGATCCTTTTGTCATGGAGGTGCCAGATATTCACATTCCATTTTTAATTCCATTTTTATATTCCTTTGTAGGTTACATTGATCCAAAAGTTTGACACTAAAAATGTTCAAAATTCGAACTATGAAATTCTATTTCCCCTGGGTATTTATTCTCCAGATGTGTGTTTTGCAGAATGAACACCCCTATGTGCAATTTAAAAATAAAAGTAATTTCACCCTCTTCCTTTCCCCTTCCCACACAGAGATTTTCTGGTATTTAAAGTGCTCTAACAACTTTTTTCTCTCTTGGAGTTTTCAGTGGCATCTGCAGGAAAATTAAGAAATACTTTGGGAAAGTAATTTAATTTTGCAAATGCAAAGCTAATCTCTGCTCATCGTAGAGGCAGTAAAACATAAGAGATTTCTATAAGAGAAATTTCAATTTAAAAAACCGTACGGAGATGAATTATAATGAAATAAACAATCTTGGATTCCATACCTCAGTGGCAGAGCATCCCAATGACACATTTATCTGGCCAGGAATTTAAAGCCACATGAGCCTCAGATGCCACTGTCCAGCTGACCAGACTACTTGCAGTGATGTTGCAGATTCTTAATTTTTTTCTTCTTCCAAGACTTCTGGCTCCTGGCAGAAGACAAAAAGTTTCAAGTTGAGAAAATCGACTCAGAAAAATGGGAGAACATTTGGCCTTTGAAGAAATAAGTGTGAATAAGTGTGTTACTTACACACTTTCATCCTTCAGAATATGGTTATATTCTTAGCCTTTTTAAAAGACTCAGCATCATCTGGCTTTTACAGACAATGGCTAGGGCACCCTCACATTCTCCAGTGGGGAAATACACTGCCCTCACAGAACATGGCAAACAGATTGAACTCAGTGTGATGAGATAGCTGAGGCAGCTTTTCTGTATCACTGGCCAATTTTTCTTTGTGAAATTAATTTTGCAAATGTACATTCCACTGTTTGAGTTGTAAGTATTTGGAAAGGATTTTTTTTCTCTTTTCTATACTATACTTAAAATCTGAACAGTGCCCTAATACTAATACCATTAAGATTAAGTAGTCAGCCAAAATAATAATAATAATTAGCATTATTGGAGCTTATCTGCCACATGTGTTGATTTTATCTATTGAAATCACTTTAGGGATGATTACTACGGCAATAGCTTTTGGACAATTTTCTTCAATAAATAAATGATGCAAGATATTTTTACAAAGGGTTACTTTGGCTTCTAGAGGTGCATCAGGACTTAATTTCCATTCATAGATGTTTAAACATTGTACTACGAAGAAGCACCCTGTGATGATTCAGAACTTTACTTAATATTTTCAACTTTCCAATCGCCCTTTTCCTAATCCGAGTTTGAGATGTTAGGATGTTTTTCACTTTCCCTTCTAATCAACATATTTTTAAAAACTAACTACATGGTCAAGAGTTGTATTAAAAAAAAAAGAAAGAAGTTAAATTTATTTCAAATAACTGTTTGATTCCTAGGCTATGATTCTTCTACTGGCATTCTGCTCAGACGCTGAGCCATAGGAGCACAGGTTAGACAAACTCACATGTATTTTTGGCTTTGGGTCCTCCCTTACTCTTTCTCTTTTTACTGTGAGTATCACATCCCACCTCTGTACAATTCCAAAATTCTTACTCTTTTCAAGGTCTTATTTAATAACCCATAATTCTCTCAAAGCCTAGATTATCAAACGCAAGTGTTAATTGCCCTTCTTTCCTGAAATCCAAAATTAACTTTTCACAGGAAATAATGATATATTTTGGTTATATGGCTTTGTATTGTTTCAAAATTGTCTTCAGCATCAATGTTATCCTCAAAGCCTAGAATGTTAACTGTTTCCGAAGGTAGACTAATTCTATTACCTCTTTTACAAACTCAAAAATACATGCCATATACTTATATATAATAATAAAGCAGGGATGACAATGTCATCTTTGCATGTCACCCCTAGACCTTTTTATGTTCACATATTAAGCTTTATTCCTCTCCAATATTAGGCAACAAGAGATTTCATTTTAAGTGTCATGTACACCAGAGAAATTCTATCAGGAAGTTTTGAGACACACAGATAAAAAAATAAATAATAGTATGATTTGGATAACATGATTAAAAAACTAGAATTTCATGCCTTACCAACAGAAAATGCTTACTTATCAGACGCATTATGGTTTAAATGATTACATGTTAGATCACAACACAAATTTCAACAATTTAAAGAACTGGCATTCTAAAGGCTATATTATTGGATCATATTGCAGTGAAATTTAAAATCAATGATAACATAACTTAAATATCCCATGTGTTCTGGGAAATAAAAGAACACTTCTTTTTATCTGTCAATACTTTTGAAAATGTAGATAAAATAGGTAATAGTTTTGATTAAGAAATGAACACTCAAAATTGACCTGAGAAGTAGAAAATTTGACTAGACCACAAAAAATCAGTGATGAATGTACTTTCCCAAAGGTCACCTTCTGAAGTAGTCCTACAGATGAGTTTGAACAAACTTTCAAAATCCGTGTAATGATACAAAACCTCTCCTGAAAATTTTTTAATAACAAAGACTCCACCAGAGTCAGCAGTTTACCAATTTACATCTGGGCCTAGAGGTAGAAGAAATGAAGATACATTTTGAAGCTCTACTTCCTTTAAAAAGAAAACAGGTCACTTATACGCTTGTAGGAGTGATGCACACCAACTGGAATACAGTTATCCAAGAGGGCCAACTAACATGCACGTCTTTTTAAAAGTAAAGATTATATTGCACTGGAGACAATGTCATACCATTGAAGTTTGGGTGTCTTTTTCTACTAGAGAACCAGGACATTACAATTTATAGAAGACTTCGTTCTGAACACTAGCAACAAAAATAAATCAGAAAATGTAATGAAAAAAATCACAGTAGCAAAACTAATTTCAAAATATTGAGAAAACAACAACATTGTGTAAAATGTTTATAAAGTACATCCTGAAATTTTATTAAAGGACATAAAAGATACCTTAAGAAGTGCAAAGATATTCCATGTTTATGCAGAGAAGACTCCATACTATGAAGATAATATGTGGGTTAATTTGGAGACTCCACTTAATCTAAAATTGGATACAATTCCAAACAAAATCCCATCGCATATCTTGAGAACTTGACATACTGCCTGTATATTTTACATTGAAGAATGATTGTCTCAGTAATGGTCTGAAAGTAGCTTAAAAATATTGAAATCAAACAAACAAGGGGAATGCACAATGTCATTATAATTAAAGCAGTGTGCATTTGGCACTGGAACAAAAGCAATTTATCAATGGAACTGACAGAGGGCTTACATTGTGAAAATTTAGTATATAACAAATAGCTCAGAGAAATAAGTTCCTCATATTGGGAAAAATTAGATCCCTCCCTCACATAGTATGTAAAAATACATTTCAGATAGATGAAAACTATTAGTGTGAATAGTAAAACTCTGCAATATTGGAAGAAACTGTTGGATAAAGACGTATGCCATTGGGGTAAGAACAGATTTCATACATTATTTACTCATCATTTCAGCTCCAGGTGATAGGTACCACCAGCAAGAACATTTTAGCGAAGCATCAGCCAAGGCTCAGGGGTTAGCCACGCTGCCCAAGATCATCTTGCTTGGAAGAACTGAGATTCCAATCCAGGAGATCTGTCCATAAAACTTACTCTCTGAGGCACAAAATGTGACCATTCCGTGACCTGCTTCCATTGTTTTCTCTCATGATACATGCAAGCACCGTACAGTGACTTGAGTAAGGGCCCAGCTGTGCCACTTGTACGTGGTCTTTGTTGAACCACTTAACGTAAAGACATGATGAGGATTGATCTCTATTTCCGTAAGACAAGAAAAAATAAGTAAGGTGCACTTGGAAAGAAGTGAAGCTAGATAAAAATAATACTTATCTGGAAAAAAAGAGAGCCACTAGACTCACTTTTAAATAATCATTTGCCTACTTTCTCAGGAAGATCTCACTGTAAACTGACCTGTTGAAATACCTGTAAAGTGGAAATGTCATACTTGTTCTTTGTTTCGTCTCCATCCATGAGAATGTAATCTCTAAGGGAGCAATGCTTTTTGTCTGTTCTGTTTCACTGGCATTTTCTGAATACCTAGAAGAGTGCCTGGTACTTAGTATACACTCAGTAAGTATTTCGGTAAGTACTTTATACTATATACTATATACGAAGTACTATATGCTAAGTAAGTACTTCGTACACACTCAGTAAGTATTTCTGAAAAGGAGGAAGGAAGAGAGGGAGGGAGGAAGGGGAGAGAGAGAATTCCAGGAGTCAGAAACAATTCTGACTTAAACCATTTTGATATCACCATGAAGAGAGATAGGTTGGGAAGAAGTTTGTACCATTTGCTTGATTTCCCTACCTTCAAGTCTATGTTAACTAAAAGAATGGATTTTAAGGAAAAACTGGAAAATCCCTCTTTCCACCAGGTCGATTGATCAATTTTAGAGTATGAATCAGGTAGGCTCCACTCTCAGGACGAGATACAAATAATCAAACTTCCCTCCAGCTTCAAGACATCCTTTTATTCGTCATTTTAAAAAATTTAATCTGTAGGAACACCAATACAAGCTTCTAACTGCTACTGAAACATGAAAGGTAAAACCGTGAAAAGCAGGAGTTTCAGCTGAAGAACTCTAATGTGCTCTTCTTTTCCTGAACTTGTAAAGGACTTTGTGGCACAAATCAATGTGTATTCTCCCAGAGAGAGAAAATATTTTTGAACTATTTTCTTTTGGGATGGTTGGTGAAAAATTGGGCTGTTTTGCCAAATTTCTACCTGCTTCTGTGTTTCTCTTTGGTGGGTAAAAAGTTGATTTACCACTCAAGCAAATCTTTTGAGAGTTGTATCTTTTACATGATCCTTAAAACATCATAATCAGTTCTGCACTTCTGATTAGAGTTAAGGACCTTTCATGGATGCCATTTAGTGTAAATGTGGATGATATCAAAAGAAGCCAATTTTAATAAAAATCTCCCTCCTAAAAGATATTAGAAGCTTCCTCCGTCTGCTGTGATAAATACTTCCAGGTGGTATTTGATGGACAATAAGAATTCTGTGTGCAGCTGGCATTCATAGCAGAGTTTGGAATTAGAATTTCAGATCATGCTGGCAAGCCTGAGTAATTCTTTAATTCTTCAAATGAAAAGCAATTTGCTCAATCTTATACAGCATTCTGATTTTAATTAAAATATACTATACGATATAGAAATGTTACATCAACTTGCAAATCCCTACTTGATGGAAGTTGGGAGAGGCATCAAAAACTGCTAAATAGCAGTTAATACAAATAATAATTGTATTATTATTTGTATTATACTTGTCAAAAGAATAAAACATTGCCAGAAGGACCATAACAGTTCAGGCAGAGTTTATGGGAGCTAAACATTTCAAAAGGATGCGGTAGTGCTGCAAAGCAGATGTGAGCAGTCTTTATTTTTGCAGAAAGAAAGCTTTAAAAATAAATACACAGATCTGCTTCTTGAGTGACTAGGTTTCCCCCAGATGTTCTAGTCATGTGCTGTAAATGGCATTTTCAGGAATAGCCACCTGGGGAGAATAAGGCCAAAGTTAAGTCCAGATGGATACTCATTGTTTTAAATTGATGATGGATGCTTACTTGTGGGAATATCAGAAAGGAATGGGGTGATGTGAGTAGTTAGTCACTAGCCGTTGAAATATCGCCCATGTATCAGCAAATGCTTCATCTAATTGAAGAGAAGAATCACTTAAAACAATGGGAGCTTTCTCCAGACCCTCTTGCCTCCTTGGAGAAGAAAATGAGACTAAAAGTTTGTTTTCAGTACCTGGACCGCAGGCATCTCAGAGCTCCTGAAAAGCAAATACGGTGCTTAGTACTGCTAGATAAATCTCAGCATTGAATTTTAAAATGCTCCAAAGCGATTTTTATTCAGGCTTGGAATAGAAAATGGCCTTGTGGGCTTCTTCCTCAGAAAGGTGCATATTTTGAGCTCTCAGACAAGTATAAGGTATTCATGGTTGAGTCCGTAAAAATATATTAAAGACACTCACATCTCTATTAGGAGAATATTACCAAGTGACGGGAATATTCCCAAACTGGAGTTTTCATTGGCTTTGTATCTTTCTGAATTCATGAGCGAATTATTAGCCCACATAACCAGCCAGATTATATAAATCTTCAAGACAACTATCTCTGGAATTGGACCCAGTACCATGACAACAAATTTCTTTTGGTTATATCATTGAATTGTGTAAAATTTTTGGGTTTTGCTTCTAAACTATACTTTAATAAAGCAACTCTGTCCACCCTATATTCTATATATCCCAGAATCCAAGCTACACTAAGGCTAAATATGACAATAACTGCAATAGATAGCACTATTGTTCCCAATTAGTTACTCTCCTACATCCCTGATCATTGTCGTGTGACTTACAATGCCTCCTATTTAAAATAATATACTTCTTTGCCTCATAGATGATAGGCTTGGTCATGTGACCTGTATTAGCCAATGAAGCATAATGGAATTCATGCACACCCCATCCAATTAGAAGCCATAAGATTTGTTGCTCCTTTGTCCATTGTTACTTTTCCCAATACCTTGAGTATGACATGTTCCAGATAGCGGTAGCTCCTTTAGCCTGGATCCTGGCAGGATACAGACATGCAGAACAAAGGTACACCTAAGCTGCAGTCACTGCAGCAAAAATGCAACATGAACAAGAAACATAATACTTGTTTGCTAAAAAGTATGGATATTTTGTTTATTATCAGCCCCAAACCGTAGCAAAAACTAATACTGTTTTTTAAAATTTTATTATCAATTGAAAGTTATTGAGTTGCTAGTATATTCCCACATTGTACTAAATGCATTCACAAATGTAACGTTATTGTCAAAACTTGTGCAATTTAGAATCTGGAAAACCTGAGATAAGCTCAGCAACATTCCATCTGTGGCCCTATTTTTTTTACATTAAAAAAATAACATTGTCATGCAGTTTTGGAAGCCAATATGCTTAATTCTTCGGTCACAATGTACTCCTTGCAATTCTCTGAAGATACTCTAGATTTTCATGCTTTGGGAGTGTTTCAACATTCAAAAGTCCCCCATCCTCACACAAAACCTCCTTTCCACCTGCAAAAGTTCTCCATGTCATGGATCTGGGCTCAAATGTCACATTCAACTTAAAATCTCTAATCTTTCCAGCGGAGCCAATTTTACCATCTCCTTTGCTTCCATGCTACTTATCTTCTTACTTCAGAGGACCATGGAATGTAAGCTCCCCGAGGTCAGTGACATAAGCTGTTTTATTCATGCCTCTTTTCCCAATGCCTAGAACAACATGTGGCCAAGAGCAGGTGCTCAGCACATGTTATGGGGGAATGAAGTATAGCACTTTCCACACCCTGCTTTGCATTTCTGACTCTCACTGACCATAAATACTGAGAAGAAGTCTACAGCTGGGTAGACTCACCTCACACAGTGATTTGAACATAAAAAACGTTTATTACCAACTATCCTACCAGTTAAATTGTCTGATAGCCAATTGGCCTATGATATGTGTGGGAACAATATTAAAAGATCACAGACCATTTGTAACATGGTCATTTTTGGCAAACACATCTAGTGACTCCAAGAAATGAGTGTTTGTTGACACTAAATTTTTCTACCTATATGACAGTGGGCGCCCATAGTGCTCTCATTTCTAGATGTTTGGCTGCAACTGTAGTTATCACAGTATTCCCTTGGCTGCCCTTCAGTGCCTCTCACTTTTTGGGTTGAACTTTTCTGCCTTGACACACAAGAAAAAGTTCTATAATGTTGCACTGGCATGATTGGATACTATACCTGAGACAGCTAAAACCTGAGTGGATGACAAAAAGAACATGCATTTGCCCAGCCCTGGTGTCTGTGGATGTTTGTCTCCACTATCTGTGACAGGTGAAGACTCAGAGGCCCTAATCCTAGAAAGCATCATCACAACCTACACATGGGGCTATGAATTGACTACACTACTTCAATTTGGTCCCTCTTAATTTAATTCATTTCTTCGATAGGTAGTTACTATGTATGAATTACAGAGGTTGGCTGTGACTTCCCACGGGCCAAATCCAGAGTGAAGAAGAGTTTTGTTTCAACTTGGCTGGTGTTTCAAATTCAAAAACCTGATCAGCTGGCACATTTTAAAATCAGAAAATATTATGTAAAAAGCCAAATTTCTAATATCTGTTGAAAATTCAGATTCATTTCTGCATGGCCACATCAACTGGAATGGAGAAATGTCTGTTTTTCCTCCAGATACAGCACGTGCTCTCAGTTTGCTGCAGTCCTGAACCCTCCCTGCTGTCTGACTATATCTGCATAACCATGTAAAAATATGATTTTGTGATGTCTGATGGCTATGGCTCAACACTGTGAAAAGTGCCTTGATCCATAGTGACAGGAGTATTTGTGAATACACAGAACCAACCTTATCTTCAGCACAGTGGTTCTCAACCCATAGTCTCTGGGGTCCTCACGATCCTGCCATGGCATCCCCAGGTCAAAACCATTTTCATAATAAAGATATTAGCTGACTTTTATTGTATCAGCATTTGCACTAGTAGTGCAAAAACAATGGGGATAAAACTGCTGGAGCTTTAGCACCAACCAAGGCTATAGTACCACACAATAATGCCAGTTGTAGGTTTCAACGCGACACACTCCTAAAATAAAAGAAATCCACTTCCCTTAGGAATGTCATTGATGAAGCAATAAATTTTATTTAATAAAGTTAAATTTTATTATATCTTGGCCCTTGAGTACACAACTCAAATAATTCTGTAACAAAACGGGATTGCACATAAAGCACTTTTGTTGCATGCCTACATGCGGTGTTTGCCTCAAAGAAGAGCACTTGTATGATTGAGTTTTGAGCTGAAGTAGCTTCATTTTTTATGAAGCACCATTTTTCTTGAAAGAACAACTGATAGACAAACTAAATTCTGAGTATTTAGCGGATATTTTCTTGAAAATGAATGAAGTGAGCTGTCACTTTAAGGAAAACAACTAACAGTATTCGTTACCAATGATAAATCTGAGCTCTTTAGCAGCAGAAATAGAATTTGGAGAGTTTTTATCTGTCACCATGAATTTGACAGCTTTCCAAAACCTAAAGACTTTTCTGATGAGAATGCTCATAATATTAACAAATAGAATTTTTTTGTATTGTATGAAATGAGCCAAAATTTGGAAAAGTGAGCCAATATTTCCCAAAAATCTAATTCATGGTATTACAAAATCATACACGAATAAAGGGAATATTGCAAGACAGAACGGTATCTTAATGGGAAAAGGTACAAAAAGTTAATTTATGTGTTTTCAGATTCCATATTGCAGCCAAACTTTCAGAAATTACTACTTGTCAAGGTTTGATATAGAATTAAAAAAGAATATCCACAATTATCTGAAAAGGCTATTAAAATAATCTTCTTTCAACTACATATCTATACAAGGCTGGATTTTCTTCACATACTTCAGTCAAAACATATTGCAGTGGATCGAATGCAGAAGCAATTATGGAAATTAAGCCATTTTTCTATTAAGCCAATCATTAAAAATGTGCACAAATTTAAAACAATACCATTCTTTTCACTGTTTTTTACATTTTTGACTTATAATTATTTTTATGAAATATGTAATATGTTAACAAATTAGTTCACTCTTATTACTTAAAATTAATTATTAAATATATGTTTTAAAAATTTATCAGTTTAAGTTTCTAGTACAATGAATGTCACTTTATATAACCCACATTAACAGACTCTTTTGGGGTCTTCAATAATTTTTAAGACGATAAAGTGGTCCTGAGATCAAAAGTTTGAGATTTTCTGCTTTAGCAAGTATTGATTATCTCTTTTATCTTAATGAAATAAACATTATAGTTGCTCATTTTATTGTCATTTATGAAAAGGGAAGAAGAAAAATTTATGTTTTCTGAATCAGAATCATTAGCATTCAGAAAGGTTTAATCTTTCAAAGGCAGTTATAATAACCAGGTGAATGTCATGTATAACTAATAAGATATTGATAGATATTCAAAAAGACTATTTTTCAGTAGTCGCTATTCATAAATGAAGGAAGGAATTACCCCCATTTTATTTCTTTTATATTTTATTATATGGATTTCCTCTACTGAGGTAGCAACTCAGCAGAATTTAATATCAACAATTTGAAATTATATATAATATACAAATATATGTCTCTGTGTATGTGCATGTTTGTGTGTGTGTGTGTGTGTGTATCATCTCTATCATATAAATTGTCAGTTTCTTTGGAAAACCCATCCCTGGGCTCTAACAACATTTAATTTGTGATTTTGTGGTTCCATGCCTCCCAGCTGAGGTACACAGTCTGTATGGTCACTGTAACAAATTATCACAAACTTAATGATTTAAAACAACGTAAATGTACTATCTTAAAGTTCTGTAGGTCACAAGGCCAACATAGTTCTCATTAACTAAAATCAACATGTTGACAGAGCTGCATTTCCTCTCTGGAGGCTCTGGAGGGGGAATCTGTTTCCTTGCTTTTTCCAGCTTCTAGAAACCTCCTTCTTCATTCTCAAATGAAGCAATGGTATATATCTTTGTGCCTTTCTTCCATGTTCCCATATCCCTCTGATCACAGCCAGGAAAGGTTTAAAGGACCCTTGTGATTACATTGCAGGATCTAGGATAATCTCCCCATCCCAAGAACCTCAATTTATTCATATCTGCTAAATCCCTTTTGCCTTGCAAGATAGCACATTCAGAGGTTCCAGGGATTAGTATGTGGTCTTCTATGGGGGAAGGGGGCATTATTTTGCCCATCACAGACAAACGAAGTGAATGCACTGCTTCTTCATAAATCCTGTCTGTGCGTCAACATATTATATCACAGCAGTCCTGTTCAATGGCAAATAGTGGTTTGTAACAAACAACCCTTTTCTCTATTAAACTACATCTCCTGAGACTTACATAAAAGAAAAGCATGACCACTCTGAAAACTAGCTGTATGTCAGGGAAAAACCAAATCATCTGGTTCTTGAAATAACTAGTCATCTATAGGTAGAAAATTATTAGAATCGCTCCTGTTGATCTTCTGGCCCTTTATAACCACTGAAGAATTCATCTTCCATTGACATATAGATATGCTTTATTCTGGGGCTACACTGTCCAAAAAATAAAATGACAGAAAAAAACACAAAAACAAAAAAAGCAAACATACATTAAACACATATACATACCACCCTCACCCTCTTCCACACATCCATACACGTTTGTTTTCAGCTAACTGGAATTTTTCCTGTTTATTTTGAGTAACATTTGACTCTATAAAAATGTCAGTATCTTCCATTGCAGCTAAGGTTGCATGAACATTTGTTGCATGTTTTTAACCAAGTTGGTCAATTAGGGCAAATCATCTTCCAAGACACTAATGGCCAGGCTATTCTGGACAGAGCTAGGACCTGAGAAGATTGTGCAGGGACAGAATCATGCATTTTCATATATCATTTCCTGGCCTGGCATCTTCCAGGTTTACTCAATTTAGTACAGACCAGTCATATTTCAGCAATAGGAAATTAACAGCTGGAGCAGTTAAGATGAAACTGGGCATGAATTTATTAAAGACAAGACAGGAAGCTTTGGTACCAACTCCAAGTGCTGTCCTGGCCTCCTGCTGCAAACTGCTCTATCTGCTGCACCATTTAAAGTCACTCTTGGGACTTAAGCTGTATACTGCCCCTCCCGGAAGTGTTTGGCCTGAGGATAAACGATCCAAGCCAAAAGGTCTGACTGTCCAAACTCTGATTTTCATCATATAATGAAGAACTACCAAAGGAAGTTATTTTCACAAAATGTGCTGCTTTCTTTTCCTTCTATATGGCAAGGCCAAAGGCTTCCCTCCGGCTCCTTAAGGAATCTCACAGGGGCCTGAATTCCTCTGAGAATTTTATAAAAATCAAATGGGCTCTCTCAGGAGGGTGAATTTCATGTGACTGGAGACATTCAAGATGAAATGTTGTTTCTGGATGTTGTTAGGGAGTTTTTACATGGCCAATAAGCGCGTGATAAGATGGTCAACTCCATTAGTAATCAGAGAAATCAAAATTAAAACCATGAAATATCACTATCTGCTTAAAAGAATCGTTGAAATTAAAAAGTTGTTAACAAGACTGTGGGGCAAAAAAAAAAATTTTATGAGGCCAATAATGTGGTTATAACAGTGATTAGTCACATCAGAAAAGATCAGAAAATGTATAGGAAAGGAAATACAGAAAATATGCCCTAAGTATAACAACTTAGATGGCCTTTCTTAATCCAGGAATAAAAGTTGGAGAATCTGAAGCAGCATTCTTACCCTATGTTGGGTCCCAACCCTACCCTTTTTTTTGAGAATCCAATAAAAGCTACACACTCTTTTCTCTGAAAAAAAAAATACATAAATCCACACAAAGTTCTTCTACCCCTGTTTTCTTTTGCTCAAATTGAATTACTTAAATTCTGAATTTTTACATAGTGTTGGTAGTCTGCATAAAAAATGTTTTTGTAATGAAGTTGGCTCAAGTAAATATATAAATGATACATTTTAATATATTATCAGGCAGCATACCATCAATAACTTTCAGAAATTTATTTGAATTTAGCTAGGCAGGGAAGTAGATTTAAAAATAACATAGGGTAGAAATTCCAGTCATAGGTATTTATCCAAGAAAAATGAAAGTATATGTCCATTAAAAATGCATGTGCAATAATGTTCATATCATCTTTATACATAAAAGCCAAAAACCTAGAAACAATTCAAATGTCTGTCAACGTGTGGACTGATAAACAAATGTGGCATATCATTACAATAGAATGTTGATCAGCAGTAGAAAGGGAACCACTGACATACAAAAGAAAATGCATGGATCTCAGAAACATCATGCTAACTGAAAGAAGCCAGACACAAAATAGTACATCCTGTATGCTTCCATTTATATGGAATTCTAGAACAAGCACTATTAATCTATAGTATTAATAACTAACCCAAAGCAGATCAGTGATTTCCTGGGGCTGGAAGTTTTAAAGGTACAAAAGGGAACTTTTTTAGGTGATGGAAATGTTCTCTATCTTGATTATGAGAGCAGTTATATAGATATACCATTTTTCAAAACTCATTGAATTATTCACTTTGGGAGTGTTTTATTTAAAAAAAAATATGCTTTAATGATTTGATTTAAAAATTAAAAGAATCTTATAAGTAAATTTACATACTTATATATCTTGTGATGAATTTTATGTGCCAACTTGACCTGGCTGAGGGATGCCCAGATAGCGGGTAAAACATTATCTCTGGGCGTATTTATGAAAGTGTTTCTGGAATAGATTAGCATTTGAATCAAGAGACTGAGTAAAGAGGGTAGCTCTCACCAATGCTGGCAGACCTGAATAGAACAGAAAGGTGCAAGAACAGGGAATTTGTGCTGTCCTTGAGCTGGAATATCCATTTTCTCCTGCCCTTGAAATCAGGGCTTCTGGTTCTTGGGCCTGCGTTCACGGTCCTCCAGCTTGTAGACAGCAGGTCATGGGACTACTCAGCCTCCATAATCACCCGAGCCGGTCACTTATAAGGAATTCTAGAACAGGCAAAATTAATCTATAGTATTAATAACTAACCAAAAGCAGATCAGTGATTTCCTTTCTATATATCTATACACATCCTATTGGTTCTGTTTTTCTGGAAAACGCTGACTAATACCTCTACATTCATGATTCCAAGGATGACTACTCTAACTTGTTTGAAATGTGTCATTATCACACATTAAACACACAGCACATACACGGAGGCTTATTTTGTAATATAACAAAATCCAGTGTGTAATTACGTTCACTTCCCTAGGCATAAGCGATCATAATATTTACCACATAATTACACAGGTAAGTTTTGCTCCTTTGGGCATCCACCAGCACATACTTATATATTGTCTTTGAATTGTGTCATGTACACAAAATAATAACATTTTGTATTTAAGAAAAAAAATGACTTATCCCTAATCTTCTCAACCAAATCAAAAGAGAATAAAATAACCGGTAATTTTTCATCTTTAGCTGGCATCTGGAGAAACTGAATATAACATATTCATTCAATGTGTGCCCCTTGGTTACTAACGAGTCAGAAATAAAGTCAAAAACTTAATTTCCATTCTCCTGATTTTTAACACCATTTTGTCTAATTCCCAAAGACTTAATAATAAAACAGTAACAAAATCACTTGTAGGTAATAACATTACTTGAATGCTTCTAAGTAGGATTTCCTCTAGGGATAAACAGGCATGTCTGTAGCTATTTAATGATAATTCTAAATTGTACAAAAGAAATAGCCCTGATACCAGTATTTTCAGGCTCAAAAAAATATGCTAACATTAATTTCACATTTAACATTTGTGTGCAAGTCAATCCTATCAATACAAGTATTAGTCCCAAACCAGGATTTAAATTAATATCCCATATCATATTCTTATTAATAACTAGACAACCATGATGCATCCGTGGCCTGATTAGAGGTGTATAATTATATTTTTATTGTAAATTTAATCAGCCTGACAAAAAATAACCCCACAAAACACTCAAATTCTAAATAATTTGAATTGCCCATGTATTAGTTTGCTAGGGCTGCTGTAACAAAGTCCACAAACTGAGTGGCTTAAACAACAGAAATTTATTTTCTTACAGTACTGGAGACTACAAATCTAAGATCAAGGCACTGGCAGGGTTGGTTCCTTTTAAGGTCTGTGAGCAAATATCTGTTCCATGCCTCTTCCCTGGGTTCCTGGTGGTTTTCTGGCAATCGCTGGCATTCCTTGGCTTGTAGAAGCACCGGCCCTATTCCTGCATTCATCTTCATAAGGCATTCTCCCTGTGTGCGTGTCTGTACCCAAATTTCTCCCTTGAATAAGAACATCCACTAGATTAGGGGCCACCTTGCTCCAATATCACCACATCTTAAGTAATTGTATCTGCAATGATCCTAATTTCTAAATAAGGTCTCATTCTGGGATACTGGAGGTTAAGACTTCAGCACATGGATTTGGGTGGGGAAGAGGCCACAATTCAACCCCAAATAGCATCAAGTCATCTTTCTGTCTTTCCCTTAGTACATCCTCATTTATACAAAACTCAGGCATCTTTCCAGGTGCTCGTTATTTAAATTTTTTAAAAATGGGTGGGGGGCTCCTAAGGTACTACTCATTCACTTGCCTCCTTCCTGGGACCCAGATATGGTCCTATCTTTGGGTAGGACTGAGCTTGAGAGCTCTACCCCAGGGAGCTGCAAACCTGAAGGCTTCTCTGTTCAAGGCCACAGAGGGCACAGCACATGGCTGGACCCTACCCCTTCCACCTTCCTGTGGTAGCAGCTACCCATCCTCACCCCAAACCCCTCCAGGGCAGGCAGGGACCCCCTTCCCCAGTAGGAGAGAGCATGGATGAGGCTAGCGAGGCGCCAGGTGCCCAAGGAGCCAGGAGCAAGATACAGGCATGAGGACCCCACCCCCAACACCTGCCCTTCCCTAGCCCCTATCCACCTGCTGAGGGACAAACGCCCAGGCCTTATGTAATCTTCCTGTGTTTACCTTTCTGCCCTCATCTCTCAATGTGCCCCTCCTCCAAATTGAACTGAAGTTCTTTGAGTGCCAGGACCTCATCATGGTGTCCTCCTTTCACACAGCCATCCCCTTTTCTAGGCCCTTGCCATCACCACCACTGCCACCCCACTCGGGTGACACCTACTCTTACTCTCAGCTTCGTTGCCCCCTCCCTAATACTGACAGCACCTTGAACTTACCTTTTCATAACAAGCCTGCACTATAACTGCCTGGTCACATGCTGGAATGCTCACCTGTGCTCAGGCTCTGCAAGGACAGACAGAAAGGATGTCTCCTTCACTCTGGTAGCTCCAATCCTGGACACAGGTGTGGGCTGTGCTCATCGCCCAATAAATATCTGCTGGTGAATAAACGAATGCACAGGGTTTGCAGAAGACTTTGAGCTGAACACTTAATGATTTTTGTTTTTTTACTTAATGTCCTATCTTCCCATGATTTTGTTTAAACACCTTGTTTGACAAAGCCTTTCCTCACAGGTAAAAGTCAGCCCACAAGTAGTCTCAGAGTGTCAGAATCGGAAGCTTCCTTGTAGAACGTGTGGGCAATGACACCTCTTATTTCTTAGCTGAGGAAAATAAGGTCCAGAGAAATGAAGTGACCTGCTCAAGTCCAGGCAGCTGGTTGACAAATTGGAGCTAGAATCTCAGTCTCTCGGCTCAGGCCTGCACTCCTCCTAGTTAATAATGTCTAACTCTGTTTCAGGAACCTCCAGGAATGCATGCATGCTTCCCAAGTCCACATTGTGCTCTGGGAGGTCCAGGCCAGAGCCATGCTATTGGCTTCTACTGATTTTATCTTGCATTCCACAGGTCTACCTTGCCTTAAAATAAACAAGTAAAAACTGCATCCCAGACGGACACACTTCTAATAAAATTCAAATAATGCAATTCAAGGTGTTTCCTCAATTCTCAATTCTACTGCTTCTACTGCCGTAGGCTCCCTTTAAACGCATCTATTTTTCTGTGATGCCAACAGGAATTTTTCCATCTCTGGATTGCAGAACTAGCCCCATGTGCATGTTTATATCAATGTGCAATCAATCATAGTTTGTCCTTTTTAAAATAGTTTTCTTTTTAAAGACCCAAAGCCATTTTGCACATTTTTCCCAAGATCTAAGTTTTGAATTGCTGGTTCAAATCAATTGGTCACTTAGGAAGGAAATTAACAATCTTTCTGATTGCAGATCAAGATTTTCTTTTCTCATCTTAATTACTATTATTTTATCATGAATACAAAAGTATTCTAGGCCTATAGAATTATACAACAACAGTTTAGTAATGATTTTTATATGAATTGCTGACATATAGCATAAGGAAGGTACATCAGAGAAAATGGCTTTTCTAAAAAAGCAAAAGTTAAATAAGACCCTACAGTAAAATACAGTCATGACCAGAAATACATTATGCTCATGCAATACTGTGATCAAAATATTCTGTAACTTCATGTAATATAAGGCTTAAAACTTAACAGCAATACAAATCAATAAAAATATTACTTCCTAATATCATATGTACCCTATAAATATGTACAAATATTATGCATCAATAAAAAATAAAATAAATAAAAGGCAAATATAAGCACACTTCTTTATATATATATTGAATATATATATATATATATATATATATATATATATATGAATGAAAACACACCAGTGTTCCTTGGCAGGGGAAACTGTGAAATAGTAGCTTCTAAACCTTTTGAATTTGTGGAATTTTTGGAGTTTACAGCTGCGCTTCTATGGTTTATCATCTTGATTTCAACTTTTTTTTTATTTCAGAATTTTACAGGGGTACATACGTTTTGGCTACATAATTTGCTTTTGCACAGTTTGAGCTGAAGTTATAACTGCCTGAAGGGCACACTTACAATTTCGATTTCAACTTTTAAAAAAGTGTATCAATAAGTATTCATTTAAGTCATAATAGCAGAAGAAATGACCTGGTACCTAATAAACCAGAGTAGAGAATCCACCAGAATGGAAGATTCATGAGTACAAGGCAAGGTTAGCAAAACAGGAACAATGTCAACTAACATCAACTAACGGTGCTTTCCACCCACGAGTATTAACAGAAATCGATTTGTGGCGAATGTGTCAGAATCACTGAAGTACTGTGAAATTCAAATGTTCAGGTGGGCATTAAGAAATTCCATATATGTTGGCTTCTTCTCTGAGTTCACAAATTCTAATTTTTAGCTTTATTTTCTTACTAGTAAATTTAAAATCTCCTTGACATGTACTGAAGTACCTAAGGCATAATATAGTCCCCCCTATTTCTGTACATTGAAATGAATGCATATTTAACCTGCCTTTTCAATTCTCACATAATCTTTATCATTAAAAGACAAAAATTTTAACTAAAAAGATAGTATATATAATCAAGGCCAGTTGTTTCATTCTGTCTATTGAAACTGATTATAAATGCAGCAAATTATCAGTTCCTTTATATTTTGTAAAACAAAGAGATGTTATTTAAGATATTTCCAAGAAAAATCACCTACCCTGACAGTAAACGAAAACCCAAAGCCCTTCATCTAAAGTTTATGAAGCTTGGAAGCCAAGTTAGGACACCAAATCTTCTAACTTGTAGTTCACCCACTGCCGCAGAAAATAATTTGAAAAATATAACGTGGAGGTATAACTATAAATTATCTTGTCACATTAGCAGTACTAATACTTACCAGCTTACTGACTACCCCATATTATGCAGCACAAACCTGAATCACTCTCTAGAGATTCCAAATCCTGCTTTGAACCCACTGGGATATAGGCACCTGGGATGCAGACTCAATACATCTAACACCATACCCATGTAGCCCATAAGTCTTTCTTCCTCTTCTTGTATTCTGTTTTGGTGTATGACACCTCCATCCACTCAAATGACAAACCCAGAAATCTGAGAGTCAAATTGGTCTCTTCCTTCTGCCCGTGCCATAGACAATTAATCATGATGTCCACAAAATTTGGCCTCATAACAGATCTTGGGATCTGGCCAGTGGTATACCAGCAAAACTGTCCTCTGTGCAGAACTGTTTCACATACAGAATGGCCTGAAGCATTAGAACAAATTTTGATGTCTAAATTTTGGAGAGCAACAAATGCAAGGAGGTAAAGGGAAGGACCCAGAAGAGTCTTCAGCATAGAATCTAAGAGATCCACAGTATCATGTTATATGTCTAGATGTTGATCTTGGCTCACCACTTAATGATTTCCAGGGAAACTTCAGGTACATTTATTACAAAATTCTTCTTTTCTATCCAAATGTGCCTTCTGGTCTCATAAGAAAATAAATATCTTGACTTAATTAGTTTTTTAAAAATGTAAATGTTAGTTGACATTTTTCCCCCATAGGATATTTTATGCAGGTTTCAAAAAATGTCATGACTTTTTGTCTTTGGGTTTATTTATTTTTCTATTTTCCTCCTCTCTTAACTCCATGAGAATCAACAACTGAGAGGTTACCATAACCTCAAACAACTGTGGTACATTTCTAGTCACTACTCTACCAAGTGTACCTACTTTCTTGATTTCTAACATAATGCATTAGGTTTGCAGTTTTTGGACTACACATAAAGGGAATCATACAGTTACGTACTCTTTTTGTTGTATGACTTCTCTTACTTATCACAATGTACGTGAAACTGTTCCATATTGTGTTGTAGAAGTGGCTTATTCTTTTTCATTGCTGCATAATATTCCATCAAATAAATAAATGGCAATTTATCCATTATAGTATTGAAAGGCTATTGAGTTGTTTTCAGTCTGGGGCTATTACAAATAATGCTTCCATAAACATGCTTATCCATGTGAAGATGTTCATACACTTCTGGAGTAAAAGTGCTGAACTACCTATAGTATGCAATTATGTAACTTTAGTAGCTATTGTCAAACAGTTTTCAAAGAGATCATATTGATTGACATGCCCCCCAGCAGTATATGAGAATCTCTGTCGCTCCATTTGCTCACCAATACTTGAAATTTGTTTTTTAGTTGTTTTTCATTTTAGCCATCCTGGTGCACATACAGTATTATCATGTTAGGGTTTCTATTTTTTATTTTCTCACTGAATAAAAAGTATTGAAGACATTTTCACATGTTTATTGGTTATTTGGATATCTTCTTATAAAATACCTGCCCAAGTTTCTAGTACATTTTTAAGGATTCTTTTTCTTATTGTTTTGTGGAATTCTTTATACAGTTTGAGTAGAGGTCCTTTGGCAGATTAATGCATTACAGATGTCTTCTCCCAATCTGTATGTTGCCTTTTCACTTTCTCAGTGATATTTTCTGATGAACAGAAGTTCTTAGTGTAGTTCAATTTATCAATTTTTTCTTTAAAGCTAGTGTTTCTTGTGTCCTATTATAGAAAAATTTTGCCTACCTCAAGGTAATAACAATATCTTCCTGCGCTTTCTTCTATAAGCTTTGTTGTTGCATCTTTCAAAAAAAAAGCCACATTTTAGCTGTAGGTTTAGTTGTGGAGAAGACATTTTAATAATAATCAGCGCTAATAAATGTACAGTCATTATGTGAAAAATCACGAAGCAGAGACAAAAGCAAGTATTCTTTCGCCTGCTTTTTTTTTCCTACAAAAATAAGAAGAAAAGCAGCCTAGGAAAAGGGGAGAAAAAGACTAGCTTCACCTTGAGTATATTCAGATGGTGTGATTCCAAAGTCCTCGCCAATGTTTTTTCCCATGGGAACCCTCTGGAGAGCTCCAGCTACTGATTCTTTGGCTGCTCTTACTTCTTCCTCCCAAGGATGCGGATGCGTGTATCTAGGAAGCTTCTGATCAATTAGGTGCCAAAGGTGGGGAAATGATAAGACCAAGAATGACTGTGATATCAAGATCTTTGCTGGAAAAAAAAATACCCTCTCTGACTAAGCAATGAGATTTCCTACAAACTGCTGAGACATTCTCTTACCTCTTTAAAGAAAGGGTATAAGACTTTTCAAGTGAACTGCTTACATTATAATTAGAACATTCTGATGCCCCTACCTATATTTTGCAACACAGATATTTTAAACAAAAATAGGAAAAATATAGGACCGTGTGGGTCACTAGGGTTACTGAAAAGCGGTCACTGAAATAAACTACAGAGAATTTTAAACTGAAAGCAGCAAAAACTGTGAGAAGAGTCCTTGGCATATCTTAGAATTCCTACAGAACTTCGTTTAGCAATATACTGAATTTTTTCCTACAAATGTGGCTTGCCGTGATTTTGCAGTTGGTTCTTTTCAGATAAGAGCGCTCCTTAGAATTTCCTTTCTTGCAATCACATTTCAAAAAATGTTTATTTCCATGCTCTGAAAATTGGTCATGTGGCCAAACTCCTCATCTATCTGTGTTTGCAAGAAATGGAGTCAGACTATTATAAAATGTGGAAGGGGAATTATTTGCCAGCACTAACATGAGTAAATTTAGTCAATTTTTGATGGATGACAATGTCTTGCCTGGAGAAGAGGAAACCAGGGAAATTCACAGCTAGACCCTGACGTGCATCGCAGTGTGCCCAACTACATAATGCGGGCTAGTCATAGGTGTTGAGGGAAAAAGCTGTTGTCAGATGGTCCTAATAAAGACACTAAATCAAACATATTTTAGTATCTTCATGATGATGGTGGTGAAAGGGAAATAGTCTCCTGAACATGAGGAGAGTGATTCGTTGTACAATAAAAGGTGAGCCTATGCCTGATAAACCATCAGACGTAAGATCTCTAAAAACTGCAGCATTAACAGGAGGGAAAAATAGGCTAAGTAAATCAGCAAAATATAAACAGACCTTCATTTTATGGTCTTTTATTCTGCATACTTTCATCTTCTTTCTTAAACATTTTGCTCAGCTGGAAAAAGAACTCAGTAGCAAGACCTGGCTTGGTCCTGATTCCAGCCCAGAAATGTTATCTCAAGAACTCCCTGCACCAAGCACGTGGGAGCCTGGCCAGCCTGTGAGCTATGCCTGATAGCGGCCATCAAAGGAACAGTCATCAAATGCCACCATCATGGAACAATCCCCACCTGCTCATTTTGTCGGCCACTGTACCTTTTTGCTTTAAAATTCACATAATAGGAAATGGTGGGACCTGCTCTGAGGATTGTTATCTGAGTTAAGGCAGACTGCCTGAATTCTGAACTCTGAGAGCCTTGAATAAGTTTCCACCCACCTACTAATTTAGGGTACTGACTTGAAGCAGAGAGAAAGACCCAGAAGCAAAGGCAAAATTGTCTGCATGGTTTAAAACCGTTATTCTCATATCAATGTTAAGTATATTCTGTAGCTGTCCCTCTTAATAAAGCATGACTCTAAAGAAATAATTCTGATTTCTGAAGACAAGTTTAAAATGGCCTTTAATTTCCTGATGTTCAGAATTTCAAATACAAATTGTGATTACAAAATTGTCAGAATAATAAATCTAAAAACTGTTATAATATTATAATGCTGTTAGTATACGTAGTCACTTGTTTGGGACAATGTCACTTCCTCTCCCAGAAAGTTGAAACTTTTCACAATGGCAAGTGCTCTATAAATTGGTCTTACCTCCCTAATGAACCTACTAATTACCATTATTCAGAACAAATCTCTTTTCCTTTCCATGATCCAGAAGCAATCTACAAATGCCTCTCTCCTTTCTTGACTACCTCCTCTGGGAAACTCTCCCCCACCTCCAGCTCTGGTTCAGAGGTACCTGCTCTCAGCAGTCATAGAACCCAAGAACTCTAGCCCTGTCATAGTAGGTTTCTCTGTCTCTCTCACTGAGCCCCATGAATCTTGGAAATGTGCCTCTCTGGATTTTGCCTTAATCTCCAGTACCTACTATCACATACCTTATTTATCAACATACCACATATTTAAGAAATTTCACCAAGACTTGGCTTTAGCTGGTGTGAGGGTTAATTTTATGTTTCAACTTGGATAGGCTACAGTGCACAGTTGTGTGATCAATCACTAGTCTAGATATCATGCTGAAGGTATTTTTTAGATATAATTAACATTTAAATCAGCAGACTGAGTAAAGCAGAGTACTCTCCATAATGCAGGTGGGCCTCATCTAATCAGTTGAAAGTCTGAAGAGCAAAGACTGAGGTTTCCCAGAGAAGAAGAAGGAATCCTCCTTAGGACTGCAACATAAAAACCCTGCCTGAGTTTCCAGTCTGCAGGCCTGCCCTGCAGATTTCAAACTTGCCAGCCCCCATATCACATGACCTAATGCCATAAAATCTCTTTCCCCTCTCTCTCTCAGTATATACCCAATATATAGTAAAATATAGAATATATATTTTATATATTATATTATATAATAATATATATCCTGGGAGATACATGACAATATGATATATAATATATATTATACTCTGTATATCATAGGTATACCAGTATACCCTATTGGTTCTATTTATCTGGAGAACCCTGACTCATACAGCTAGTGATTCACCACTTTAGGTTCAAGCTTGACCTCTTTCCTGAGAACCGGACACATGTACTCCACTGCGTAGATCTGATGCCTCATAACATCTCATGAAGACATCCCAAACAGAACTCCTGTCCTCTCTCGCTGAGGACTTCCCAAGTCAGGAACAACATAGCCACAGCTCCTGCTGCACCAACCTGAGACTCGGGAGCTCTCTGTGACCCACCTGCCCCTTCATTCCCTATGTCTGACCCACCCCAGATCCTGCCATTTTTCCCCCTAAATACCTCTTGAATCCATCTGGTTTCCTCTATGGTTATCGAAACTATCCTGATCCAAAATATTATCAACACTAGTGAGCTCCTGGAGTGGTGTCCCCTCATCTGTGCTTCCCTCCTCCAATCGGTTCTTTGTACTCAGCCAAAGTGAGCTTCTCCTGAAAGGTACCCTGACCATGCCATGCTCCTGCTTGTCTTAGGACGAAGATACAAATGGTCAGTGTGGCCTCCACAGACAGACTGGCATGGTCTGGCTCCTGCCCACCTCCACAACCTGGACTCACCTACGTTCTCCCTGCTTCTCTGTCCCTCTGCCCCATTCTGTTAGTCCTTGAAAGAACCACGTGCTCCTGGCCACTCAGCATGTATCTCAACACCCTTTTCCCACCCTCCACCTTATTAATAGATTCCACCTCAAATATCACATCCTCATATCCTTCTGCTAAATGCTCCATGTACCTTTTCTTCACAGCACTTACCAGAACTGTAATTTTAGAGCCATTCATGAAATTATTTGATTATTTTATTTCTCCCTCCTCCCATTACATTGTAAACTTCACAATGGCAAGGATTGGATGTGCTTTTCCTTGGCGTTGTATCCCCATGACCTAGCATGATATTAGTAATACTAGGGTCATTATTCCCATTTGCTAGATTTAAAAAACTCGAAGCTCAGAATGGTTAAATTTAGTAGCCATGGCAGAACTTGGACACAGGCCTTTTGATGCCAAAAGAGTGCTCACTTTCTAGTGCTTTATTGCCCCCCCCATTTTTATATGTGATACAGCAGTCATTGATTTCAAAAACACCACACCTACTCTTATACCACATCCAACAACTATTAATCATGCCTGTGGATAATCTTCATTCATTAATTAAAGGGACATATTAAATCCTGCCATTCATATAAATAACTCAATTTTTCCCAACTACCAAAAACAATGTTTCTCCATAACTACTTCTTTTAATACATTGAAAGCACTTTTCCTCTGATACAATTCTATGTGGAGAAGCTGCAGAGCACGGTTACTAATCTTTAGATGTTTTTTAAAAAATCTAGTTGGTTTTTCTATTCTTTAGCTTGAATCCCAAATACGGTTAAAAGATAAAGATTTAAAACTCTAAATAAATACTCAGATTCACTTCTGTGTCCTCAGACTGTTTGATCGCAAGGGAACAGCATATTGCCTTTGAAAAGAAAGTGAATAACCTCGTAAAATTGCAGCAGTTCCGAAGGCAGCCGGTGACTAGTGAGCTCAACTTCTGGTTACTCTGGGACAGCTTTTACGGCGCCAGATGGAGCAGGCCTGTTTGTTCATCCCCACAGGCCTGCACGTAGAGTTACTAGAGGAGAATTAATTACTAGAATTTTTGTGGTTGTTGCTTATTTAGAACAACTGTTTCTGTGGGTTTCATAAAACTAGGACAACATGATGTCCTCATTGGTGAGACTAGAGACGTTTATCAATGTGGGGAACGTGCTCCTTCACCCAGGCCCTCATTCCTAGTAGACCCTTGCATCAATTCACCATTTGGGCATCGGTCATCCTTACCACACAAAAGTGGGACTCCACAAGGTCCCTAAAGCTCCATCTCAGCAAAGTCTTCTTCATTCATGATGCTGCTCGCTACCTTCAAAAAAAATCTCCCACTTTTCAGTTCTGTGCCTTTTCCTAGAACAAATAACCTCTGTCTTTAGCCATTTTTCTATTTCCCGGAATGTTCCTTGTTCTTCCCAAATTTTGCCACCAAGAAGAGGTAAAATAATATTCTACCTGTATTTGAGTTACTCAGCCAGAGTGGTATCTAATACCTACCAGAAAAAATTTCTTGAATAAGTGCAACATTTTAAAGTTTCAAACTTTAAAATAGATTCACTAAAAATTCCATGAACCTAAAAACATCCTTGTTCCCACTAGGTCAGGCGAGTCTCATGTTGTTGGTCAGGTCATGATCCATCAGGAGCACAGGGTGGTTCAAGCATCAAACCTTCAGGCTCTATTCTACCTCTCACAGATCCGATGATTCATCAGGCAAATTAACACAGCCATATTTTAAGTTGTGCTCCAATAATTACTTTAAAATATGAGAGGTGTCTTCTTATGTAGGTATTATGACAGAGACCAGGCCTATTTGTCAATGGTGAGACAAATTAAAACTCACAAGTTTCACGAAGAAAAGTCAGAGTAAATAAATCCAGGGCTTGGCAGTTCAGGATGCATGAGTTACAGTGGAGCATGCGTGGACCAATCACTGAACCCCAGTTTTAAGAACTGTGTTGACCTTTTGCTGTGGTCTGAATATTTGTGTCTACCCAAAATGCATATGTTGAAATCTAATTCCCTATGCAATAGTATTAAGAGGTGAGGGCTTTAGACGTTGATTAAGTCCTGAGGTCTCTGACTTCATGAATGGGATCGGTGCCCTTATAAGAGAAGCCCTAGAGAGCTCGTTTGCCCCTTCCACCACAGCAAGAAGGCACCATCTATGAAGTAGAGAACAAGCTCCCAACAGACACGAAATCTGCTGGCACCTTGATCTTCAACTTCCAAGCCTCCAGAACTGTGAGCAAGAAAATTCTGCTGTTTATAAATTACCCAGTCTAAAGTACTTTGTCACGCAGCTCAGACAGACTAAGGTGCCTATCAAGTCTATTAGTTGCATCTAGGTAGTATAATTGAGTCCAGACCACAGACATTTCACCACCAATCTCTTTTTCTGCTGATTCTGTCTAGTTTTCAAAGAGACAATAGCTCTGTTTCCTCCTGCTGGTGCCTGACTACTTGATATCTCAGGCTCTCTCAGACCCTCTAAGCTCAGAGTCATCCACAAGTCAAGTCCTTATGCACAGCTCAAGGCTCAGCAAAAATAGTCCTTTCTTACACCATATTTGCTTTCCAAGTTAACAAAAGAGAAACTGCATACATACACTATGATAGTTTCCCAGTGAGGTTCATAGCACAGCCTTTGGCAACAGATTTGGAGGAGAATCTTGATTCTATTCTTAGCTGTTTAGGTGACCTTAGGAAAATGAATGGGTAACACTAAGCCTCAGTTTCCCTATCTGAAAAGTGGAGATCACAACTCCCTCATGAGAGGTGCCTAGAATTATTAATAAATTAGTTCATACATGAAAACCACTCAGCCCAACAGGTAGTGCAGAGTAAGCATTCAACAAATAATCCCTACTATTCTGTTACTGTAATTATTCATTAACTATTATTCAAATGTATAAATATGTTAGTGTGACAGGGAAGAGAAGAAGAAAATGAGGAGATCGGGAAAAAGGAAGAATCTAAGAGCAAAAGGAGAAAGACCAAGGGAGAAACACCCACCAGGGAAGGAAGAATAGGTGGATTTAAGAGAAAGTAAGAGAGACGACAGAATGAGCCTTCGGGGTGGTAAATAGCTTATTCTTATCAGATTTCTCCAAGTCTGGCCCAGGCCACCAGGATCAGAATTTTCTGGATTAGGGAGGGGTGTATTCATTTTAAAGACACGGATTCCTGAGTGCACTGCAGAATCACTGAGCCAAAAATCACTGGATATTGGAAACAGGAAATCCACATGCTTACCCCACCCACTCATCAAATCTTATGTACAGATAAGTCTGAATTACACTGCAAAACTCTGAGCCATTACTCTCAACAGAGGGTACAGGGTGTAGTTGGAAATCAGAATAGCCCTGGGAGTTTCCCTACCCTTGCTTCCAAATACAAATGACTACTCCCATTTCCTGGAACAATGGGTATCCCAAATTTGTCCTGTTTGAAACCCAAAGTTCTGGATTTTCGACTTTAGTAAAGATGATACCCGAGGGGGGAAAGTAGAGAAGTCATTTACTAGAGAACGTTCCATAATAACATCTCTGCTTTACAAATGCAGCAGCGGGTGCCCTTGAGAAGGAGGTGGGCAAAGCAAAAAAAATACAGGGAATAAGTGCAGAAGGTAGACAGAGAGGCTGAGGAATTTTCCAGAGGGATTGTGGGATTGTGAGTTTCTCTGCATGTAAAGCTACAGTCCCCAAGCCCCTGGTTATGGACTCATACCTGATACCGGTCCGTGGCCTGTTAGGAACCCGGTTGCACAGCAGGAGGTGAGCAGCAGGCAAGGGAGGGAAGCTTCACCTGTATTCACAGCCGCTCCCCATTGCTGGCATCACCGCCTGAGCTCCGCCTCCTGTCAGATCAGCTGCAGCGTTAGATTCTCATAGGAGCGAGAACCCTACTGTAAGCTGCACATGCGAGGGATCTAGGTTGCGCGCTCCTTATGAGAATATGATGCCTGATGATCGGAGGTGGAGCTGAGGCAGTGATGCTAGCCCTGGGGAGCAGCTGCAAATACAGATTATCATTAGGGAGGTTTGACTTCACAATAAATGTAATGTGCTTGAATCATCCCAAAACCATCCCCCACCCCTGGTCCGTGGAAAAATTGTCTTCCATGAAACCAGTCCCTGGTGCCAAAAAGGTTGGTGACCACTGATGTAAAGCATACTTATAGCCAAAATTAAATACCTCGTAAATTGAGTAAAAAGAAATAATTGTTACTTTGCAGTTTTGTTTGAAAGGAAACAGACTATAAAAGTGGTGTGATTTTATTTACACCACATCAGCATAAATAAAATTTTAAATGTGATTTAATCTCTCCACTCACATAAGAATATTTATTTATTGTTTTATCTTACCTTAATGTAAATTCTATGCAATATGGTTTTATACATATACATACACACTATATGATTTTTTGAAACACAATCTTGAGTTTAAAACAATCATGCTTTTAAAAGTAAGATAAAGTTTGTAATCACACACAAAAAAGTTTGGTGAGTTTGTTTTTACCAAATCAGAATGAAGCATCATGTCTTATTAAACCAAAAATGAGCATCTTTCACACTATAACAACATCAATTGTCCTCTATTGAGAAAATTCCCAAGTTCACTTTATCATCACTAATCACTCAGAACCAAGCAGGCATCACTTCCCCTAACTTCTTTTGTTTCCCTAGCTTGTCCTTTACTTTGAACTTGGTAATTATTTTCTTTGACACAATGAAGTATAAAAAGACAGTCAAATCTATTGAGATGTTCCTTTACAGCTTTCACCTTTAATAATATGCTTTAAAAGGTCTTCCCCACCCCTCAAATGCACAGCCAACTCTATTTAATTTCAGAATGTCTTCTAGTTCTGTCTTCTTCCTTTTATTTCATGCTGTGTTCCATAAAGGCTCCCTTTGAGACAGTTTTTCAATTCAGGGTGAATCTAGAAACACAGCTGCTTTGGAGAATATTGCAAACTCCACATCTGCTTCTGGTTTGAGCAGATCTTGGAAGGGTCAACATGTTAAGGAAAATAGCCAGTCACCCTGTCAATCAGCAAGTGTTTATGGAGTGGCTACTCTCCAGGAAACACTGAGGCACTGGAAGGGATAACTGACTCAGTTTCTATGGGGAAGTAAAAAAAATATGCATTAAATATATTTTTTATAAAAATACATCTATTGTGGGTTGAATTGCATCCTCCCAAAAGACATGTTTAAGTCCTAACCCCTGGTACCTGTGAATGTGACCTTATTTGGAAATAGGGTCTTTGCAGATGTAATCAATTTAAGACAAGTCATGCTGGATTAAGGTGGGTCCTAAATCCAATGACTTGTGTCTTTATAACAGAAAGGAGAGGGAGATTTGGAAGCTGAGTTATTGAGGAGACACACAGAAGGGAGAAGGAAGGCCATGTGGAGACAGAGGCAGAGGCTGGAGTGATGCTGCCGCAACCCAGGGAATACCAGGAGCTACCAGAAACTGGAAACAGAAAGGAAGGATTCTTCCCTACAGCCTTTGGAAGGAGCATGGCCCTGACAATACCTTGATTTTGGATTTCTTGCCTTCAGAACTGTGAGAGTACAAATTTCTATTGGTTTAAGCCACCACATTTGAGTTACTTTGCTATGGTTTCCCTAGGAAACTAATATGGCCTTCCTTGCTCCCATTTAACAATTTGCCAAGAATTTAAAATTTTTCTAATGATGCATTTGACTGCTCCAGGCTGAGCCACTGTTAGAATTTAGGATTTCTGTATCAAGATGGCAAGGCAGATTCATACTTCATAACCCTCACTGCTCCAGACACTTAACAAAGAACGATTGCACATAAAAATAGAAAATCACAAAAAGACATATATGATCCAAAATACAAAATAAATAGTTCTCTGAATTAGAATTGGAACAAAACTCCCAAACAACTAGGGGTATTAAAATCCCAGCTTGCTGGTCTCCAGTGGTGACTTCTGACCTCCAGAACTGTAGGATAATAAATTTGTGTTGTTTAAGCCACTATGTTTGTGGTTATTTGTTACAGTGGCATTGGAATAGGAATACATCCAGCATTTATCAAAGGAGCCTGAACACAACTGCAATTGAACTCCAACTGGGATTGGCGCTCCTTGTGCCAAGGAGGAGAAGGAGAGACAGGCACAATTTGAGCAAAGTCACTTTCTGGCTCTGAGGATGAAGTTTCTGTATCCCCTATAGCTTCTAAAGCAATAATTCCCTGTGGCTATTAAGATGCCTGGATTTAGAAAGGCAGCCTGGAAGGACTCAGTCAACTGCAAAATCCACAGACAGAGTGAGCAGCACAGAAGAGAGAAACGAAAGAGAGAGAAAAAAGCCAAAACAAAATAAATTCCTGCACAGAATATGCTTCCAAACCCAGATTCTAAAACCACATGAAGAAATTTAATGCTAAGAAGACAGCCAATGCAACCAGCTCTCTAGAGAGGAATCATTCCTGGTGACATTCATTTTTATAGATCAGACAAAAACTTTAAAATAAATATGTTGAAATCGTTCAAAATGCTCAAAGCTTTTTTAAAAAAAAAAAAAAAACAAAGGATACTGAAGCACAACCAATCAAGAATAAATTAACACAGTCAATATGAAACATGCAATATACAAGATAAACTCAACTATCATCAGAGTTGAAAAGTAACTCTCAAAAAGGAACCTGCTGCAAAATAGCGTAGCACAGAAAGATTAAATCCCTTACCGTAAATTAATCCCTAAGATGAATATGCATGTATGTTTGCATATATACATGTGTGTGTGTATTCTCTAGGTTTTAATTCTGCAGAAGCAAATAGAGCCTGAGATTGATTTTCCTGATAATAAACATCTTCCTTATACAGTAATATATTGTTTACTCAAATATATTGTTTACTCAAATAATATATTGTTTACTTATTAGATTTGGGAAGTTTTGGTAATGACAGATTCTAAATTTGAAGTTCAACCCTAACATGTGGCAAAGGAAAGCCTGGAATTTTTTTTTAAAAATTTAAATCTTTTTCCTGTTGCAAAGTATAGGTGTTAAGAGACAAAAATTAAAAAATAAGTTTATTTTTAATTAATATGGATACGTAATAGTTGTATATATTTATAGGGTACATGTGAAGTTTTAATACAGGTATACAATGTGTATTAATCAAATCAGAGTAATTGGAGAAAGCCTGAAATTTTGGAAGTTAGAAGACAAGAAAAGACTCCTATTTTCCTGCCTGCTGCGGTTCATCCTTGGTGAGACAGTGAGCCAGCATTACCTGAACTGCTGACTGAAAGGGAAGTACAAGAGGGTTATAAGTGAAGAAACAAAAGACCAAAAGTGATAGAGAACCCAATGGTTAAAAAAAAAAATTGCATTCTGAAAATAGTATCCGGGCACACTAACAATATGAATACAGACATTCATTCACTTAAAAGATTTATTTTTTTTTCTAGACAGCCAATCATGTCATGGCTTCCCTTGAGAACCCAAAAACCAAATTATCTTGAAGAGAATTTTGTTTGTTGGGTTGTGCAGCTTAACAAGGCAGCAATGCCATCAACACGGGGTTCTAACACTCCTCACAGGTGAATGTCTGGGACACGGTCTGATAAATTAATTTTCTAATTCTGGCTCTGCCACCAGCTAATTTGGTTTCTTTGGATGAATGACGCCACATCTAAAAACACTGCGATTGGACTAGATGTTCCCTCGCATCTGTTGTCTCTGTCAGTTGTCTAATTTTTATTATTCTGTTTCACAGTGACATTAAAACATTCTACATCCCCAAAGCCTTCTTATGTATGATTCATGAAAGTGTAGACTGAGGAAGAACGATATAGCAGGATTCTCAAAATAAACTGCAATTAAAATAAGAGAGTATTAATGTTCTCACTATACCATACATTATATCCTCAGATGAGAAAGAAGTATGTTTTCAACTGTTATGCATGACTGTGTACTACACCCCTGCAAGAAATTTTCAAAAACTACAGAAATATATTAACCTACCTATTATTATCTACGTCGAGGAATAGGAAAGCAAGTTTTAGTTTGATTAAGTTTTAAATATGTTCCATCATTTCTCCTTAATCAATATAAATTGGAAACAGATTCATCTAATTCACTTCAAGAACATAGTAGTGGATTTGGAAGGCCAATTCCAGGTTTCCCAGGTATTGAGCAAAAAACAAAGCATAAATGGTCTTCTGTCAATGACGCCGAGGCATATAATAAAACTGTGCCTTTCTCTAAAAACTGAAGACATGTCCAGCTCTAAGGGCACGTGAACTCTAAGAGGCCACATGTCACTGGGCACAAGGAACACAGGAGAAAAATCAGGAAGTTTCTTCATAGTTTAAGAAAAATGAGAAGCGCAGAATATGTGATAACTAAGAACAAAATGGGTTAGTATTGGTAAACAAACTGTTGTCTTAAAGTTAAACACAGTGTCATTACTGACTGAACGATGGGCATATGGATTTTCTTACATCTAATATTCAAATCAGACTGCTTTGCATAAATTCATTAAAATTATATTCATAGCCAAAATATATTTTCTGGTTTTTTATTGTTGTGTAACAAATCACCCCCAAAGAGGGACTTAAAACAATAATAATAATTTATGTTACTCATGAATCTGGAATTGACTAGAGTCATCTAGGAAGTTCTTGCTCAGGTTCTCTCCATGGGTGTAGGCAGGTGGTGGTCGGGGCTGGGGTCATCTTGAAACAGCTTCTCCACTCACACATCTGGTGCTGGAGCTGGAAAGACTTAGACAGTTGGGGACTAGAATGTGTGGGGCTCCGTGGGCATCCCTCTCTACCTTCACATGGTCACTCCAAGTCGTGTCTCCGTCTGGCAACCTCAGAGTAGCCAGACTCTTAGATGGTGGCGAAAGGCTCCCCCGTGAATGTCACAAGAGAAACCATTAGAAGCAGCATTGCCTTTCCTAACCTAGTCTTGAAAGTCATGCAGCATCACTTTTGTCAAATTCCTTTCATGCTGGTAGTCACAAAAGTCCACCCGAGTTCAAGGTTATAGGGATTGCCTCTCTTGACCAGGGTGAGGAGGGAGGACAGAAAACACTGTGATAGCCATTTTTAGAAAATGCAGTCTGCCAAAAGCTGGTTGGAATAAGACCCCAATGATTTTAAGGTATCATTTCTAGTTTATTGGGAGAAAATAAAGACTTTGGCCTTATATTAGTTTTCTTTGGTTGCCATGATGAATTGCCACAAAAATGTATTATCTTGCAGTTCTATGGTTTAGAAGTCCAGTATGGGTCTCACTGGGCTAAAATCAAGGCGTCGTCAGGACTGTGCTCCTTTCTGGAAGCTCGAGAGGAGAAGCAGGGCCCTTGTTCATTCAGATTGTTGTTGGAATTTAGTTCTTTGCAGTTGTAGGACTGAAGTCCCATTTTGTCACTCACTGTCAGCTGAGGTCCATTCCCCGGTTGTACAGGCCCCTGAATTCCTTGGCTTATGGCTCCCTTCCTCTGTCTTCAAAACCAGCAATGGTGAGTCACACTAACTCTCACACCTCATCTCTCCTGGCTTTTTCATTACATTTCCCCGACTGACCCTTGATGGAGAATATTCTCTGCTCCTAAGGGCTCATGTGATTAGACTGAGCCCACCTTGAAAATCATGGGTAATCTCCCTATCCCAAGATCTGTA
Source organism: Daubentonia madagascariensis (assembly GCA_023783475.1). NCBI lineage: Eukaryota > Metazoa > Chordata > Mammalia > Primates > Daubentoniidae > Daubentonia > Daubentonia madagascariensis. The sequence continues at coordinate 4,178,510 of JAKFHU010001066.1, read as the reverse complement.
ACCTGACTCACATATGTAGAGTTCCTTCTTCCTTGTAGGGTAACATATTCTCGGGACTAGGACTTGAGCATCTCAAGGAGCCATAATTCTGCCTACCACAGACGTAGTTTGTATGATTCAAGAGAGACCGGGACAATGGAATTAAAGAAATTGATATTAAAGTTCAATGATTCTGGGGACTCCATGAAGTGACTCCACATTCATTAAGCACATCTGTTTAAACGAGTGATTTCCCTTCTCACACATGGTCAGAAGCGTAAGATTACAAAGTGCATGCCCCTAGGCTCATGAGTTCTTTCTCAGTGGAAAGACCTTCCCACTAAAATTTAATTAACTTTATCTTATATGTGATTGTAATAAAATTTACTTGGTTTTGAAGACCAAACTAACCCAGCAGTGACAAATTAGGTTTGGCAAATACCAATCAACAATGACAAGTGACATCTTCAACAAAGAAGAGATAAAAAAATATATAACACAAAAGTACAATCTCTATCCCACATCCACAAACACAAATAGCAGTCAAAAGTCATTTGTGGGCAGATATTATTGTACTGGTAAATATGACTATATGTCCCTGAGAAATGACTAAGTTATATTCAGAATACTCTTTTTATGAGTTTATAACATATGGTAGAAGCATTTTACATCATAAGAAAAGGCTAATTGAAAAGAAAAAATAAAGCTGTGTGCACATGCAGTGTAGTGGACAGGTTGGCAAATTGGGCTGTTCTCACCATTCCTGCTGAGAAGGAAATGGACCATGAGCCCACCCTCCCTGGACATTTGTGTCTGCACTGTGGGATGTGTGATCCAGACTGAGCAGGTTATTGTCACTCCGCCTGGGGCAGGCCTGTGGGCACAGAGAAGAAGATGAAGCAGTTCCTTAAGAGAAGCCAAATGTCACACACAAGCCTGAATCCTAATAGTTTTGAGGGTTCAATCCCTCTCCCTCCAGAGAACCCAGGAGGACCTTCAGTTTTGGAGTTCCCCAGTGTCCTTCCGATCATTTCAGGTCATTTCGTTTATTTATTTATTTTGGCCTAACCCACTTGCAGTGAACTCCTTTTCCCTGTGACCAAACAATTTATCACTAAGACAAATGGGCAAAATCTCAGTAATCTGAAAAACAATCCAGCTATCCAAAAGGATCGATTCTACAACAGCTCCAGGTGCCTGTCAAGTCTTGTAGTTTGGGTGGTTTACCAAAGTGTTTTGTGTTCAGTCTAAGTGTGTTTCAATAAACTTTCCAACCTTTGATTACAAGAATATGGTTTCTCACCTCAATAAAAAGCTTTTCATAAAACAGATGTCTGCAGTTTTATTTGAAATATGACCCAATAATGGAATTTGATCAAAATGATTTGAAGTACAGTGTTTTTCAAATAACATCCTTATAATTGGTTTTAATGTATCTCAACACATACCTTTTTGAAATTGAGAAATTAAATCATTGTAGGAATTACAGATTTCAGAGAAAGCCCCTATCGTTTTTTAACCAAGAATCTATATGTTTTAGAAAAAATAAATCACATTAGCATTAGAGACAATAGGATTTATTACCGGAAAAAGTCATTAGTAAGATTAGATTTTTCAGGATTTTGAAGTTCAGTGATTTTTATCAGTTGTGGTCAAGGCAGGTGTACAGAGGTCACCCCAGGTAATTCAATACAGGGAAATTAACATGGAACACCAGTAAATGGTGTTGAAAGATTTGAACAGGCAAACAAGGAACAGAGGCAAGCCAGAGACTAGCAACAGCAGTTGGGATTGCACTGCACACTGCATGCAGGGCTGGAGAGACCAAGAAGGAGGCCAGAATTGACAGGTTGGAGCTAGAATCATAAAGGAGACACACCGACAGCTGAAGACCACACATGAAGTGAAGAGAAAGAGGGAGACACACCTGGCTTTTTCCATTGGCTGCTCCTAATTGGCAGCTGGTTGGCAACAGAGCCCAGACAGGATAATTTGTATGAGTCGAACCCCTGCATACTGAGCAGGTCAGGGAAGAGCTGGAAAAAGTTCCAAGGACAAACAGGCCAACAGCCATCACAATGATTGTGCAGATTTTTACACCTTAAAAAAATGCATTGCAATATGAGGAGTGACAGAGATAACTGCTTCCAGCACAGAACAGTATTCTAGCTAAAAATCATATGTTAATAACTACCAAAAGATGTCATGCTAGGATATACCAATGCAAAGACCTAAAATACACAAAATGATCCAGAAGTCAAATAGAGAAATAAGCAAAGATTGTACCTTATTGGCCACTGGCATACCGGTACAAAGTCAGGGCTAATAGCCTGCCCCGTAAGCAAATATAATAATATAATTCTTATTGCCATGATTATTATATTATTGTCTATAATCATTATATATTAATAATTATAACTGATGTCAATGAAATATGGTAGAAAACATAATGACCTTCCAAAATCCACTCCACCCTCTTTCATTGTTTTGCAGACTTATGATTTGATTGTTTGAGTCATGATATGTCTAAGCCATTCAGGGAGGTCCCATCAATCCTACAACAGTAGGTTCAGACATAGTCAGCAACCCAGGCATAAGTTAATCAACATACGACATTCTCTTGGCTACAGAACTTGTGCAGGGATGGTCCATTCAAATTTTATTCAGTAATTGTGAAAATGAAGCTCTATCTTCCTACTCTTTGAGGTAAAAGAGCAATAGTGATGGCTCAATTCCTTCTTGTAGCTATCCTGTGACCATGAGAGAACTCAGCATGGAAACAAAGTACACAGAGGAGGTCAGAAACAACTGGATCCCAGAAAAATGAATATGGAGCCCTGATCAAATCATGCCTGAATTCCATTACTTTCAAATATTTCACATACATAAGTCAATAAATCCCCTATAAAACCAATAAATTGGTTTAAATTCTTTAAACCAATTAGAGGTTGGTGGTTGTTTTTGTTTGTTTGGGTTTTTTTTTTTTGTTAGTAACCAAAAACGCAATACTAGACACATTGCTACTTTACTTTACATGGGCTTTCTCACTAAGTTCTGCCAAAAGTCCTGGGAAGTATTTTTTTTTTAATTTTAAATTTTAAATTATTATGGGTACATAATAGTTGTATATCTTTATAGGGTACATATGATGTTTTGATACAGGCATACAATGGGAATTAATAAAATTAGGGTAATTGTGGTATCCATCACCTCAAACATTTATCATTTCTTTGCGTTAGGAACATTCCAATTCTGCTCTTTTAGTTATTTTAAAGTATACTCTAACCTATTGTTGATTATAGTCACCTTGTTGTGCTATCAAATACATTCTATCTAACTGTCTAACTCCATTTTATATTTGAGGAAAGTGAGGAATGCATCTTGCTCAAATTCCTACAGTTTGTAAAGAATAGAGAGTTTGAATCTGGTCCATCATACTTCAGAGCCTGTGCTCTTAACCATGGCACCACGGATTTCCTATACCTACCTTGCTGCACCAAAACATTTGTTAACAGATAGCTCTGTTGGCCTTCAACTTCCAGAAAGATTTTTTAAATAAATGACTTTATAAAGCCCAAAACAGAAAACACGGAGGCAGGTTAGAGAATGTTCAGATGTACACAATCAAACCAAGTTAAACCTCAGATATAATCAATTAGCAGCTTGTACCAAAATAAATCATTCAGGGACATAAGGTATCCATGGGCCACCTTTAGCACACAGACTAAAATGTCAAATCTTAAGAAATACTTTTAAAGAAAGGTAAATAAAAGTAGATATCACCAGGGCAGCCTATTTTGTTTCTAAAATCGGAGACAAGTGTTGATTTTAACTCAAAAATGTGATCATAACATTTAGAATTCTCTAAGAGTATGATTCCTTAGCTTAGGCAGATGGCTTCTAAACAGTTTTCAGTATATGTGCTTAAAAGTTACTATTATATAAAAGTTTTTGGCAAAAATACCATATATATTATTTATATGTACACATACATGCATACATACACTCACAGAATTCTATATATATGTGCATAAGTATATATACACATATAATTCATGTGTATTATAATTATGTGATTATATACATAAATGAATTATATGTTATATACAAATTATGTTTATTGCACAATTTGGTATACATATCAAACTTTATACATATCAAACTTTATTCTTATCCTCTAGATATATATGAATATTTTCTTGTAGTAGTCTTTCTCACAGTCAAGTAAATGTAACACCTACTCCCTTGGTGTAGGGTGTAACTCCCTACTCCCTTGCCCTCTCCACAAAAGCATCTGCAGCTGTCCGTGGCACACATAGTCTTTTATAAAACTAAGTACAACATGATTCAACTAAATGGGCTACATGTATTCACATTCCCAAGACACCCCCAACTCTCTCTCCCAATAGTTAAATTCCTTAGGGGCCTCTAAGGATTCAAAACATGCCGTAGCAGTGGTTGGCTTCATCATCACTCTATCATTATGTTACCCTACATGAATTCTTGTTGCTAGAATGGCCAAATGCACTGGAGAAAACGGGTCTTTGGTACCTTCCTATTAACGAGTGCATACTTTCCCTTGGAAAAGGTCCCTGCCTGAGAAACCAGTTAGTAGACATTCTTGGCAGAATTTAATTTTTTTTTCTTTTGACCTGTTGTGGGCATATGAACTCCATTGTGTGTCCATTTTCCCTAAATAGAAAGCACAAGGTCTACACTGAATCTTTCAAAAAGAGAAAAAAGTAGAAGCTTCCAGTTTGGTCTCGATAAACCTGGCTCTAAAAATAGGAAGCTAAGACAGAATGTTTTATATTGCTATTTTGTCTGTTTAAAGAAGCAGTAACATTTTAAACCATCTAAGCCCACTAGATACTGCATAAGCAAGTGTGAGTAAAATCAGGCCATTTCTGCCCACAGGCATTAGGATGTGTCCAAATTCCTATTTCCCACCACCAGCCAGTCCCAGGACAGAAATAGCATCCTGAGAGTCAGTCATGTCATCCCTTGAGTTAAAAAAGACTCAAAGACCCTGCCTAAGACAAAAGCTTCATGGGTAAATTTTCTGTTTAGCAAACATGTCACTTGGACAAAAGTGAATCTTCAAAAAAATATGATACAAGACAGATAAGCTCTGATAAGATTTCCTGGGGAGAAGGTCAGGAAAAGCCTGGAACATGTAATTACTAAATGAATTAGACATCTCAGGCTCTAAATGGAGGCTGGTATCTGAGCAGGAGGAGCTGGAGCCTTGGAGTCAAGTGGACTTGATTTAACACCTGGGTTTGCTACCTGTACGTTGCTGTGCAACATTAGACAAATCTTTTAACAGTTCTTGCTATGCTTTGGTGTTCTTGGTTTTAAAATAGGACAATACCTATGTCAAGGTGTTATGATGATAAGCTGAGAAAATAGCTTATAACATTTGGTTCTTCTAAATTCTTAGATAGTCATGCTGGTTGGTATTAAACCCCCAACCTCCCATCTCCAACATACCCCCTCACTTCAGATACCTCCTAACCTGTAAGCACAGAGCTGTATCCTTAAAGCCAAAGGTACTAAGACCCACTCTCTTAATCTCTTCCTGTTGTTGGCAAAACCCTAAAAATGATACCCCAAGATTCCACCCCCTAATCCCTGGAACCTGTGAATATGATGAGATGCCACTCTCACTGTCACTGTTATGTAGCACAGCAGAGTGACTGTTACGCCATATGGTACAGTTGACTTTAAGATAGGGAGGTTACCTGAGGGCACCACATGGGTCCTTTAAACAAATAGCTTTCCCAGCTATTGGAGAAGGGAAAGTCAGGGAGACTTAAAGTGTGAGAAGGGCCCGACATAGTGATGCTGGTTGGAAAACAGAGGGGGCCACAGGAGAAGGAGTGAGTGGTCTGAAGAGCTGAGAGAAAGGGCCCCAGCCACTGGCAGCCAGTTAGTGAGGAAAGGACCTCAGTTCTACACCTTCACGTAACTGGATTTTGTCAACAATTTGAATGAGCATGTGTCCAAGTCCGTTTGTGCTGCTATAACAGAATACCATAAACTCGAAATTTATAAGGAAAAAAAATTTTTTAATCACATTTCTGGAGCCTGGGAAGTCTGAGATCAAGGTGGCAGCATCTGACGAGGGCCTTCTTGCTGTATCTTCCCGTGGCAGAAGGTGGAAGGGCAAGAGAACCAACTCCCTCTGTCAAGCCCCTTTGTTAGGACACCTGATTTCATTCAAAGGGAGGAGTCCTCATGGCCTGCTCTCAAAGGCCCCACCTCTTAATACTATCACATTGGCAACAGCTGAACTGTGGAGAGGACACCTTCGAACCATAGCAGCTTGGAAATGGATTCTCCCTCGGAGCCTCCAGGAAGGAAGGCAGCCCTGCTGATGCCTTGATTTCTTCCTTATGAGACTGAAGCAGAGATCCCAGCTGAGCCATGTCTGTCTCCTGGAATGGTGAGGTAAGGAATATGTGTGGCTTTAAGCCACTACATTTTTATTAATATACAGCGATAGAGAACTGATACACTGGGAGGAGAGTAAGGAAAAGAGAGGGCAGCAGAGGGAGAGAGAGAGAGAAAATGAGAACATGGAGCAAAAACAATCAACAATAGTGAATCTGGATAAACGGTATAAGAGACTTCCTTGTATTATTCTAGCAACTTTTCTGTAAATTTGAAATTATAGCAAAATAAAACCTTACAAATAATTAAAGCACGGTGTAAAACAAAACTCTTTGGCATCTGTGTAACTGCCAGTGGATAACACGAACTCATAAACCCTCCTTTAAAATGTACAGAGACTGGTGTTGTCTGCCATGGGTGATCCTCAGTGAGAAGACGAGTATCCAGTGACTGTGATTACAAATTCTCAGGTTTATTCCAGACAGTATGAGGTCAAAAGAAGGCTTCTCTTTTTAATTTTGGCATTAATATCTCTCAAAAAAAAAAAAAAAAAGATCTCGGCCAGAATCTAATTATAGGAAGTTCATGACTCCTATCACAGATGTTATGGGGCCATTAATCTGAGGCTACAGCACTGTGCTAATGCTGAATATCAGTGTATTAAGAAATGCATGATAATTCCCCTGGCATTGTCCAAAAACCCATGGGTGTGATGAAGAGATAATTTGTACAACACCACAAAGGAACATTTTAGATACCAGCTTGTTGAGTTTGTAATGCAAAGTCTAAAAAGTTAGTATAGGCACAATAATATTAAGAACTAGGTCATCCATCAGAGGTGTTCAGTGGTCCTCCTAGATAAGGTAAAACAAACATGGATAAGCAGAATCTGTTTGCTATTGATTCTCTGTTTTGCTTTTACTAGAAAATACATATGAAAGAGCCTAGAAATGAGTCAAATGTTGCTCATGTTATGTTTTAAAATATCCTCTAGGTCCATTTTTTGTATTTCCTCTGTCAATTCTCTCAGTTCTGCATTTTTCTTTTATATATATATATATTTTAAATTTCTGAGTATTATGGGGGTACAAACGTTTTGGTTACATGAATTACTTTTGTACAGTTTGAGTCAAAGTTATAAGTGTGCCCATCATGCAGATAGTGTGCATTGTACCCATTAGGTGTGAATTTACCCATCCTCTCCTCCCACCTCCCACCTGCTTGATTTCTGTTGAATTTTACTACTGTATATACACATAAGGTGTTGATCATTTAGTTCCAATTTAATAGTGAGTACATGCGGTGTTTGATTTTCCATTCTTGCAATACTTCACTTAGAAGGATGGTCTCCATTTCCATCCAGGTTGTTACAAAAAGTATTCGTTCACCATTTTTTATGGCTAAGTAACACTCCATGGTATACATATACCACATTTTATTAATCCACTCATGTATTGCTGGGCACTTGGGTTGTTTCCACATCTTTGTGACTGTGAACTCTGATGCTATAAATATTCGAGTCCAAAGTGTTTTTTAAATAAAATGTCTTTTTTTCCTTTGGGTAAATACCCAGTAGTGGGATTCTGGATCAAATGGTAGATCTACTTTTAGTTCTTTGAGGTATCTCCATAATACTTTCCATAGAGGTTGAACTAGTTGGCAGTCCACCAACAGTGCATAAGTGTTCCTTTCTCTCCCCATCCACGCCAGCATCTGTTGTTTTGGAACTTTTTGATAAAGACCATTCTCACTGGAGTTAGGTGATATCTCATTGTGGTTTTGATTTGCGTTTCCCTGATATTAGAGATGTTCAGCATTTTTTAATATGTTTTTTGGCCATTAGTCTATCTTTTTTTGAAAAGCTTCTGTTCATGACTTTTGCCCACTTTTTAACAGGGTTGTTTGATGTTTTCTTGCTGATTTGCTTGAGTTATTTGTAGATTCTGGTTGTTAGCCCTTTATCAGATATATAGCATGCATATATTTTCTCCCATTCTGTATGTTGCTTATTTGCTTTATTGATTGTTTCCTTGGCTGTGCAGAAACTTTTTAACTTTATCAGGTCCCATTTATTTATTTTTCTTATTGCTGTGATTGCCTTTGGGTTCTTCTTCACAAATTCTTTGCGTAGGCTGGAAAAAGACCCCGGATAACCAAAGCAACCTTAAGCAAAAAGAACAAATTGGGAGGCATCACTTTGCCAGACTTCAAGCTATATTACAAGACTACAGTAACCAAAACAGCATGGTACTGGCACAAGAACAGAGACATAGACCAATGGATCAGAACAGAGAACCCAAAATAAAACAATCCTCCTATTGCCATCTGATCTTTGACAAAACCGACAAAAACATACACTGGGGAAAAGAATCCCTATTCAGTAAATGGTGCTGGGAAAATTGGATAGCCATACGTAGAAGACTGAAACAGGATCAGCACCTCTCACCTCTCACAAAAATTAATTCATCATGGATAACAGACTTAAACCTTAGGCATGAAACTATAAGAATTCTAAAATAAGAGGTTGGAAAAACCCTTATAGATATCAGTTCTGCATTTTTTATTAAGCTTCTTGGATTAACTTTCATCCCCATACCTCCTGTTAATAGTGCCCTAAGATATTTTGACACTGATTATCAACATCAATTTCAGTTCAATGCCGTCTGTTATGCACTGTGGGACTTGAGCATGTCTTTTCTTTCTCTTTTTTTTCCCCCTAAGCTCATTTGAATTTCTATATCTCCTGACAGATAGGAACATCATGATACTGCAAAGCATTTTCAAACAGAAGAAAATAAGACTTTATTTGAGCTCCACCATTCTTCTGTGCATGGAAAACCATCTCCTTTGCTTAGGATAACTCACCTGTGGTCAGATTAAAAGCAGGGACTCTTTGAATTGCCATCAACTCTCTTTAGAGCTGCAGCATGAGATATGCAGGGAAAGCCACAGCCTTTCTCTCAAGAGAGGGCTTTCCAGTTTGGGACAATGATAATGATTTCTTAAAAAATATTTTCCCTGTGTGGATATGAATCTGCATCTCTGTGATTTCTAATCATCGTTCTTTGTTTGGACTTTTATGTCCACATGAGTTAAAATTATTCCCTCTTATAAATGGCAGATCTTCTAATATGTGAGGACACCGCTGTTCCCTCCCAGTCCCCAGATCTTCTCTTTCCCAGGTGAAGTATACCAGAATTTTCAAAAGGCCTACCTGTGAGCACCTCACACCTGGTTATCCTTGTCTAGACCAGCTCCATTTGGTGAGCATTTCTCATACATATATAGTATGTATATATATATAATATATATATACATACATGTATATACATGTATATATATACACATACATATACATACATATATACATACATATATACATACATATATATACACATGTATATATATAATATATATACATACTATATATAAAATAATATATGCACACATATATGATATATATAATATACAGAGAGCAGTCTAATGTTATAGAGTGCAACAAAACTCCTGAAAATGAAACACAGCTATCATTATCTCGCCAATTATTATTTTTTCTTTGCTGTGATTGAGCTTTCTGCATTCTCTATCTTTGTAAAAATCAGCCAAGCACACGCTTCAGTCTTTATATTATGTTAATGGAGGAGTGTGTGTTTGTGTAGTTTGGGAGGCAGTGCCATATTTCTATTAAAGTGTTATTTTGTCTCTACAAACACACAAATGCCAGCAGAGAAAATTTCAGATTTTATTTTAACTGAAGTAACTGATATTCTATGATTACTAATTTTATAGTTACTAAGTTTTTTCAGATATTTATGTGAAATAATTGCTTCATTGTAATGAGGACACACTCATAGAGTATATTTCATTTAACTGTCAATCCATTTATATGGTAATATAAGTACACTTAATTTTATTTGTTCTCTTAAAGAAACAACCATCTTAAAAATAAAATAGGCATATTAGCTCTCAAAAATGCAGTTATTTAATAGGTGGTCCCAGTCACAGGCAAAATAAATGGTACCTAAATCATAAAAAGTTAAAATGTAGCCATATTCTGGGCCAATTAGCAGGTTGAAATATTATGGGTGTTCTCACAATACTTACACTGCAATTCTGAGAAATCTGTGCTATTTTATTACAACTAATAGGCCTAGAGGTCTTCTAGGCTTTCAAATCTCAGGGCAGCCTAAGAGTCTGGTAATTTCCTGTAATTCTACTACACGAAGCAAAGCAAATCACAGTATTAAAATTTACAAAGAATAAGTGATAAATAAGCTAATGAGGTTGAATTCCAGGAATTCAATTCTGACATAGCTGCTCATAATTCACAGAAATGAGCTCTTGCTAGTAAGGTCAACAGGATATATTCCCTAGAAAATCCATAAAATCCAGAAAGCAATGTGTACAGTCACTTGTCTTTATTTCCAAATTCATGAGTGAGTAAGGATTCCACAATGGGAAGGAACATTTTCTATTTGTGGATCATGGAGCCTGTGACATAAAGTTTTCACTTAGACTCTGGGCCGGAGAATCCTTACCATCTTGATTAGTTGTCAATGTGTTTTTCCAAGAGTCAATTGCTAGAGGAAGATGACAAAACAGATGCCTTGTGATCCATTTCTTCCCCAATAGCTGAGGTGGGGCCGGGGGGAGAGTGCATTTCCAGGGAAAAGAAAAGGAAGCAGGTCACCAGGCCTATTTGCCTTATGAAAATAATAATCGGGCATCTGGACAAGTAGACTAATGAAATCTAAGGGGAGAGGAGTCCTTATCTTTGCAGTGCTTTAAGCAGAATGTCCCAGATTTAGGATTATTTGTGATAAACCGTTTATCCATAGATTTATGAGGCATGGCTCTCATCCAGTTCTCTGAGGTATAAAAGGACCATATTTCAATGACTCAAATGCTCTGTATTGTCTGAGGGGACTCAGGTATCTCTCTGTTAGAGAACTCATCTATTATTCGAGGTCAGGGAGTACATGTCTGATGTTGCAACAAAGGATGTGGTAGCCACACAGGAAGTCCCAAACCTCTTCTTGCTTTATCCAGGCATCTTGCATGTCTAGTATAGATCCTTTAAAACATTAATAAATCTTGAATCTGGAAAAATAAAAAAAGAAGAAGTGATACTACCAACAAAGCTCCAATTTGCATGTTAAACAGCCAGTCTTGTGATTCTAGACCTACGTGTAACTTATTTGAACACATTCAAAATGTTTTATTTAGAAGAATGATAATATATTAATGCTTAATCCTCCCATATATGAAATTTGAGTGAGGAAGGAAAAATATCACATTGGTCCAGGAAACTTTTAATATTTTAGTCATCTTAAGGTAAAGAGCCATAATTCCAGTTATCTATGGATAAAATACAGCAGCGACATTCATGAAATAGAATTGAAACTTTTAACTGAATTTGAGCTGTGCTTACCTTTTGGAAAAATAAACAATTTTGTTTTAGATGCCATTAGCCTTCCTCACATTCTGAATAAGAATGTTCATATACTTTGCAAAATAAGATGTAGAGTTACCCTTGAATTTGTATTTTAACGCTGTGATATAATAAAGAAATGTAAAACTAAAAGTGCCTACCAAATGCAAATGTTCTTAACCTACTGCACAATTAAAATTACCATTCCAACTAGTTCTGCTTATAAACTCCATCCATTTTCAGAGGTTGCTGTATGCTCCCTAACGTCTCTCTGCGCTTGTGACCAGCTGTTCATGTTACTTAAATGTTTGATAAGAGAACACCTGGACATAAACGACTTCCACAGGGAAATATGTTGTGCCATTTTCCAGAAAAAAAAAAAACAGGAAGGGGAGCATGAATGGGTACAAATGAACAACTTTGCTACTCCAATCTTTTTGAAAATAGCATCTTGAAGCACAAATTTCATATATGTAAACAATCTAAGTTTTATAAAAGTCTGACTCTTTAACAGGAATGCTGTCATCAGCTTTACTGTTTTTATTTTAATCCAACATGAATGCTGTGGTTGACATCAGCTGTTTTGTTTTTTCAATCCTTAGATCTCCAAGTATATAAGGCTAATGAATTAAATCTGCAGTACTTAACATATACTTGTAAAAAACGCATTGTGGAGAACTGTAAAATTTTCTGCTTTGAACTTATGCTGAACCCCTTGATTCCCAATACCAAGATGCTAACCCCACCTTCTTCATTCCTTCTTGAAATCAACAATTCCAAAAACAGAACGTAAAAAGTGGAGACAGGCCAGAATACAAAGACAAACAATTCTGTGATACATGTGCCTACAATTTCATGGCTCATTCCAAGTGTGTTATATAGCATTTTGTATCGATATCCAGTATGAAACCAATATGTCGTGATTTCACTCTTGTAAACACATGTGTGCACAAGCACGTGCATGCACACGCAGAGAATGTGTACCCAAGTATAACCTGTGGAAAATGTCAAGAAATAGACATACCAGGTTGCTAATGGTAGTTTCTTCTGGGGGTTGGAATTGGAAGTGAAGGAAGAGCAGAAATTGCATTTTTGCTCCACTGCCTTTTTCAATATGTTTCACTTTTAAAAGAACCAAAAAAAGAAAAATTAAAAGGAAAATAACTGACTTTGCTACTCATAGCCTTAGGATGAAAGTTTTGCTTGTGTGTAGTCATCATGCTACCATGCCTGGGCCTAAGATTCCATGGCCGGTACCAAGCGCTTTCTCATGTGTCACTGCTCAAGCTCCACATGACGGCTCTTTACAGATCGTAGAAGAGACCTTCTCATTTTCATTTTATTGACTAGTAACAATGGGCTTTAGACAAAATCCATTAACAGGCTTGAACCATTTCGTATGGGAATGTAGTAGCAAAATAGCGCCCAGGCCTTCTAAAGCCAAACATACAGTTGCTTCTTCTAAATCCTGCCTCTAAACAAAACAACCAAACTTACTGGAAGCATTTCATTCAGAAAAGGCTCAGTGAGCACTAAAAATGTACCAGGAAACAAGGAAGTCAACAAATATTTCAAAAATCTTTTTAAAGAAGCCCTGTGGACTAAAACAGAATAAGCCCAGATTATTTCTAGGGTCTAGTACTGACCAAGCAAGTTTTTACAACATCAGTGTGTTTTGAAAAGGCAGTCACTGCTGCCAACTTGAGTACTTTCATAGACTTCAGTGATCTATTATTATTATTTTTTTTATTATTTGCTTCTTCTTATTTCAGGCTAGGAATTATTTAAATTGGTTTACTAGCTTTTTGTTTTGTTTTTGCTTTTTACTTATGCCTTTCAACCTGGGCATCCTTTGCTTTGCTCTTCAGTGTTCTAGGAGGTTTTTGATCACACAGAGATTTGTTATATCTTCACTCTATATTATTCACTGTGCAATTTGTGTTGTCTGTGACTATTCTGCAATATTCATAGTCTGTTAATGGTTTTACCTGGATAACAGATCTCAGCAACAGCATATTCTAACTAGGGTATCACTCCAGTTTATTACATACCAAATATATCTTGAGCACCAACTAGTATTTTGCATGGTGGGCACAGATGTAAACTGCCCTAAGAGTCTCTGGCTTCAGAGAAACAAGGCAAACGATAACATAGAAATTAAGTAATTATTTGTAATGTAGCAGGTGCCAAAGAACATACCAAAATAATAAAATGACTACATGTTCTTTGACATGCAAAAAAAAAAGCAAGTGAAAAAAGGAGCTACTGTGTGCCCTCTCTGTGCCAGGCACCACGAGTGAGCATGAGATACAAAGGCACGCATTTAATAAAACATCATCCCAGTCATCAAGGAATGCACAGCCAAATTGGGGCCAAAGTCACAAAAAGAGCACTTCAGTAAAGCAAGGTCATTGTTCTGAAAGGGATAAACCAGGAGGCTTTGCATGTGAAACAAATGGTGGTCAGAAAGTGCCTTCCTGGAGGAGATGATGCTTGAGCCAGAGCTGGAAGGATGAGTAGAAGTCAGGCAAGTGGCGTTGGTGAACGAAGCCTCTTCCCTAAAGAAGCAAATTTTCCTGCAGGAAGGTGCTAGACATTTTTGCTGCCAGCACAAGTTAAGTACACCTATTTTTTAGACTTAATAATAAATAAATATATATATGAGTACTTTTTAAAAATTCAACTTGATATGTGAAAATGTTATCTTACTTTGAGTTTTAACATGCAAATACAAAAGTCTTTTTAGTGATGACATTGCCTTAGGAGAGTCTGAAGAAAAACTAGGGCTCCAATCACAAGGCAAGCAGCTTATAACCCTGTGACACCTGAGAGCCAAGGAACAAGCGATCTGAGAATGTTCTTTCTAAATCCAACATCTTAGACAAGTCTTGTGGCTTAAAGTTATCTAGTGAAGATTAGCAAAGTGGATCCAATAATGAGCTTTCCCTAAAAAATGAAAGATTTAATAGCAAACTAAATTTCAAAAAGAGCATATTTTATGCACCAGACCTTTTAAAAAGTTTATTTCAGGTTGAAGAGTTCTATTGCTATAGTATTTTAATTTAACCATGCTATTTGAAGAACTAGATTTCAACAAATCCATATTCAATAACACCATGCTGTTTCATAGCTATGGTAGCGATAAATGTCATTTCACAAATAGAGGATTTGAATATTATTTGTTCAACTGATTACCATTTTAATCTCCCTGAAATTCTTTTATTATGTTGCAGGAATTTTAAAAAACCAGACTTTATCAATACAATCAATTCTAAGCTTAACTAGATTAATATCACTAGATTATTATTTATTGATTATTAAAATATTTTAATTCTTTTAAAAGTTCTTAGTTTCAGTTTGATGTTCCAAAATAACAAAAGGATATTATAAAAGTTTCTAACCAATATGGAAATTTAGTGTATGATAAAGACTTCATGTCAAAGAAGTAGAGAAAAGATTAATTCTTTTCTAAAAATGGTGTTGGGATAATTGCTTAGCAGTATAGAAAAAGATAAAATTAAAGCCTACAAATATTAGAAGAAAGCATGGATGAATTCCTCTATAAGCTAGGACTAGGAGAAGCTTTTCTTAAATATGACTCAATATCTAGGGGAAAAAAATGAGAAAAGATCAATAAATTTGACCATGTTAAAAAAAAATCATGTAAAAATACCAGAGTAAATAAAAAGACAAGTGAAAAACTGGGAAAATATTTGCAATTTATATTAGGCCAATGGGTTAATATCCGTAATACATAAAGATCCATAGAGGACGTTCTAAAGGAAGAATGAGCAAGAGCCGCGCACAGAGAGCTCACAGAAAAACCAATGCAAATGGACCTTAAAAATAAAGATGCTCAATCTTAATCAAAATAAGAGAAACACTAATTTAAAATACTTTGAAATATTATCCATCACCTATTCATCAGCTATTGTGGCAGGTGTTGTTGACCACTTACGTAGTTAACATGATTTGAAGTAACTTTGTTAATGGGAATAAAAATGCTGGTGAAATGAAATATCGGTAAGAATGAAATATGGCACAACATTCTGCTGTAGAGGGGAATCTAGCAATATATAACATAATTGCATCAACATTTAATTTTGGGGTTTGACCTCAGTAGCGGGATAAAATTAGCTTTATACTAAAGGCTTCTGTGTTCTCACCTGACAAAGCATAAAAGCTAGTCTGAAGGGATCAAAGTGTTCCAAATGTCCTAATCCCAAAAGGTCAAAAGCAAAGTGAAACAGATAAACCTAACTGAGTGATTGCTTAACAACCCAAAAAGTATTTACTTCAAGAGATTTTAAAACATAGTAATGTGACTAGTGGCATATGTCCTGAGGAAAAAGGCAAAATAAGGAATTTTAAATCATTCTGAGAAATATCAGTTCTAATAGTATTGCTACTGTTAATCTGAAACTATTATATATATACACAAATACACATAGACTCATACACACATGGTAGAATAAAGGAAATAAGGAATAATATTAATCAAGATTTTATTCTAAAATATATATAAATATTAAATCAAAGAAGTTAAAACCTTATAATTCTAAATTTAAATTAGAACTATTACTATGAACATTTTTTTTCCTCTGAAACAAGCAAAAACCAAAACATATCCCTTGCTATATCCATTGAAAAAGGCTGGAAATAATTACCCAGGCCAGGAACAGTGAGCCCCCAGTACTCAGATTTTTTAATCTAATTACCATTTCCCACCAAAGTGAACAAAGACACTTGGAATAAATAGATGGTTCTAGATTTGGGACAAGAAATATACACAGTTACTCTGCAGCATTTTACATTAGAAGCCAAATGTGCTCTCAAAGATAGCACAATTCGGCACCAAAAAGAATAAACTGCAATGGATAAAAACATACAAAATGGTAAATCTGAAAACATAGTAATTTAAAAACTCAATTGTTACTTTTGGAGGATGCTAAGGAATTATCTTATTATTCTGAAAAATAGTAAATAAAGGAAAGTACATAACATTTTTATGCTTTTCCTTGGTTCCCTCAGTGTAATCAAATAGCTGATGAGATTAAAAATGTATATGTAACTCCAATTATTAATATAGAAGGAATAATTAAGTTAAAATTACTGTATTTTTGCTCTTGATAAAAATATTGGCTCTAGGCAATGTTCAGCAATGACTAATATAATGTTACATAAAATGTGATGGAAGCTGGGCATGGTGGCTCACGCCTGTAATCCCAGCACTTTGGGAAGCTGAGGTGGGAGGATCACTTGAGTCCAGGAGTTTGAGACCAGTCTGGGCAACATAGTGAGACCCTGTTGCTACAAAAAATGTACAGAATAGCTGGGCACAGCAGTGCACACCTCTAGTTCAAGCTACTCAGAAGGAAGGCTGAGGCAGGACAATCGCTTTGCTTGGGCCCGGGAGTTCAAGGCTGCAATGAGCTGTGATCACACCACTGTACTCCAGCCTGAGCGACAGAAGGGGACCCTGTCTGTAAAAAAAATAAAAAAATAGAAAAAAAGTAATGGAGATGTTTATAATGGATGGATCAAGCTGATATCTCTTGAACTCACTTGTTGCATGTACAATCATAAAAGAAAGGCAGCCAGATGTTCATCGTCCCTTGACGTGATACAACAGGAGATGCTGTGATGCTACCTATGAGATGTTCTTGCCAAAACTTTGACCCTAAATCTTGTCGAGACTTTAAATTTAGACCTACAGTTTATATAACACACCGAGAGGTTGCAATCACTCAAACAGCATGTGAAAAGTTCCTCGGGACCAACAGTCTTGATTCCTTAACAAATAAATTACAGGAAAAAGTAAGTATTGAGTACCTGTAGATTAACACAGACTTGAAGACATCTCAACCAAATGCAATGAATTATCTTATTTGAATTTTGATTTAAGACATATACATGCATATATTTATGCATACATATATGATAGCTATATATACAGTTATAGTCATAGTATAAGGAGACTACTTCATACCAGACATTAGAGATGTTGCAGGGAAGAAGACACAGTCTCTGGCCCCAAGAGGAGTTTGAGGGTCGGGCTTTTGATATCAACTGAGGTAATCTTCCGTCCCATCCTCCATCATAGCTTCTATAAATACCTAGCTCTAGATTTGTGCTGCTCGTTACGTTATCCACTAGCCACATGTGGCTATGAAGCTCATGCAATGTAGTTAGTGTGACTGAGAAAACATATTTTAATTTTCATTTTATTTTAATTAATTTAAATTCAACAACCAATACTCATTTATGTTATTGGAAGTATTTTAAGTATAATTGAAACAACTTGAGTATATGAATCTACTTTTCAACTGCGAAGTTTATGAAACTTTAATACAAATCAAGTAATTGCAATGAAAACTTAGTGTCCAAATTAAGATGTGCTATAATTATGAAATAGACACTAGATTTTGAAGACTTAGTAAGAAATGAATTATGTCAAATAGCTCATTCAGTATTTTTGTATTGATGACATATTTAAATTTTAATTTGTATATACCAGTTAACTGAGTGGTATTATTGAATTAATTCACTTTTTTACTGTATTAATGTTGCTATCAGAAATTTTAAAGTTATAAATGTATGTTTGGACCATTTTTCTTTTTTTCCAGTATTTATTGAGTATTTACATGCTAGGTTCTGTTTAAAGATGGAGAACACACAGTTCCTGCCCTTAAGGAGCTTAAAGTCTGGTGGGTGAGAGAAACATTTAAATAAACAATTACCATTCACTCTGATGAATGCTAAAGCAGCACTCTCCAACAGAAATATAACGCAAGACACACTATAATTTTAAAATTTGAGTTACTATATGATACTCAAATGGTACAGTATCTTCTCTCCAAAGATGCTGCTGACTTCCTGGACCATGTTGCCGCTGCTTTGCCAGCACCCTTTGCCAAGCTCACTGACACAGCTAGAAGTCCTGGGTGTACATACCACCCATACCACCCTATTCATGCTGTGTTGGCTGTGGACAAGTTCAAAATAATGGGTGAAAAGCCCTTTTCTTATGATTTTGATATATAGCCAGATTTGGCAACCACTGCAGATGTTGTAACTAGACTCCTTTGGACAACACACTTAAAAATTCTAACACTCGGAATACCCCAGTGAGAATGGAAGAGTTGACAAGAGGCTCTTGCAGGCCCCACCCAGCGATCACCCCACGCGCAGCTTCCTGCCTTCTGCTCAGTCTTTTCACAACTGGAAACTCAGAACTGGCAGCCTATCAAGGCAGCTGTCAGAATGAGTTCCATCACACTCAGCTGAGGACTATGAAATGGGATGTGGGGGTTGTTAGAAAGCAAGGGAGAAACAGCAGCACTTGGACAACTACGGAGATGGAAGAACTTTTGAAGATTAATGCAATCCCCTGTGAAGAAGAGCTCATACAATTAGTCATGTTAAATTGCCAAGGTACATTCTCAGCGTGAGCCACAGCTGCCCCATCTCAGCGCCAGGGAATGTTATTTTTACTCCTACAGTTACAGCAAGACTCTAATTACTGAAACTGCCGATGTCACCTTAATTACAGTTTTATTTAATGATCACATTGGGCACTACTGTATGATGTGGAATTTTTTTAAAGTAAAAGATGGCAGAGAAGTGGAGGAAAACTTAGCTCCCAACATATTATCATTCAACTCCTTCTGGGGACGGGGGGGCATACATTTAAGAGAAGTTGTCAAAGAACCCCAATTCACAGGGAATGTTTTTGGGATTTAAATTTGGCATTTGTTGTTTAAAAGGTAAGCAAATAGCACATTTTAAAAATGCAAGTTACTGCTTTTCCAGCCAGTCATTACTGGAAATAATAATCATTCATACCTGTATTTCTCAGTAGATAGAAATCTATTAGAAACAGAACCAAATTGTGCGGGAAAGTGCCTACGTGTTCTTCTAATGATTTGCGCATTTCTTGAATGTCCCGTATATATGACTGAACCAGGCAAACTCCAGGAGCTTGCAGTTTTATACTGGGAATAAGTGACATAGACGTACATAAACTTCACATCAACAGCTGGGCACTAAACAATCACTGAAATTGTGTGAGTGACTAGTGGGATTCTAGCCAGATGTGGTTCAGCAAAACAAGATTTCTTACTGCGATGCAAGTCATAAAAAGTTCAGTGTGGAATCCACCTTAGACAGTATCTCTTTCGTCTCTTCGTTCCATTGGCGATGAGAGGGAGGAACACAGAGATCAGAGCTGTCCCAAATTGCACAATAAATTACTGACAGAGGTGAAGTTATAATCCAGTGGCTCTGAGCGTCAGTGCTGTGCAGGTCAAATCTTGAGCAGCCTTCAGCAGGAGAAAATGGAGAGAGAATGGGTGTGCGTGTTTGTGTGTCACAGAGGCAGCAAATACAGGCACAGCCATGGGCAAATACTATCTCCAACATGCCCAAGGACAGAGGCAAGCGTGTATGTCATGATTTGTTATGTAAATGGAGGAGAACAACACAGAGAATGGGAGAAAATTTAGGAAATTAGGACAAGGAGAGAAGTGTGCTGTGAACAACTTCTAAAGAACTACGTTCCTGAATTTCAAGAGACAGTTGGAAGCCATTTCAAGATTACAAAAAAAAAAAAGTGCTTCACATGATCAAAACTCATTTTGTTGATAAATCTGGCTTCTGCAAGGAGGACAGATTAAAGGTGGGAAAAGCTGGAGCAGGAAGAAAGGCAGAAATAAGGCTGTCGCTGTGAACTACATGTATGATTGGGAAACAGAAATCATATGAGGATTTTCATGGAAAAAATAAATAAGCAAGTCTGGAGATTTTACTCAATATTCAAGGATGAAGAAATACTTTTAAAAATCTAAGAATGCAAGTTTGTAAGTCAAATAATATGTTGGTAGTGGAAATTGAATTTTGGAAGAAGAAAATAAAGTCTGTTTTTAATAAACTTTATTTTAGATGGCTGTAGGTCTCCCAGGTAGGGATATAACCTAAATAAGGAGAACAAAAATTCAGTTATAACATTAATGGTCAGGGTCAGACACAGAAACGTGAGAGAGAGAGATTGCCATATTTTGAATATAAAAATGATCTTCAAATGCCTGAATTTCTATACCCCGTAAAAATATAGACAGCAAAATCTTACAGTCTATATTGGCCAAATAAGGAAGAAGTATTTTGGTCAAATTTATTTTACACTGGTAGCTTTTAAAAACTGTAAAATAATAAGAGCCTTTCCTACACTAATCTGATACTAAGGAATCATCCTCAAGATTATCAGAAATCGCCTGTAGCTCCATGAGGTTAATGTTACTCTTTATGGGACATAAAGCTGCTTTAGCATCAGGCTTATTGCAGAAAGCAGCTCAAAGAGACATATTTGCCCTGTGTAAGCCTTTAAAAACTTATAAAAATAGCATGTGCATCTCATCTGGCTCTACTGAAATAGCATCCCTGAAAAGAAAAAGCATTTCGACAAGCCCGCAAAACAAATGCCTCCCCAGAGATCAGGCCACTTTTTGTAGAGAAGACTTTTTGTCAAAACTCTTGGGGAGTTTTATGTAGAACCAGATGGGCCAAATTTTTCCTTTTATTGCCTTCACCTCTAATTGATGGGTATCCAGAGAGAGCCTGACTCATAAAGTGCATGAAACCATCTTCATCCACACTCCTTTAAGTTCTTTACAAGAGGTTTATTTTCAGGAAGTCTACTCCATTGGCAAGAGTGGCATCAATGCAATTAAAATGAACAAATCACTTTGCAAGTCACCACCTCTAATTTCTACAATGAGCCTCCTCTTAAAATCCATGAAGGCTTTTATGGCCATCTGCTTTTCTCTATGGAATTCAAATTGCTAAACGTTCATGAAAGTTTAGATAAATTGGAGATAAATCCAACCTTTAGGATCAATGCATGAAACTACTCTTAAAATCTAATCTTTGTCCTCAAATTGTACCTTGGGGGTGAAACGATGCCTACCTCAATTTACCTCCTATTACTGGACAGAGTTGCCTGATTTGTGCTTCCCTTTGTCCCTGTTGTTCAAGTCAACCCTTAAAGGAGATATAAATAATTATCAAGGAAAATTACAAGTTAACATAGGAATACATATATGCAGCAAATACTGTCTGTGCCCAGCTCATGGCCCCATGCCGTTTGCCACTGCAGTACATGGCGAAGATATCCTATTGCCTCTGCCTGAGGAATTGCTCTCAGCCTCTGAGTAGAAGAACAAATGAACGTTCTGGTGAAGAAGGATGAAAAGGAGTTGGAGGATAAATATTTCATCTTTATTGTCCCTGGGATGGATAATTCTGAGGTCTTTCACTGAATCTTAGTGTTTCCCAACAGATCTCAGCTTCTACAGCCTAGTGGCAGGTCACTCCATAAACACAGCCTTTATTGGCTTCCTACCTTTCCCTAACACACTTCCTCTTACACCTATCAATATTTCCTGGAATTACCTCCCAAATAAGTTACTTGCATTTAAGGCCTGCTCTGTGGTAAACTGAAATAGCTTAATTACAACGTAAGTCCATGGAAATAAAGGCAGGGAACAAACAGATCAGGGGATACAGAGCCTGCCTCATCCCTATTCACTCCTCTGATGATGGAATTTTGAATAGGTAGAAAGGAATCTAGCATGTTATAGGGGATTAGTATACGTGTCCTCCTATGATCTTTCCTCCCATCTCCAAAGAAGACCCCTGTGGGCATAGCTGGGATGCTGTGCTATGCATTTCCTCTATCCATCCCTTCCTTTTGTCCAGCTGTCGCCAAAAGTAGGCCATGAGTGCACTCTCATACAAATCAAAGCCAAGTGTTTTGCATGATAGTAGGAAAGATTTTCTTTGGGACACAGTATAAACTTTCAGGTTTGCTCCTCGGATCATTCACATCTTCCTGGAACCTGCCTTGTTCCACTTTCACAGAAACTCATCTACAAAATGAGAGAATTGGAAATTAGAAAACTTACATTAACTGCCATTTTATATTTGCATACATCAAGTGAAATTTATGTAAAGTTTAGGTTGATACCCTTTACAGGTATTGAAGCAAAGACTTTCACAATCTATACACTTCACCAGAAGTTGACATGAAACTGGGCATCTCTCTAAGCCACAGTATTCCTTAGACAGGTAAGAGTTTTGAGCATTGTTTGCCATCACCTTCAGGAGACTACCAAGAGAGTAGACTGCCTTGTAGTTGCTCATCAACGGAATGGACAGTGGGGTAATTTCAGTCCTTACGCCTGATTATATATGTGCTTGTCCCTCAACAACAGACTTGGGTCCTCCCAGCTATGACTTCTTCCTCTAACTCTTTCCCCTCTGGCTGAACTCCACAATCAAAGTAAAATTTATCTGCTTAATGTAATACCTACTTTGCTCAATTCATTTATCAATGTTTGGCTGATTTCTTTCCAAGCAGCACATATTCTAGGCATAAATATTTTCTATTCCATGTGTAATATGTAGCCCTGGGTAACTTTCATCAGGGATGGCATTAAGCTATGCGAAATGATGGACTGTTTTCCTTCATATTACCTTCCTCCAGGTGAACTACTCTGTAGATTAGTAACGGGTTTTCCTTGATTTATTTTTGAAGGTTACTCCATATTCCTTCACACAGTACTTTTCTATGAATTATGCATGCTGCTAAAGTCCAACACCCAGCAAAGGCAGGAGACTATAATTTCTTCTCTTGTAATTTACATTATACCACCATAAATGACTTAAGCTTCTAAATTTTTCATTCAGAAGATATAGCTTAATACTCAAATGGGAGGTTTTCAAGCCACCCATAATACTGCAGTTGAGTACCATTAATTTTATTTTGTATTTGATATTTCCTTATGTTTTAATTATAAACTTTATGTACATAGTGAAAAATAAACATATAAAACCTACTTTGATCCCAAATGTAAAACATCTGAAATATGAGAATTCCCTATTTATTTTCTGCCTGAGGCAATAAGGTGAGTTGAGAATCAAAAACAGAAGAGATGCAGAGAGAAAAAAAAGATTAAAAGAAATTAATGCTAGAAATGTTAGTTTTAAGCATCATAGGTTGCCTTGGTTTGTTTCTCAAGCCTCCCTAAATGTCATTTTGTTTAACTTTTTTCCTTTTATTGCCTCGATAAACTGTGTTTTAGCCTATACCTGTCATTCTCCATGTTCCTCTTCTTCCCATAGAATTTTCTCCTTTAGTTTTTAAAATCATAACCTAAAAGAACAGGAGGACCTTGGGGATCCACCAACCCATGGATCTCAAGGTATAATCGTTTGATCAGCAGAATTAGCATCACCCAGTCCCCATCCCAGATTTACTGAATCTGAAAGTCTGGGGTAAGGCCCAACAGCCTGTTACAAGCTGTCCTCCAGGGGATGCTTCCCAAGCATCATTGCCAGAGGCACCTGCTGTGCATGGCCTCGCACCCTCTCTGCTCCTCCTTGACACCAGCAACTGGATAACCACTTCCTCCAGGTGTCATCTAGCAACACCTGGCCTCAGTGACACCTTTAAAGTTCAGCTTCCTCCTCGTTCTCCCACAACCTAATATGTGGGTATAGGGGAGGTTAATGCCCTTCTGGGTAGCCTTTGGCCAGTGGGAATGTGAGCCCACAGATAAATGTTTCTGCCACCACCACTTGGATGGAAATTATGAGGTATTCTAAATATCTCCCCATAAAGTGATGGCCAACTCACAAGCAGACCTTTTTCTGGTCTACCCTCCTCCCTGTCTCACACTCCTTTGTCTGTTACTCTTCTTCCCGGAGATCACTTCCCAAAATAAATTGCCTGCATTTAAGCAGCGTGGAAGAAATTTAGCCTCTCTTTACTTTGAAGATGAAACAACTGAATATTGTTCATATTGCTGTTTAGATGGGCCCACTGGGAAGAATTGGACAAGTTCTCTGGAGAAAGGGAAAGGAATTCAATGGTGTCCATGTAAAATTGCAGGGGTTTGGCTTGGTTGTATTTTTGCTGGTTTTTCACTTCTCTTGAAGAGTAAGGTTTAAAGTGAGTGCTGTATTCTTCAATAAGGCAAATACAGGTGACATAGGTCCAAGCACATTCAGTCTTTAGTAATTGCTAAAAACACTTTTATATCTATCTATAAAAAGAGATTAAACTTTTCACAATTCAACAGGGAGTAGGGGGTTTTGGTAATGGTGTGGTATAATTTTTAACTCATTAGCTCCATGAAGCATTAACTTCCATACAAATATTTTTTGTATGTGTTTTTGTGTATGTGTCTGCATGTTAGGAGACATTCCAGCCTCCCTACCCTCAAAAAGAAAGTGAATTCCACTAAAAATTAAACTTAACTAGGAAGAGAAAAAAACAGATGCAAATCTTGCTATTTATTAACATAATGCATCATGAAAATGACTTTACCTGAGTGTGTTTTGTGCCTTATTTTCTAACATCTGTAGTATGATTATAATAAGCTTCTTAGAGAAGGAAATCTTTTTCTTTTCTGAAATTATGTTGCCCTCAGTCATGTATATTTCTTCAAAATTCATATTTACATTCTGTTTATAAAGTTATTTTTTAAAAATACTTTTTCAATCCACACATCATGCAAATGTTTTGAAATCATCACAGTGAAAAGCATTATGTTCAAATATGTAAGATAGTTCCACTAAGGTAACATTCCATTACGTATGTTGCCTTATTATTTTTTCTTTTTCATACTTGCATGCATTTATAAAATATACACAGTATCTCTGAAAGAATTATATTTAAATGACATATTTGGTTTAGCAATATATTTACGTGAAATAGTTGTATAAGGTGCATTTTTTGGTCACTCACTTATATGAAGACAAAGATAAAATTTTAACTTTATAGGCAAAGAATAATTTTAGCTTAATAAATTCTACATAAATTATACATTTCCAGTAAGTCCAAAGTTTCTCCATTTTTCAATGTTTTTCATGGAAAATATTCTACTTTTTATAATACATTACTTAAATTATTACAATTAGAGGGTTTGAATTACAATTATAAAGTTGTAGGAAAATATGATTGATCATTTGAGAGAGTAATTCTTATTTTTTAAATTATGTTTTTTTCTCAGAGGACTTCATAATCCATTTTTGATTGAAGTGATATTCTTTGGAGGCATCACCCAAAGATTATAAAATGTTCTTTCTCTAGTTTGTAGCCATTAAGGAAGTATTTGGAATTTTGACTGAGTCTCTCCAAACAGAAAAGTTGTAAATAACTACTGACCCTTAGGAAATAAATGAGGCTGGTTGTAGAAAGCTTTATGAATAGGGGGGTTAAAAATCACTTTCTTATTTTCCAGGATACAAAAATTCCCTTCAAGTCCAAATGGAGATGTCAGTCAGTATGGCTCATATAATTTTTATAGATGTCGACTTGATATAGAAGCCAAGTTGACATAGAAGTCAATTATGCACACATACACACATACACAAACAAGCATGTGTGAGTACATATCCATTATTACCTATGGAAAACTATTTATGAAAGTTTACTTTCATAACAAGACAAAGTCAAGTTCCTTTGTCACCACAGACAATGTTATAAGTGAATCCTGTCATTTTAGCAAACTTTATAGTATTTTTATAACATTGTAGTTAAAGATACAGGCTTTGGTACAACTATACAATGGATACTACCCAGCTATAGAAAGGGAAGGGATGCTTGACTCATGCGACAACATGGATGATTCTTAAATACATTTTGCTAAGTGAAAGAAACCAAACCCAAATGGCATCTACACATTCTACCACTCATGTGACATTCTAGAAAAGGTAAACAGATCCAGATCTGTGGTTCTCAAGAGTTGGTTGGAGGAGTAGGGGTTGTTTAAAAAGTGGTTGCACAAAGGAATTTCTGGAATGATGCAACTCTTCTGGGTGGTACTTGGGGGTGAATACACAATGCATTTGTATACCACAAAGAATGAACTTAACTGTTTTAATTTTTAACAGCTTTATTGAGGCATAATTGATATAGAAAGAACTGCACATATAAAGGTGTACAATTTGATGAGTTTGGATTTACGTAAACACCCATGATACTATCACCACGATCAAGGTAATAGACATACCCGACACCTCCCAAACACTTAAAACTCAACCTAGATATCAGGGATCCCAGGATGGAATTCAGGTGGTGACAGACGAATGTAGCTGCAGGTAGTAAGCAGAATTCTAAAATAGTCCCTGAGATTTTCTACCCCGATCCCTGGCACTGTGACTATGACAAGATATCACACCCATGACTATGTTATATTACATGCCAAATGGGATTTTTCAGATATCATTAAGACTACTAATCAGTTGACTTTCAGGTAATCAAAAGAGAAATTTTTCAGGTGAATCTCATCTAATCCCGTGAGTGGTTTAAAGGCAGAGTTGACTCCAGCTGGTAGCAGAAGTCAGATTCTAAACAGAAGCAGGATTCTACAAGCTTTGATATTTGAGGGGAAAACATGCAAGGATCAGAGAGTAATTTCTAGGATCTGAGGGTGACCCCAGTCAACAGCCAGCAAGAAAATGAAGACTTCAATCCCACAGCTGCAAGGAAGCGGCATCCGGCAACATCCTGAGTGAGTCTGGAAGCAGGTTCTTCCTCAGAGGCTGGAGGTAAGAGCTCAGCACAGCCAACGCCTCAATGCCTGGATGCCTGCCTTGTGATGTCCCCAACAAAGAGCCCAGTGGAGTCCACCTGGATTTCTGGCCTACCAAACTGTAAGTAGATAAATGGATATCGTTTTCAGCCAGTAGGTTGTGGTAAATTAACACAACAATAGAAAACTAATAGACTGCATTGGAAATGTATGGCATATCCTTATTGGGGGTGGTAGGAAAAAATGACCTGACCTATGTAACCTTGGGAAACAGTGTTCTGACTGCATATTAAAGACTAAAGACAAAAAGAACTACACATAAATATTGTACTCTAATTGTTAGTTTTGTTTCTCACAGGGCTACAGGCCAGCAATTGGGAAACTACTTTACATGCATATTAGGATTAAGCAAGTATTAATAAATACAGCTGAACCTTGAACAACACGTGTTTAAACTTCATGAGTCCACTTACACTGGTATTTTTTTCAACCAAAGACAGATGGAAAATACAGAATTTATGGGATGCAAAACCCACATGTATGGAGTCCTTTTTGTATCTTTGGTTTCCATAGGGCCTACTTGAGGACTTGAGTACGTGTGGATTTTAGTATATGTGATGGTCCTGGAACCAATCTCCAGCATATACTGAGGAATGACTATAATTTGTACAAAATAGGAGCCAGGTTTCTTACTATCCCAGAAAGAAGCTTCAAAAAAGCAAGAGAGGAAAGCTAGCGTGCTGGATTAAAGTCATAGATGTAAATATAAACTCATATTTATATTAATAGATATATGGACACAGAAATAAACATAGATGTGTATATACACATGACTTAGTACACAAAGGTTGCTTTCCCAGCTCTGTTCACTGTGTGGGCTGGAATCCACGACACCCCAGTAGCAATGAGCACATCTAGTACCCAAATCTTAGTTCCTAAATACCATTTTTCAATTAAAGGGACCAGGGCTTTTTGGAGAAATGGCTGATTTTCAGCTGGGGCAGGAAATATACATAATGAGCCTGGAATGTCTTGTAGTGCCAGCAAGTAAGGAAGTGCTGAAAACAAAACACAGCCCGCGCAACAACAAAAAAGAAAAGAAAGGGGCATATTGCAAAGAACAGGAGCCAGCCTAAAAGAGCTCACGATGGCCAAAGCTGGGACAACTTTAGCAGCAAAATAAATATTGATATTATTGGATTATAATCCACGTAAAGTAAATATCCATGAGCCCATACTGACATGAATAAATAATTGAATAAATAAACAAAGTAGAAGGGACAAATCTTCCTCCCAGAAGAATTCCAGATAAAGGTAGAAGGAATGAGGGAAAACGGCAAATTGCCATCAGGACACCACAGTAATAATTGCCATAAGAAAGATCCAGGGAAGAAGGCTAAAGTTAGTGGGTGAAACTTTTAGGAGAAACAGGGTACCTGCATAGCCTCAACGTATCTCCCCAAAATATTTATTAATTATTAGGTTTTAATGTAAGTGCATAAATCCTTTGATACTACTGCCCACAGGAGGGAGTTTGATTCTTTTTCCCTTGACTGTGGGTTGGACTAGGGACTTTCCTCTAACAAACAGAACAGGAAAGGAAAGAAACTAGTAACTAGTTACTTTACAGTATAGAAACCTGGCAGACTCCACCTGAACCAAATGATCCGGGTAATGTTATTTGTTCCACTCGCGTTGTTCTTAAAGACTCTGGCTTCAGTTTTTCACGGTGCTTCTGTCCTTTAATGAAAATAATATAAGGAGGGATGTGCCGGCTATGCCAATTTTTAGTTGCTTATTGTCACATACCACATTGCATTATCTTCATTCTCATATATCCAAATAAATTTACATTCTAGAGAAAAGAATCTGTAGCCTGAATCTGTGGAATCAGGAACATCTTGCAATTGCGGTGGAGACATGTACAGGCATATTTTTTCTGAGGAGAAATTTCATTCTATTTTAGTGCAGGCATAAGACTCCTTGTAAAATGTTTTTAAAAAATTAGTCTTGAGGGTGGATGTCTGCATCATTTACCTCTGTAGGCAATCTAATGGTTTTGTAAAGAAAATACTTGATGTTTATGTGGAAGAAATGAATAAATAAATGAAAGGTTTAAAATATTAAAATTACTTGGTCCTTTACTGGAAAATAATGATGATTTGAGAAATAAACGATTCTCCAAATTTGAGCCTTCATTTAAGCCAAAATAATAGTAGCTATGATCATTTGTAGGCAAATAATTTATAGCTCAACACAGAATTCTCTCATGTATAGCTTTATCCTCATGAGTAGAGTAGCCCAGTGTCCCGGTTTATCCCCACTCTTCCATTGTACTGTTTGATCCTGTCTGCTTTGACCAATGTTTGTCCTGGATTTTCCATATTTTAATAAAGTATCATTTTAATAGTTGCCCTCACATAAGCCAAGCTGAATTTGACAGAGCAGCATTGTCCTTTCAGCTTCTTCCCGAGCCTGCAAAGGAAGTATCTGAGTTGTGGATGCAGGAAACAGAGCTTATTGAAACATGTGCTTACACCTGCAAGACAAGTCGCTGTGACCTCTCTCTCTTTTCCAAGCACTTTACAGACACAAGGTAATTAACACCTCCCTTTCAAGGACAGCCTGCAGGGTACTTACTGATAAAATTAAGGCTCTGTGACAGGAGCAGGGAGGGATAGTAACCCCATTGGTCTTGGGCAGTGGTGGGAGGACAGCACAAGGCTCTACCCCTGACGGTCACTTGGGGTACCTGACTGCTGTCTGAGCTGCAACTTAGGAGGAGCAGAAAGCAGCTGGGCTACCAGGCACAGGGGTAGGGGGTTGGGGGAACATGGGAAATGACAAGTTAGGCAATTATAAGTTGGGTATGTGGAACAAGTATGAGAAGACGTAATAGCTTGAATATTCTCGCTACAGAGGTTTTGTCATTTACATGTAAATCTCTTCTTTTACTTAGGTATTTTAATGCTTTTGTGTTTTGTTACGAAATAAACCTTTGACACCAATGAGCTTAAAAATGTATATCTAATTTTTAAAAAATCAAGAAATTCGATGATGCATGTGTATAGTGTCTAGATTTCACTAACCACAAAAAAATCAGAAGGCACAACTTGTTAAAAAGCATCAGCATCTATTTCAAAGTTGATTGTTATTTTGAGAAGATAGTGCCCAAAGTCACCAATCCTCATTTGGTTGCAGAAAGCACTAGACTTTTCATTTAGATCAAGTAACTAAATTAATTTTGTTTAGTTTTGATTCCACATTTTTTGTTCATAGACAAAAAGTGAAGTGGGTGTTAATGTTAGCTCCGTTTGGAAAATAATAATAATAATTATGTATAACTATGTAAATACAGTAGTATTGGTAACATTAACTCCTCAAAAGTTAAACGATGCTATTTTATATCTGGGCCATCACGTATTTTCAATACAAAATTATTTGTTACTACATTTCAATAAATACTGTATTTTTCCATCCAGTTATTGGAATAAAATTTAACCTTTGGGAAGTTTATTCAGATAGAAGGTAAAATATTGGTCATCACTGCAAATAATTTTAAAGTCAGTAAAATTCTATTTTGAAGAAAACATTATTTGATTTTATAGAGATAATACAAATAGAAATTTTGGTGGAGCACAGCATTTTGGTAAAAGCCATGTTCTTAATAAATTAAGACACCCATAGATTAGAAATATACTTAAATTTGGCCATGTAGTATATATATCATTCATAACTGGCAACCTAACAAGCTGCAGCTTTAGAAACTTTGGAAACTTTCAGGAACTTGCAATTATTAATGTAAAATCTGCAAAGAGAATGATCATGATATTTACTTTTATAAAAAAAGACCCCAAATTACTGACAGATGAGAATTAAAATGGTGTATAAGATTTAGTTCTGTGCTTCTAGAATTGTGTTTTAGAATATCCCAAGTTCCTCTTTATAACTGGATTAATTTTATATTCTGTTTGGAACTATATTTAGAAAGCCTATAATTTGGTGACCTATGTAAATTTAATGAAACATTCAAAATAATCATAAATAGAAACAACTTGTTGACAAGTCTTGCTTGTAAACATATATGACCAAAAAAAAAAAAAAACAAACTTTATATAAGGGCAAAAAGCCAGTGTCTATGAAAACATTTGGCTGAAATATTTATATGTTTCAATATGAAACAAACAGACTTAAGGATATTTTCCATTTAGTAGTGCTCTGATTTTACCTGGTGACTAAACATAGTTTATAGAAAAGAATGACTTGAATATACAATTACTTTCACATTTATTAAACATTAAATGCAAGTTTGAAGCAGAATGAAGGTAGTTTTATTTAAAAATTAAAATAATATTTAGGAAAAAAAGTTCAGAAAATACCAGATAAACATTATTAAAGATATAGCTAAGAAATGGACAAAAATACAAATCAAGAAACATTACCCTACATAACCTTTTTTTTAATGTTCAGATAATCAATATAAAGAATTTTTTGTTTAATGTACATGAATTAAACAATGTATTATTTTTAGTTTTATAGAATTTTTTTATTTAAAAAATAGCTTTATACTAAAACTATACTATAGATCCACCAATATAATGAACCTTATTTGTCAGTTAATAGATATATTTAAAAATGAGTTAAGTTTAACTCTTTTAAATTTTTATTTTCCTCCAAAAAGTGCCATCCAAAAAGTCTGGATGACAAGTTATAAGAAGAATAAGAACCCTATGAGGTAAACATAAGACAGGTGATATTTTTTTATTTGTGTGACTTGTGCCAAGTCACACAGCGAGGGCACAGAATATCAGGGACTTGAGCCAGATCCCTGGAGAAGCATTGAGGAGAAACTGCAATCTAAAGGGCAGCTTGCCATGTGCCAGAAACATAAACATTGTTCTCAATATGCTTCCTCTAGTTAGACTATGAAAGGAGGAGAGAAAAAAGACAAATATAACCCAGAAATTTGTAAGAGGTCCAAAATATCAAATTTTAAATTAAGGAACCCAGAACGATGATATACAAAATAACATAGTGCTGACCAGAAAAGGCTTAAGGAAGTTACCGTTTGGAAGAATTCTGAACCACATTTTGGAAAAGGAGGAGACAGGTATCCACTCCCGGAGATCTGGGCTGGAGCACAGTGGCTTGGGTGGTAACTGTGTAGGTACGTAAGTCAGAAGCAGCACGACGTCTGTAGGAACCGGAAATGGCAAGAAGGTCAGGGGCTAGTAAGAGTTGAGTGTGAGGTTGTGAAGTAGGATGATAGATTTTAAAGGTTACATTAGAAATGCCAGATAAAATGAAAGTATTACAACCTCTTAAACAGAAAAAAAAAGTTGTAATGCCGTTTTCTCTACTTAAATATAGTGTGCTATATTTATAATAAATAATATATTATATATATAATAAATTATATTTGGTAGTAATTTATTCATCAATGCATTCAACAAGTATTTACTGAATGTGTACAAGGTACAGGGAACGGTTCTATGCAGTGAGGAGAGAACAATCAACAAGACAAAGTCCCTGTCCTCATGGAGGACTAATAGAGAAAACTAATAATCTTAGATTATAATACAATATACAAGTACAAGGAAGAAAAACAAAGGGAGGCATGGAGATTAGAGCAACATAGTGCAAACTTTAGATAAAGTGGCCAGGGAATAAAGCTAGCACTTACATAGCTCATTTTTTATATATTAAAACATCTGATCCTCACAACAATTGTATGAGGTAGGTATGTAAGTTTAGCCACTTGTCCAAGGGAACACAACTAGCAAGTGGTGTCATGATTTCAAATTCGGACTGTGTGGCTCATGTCCAAGTTTCTAATCATCATGTTCATACTGTTCCATGACCTTGAGAAGTGACTGTGAGCTAAGACCTGAATTAAGTGAGAGAGTCAGCCACGTGACTATCTGAAGGACATCTACTCCAGAGGGAATGACAGGTACAAAAGCCTGGATCGAGGGTATGCTTGGCATGTCCAAGAAGCAAAGAAAAATTGCCCAATGTGCCTGAAACTGAGTTAGTGAAGGAAGAAATTGTAAGGAAAATGCAGTCATATCATTAAGACATGGTGGTCCATTGACAGGAATAGATGGTAGATGTCTATGTGTGGAAGCAGGAAAACCAATTAGCATCACAACATCCAGGTGCCAGGTGAGTGATGCTGGCTTGGTTAAGGTGTTGGTAGTTGTGATGGTCTTTTTGACGTATCAACTTTGCTAGGCCACAGTCCACAGTTATTCAGTCAAACACAAATCTTAGTGTTGCTGCAAAGGTATTTATGTAGATGTGGTTAAAGTTCATAATCCGTTGACTTTAAGTAATGGAGATTATTCTAGGTAAACTGGGTGCCTGATTTAATCAGTTAAAGACCCTTAAGGTCAGAGCTGAGGCTTCCTGAAGAAGAAAACAATTCCCCCATGGACAGCAGCTTCAGTTCTTCCTAATGGCCTGCCCTGCAGATTTCCAATTTGCCTGTTCAGTTCCCACAATCACATAAACCAAATCTTTGCAATGAACCTTTTAATACGTATTTCCTATTACGTGGTAAGGGGGTAGACGCCGTTCAGATTTGGAATATATGTTGAAGGTGGCGTTAAATACTGGATGTGAGTGAGTGTGGGGGAAAGGCAGATTGTGCTGTCTTTGTCGACAACACCACATTTTAACTCTTCTGCCATGGGTGTTGTCAGAGAGCAATGGAGTAGTCACTTTGGTGAGTTTTACTGGGGTTTACTGAGTTAATATGGTGAGTGAAAGGGTAGTCAGTGGTCATTATGGAATAAATCCAGTTATTTTTTGTGAGTATACATATGATACATGTGTATATATGTACATATAAAATATACTGTATATAATGTAGACACACAGAGATCAAGAAGTATATGTATTATTAATTGAAGTAAAAATAGACAAAAGTATTATCATTTTCTACCTGTATCCCAACTATGAATAGGTTATCTCTGGCTGGATTTGGGGTTCATTTCATTCAGTCAGTAAGTATTTATTAAGTGCCTTTATGGTCCAGACATGAAATGCTAAGGGAAAACAGCAGCGGCTATGATGGCTTTTACTGTTTTATTTTCCAAGTTTCCGATCATGAGTTGAATTACTTTTTAAATACATAGAATTCTTTTTAAGGACAATGTAATTTCACAGTTATTTCAAAAGAATATTTGTTCTCTCTAGTAGTGGGAGTGTAGAAAGGTAATACCAAAATAATAAAGACAAGCACCTGGCTCCATCCAAACTAAGACTAAGTCATCCTGAATCTGTTTCCATTATACCGGGTATGATATTCTCTGGTCTAAGTGCTTAACCAGTAAAAATTCAAACTTCCTTTCACATTGAGTCCTGCTGTTATTTGAGCAAGGTCTCTTGATTACATCTCCTTTTACAATGGCCTTCAGAGGGCTGTGGACAGTTTTTCTCTGGTCACAGTCTTCCTGGAAGTGTTCTCCAGCAGGATTTGCCTTTACAGAAGCTGCTTCCTTTGTACGAGAGAGAGAGCATGTGTTTGGTTCAATTACCCGTGCTACCACCTTCTGTTTCCTGGCTGGAAGAGGAACAACAAGATATGTGTTCTGTCTTGGCTCTCCCATCACAAATCCCCTCCATGTCCTCAGTTTCTGTCTATAGAAAAGGACAATAGCCATCCTGCTCCTTTTCCTAAATAAAATACATTAGCTATTATTAGGTGGGTTTAGAAATGCAAACATACCGTTGTGATGCGAAAGAGTGTTATATATTGTGTGGGAAGCGACTATGAGGACATCTCCTCAAAGACATTTTCCTATGAGGCCACTGCTTCCCTGTCTTACAAAAGGAAGGCTAATACCTGGACCGATTTCACATACTATTACAAAGAACATCTAAAATGTTATTTTAAGCTACTGGAAAAATTATCCTCCAAAAAATGTCAGCTTAGCGCTTACCGATAGTAATTTGAAATACGTAGGATGTCAGGGTGAACTATGTACTTCCGTCCTTACAGATAAAATATACTACACGAGTTCAAAAGCGTTTATTCAAATGCCTCTCCTGAGAGGTTAACAGGGCTGCTGCTGCTAGAACATTCGGTGCACTAGATGCAGAAAACCCAAGGAGCCTGTGGCTCTGCTGGAAGATTAAGGACTCTCAGCTCCCTGTGCCACTGCCGATCCCCAGCATCCTCATCAATCTCTCCGGCAGGCTGTGGGGGCATTGCTTTCTTGTTGCAGTTTTATAAACAGGAGGAAGTGAGCTATTGTTGCTACATACACTCATGCCTGACTACAAAAAGATAAATCCTTTAACTCTTAAGTGCCAGAGAATAGAAATCTGGCTAAATACTAAAAAATAAGAAAATTAGATCACTAGACACCCACAGAAATGAGTTCACAGACCAAGGAGCACCAGTATATGCCTCAGGCTCCAAATATTGACTCTCCATGGTGACATCATGCACACATCAAAGGGACACTGTGAAGACCGGCACAAAGATTATTCATCAATATGCATTATTTACTGTTGAAGGTACATTGTCGGATCCATTTATGTTTTATTTCTGTTGTTTTCCTTTTATGTATAAGATTCTTGTCAGAATTAATCATTCTGCTCCCCGTGGTCTCACGGCAGGTTGTTCGTGCCTCACTCTGTCTTGTGTTGTGTATATCAGCTATTTTCAATCTGTTCTCCTCCCTAACTGCAATCTGCACTGACTGGACAAGAGCCCATATAAGAAACAACCCCATGGGTAGACCCAGGGTAGTGCACTGTGCACCCTTTAAAAGCACATTGCTAGCTGTCTAACTATAATTTTCACCTTAGCACAACAAAGTGACTATAATCAACAATAAGTTATGTTATACTTTAAAATAACTAAAAGAATAAAATTGGAATGGTCCTAACACAAAGAAATGTTAAATGCCTGAGGTGGTGTTACCCCAATTACCCTGATTTGATTAATTCACATTGTATGCCTGTATCAATACGTCACATGTACCCTATAAAGATATGCAACTATTATATACCCATAATAATTAAAAATAAAAAAAAAATTTAAAAGCTCAATTCTGTAGGGATTGATTCATTCCACTCTGATTTGGGCATTTTGGCCTGGCTGATTCCCGGTGAGAGCTACTCCATAATAACCACAGAATGAGTGGCATCCATAAGTAAGATGTGATGAACAGATCCGTCTGTGTTCAGCTGCTACAGTCTCTGGTAGAGACACTGATTGCATCCAGAGCCCAAGTCATGCATTCGCCTCATGCTAGAAGAAGAAACTCTAATTCCTTGTTGTTCTCTTCACTATTCTTACTTAAAAGAAGCCTGCCCCAGGATTTAGTAAATGCCACTCAGGATGTCACTATGTATGGACTCTCTGAAAGCATGCAGAAGGGGAAGACAAGAGAGAAAACAAAAGATTTGTGTCCATAAATGGAAATATCCTTGAGAAGTAGCACGAAATAATGTGTTTGCTAAGGGTGGGAAGGGAGCTGTCCCCCAGTGGCCCCATGCTCTGTCCTCTCAGCCTGGGATTCCCACATGTCCTATCCCAGCCAGCCAGGGAGCTGCAGGGCATACCCTGCTCTTGGACTCGTGCTGTGCAAAGAAGCACTAGGACGTGGGCACATGCAAGCCTGTGAATGCACCCTTTGAAGCAAAATGACCTGAAAGAGTCCTGCCCAGCTCTGACATTGGCCGTTCAGGGTCATCTGCCTGAAAGCGGTCTGTGGAAGCTACAACACTTAGGGGGAAATAAAATCCAGAGGGCTGCAAACATCCTGATGAAGAATATCGAGATAAGTTTTCTCCAGGGTTCCAAAGAAAGCTGAGCTTGCAAAGCACCCTGCATCCCCGACCACCCAGTGCAGAGCACATGAACAACGACCTCCTATGAAGAGTAAAAGGACTACATGATGCCCTAGAGTCCTGACGTCCTTCTGTGCTGTCACACCTTCCTTGGCACCTAAGGAAGGGAGACAACAGGGTGCCCTTGGCCATCTCCACCCATCTCCACTCCAGGGCTCCTCAGAGTTCCTCCAGGCAGTGGGCCCGCCAGCATCTTCCTGTCTGTGACAATATGGTTAGCACCTGCCCAGCCAGGCCCAGACCCCACCTGTCCTGAGGAAGACAAAAAAGACTCTCCCACAGGAAACATTCATAATCCCTTAAATAATAGATCAAGAATTTAAAAATACACACTGTCATTGCCCCAACCTTTTTGTGGAACAAAAGGGTTTTGAATCCCAACTTTGTCACTTTCTGACTATATCATCTTTGCATGCATTCCTCAAGTACTGCCTCATCTATAAAATGGGTATAGTAATAGTACCTACCTCAAAGGATTATTTAAGAATTAGATTTTTAAAAAATTATACCAGGTGCTTAGCACTCAGCCTGTCAGTGTGCCTGTCAGTATGCTAGAGAAATATTTATTATTATTATGAAATAATAGCTCTGCAGCACTGGGGTATATTTTGGACATATTATTTACCATTTTGGTACCAGTAAAATATATAAACTTTGTCTCCAGAGACCTCTAATTTGTACTGTGGCAATAACTTAATTTGCCAAGTGCCATGTGGCCTCTGGAAGAGAAGCTAACAATACAAACAATACTGCAAACAATAATCAGGCCTCCAAGAAGGAACTGCCATCCCAGGCTAAGAGAACACAGCACAGGTGATGCAAGGCAACGTGGTTGACAAGAGCCTGGGACAGTGGGAAAAGGACTCAGGGCACCCTGAACAGGTAGAAGCAATGCTGTGTTTGGTGTGTCAACCAGCCACAGAGCTGGAAAAGCCAAATGCATCCACTCCAGAGAGCAGAAGAGGAAACAAGCAGCTACCCTTTATAAATATTCTTTGCTTTACCAAACTTTAGTTAGGCTCCTGAAGTTTCTACTAGGCCCATCTCTGCACTTCCTTATAAAATCCAGTTTTAGCAAAGAATCCGCTAATTCAGTTTAGCAAGAATCCCCTGCCCTCGATATGATCAGAGGCCTCCTCCACCATTCTCCAGGTGATGTCTGATGACCCTGACCTGTCTTCAGCAAGAATCCTGTTAGGAAGATTTAGCCAGAATCCTCCTTATCCCTGATGTTTCTTCTTAGTAATTTTCTATCCACTGACCACCACCCTATATTCCCACTTGCCCATGAGTATTCAGAGTTGAGCCCCATCTCTCTCTCCCACTGAAATATCCTATCACAGTGGTCCCTATGCCTATTTGGAATCATCCTGAATAAAGTCTGCTTCACCATGTGTTAACAAATATCATTGAATAATTTTTTTAATAGCCCCTATGGGAAAGAGAGAGAGAGCGACTAGGTCAGGAAGAGAAAGGGCAAGAGCATTTCCCTTCCAAACAAAAAGGAAAACCAATACAAATTAAAGCCATTCCCTATGCTGTTCAGAGGCTGGACACACTCAGCCTATTTCCTTCCAGGTAACCACAACTGTGAGGCCTGAGGGACTCCCGTCAGACCTTTTCAGAATTCAAGTTAAGACTAGGCAGCTTGCCTTTCTTTGCTGCCCTGTGAATAGAATAAAAGGCAGTTCTTTTTTGGTTCCATATGAATTTTAGGATTGTTATTTTTAATGCTGTGAAAAATGACATTGATATTTTGATAGGAATTGCATTGAATCTGTAGATTGCTTTGGGCAGTAGCATTCCAATCCATGAACATGGGATGCTTTTTCATTTGTTTGTGTCCTCTAGGATTTCTTTCATCAGTGTTTTGTAGTTTTCCTTGTAGAGATCTTTCACCTCCTTGATCAAATATATCCTTAGGTGTGGTTTTTGGGGGTTTTTGTTTTTGTTTTTGTTTTGTTTAGTTTTGTTCTCAGCTTGGATGTTATTAGTATGTAGAAATGCTACTACTTTGTGTATGTGGATTTTGTAACCTGAGACTTTACTGAATTCCTTTATCAAACCTAGGAGTCTTTTAGAGGAGTCTTTAGGGTGTTATTAGTATAAGATCATATCATCAACAAACAGATAATTCGACTTCCTCTTTTCCAATTTGGATGCCTTTTATTTCTTTCTCTTGTTTGATTGCTCTGGCTAGGACTTCCAGTACCATGTCAAATAGAAGTGGTGAAAGTGAGCGGACATCACATTACCTGACTTCAAATGATAATAGAAGGCTATAGCAACCAAAACAAGATGGTCCTAGCATAAAAGTAGACACATAGATTAATGGAATAGAATAGAGAGCCCAGAAATAAAGCCATATACCTACAACCAACTGATCTTTGACAAAGCAGACAAAAACAGACACAGGGGAAGGGATATCCTATTTGATAAATGGTGCTGGGGTAGTCATATGCAAAAGAATGAAACTGGATCCCTATCTCTCACCATACAAAAAAATTAACTCAAGATGGATCAAAGACTTAAATGTAAGACCTGAAATCATAAAAATTTAAGAAGGTAACCTAGGAAAAACTCTTCTGGACATTGGCCTACACAAAGACCTTATAACTAAGACCCCCAAAGCAAATGCAACAAAAACAAAAATAAACAAATGGGACCTAATTAAACTAAAAAGCTTCTGCACAGCAGAAGGAATAATAAACAGAGTGAATAGACAACCTAAAGAATGGGAAAAAATATTCACAAACTATGCATCTGACAAGGGACTATCCAGAATCTACAAGGAACTCAAACAACTCAGCAAGAAAAAAAAAATTAAAAAGTGGTCAAACAACATGAAGACATTTTTCAAAAGAAGATATACAAATGGCCAATATACATATGAAAAAATGCTCAACATCACTAATCATCAGAGCAAGGTAAATTAAAACCACAATAAGATACCATCTTATTTCAAACATAGTGGCCATTATCAAAAAACTATAGATGTTGGTGCAGATGCAGTGATAAGTGAACTTTTATACACTGTAGGTGGGGATATAAATTAGTACAACCTCCATGGAAATCAGTATGAAGATTTCTCAAAGAACTAAAAGAAGATCTACCATTCGATCCAGCATTCCCACTATTGAGTACCCAATGGAAAAGAAATCATTATGTCAGAAAGATACCTGCAATCGTGTGTTTATTAGAGCACAACTCACAATCGCAAAGATCTGGAATCAACCTAAGTGCCCATCGACCAAGGACTGGATAAAGAAAATGTGAGATATACATATATACACCATGCAGCCATAAAAGGGAATGAAATAATTAATGTCTTTTGTAGTAATTTGTATTGAACTGGAGACCAATATCCTGAGTGAACTAACTTAGGAATAAAAAACCAAGTACCTCATGTTCTCACTTGTAAGTAGAAGCTAAGCTATGGGTGTGCACAGTCATACAGAGTGATGCAATGGATATTGGAGACTCAGAAGTGGGGAGAATAGGAAATGGGCAAGGGCTGAAAATTACCTATTGGGTACAAAGTACACTATTCGGGTGATGGGTACCTAAAGCCCAGACTTCACTATGCAATATATTTGTGTAACAAAACTCCACTTGTACCCCCTAATCTATTGAAAATAAATGAATGAATGAATGAATGAATGAATGGAAGGCTTTAAAAAAAGGCAGTTCTCTTAAGAGAGTGGCTGATCAGGCAGTTGCCAAGTGACTCAGAAAGGTTCTTGCAACCAGGGACTAGTGGAGGGAAGGAAGAGGAAAATTCGGTTGTTGGTGTCTACTGTGTGCCAGGTGATAGACTGGCCTTTACATCTCCATCATCTGATCCCTACAACATCACCTCACGGTAGTCACTCTTACTATACCCATTTTACAAATAAAGAAACAGACTTATGTGAGTTATATCTCTTAGACAGGAGCTGGGTTTTAAATCCAGGTCTATGTGGTGCCAAAGATCATGGAAATCCTGATGGCCCTAAAAATTTAGTGGTATCAAAATGCATGATCTTGAAACACCACTAGACCCTAAATCACATAGGAAATCAGAACAGTTCATGGGTTAGGCACGGGGCTTCATGTGTATAACCATTTATTCTTTACAATGACCCTGCAAGAGGATACCATTATCATTTCCACTTCAATGTTATAGAAACTGAGGCACAGAGAGATTTAACCACAGTCTAAATATCACAAGAATCAAACCCAGAGTGTCTGGTACAGAGTCTGTACCCCTAACTGCTATGCTATACTGCAAGTCAAACACTAAATTATCCTCTGCGTAGTCTCATTACTAAATCAAGAAGGTACAATAAGCAACATTAGAAACACTTCAAACAAAGAATGAAATATTTCCAGTTTAAACCTCTCTTAACCTTATCTTATGTTCCTCTCTTCTAATGGAAGCATTTGATTTCCACTGTTAATGTTTACCACCTGTATACAACTGTTCAGAAGGCAAGTAAGCCTGGCCTTTTACAAACTACAAATAATATGGATGGACATTTTTCAGACTTGAGTCTAGAATAGTAAATTTTCTATAGGTGGAATGATAATACAAACAAAAAGCTCTACCTCAGATGTAAATAAATAAAAGAATAGATTATGCCCCACCCTTGATAAAAATCCAATGGGTGTAGTGTATGATAAAGCTGGCATGTGAAATCTGTGGGGAAAATATAGGTTAGTAAATAAATGGCTTTCAGAAACCTGGACAACCATTTCAGAAAAAGAAAAAAAAAGTTGCATCCATACCTCAAATAATACAAGATAAATTCCAAGTGAAAAATCAAAGATTTAGGAAACTTGTAAAAATCATTTTTAAATTGTGGAGTGACTAGGTCCTCTTCAGCTCAACACTGACCAGCATACCCTTCTCTCCACTGGGTCATCTTTACAAGCTCAGGAAAGATAGCTATGGCATCATGGCACACAGAGACAGATTTTCCCACAAGTTTTATGGGATTCAAATTGTGCTTATTTGTAAAATTTTCAAACCAACTTGTACAGGCTTAAAATTGAACATCTACTGCAGCTGCATTCTGTTCTATATTGTAGGACAAGAAACTGGTTGAGGAAACACCAGGACTTGTGACAACAACACTGCTTAATGATACCTTTTTTCTGTGCCTGATGTTTTAGGTGCAAAGTGTGAGAAGAGAGTTTAAATATGTCCTTTATGTGTACCAGAGAACACTGCCCCCCACATAAACACACAGAGTCTATGCAAAGGAACGACAATAATGAACTATGTGGTAGTTTTTGCCCTCCCTGCCTCCCTGCCTTCCTTCCTTCTTGGTAGTCTTCTCTTGTGCACGTGCTGTCTTTTTCTCTCTCTCTCTCTTATTTTTAATTTTTAAAAGGAGTTAGAGCTAAAAATCATTAAAAATGTTTCAGGACTGAAATGTATCTATATATCCCCAAAACTGAGCTAGTTAAACTGAGCATAGCAAAGGATTAATGGATGGTAACAGTTTTTCTTGACAAAGAATAACATCAACAATAACAAAAAGTCCATACACCTTTCCCTATTACCTGTGGATAATATTTTTAAAAACAGCATCAGTTAGCCACAAGACTGGAAACTCCTGGAGCAACAGGTAACAGCCAGTTTCTGTTAGTGTCACCAGGTGGAATTGAGGCACCATGAACAGCCCTAAAAATGTGGGAAAGACCCCTGCTGGCCTAATTCCCAGAGGCAGCAGGCTACAGGAGTGCTTCCTGAGGTGTCTGTTTTCTGTTTGTCGCAGAGAGGAGATCAGAAAATTTGTACTAAATAACATCACAATTTTAGCATATATATGGGAGATATGATTTGGGGATTTTCAGAACTCTTCTACATAGAAAATAAAATGTATGTGAAAATAGTTGGAAGTATTTAAGGGTAAGTTTTTCACTTGAGTTTGTTAGTTTAGAATATTTCTGACATACAGAATTCTCTGTGATGATAGAAATGTTCTGGTCTATCTAACACAGTAACCACTGGTCACATGAGCTGTTGAGCATGTGAAATTTGGCTAGTGTGACTGTGGAATTTGATTTCCAATTTTACTTAATTTTCAATAATTTAAACATTAGCAGACTCATGGGTTCTGGTTCCAGGTAAGATGGAATAAGCATATACATCCTTGTTCTTCCACTATATGCAGTTGTAAAATCTGGACAGAAAGCAACTGTTGGTGGACTCTGAAAAGTAATTAGTAACAATTTGGAAGAGAACAGCATTTGAAGCATCATCAAACCATTGGTAAGTTTACCAATTTTTTTTTCCTCCAGTGTTTCTCAGCAAGGACGCAATGAAGCCCAAAACCCAGAAGCAGGCATTGGTACAAACAGAA
Organism: Daubentonia madagascariensis; assembly: GCA_023783475.1. NCBI lineage: Eukaryota > Metazoa > Chordata > Mammalia > Primates > Daubentoniidae > Daubentonia > Daubentonia madagascariensis. The sequence goes on along the minus strand of JAKFHU010001066.1, from coordinate 4,134,894 downwards.
TTCCAGGGGAAATCCTATAGTCTAGCATGAGGAGTAAGAAAGGGGTCTCTTAATGCTTGAGTGTGGAGAGAGAAATACCCTGCCTTGTATCTCTGTTTTCACATGTCCTAACCTGCTCTGGCTCAAGAGCTTTTCTCTCTAATCAGATACAATGACACCAACAGGTAAGGGCAATCACCCACTAGTCTTTGTCCTCTTGCTGTTTGGTATTGGACTTGAACACAGCTGCAGAAAGTGTGCAGCATAGTGAAAAAAACTGAATCTCCATCTTTCTTAAAAACGGGATCTTAAGAAAATCATAAAGTAATGGGATGATTGTGGGGAGGAAAGAATGCATGAAATCTGTTGAACAAAGTTATTTATACACTCCTAGGCTCAACCCTGAGCTACACTTACATGGACCTGACCATATACAGAATAAATAGATTCTGAAACCTAAACTACAGAGTAGATTAACATCCATGTCTTAGATTGGCTACTGATGGTGAACACATAGGGCAAACCCAAATATCACTGCAAGAGCTTTGACAATGACATTGCCATTGGAGCCAAATTCCACAGAAAGGTGGCCAAAACTTGTGGCCTGAGCAAAATTTAGTGGATTGCCTGCTAAAACAAAAATATCAGCATTATCTATAGGATTTAAACAAGAGCCAGCATCAAATAACATATTAAAAATGTTGAAGATACAATACAAAATTACTAACCAGGAAACTCTCAATTTGTGTGAAAAAGATAATTTTTTTAAAAATGCCAAGATGACACAAATGTTGAAATTTTCTAAAATAGACTTTAAAGTGGCTATTATAAAAATGCTTCAACAAATAAGAGAAAACAGTCTTCTAAGGAGTAGAATCAGATACAAAGGAGAACTAAATTGAAAATTTAAAATGGAAAAATACAATAACTGAAATTAAAGACTCACTGAATGGGCGCAATAGGCAAATAAAAATGACAGAGAAAAGAGTCTATGATCTTGACTATATTCAATAAAAATTGTCCAATTTGAACAACATGAGTAAAGATTGACCAATAAACAATGAATAAAGTCACAGGCAACTACTGGACGGTACCAGCAGGTGTAACATTCCCAGAACAAGAGAAGAAAGAATGCAGAATGTAGCACACGTACATGTACATGTGTGTGCACACACACAAAGAAATACTAGCTGAAAACTTTACAAATTTGGCAAAAGATATAAATCTACAGGTTCAAGAAGCTTATGCTCTGTAAACAAGAAAAAATCCAGAGAAATCCATGACTATGCACATCATCAACAAACTGCTGAAAACTAGAGACAAGGAAAAATCTTGAAGGTAGCCAGAGAAAAATGGCACATTACTTCTGGGGGAGAAAATGATTCAAGTGTCTGTGGACTACTCATTAAAAAATGAAAAGATGACATAAGGAAATAAAACATCTTCAAAGGGTTTAAAATGTTGTGGGATTTATTTTATTTGTTTTATGTTTTTTAAAGTACAGTCATTTAGGAGTTCCATACCCAGGGATATATCATCCAGGAATGAAAGTACAATAAAAAAAAATTTCAATGGAAGGAAAAATAAGTAATTTGTTATTCTAAAAAAAAAAATTGTGAAAGAATGTTTTTCTGACAAAAAGGAAATTATTCCAAGAGGAAACTCAGAACATCGGGAATGAAGAAAGAGCAGAAATTATAATTATCTGGGTAAATATAATAAATGAACTCTTCTCCTCCTGAATTCTTAAACATATTTTGGAGAATTGAAAGAAAAATTATAGCATTGTCCAGTGGAATTTTCAATCTACATAGATGTAACCCATGAGACAATTATATAAGAAAGGGGAGAGAGTAAAGGATCTAGAAGGTGAAATAATTCCTACACTATGTTGAGGTTGCAACATATTCATTCTAGGCAGACTGTAAAAAGTCAAGTATTTTCATTGCAATCCTTAACATAACCACTGATAGATAAATACAGGTTTTTCAGGAAAAAGGAAAATAATATGGGCAGAAACTTGAATCAAAATGCAGAGCACCAAAGAAGGATTAAATGAAGGACGATGTCAGGATTAAAAGTAATGTCAGTTAAAGCATGTAAAAGAACGGAACAAGATATACCATGCAGACACTAATCCAAAGAAACCTAGAGTGGTCATGTTACTATCAGACAAAGTAAGCTTCAGGACAAAGAAAATCACCAGGATTAGAGAGATTAAAAAGCTCAGTTCAACGCAATCACAGCAGCAACAAAAATAAATACATGGGACCTGATCAAATTGAAAAGCTTCTGCACAGCCAAGGAAACTATCACTAGAGTGAACAGACAACCTACAGAATGGGAGAAAATATTTGCATGCTACACCTCTGATAAAGGGCTTATAACCAGAATCTATACAGAACTTAGGAAAATCAACAAGAAAAATCAAACAACCCTATTAAAAATGGGCAAAGGACATGAACAAAAACTTTTCCAAAGAAGACAGAATGATGGCCAGCAAACATATAAAAAAGTGCTCAACTTCTCTAATCATCAGGGAAATGCAAATCAAAACCACAATGAGATATCACTTAACTCCAGTGAGATTGGCTCATATCAAAAAATCCCCAAAGAACAAATGTTGGCGGGGATGTGGACAGGTAGGAACACTCATACACTGCTGGTGGGACTGCAAATTAGTACAACCTCTATGGAAAAGAATATGGAGATATCTCAAAGAATTAAAAGTAGAATTACCATTTGACCCAGCAATCCCACTACTGGGTATTTATCCAAAAGAAAAAAAGACATTTTATAATAAAGACATCTGCTCTCGAATGTTCATAGCAGCACAATTCACAATTGCAAAGTTGTGGAAACAACCAAGGTGCCCATCAATACACGAGTGGATCAATAAAATGTGGTATATGTATACCATGGAGTATTACTCAGCAATAAGGAACAATGGTGAATTAACACATCTGGTATTATCCTGGTTGGAGCTAGAACCCATTCTTCGAAGGGAAGTGTCACAGGATTGGAAAAACAAGCACCACTGGTACTCACCATCAAACTGGTACTAACTGATGAACACTTACATCACACAGGGCAATAACATTCATCTGAGGGCGGGCGGGCGGGATGGGGGTGGAAGGGATGGGAAAAACTCTCACTGAATGGATGTGGGGAGCACAGTTTGGGAGACGACCACGATTGTGGCTCTGACACGGGCAGAACAGGGGCAATGTGTATGGCCAAAGTGTTGTACCCCCATGATATTCCAAAATTAAAAAAATAAATTTAAAAAAAAAAAAAAAAAAAGCTCAGTTCACCAAGAAGACAAAACAATCCTAAATGTTTATGATTTTGTTTCTCCAAAGAACCCTGACTAATACAATGCAAATGACTAAGTGGGTTTTTTTCCAAGAATGCAAGGTTGTTTCAATATTAGAAAATCAATGGAATATACATTACTAACAGTTTAATAAAGAAAAGAATTATTATACCAATTGGGGCAGAAAATCAGCTGGCAATATGTCAACATCAATTCGTAATAACAACTATCAGCTATTGTTAATGAACCCACAAGGGGGGTTCTCTCTGTTGTCTGCCACACAGAAAGCCAATTACTAAGACAAGGAGGATTGTCAAGGAAGAAAGGATTTATTGCAGAGGATGCATCAACCTGCAGGTGGGAGGAATGGGCTGCCTCAAATCCACCTCCCCAACCAACGGGGTCAGGGTTTTTTCCTGGAGGTGAGATGAATAATGCATGAAGGAAGTGAGCATCATTACATGTTTGGGGCAGAGCACAGGGCATGGTGAATAAGTCCCTCCCAGGGCAGGAATTTTAGTAGTGTAATGAGCTAGGGGTTAATATTGGTCATTCTTTCAGGCTTGTGCGCAGGCGGGATGCAGGGAATAGGCTGCTCAGCGGGTCCTTGGGCATGATCTGTGGTGGGGTGTCGCTTATCTTGATGTCTCCAGACAAACAAGTGGTGTAAGTCTTTGTAGTTATCTTGTGGCTGCAAGGAGGTTCTGCCATTTCTGGAAAAAATACTCAAAAGGGAATGCATCAGTGCAACAGAAAGTTACAAAGTTCTGGTCAGCAAATCTTACTGGCCTGGGAACTTGAAACATACGAGAACTATTAAAAAAAAACTATTAAAAAGTTTTCTTGCTTATGGAGCTAGTTACGCTAACTTGGAAAGGAAGGGAACTTCCTTAGGCCCAGTGAAGAACATCTTTAAAAAACCCTTATAACTAGCATTGTGTTTAATGGCAAAAGACTGAATGTGTTCCCATTGACATCTGAAACAATGCAAGAAGTCTACTGTCTAATCCCATCACTCCTTAAAACTGGAAGTTTTAAGTAGTGTACTGAGGTATTAAAAAAAAAAAAAGATCTTCAGTTGGGAAGGAAGAGAGAAAATTGGCCTCATTTACAGACAACATGATTGTCTATGCAGAGAATCCCAAGCCATCTACCAAAAAACTTCTAGATATAATAAATCAGCTTAGCAAATTTTAATGATACAAGTGCCGTATACACTCAGGAATCAATTGCATATCTATATTCTAGCTATGAACACTTTATAAAAATACCACTTACTATAGCTCCAAATAGAATGAAATAGCCATAAATCTAATAAACCTTGTACAGGATCTGTATGTTGAAAACTATAAAACAATGATGAACTAAATCAACAAAGACTTTAATAAACAGAAATGCACACTGTGCTTATGGAAAAGAAGACCTAACCTAGAAAATGTTAATTATCCCAACAGATTCCGTGCAATTTCAATCAAAATTGAGACAGGTGTTTTGTATAGAAACAGGCAAGCTGCTTATAAAATTTTTATGAAAGGCAAAGAAATAAGAATAACCCAAAAACATTTTAAAAAGAAGAATCAAGTTAGATAACTCATATTCCTCAATTTTTAAGATTTACTGTGATGCTTTGATAATCTTGAGAGTGTGGTCTTGGAGAAAGTATAGACACATAGATCAAGGGAACAGAATAAAGAGTAGAGTTCAGAAATAGACCCACACAAATACATATAGCCATTTTACACAAAGGTGCACTAGGCAATTCAATGGAAAAATGACAATGGACTCGTCAACAAATGGCATTAAACACTGCAGATGTAGAAACTCCTCAAATGGAATTATAATAACCAAAAATGATTAATCTGTAGATTTGTTTTTAATGACAGTTTATATGCTGCCAAATAAAATAACATTTAAAAAGCGTGTGTGTGTGTGTTTAAAAGAAAGCAAGAGAGGTTTTATTTTCCCTATTTTCAAATGGTAAACTTTAGTCCAAAGGAAATTATTGTGATTCATAACACTGATAAAATCAGATGCCCAGTGAACACAGGCAATCAAGTATGCCCCATACCCACATCATATATGTTTTATCTAAATCATCACAATTTAATATTTTCCAAAAGTAAAATATTTTGTATACTAGATTCCACTATTTTTGCTTCATTTTCACCATTTATACTCTCTTTGGGAAATACTTGAGAGATGCCTCATGGTTTCTGTCTCAAATTTCTAAACGGTTACATGAGACAATAATGGCAGTGGAGATAGCTATTTCCCAGCCTTGGCTCTGTCACCCTCAAGTTGGATAACTCTGGGAGACGCCCTCCTTCTCGCTGGGCCTCCAATTAACTATTTAAAAAAATAATAGAGCAGAAATCATGGTATTCAAGTTCTCCTCTAGCTCAAAAAATTCCATGATTCTTTAGCTATCATTCTTGGAACCAATTATAATCTCCTTTAAACAATATCCCGGACAGGAAGCTTTCTGTGAAGTACGAGGAGGTGTCTAACATTTCCATAGAAAACACACCAGTGGAAATAATTCCATTTGCAAAACATCTATGGAGCCCCACTGTAAATGAAGCATTTTTGTAGGTGGTGGGAAGGTGATAGATGAAAAGGGAACATTTCCTGGTCTCACCATAATACAAAACCAGAAGGAAAAAGCTAAAATACAAGTTTAAAATCTGATGGGAATAGTTAAATCAACTCGGGGAGCAGGAGGTGTTGAGGTCAGGGAAGTCCATGATGACCAGTTTTCTTGGAACTCAGTATTTGTACTGTTTTGTGAACGCTGCTTTAAATAAGAGTGTGTAGGTAAAACTTACAATTTATTAAACTACTTTTATGTCTGGTACTATTTCTATTGCAAGAGAACTAAGAGAGATAAGGTGTTATTAGTCCCATTTAAATTGGTGGAGACCGAGAGCTGGATATTTTACCCATTACGAAGCTTTGCTAATAGTTTCAAGGACATGCACAAACAAGGACAGGGATGGGACACAGAGGGAGAGCACCCCACCCCCAGGTCCTTCCTTCTCCTTTAGGACATTCTTTCTCTGGCTGGAAAAGATGAGGTCTCTGAGGTGAGTGGGATATTATCATACATAGGAGGGAATGTTTAGTTATGATGCAATTCCACTTTATAGCCCTGCCTACCCAATCTTTTGCAAGAAGCCATACTTCACAAATCCAAAAATTCTGGGACTATTTACTATATGCAATCCCTGACCAGGGACATCCTATGAAAGACAGTCAATAGATGCAGATATGGTAATAATTAATTATGTTCCTGATGTATATAATTTATTTTATTTCACTCATGCTTGCAATGGTCATGTAAGGTAGACTTTGTTATACCCATTTTAAAGATGAGAAAATGCAAGTGCCAGTAACTTACATGATGTAGCCAGAGGCCACAGTGTTTAGCCTAGGGCAGGGCTGGAGTTTGAAAGTAGATTTCTCTTTCAGTCACATCACAGTTTTGCTATAACTGCACAGTTCTCTGTGTCTGTTGTGGTCCGACTAGGTCTGCAGCAGGAACGAAGGAGTGAGTTCTGCAGGACTGGCCCTTGCCTGACCAACCACCTTGAGGCCTCAGAGCAGAAGGGGCACATAGAGGTGTTGGAGAAATTGCTGTTCACTGTTTTGTAATAATTTGGTATTCACGCAAACATAATGGTCCCTGTGGGCTTAAAAGCGTTAATGCACACAAACCCCATCCTCACCCCCAATGAGTTTGAACACAGGAAAAGTTGGTATTAATGTGTTTTTGCCCCTGAAATGCTTTCTTTAAATATGAAGGAGATGCATTATAGTAGATGTCTATTAAAGTACGAGATTGGGGCTACTAGCCTTAATTTTACTTGGTAGGTCTTGACATGAATTTTGGAATCACAAGATATAAGTAATAAATAATAGATCAATCATATGATCTTCCAGAAAAAAAGAATCATGCAAGATTGGGGCTAATTTTGTGATGTTGGTCCTTTAACAGTCCTGGAACTATTCATCCTATGGAGAACTCTGTGGGACTTATTTTTTTTTCCCCCTTTGATGTGGACCATTTCACTCCGTGCTCTATTTTCCAACTCAGTGTATTTTATAATGATATCCATCATGTCTGTTTGTCAGTTTATGGCAGCTTAAAAAATTGCCTCAAGGCCAGTAATGAGAAGAAATGTTTCTCACTTCCTGTAGATTGTTTTATGGGCTTCACAGTTTTCTGCACCAAATAATAAAAAATAACATTGCTTTCAAAACTGTCCTTTATTTTGCTGCTTTTTCTTCCTCTTTTAATCCTTTATGGTTTATTTCCCTTTGCTTTACTGTGTTTATTCTACTGTGTTTTAGTTCATAATTAACAAGATATAGAAGACAAGGATATATTCTCAAAATGGAAAGTTTTTCAAAGGCTTTATTCTAGCTGGCCTTTAATCCAACATAAAGGCAACAATCTGGAGGTTGTGTGTGTGTGTGTGTGTGTATAAAAATAAAATGTTCCTTAAGAGAGTCCACACTTTGAGAACTGTTCCTTGAAATAGAGAAATCAATTCAATACATGCTAGGAATGAGGGTGGATACTTAGTTGTGTTCTCATGAAACTGCAAGCTAACTTTGATACAAAAAGAAACCTGTAGATTCCCCAGTGCAATTATATTAGCGCCTGGAAGTGTCAATGAGTCTTGGAAAGGTCAATTATTTCTGCTGTTATTAGAAAAATGTTGGTGATGGTCGGGGAAGTTGGAGAATTTTCCAGGATGGCATGTATTTTACTCTATTTTTTTTCTTCTTAAATTCCTGCCTGTCTCTAAAACATCCAGTTATGTGATAATTCCATGCTTGGATTACTATTTAGCAGTGCTTGACATTTCCCAAAACATTATTTTCCCTGCCATTCTATCATGCAGAAGCTTTAAGCCCCCTCCTGAAGTCAGCAGGAGGGTGATAAATCACTCCAAGACAAATATTTTCTAAAGAATATTCCCAGATCTTCCCTTTTCTGGGAATTAGCTGTAGTTAGCATGCTTTGTCAGCTATCCATTCTTAATTACCCAGCACTTAACAGAGAAAAAATAGAAAATCAGTCTTTCATAATTGAAAATGGTGACTATATAAAATTTGTTTTTATTGCTTTTAACCCCAATCCATGCTGGTTTGAAGGAATGACTGAATGAGTAGATAGATGGACAAACAGATGGGCAGACAGATGGATGGATGGATGGATGGATAAGATAGGTATGCTTGCTCTTCTGGGAACAGCCCAGGTTTTAAACTAAACTGGAAAGCACACTGGTATATGAGAACTACAGTTCCCCACCTGACACTTACTCCTTGAGAGGAATAGTTGGAATCATCTTTCACCCTGATGCATAGCACCAGCCCATGCTAAACTTTCCCTTTCCTTAGGGCCCACCCTGATTTTGCTTGCCTTTTCCCTGGGATCTTGGAAGAAATCTTATAGACTTCAATTTCTTTGATCTCCAGATGTCCATTTGACTACCACTCTTTATGCCTAGAAGAATAAAGAAGAGAAAAAGTTATGAAACTGTTAGGAAAAAAGCCCTATTGTAAGGAAAATTAAATTGTTTTTAAAATGTAGTTGAAAAGAAAGTCAATATAACTGAAAAAATTGAGATGTAGTTCTACATTTGATTATCCATTTAGGCACAAAATGCCATCAAGACCAAGATGGAGTCAGTGTCCTATAAAAAAATCAATAAAAGGTCAAAGAGCTGGGGGAGAATGCTCTTCATGATATACAGTGACTTTTGTGTGGATCTGGATTACCTGGTTCTAGAAAGGTAAAGAGAAGATTCCTGCCCAGTACTTGTCAATGGAAAACACGAGAGAACTGCACCAGAACTCTACTGTGCCAACAATAAAATAATATAATGCCTGGCATCAACAAAAGCCTGTATACAGGCATACCTCAGAGATATTGCAAGTCTGGTCCCAGGCCACTGCAATAAAATGAATATAGCAATAACTGAATCACACAAACTTTTTGGTTTCCCAGTACATATAAAAGTAATGTTTATACTATATTATAGTCTATTTAGTGTTTAATAGCATTATGTCCAAAAAAATGCACATACCTTAATTGAAAAATATCTAATTGCTAAAAAATGTTAACGATCATCTGAGCCCAGCAAGTCACAATCTTTTTGCTGGTGGAAGGTCTTACCTCAATGTTGATGGCCACTAACTGTGGTGATTGCTGAAGGTTGGGGTGGCTGTGGCAATTTCTTGAGATAAGACAACAGTGAAATTAGCCACATTGATTGACTCTTCCTCTCATAAAATAATTCTCTCTAGCATGTGATGGTGTTTGATAGCATTTTATCCACAGTAGAACTTCTTTCAAAATTAAAGTCAGTCCTCTCAAATCCTGCTACTGTATTATCAACTAAGTTTATGCACTATTTTAAATCCTTTGTTGTCATTTCAATAATGTTCACAGTATCTTCACTAGGAGTACATTCCATCTCAAGAAACCACTTTCTTTGCTCATCCATAAGAAGCAACTCCTCATCCATTCAAGTTTGATCACGAGATTGCAGCAATTCAGTCACATCTTCAGGCTCCACTTCTAATTCTAGTTCTCTTGCTATTCCCATCACATCTGCAGTTCTTTCCTCCACTGAAGTTTCTTGGCCCCCTCGAAGTCATCCATGAGAGTTGAAATCAACTTCTTTCAAATGCCTGTTAATGTGGATATTTTGGCCTCCTCCCATGGATCACAAATATTCTTAATGGCATCCAGAATGGTGAATTATTTCCAAAAGATTTTAATTTTCCTTGCCTAGATCCATGAGAGGAATCACTATCTATGGCAGTTATAGCCTAACAAAATTTATTTCTTAAATAATAAGACTTGAAAGTCAAAATTACTCATTGATCTATGGGCTACAGAATAGATATTGTATTAGCAGGCATGAAAACAACATTAGTCTTGTACATCTTCATCGGAACTCTTGGGGAACCAGGTGTATTGTCAATGAGAAGTAATATTTTGGAAGTATTTTTTTTTTCTGAGTAGTAGGTCTCAACAGTGGGATGAAAATGTTCAGTAAACAATGTTGTAAATAGATAAGCTGACATCCAGCCTTTGTTGTTCCATGTCTAGAGCATAGGTGGAGTATATTTAGCATAATTCTTAAGTGTCTTAGGATTTTTGGAATGGTAAATGAGCACTGGGCTTAACATAATGTCACCAGCTGCACTAGCCCCTAACAAGAGAGTCAACCTATTCTTGGAAACTTTGAAGCCAGGCGTTAACTTCTCCTGTACAGCTGTGAAAGCCCTAGATGACATCTTCTTCCAACAGAAGGTTATTTTGTCTACATTGAAAATCTGTTGTTTAGCGTAGACACCTACATCAATGATCTTAGCTAGATCTTCTGGATAACTTGCTGCAACTTCTGTATCAGCACTTCCTGCTTTACCTTGAGCTTTTATGTTATAAAGATGGCTTCTTTCTTCAAACCTCATGAACCAACAACCTCTGATAGCTTCAAACTTTTCTTCTACAGCTTCCTCATCTCTCTCAGCCTTCAGTTGAAAAGAGTTAGGGCTTTTCTCTGAATTAGGCTTTGTCTTAAAGGAATATTATGGCTGGTTTGATCTTCTATCCATACCATTAAAACTTTCTCCATATCAGCAATAAGGCTGTTTCACTTTCTTGTCATTTGTGTGTTCACTGAACTAGCCCTTTTAATTTCCTTTAAGAACTTTTCCCTTGCATTCACAACTTGGCTAATTGTTTGGCACAAGAGGCCTAGCTTTTGGCCTATGTTGGCTTCTGATGTGCCTTCCTTGCTAAGCTTAATCATTTCTAGCTTTTGATTTAAAGTGAGAGACATGCAACACTTCCTTTCACTTGAACACTTAGAGGCCACTGTAGGATTATTAATTGGCCTAATTTCAATATTGCTGTATCTCAAGGAATAGGGACACCCAAGGACAGGCAGAGAGACAGGGTAACAGACGGCTGGTGAAGCAGTAAGAACACACATAACATTTATCGATTAAGTTAGCCACCTTATGTGGGCACGGTTAGAGGTGCCCCAAAGCAATTACAATAGTGACATCAAAGAGCACTGACCACAGATCACCAGAAAAGATATAATAATAATGAAAAAGTTTGAAATATTACAAGAATTACCAAAATGTGACACAGAGACATGAAGTGAGCACATGCTATTGGAAATATGCCAATAGATTTGCTTGACACAGGGTTGCCACAGACCTTCCGTTTATAAAAAACACAATATCTGTGAAGCTCAATAAAGCAAACAGCAATAAAATGAAGTATGCTTGTATATATTTCTGGTCTTAGTTCCAGCTGCTATAACAAAGTACCATAGACTGAGTGGCTCAAATAACAAATATTTATTTTTTACAGTTCTGGAGGCTTTGAAGTCCAAGATCAAGGTGCTGGCAGATCTGATGTCTGGTGAGGACCTGCTTCCTAGTTTGCAGATGACTATCTCCTGGTTGCATCCTCATGTGGTGGAAGAGAGCTACTAGCTCTCTGGCCTCTTCTTATAAGGGCACTAATCCCATTCATGTGGGCTCCATCCTTATGACCTAATTACTTCCCAAAGACCCCATCTCCAAATGTCATTACATTGGAATTAGAGTTTCAGCATATGAATTTGGGGGGCACACATTCACTCCATTCAGAGAGAGAGAGAGAGATAATAGTCATCTGGAAAGTATCCAGCCATGTAATATGAAAAATAGAGACATTTATTGAAGACGATACAAGATACAAGAAACATTTTACATAGGACAATGACACCTCAGTCCCCTTCAAAGTAGGTACCTGGGGACCTCACACAGTTCTCCTGGTGTCTCTTAACCTAACCTGTACACATTCAACATCCTCAGATGTTCTGCTTGTTGCAGGCCTTCCAGAACATGGATCATTTTCGACAGATTCTTGACTGTCTTTGAAGCGTTTGTGCCACACTTTTATTTGTGCTGCACTCATGGCATTGTTCCCCAAAAGCCTTCTGAATCATCTGAATAGTTTCTGCAGAGGAATGTTCAAGCTCAACGCAAAATCTGATGCAGATTTGTTGCTGTACTCAGTCATTTTGAGTGGGACGGCCACACAGTACACATGCTCGCTCAACGACGTCTAGCGCCCCACTGACTAGCACAGCGACGTTGTCATCATTCACATGTGCACATCCCAGTCCACGCTCCTTGGCTGCCAGGTTACATGGATGTCACGCAAACCGTCCTCTTTATGTTAACAATGGCTGGATACATTCTGGACAGACCTCGTGTGTGTGTGTTTGTGTGTGTGTGTGTGTGTGTGTGTATATATATAACCTTTTATTCTTAACACATTTTGGGAAAACTGAGGCTGCTTAGCACCTCACCCATCCACTCATCATATCTTAGTATTTCATTTTGTTTCTCTCCTTTTCTTCCATTTTCTTCCATCTCTATTACACACAAATTACTACTCATATATTTTGTCTTAGTAAAAAGGAAATTTGCTTATCCAAGCGAAAGTTCTGTTTTTGTGTTTTTCAAGCCAGTAGGGCATACTAAAAGTAGCAGTCTCATGAGAAAGCTTTGTCAGTTGGGTGTGGGGTTCCCAGGAGCACAAACCAGACTCGTACTGAGCACCTCATCAGTCACAGTGGTCAGGAAGTAGCGATAACACGCCAAGAACAGGCACCTCACACTGCCCACAGCGGCAGGACGCAGCAAGCCCCTCTGTCGGATGCTTTTGCTTACACTGAGAAAAGGCGATTGGAGCCAATTTGTGACCTTAGAGGACCAAACATTCATCCAGTAATTTACCCTGCTTTGAGCGGCTATCTAATGTCGGTTACAGGCTGTTCTGGCCGTGGCCTGTGCAGTCACATTTGGGTGGGTCACAAGTCACCAGCAAGGCCAGGGAAGGGCAGGGCAGTGCAAGGAAGTAAAATTACCTCCTCTCAGCCCCTTATCCCACCCTGCCCTACAATCTCATTAAAGCTGCCTTACTCTTTACAAAATCATCCCTGCTGAAGTGTTTCTAATTGATCCACAAAGGATTACAGATGTTACTTGAAGAAATGTCTTCATAGTCTCAATATCGGGGCCGTTGGATTCCAAAAGGTGAAGCAGATTATTTTTCTGAACATCTCAGGGGTCTTAATGCCCTGAGGCTCCAAGTGTGAGATTTGTGAGCTTTTCTCACACTTGTCTAAACAAAGGATCCTTCATTTGTGTGTGATCTCATGGGATCAGTGGTTTTTGCAAATAACACATTTGTGAAACTTTGGTTTTAGGTGGCAGCTCCTAAAGGTATTTATATTTTTGATGGTCTCTAGATAAGAGTGGCAAAACTCTTTTGGAATAATAATAATAATAGCTATCATTGAGAATCTACTACATGCTGGATGCTGCTTGCTATGGACTGAATTTTTGTGCCCCCCTCCAAACTTATATGTTGAAACTCTAGCCTCCAATGTGATAGTATTTATAGGTGGGGCCGTTGGAAGGTAACTAGGATTAGATGAGTTCATGAGGGTGGGCCCCTCACGATGGGATTAGTGCCCTTATAAAACGAGGAAGAAACGAGGATCTTTCTTTCTCCCTCACTTCATGCATGTGTCAAGGAAAGGCCACATGAGGATGCAACTAGGAAGAGGGCACCCTGATCTCTGACTTCCAGCCTCCAGAACCACAAGAAATAAATGTTGTTTAAGTCATCCAGCGCATGGTAATTTGTTATAGCAGCCCTGACTCACTAAGACACAGGTATAAGCAATTTAATTCTCACGATAAAATAGGGAAGGAAACTAAACACAAACAACATAAGTCACTTGTACAAGGTCACAGAACTGTTGAGTGGCACAGCCAAGATTCAGAGGCAGGCTGTCTGACCTCTACTATTTATAGACATGATAAATGTCAGGAAGGACACTTCAGATGCCACCTTTATCCATGGACACTGCCACGGCAATGTGAATGTAGGGAGTTTATTGGAAAATGCTCTCAAGACAACACTATGGGATGCAGGGTTGAGAAGAGGAAAAGTTGGACAGCACTGCAGTCACGGCAGAGGCCTTAGACAATGTGACGGGGAGCACTACAGCTAGGATGATCTTGTGAAGATGTCCCAAATTGGGGGAAAGAAGCCAGAGCTTATGAACCCCCTCCTCCATCGACCCATCATTGGATGTGGGTTGTCTGCAGGGATGGGATATAATCTTGAGTGGTGCAGCCCCCTTTGGTTGAGGGAAATGCTTTAAAAGGGACACCTGGGAGCCATTAGCAGCCAATATTCCCAGCAGCTGGAAGTGACAAATCTATTGGTAAAGGGTGATCATGGTAGTGCACTACTGGATCACCTGCATATGGGGCCATAAATGGGGACAATTTACCAAATCAAAGACATTAAGGAAAGGTGTTTCTCAAGAACTAATGCTAGATCTGCTCTCTAAAGGAAGAGAGGAATTTAATCAGGCATGAAGAGTGATGAGGCTTTCTAGGGAGAGGAGGAAACAATTGCAAATAATTTTTGAAATGATTAACAGGTTGTGTTTGAGGAGTTTCAAAGCCAGCGTGGCTGAAGCAGAAAACAAAGTGGATGCTTGGCGTGGGATGGAACCAGGTCATGCAGAGCTTTCATGCAAAGGTAAGGATGCCACCTTTATCCAAAGAACAGTGGGAAACTTTTGAACCATGTTAAGTACAGGAATGGCAATGATAAGATTTGTGTTTCAAAAGATTGTTCGGACTCAAGGATTGGGAGCAAATGACAGGTGGGAGATGGTGTGGGGAAATGGGTAGGTTAATGCTGTCCTCCTGACAAAAGAGATGATGTTTGCTTGAACAAGGCGGCATTGGAGGGAAGGAGCAAGTGACAGCAGAGTTGGAAAGAAGTGCATGCATTCAAGAGGTATTTAAAATTAAAACCTAGAGCACTCAGTGATTGTATATGAGGGTACAGGAGAAGCAGGTATTGAGGACAATTCCTAGGGCTCTAAATTTGTGCAGCTGGGAAGAGGAACAGGCTTTTCACTAAGATGGGTCAGTAGAAAGAGGGAATTTCACTTAATCAGTGAAGATGAAGCATTCTGTTGTGGGCAGGCTGATTCACTTTCCCCATGAGATGAATGGGCAACTGGACGCGTGGCTTTGAGGTACACAGGAAGCTTGGGTTTCACGTACAGATGTGAGAATTCTGTGTGCAGTATACAACTAAAGCCACGGGCATGAATGAGACCCCTGAGAAACTGTACAAAGTGTGTAAAGGATACAGGGAGAGAAGGGCAAAATGGCAGGAGGCAAACGAGGCAAGACAGAGTTTCAGGCAGAGAGTGGGTGTTGGTGAGAAATACTGTGAGGAAGTCAAGTAAAATGGAACTGAAAACACCCAGTGGCCTCTGACACGGATGGTGCCGGTAGCCTCAGTGAAGCTGCCCTGGTGGAGTGATGGGCGCAGAAGACGCGTTAGACTGGACTGAGTACTGAGTGGGTGGGGAGGAACGGAAAACCTCATACGACTCTCTCAAGACAAGTGGACTCAAGTAGGGCAATGCTCTATCAGGAGCGTGGCGTTGAGAAAGAATATGTCGGTTTTTGTTTCAGTCACATGAAAAATCTGGGCACGTGCAGAAGCTGGTGGGAAGGATCCAGTTGGGTGGCAGAGGATGAGGGCACCAGAAGGGCGGGGAGAGTGAGTAGCTAAACCACCTCCACCAAGGGAGGATGGGCAAACGGGGCTCCTGTAGCTGCCCAGGAGACGAGAGGACACAAGTACAAATTAAAGCAAGTTTCAACACTTGGGACCCAGCTCCCCTCTGATTTTCTCTGTGAAGGGAAGTGGGGGTCATATTGACACCATGGATGCTTATTTAGCTCAATTGGATTAGATTAGAATGGATTGGATTAGAGGGGGAAATTGACCCAAATGAAATAAAAAGAATAAATCAGAACATTTAAAAAAAATATGAAGAGGCATCCAGAAAAAAGAACGAAATAAATCGGACCCAGAAGTTACCAGAAAAG
This sequence comes from Daubentonia madagascariensis, assembly GCA_023783475.1. Taxonomy (NCBI): domain Eukaryota; kingdom Metazoa; phylum Chordata; class Mammalia; order Primates; family Daubentoniidae; genus Daubentonia; species Daubentonia madagascariensis. The sequence goes on along the minus strand of JAKFHU010001066.1, from coordinate 4,118,576 downwards.
AGCAATCAACTCTGAATTGTTTTTCCTGTTACCTGTTCAGAGCTTCTTGGCATCACATTTAACAAACCAGAGAAGTCTGCTGTCTGGTAGCTCACACGAACAATAAGACCGAAATCTTAGATCATCATCCCTAATTGTTGCAACTTTTACTAAAAAACTAAATCAGCATTTCTTAAAGTAGCTAGTTTTGAGAGACATAGAATGAATTGTTCTCTAGGGCCTGTTTAAGAATTTGGAGAAAATATAAGGCAATTTACAAAGCAATAAGCTATTTTACTCAGCAGTCTGGCCATCTCAAAATGCATCCTGCTCCAGCTTTCAACTCTGTCTCCTGCATCTTTGATTTTCATCACTAAGAAATAACATTGTAATGCTCCTCTCCAAATGAATGTGTTACTGGCCGTGTCCACAGTGGGGAAAGAACAAACTGGAAAATACATTTAAGCTCCTTTGTATACTTCCTGATGGCAGATTAGTTTAATTTGTACAGCTATAACAGTTTAACTTTATCTGAGAATTTAACACTTGAAAATACGCAGTGAGTTTGGGCTCTTATTAAGAAACATAACTCAAAAATACACCAATACCTGTAATCCAGGTATAATTATTAGGACTAAAAGTTGTATTTGATATTGAATTTAATATTTTATTTTATGGCCAAAATCATAATATTTATCAGTAATAATGTTCTCCATCCTCAATTAAATATTGATTCATAATTTTAAATTATTTGTAATGTAGTGTATTCAAAGAAGTTAAGAATAATCATTAATTTCAGATTTCTGTTTTAAAAATGTATTTAAGACCTTTAGAAATCTTTTTTTTCCCTTTCATAGTAAGCCCAATGTTTAAATAAAATATCTAAGTTAAATCTATTAAACATTATGTTATAAATATTTGGCTAACAAAAAAATATAGATCATAATATTAAAAACAAGCAGGATAAGGATGATGGATTGAACACCCCAAGACTTGCATCCCTTCCCAAATTCCATTAAGATAAAAGTAAAGATATTTATAGACATTGAAACGTAAGAACTAAGAGAATGGAAGAAGAAACAAGAACAACCATATTTTGGAGGCTGGGAAACCAGAACAAGTATTCGTAGACTTAGCAGACTTGAGAAAGCTGAATCTTAAGTCAGCATTGGGGAAAATGAAGAAAAATGGTATTTACACTGAGAATCCCCACATTGCCAGGACACAACCATGAAAGTATGTGGGTAAAAGTAGGAGTATGATTTGAAACTCTGAAGGAGATGGTAGACAGATGTCCAGATCACCACACACTCACATAAAGAATGATACTTCATATTCTCTGAGAAGAGTAAGAGACTATATAGGGAGAGGAAAATTTAAAATCAAAACAACTATCGTTATCCTGAGAGAGCCAAGAGAAAACAGTACAGCCAGGAAACAAGGATGGTGTAAAAGAGGAGATATTTATATATGGAACCCCCCCAAAAGAAAACTTAGGGAAAACTCAATAGAAAACTTAGAAATTTAGTTGAGGACATCTTTCAGAAATTAGAACAATTCAATAAGAAAATATTTTTAAAAATCAGAAAATTAGAGAAGTTCAGGAGGCCTAACAGGAATGCCAGAGACAAAGAACTTATTTGTGTATAAACATAAGAAAATTTTGTAGAACTGCAGGATATGTGTTGTCAGATGGACTGAATAATATGAGAATACAGACTCAGACAAGGACATATATTATTGAAAAACTTTAGAGCACGAGGGGAGGGGTGGAAGAGGGAGGAAGAACCTATAGTCTCCAAGAAAGGAAAAAAAAAAAAAAAACACAAAAAACAAACCAAAAAACTGGTCATGTACAAAGGTTCAAGGATTTAAATGGCTTCAAACCTATTATTAACGACACTAGAACCAAAAGCAACAAAATAATGTCTTCAAAATTATCAGGGAAAATAAATTCCAAGTTAGTTTTATGCCTGGCTTACAACCAATTACTTTTAAAGGCAGAATAAAGGCATTTTCCGTTTATATGGTCTCCAAGTTTTACTTTCCAAATACCTTTTTCAGAAGTCTACTAAAGTCTCCTCCAGAGTTCAAGGATGGCCAACTTGTCTAGGTTTGCCTACAACTTTTCCAGTTTTAGTGCATCTCTGGAAAACTCTTAGTCCCAGACAAATCAGGACCATGGGTCACACTACTCTAGACTTACCATGAAAGAATTTATTTTAAGTAAAGCTTAAAAGGATGAAATTGATCCTCAAGTAGCTTAACTGCCCACCCCAAAAAAGTCCAACATGTTTTAAAAGGAAAATAAAAGTTAAACACTGAAAAATGTGAAAATCTCACCAGTGTCCAAGGGCCAATAAAAATTACTGGACGTGAAAAAAGCAGGAAAATGGGATCCACATCAGGAGGAAAAGTCTGTCAATGAAAGACCATAAATGACTGAGATGATAAAACTTGTTAAAAAGCAATTTAAAAGCCTTTTATAAGTATGTAAGCTGCAAATTTAAAGAAATACATAAAAATAATAAGAATATGTAAACAAGAACCAAGTGGAACTTCTAGAGATGAAAAAGGCAAGATCTGAAATGAATAGTTCATTCAATGTGTTTAACAGCAGATTAGGTACTTTAGAGAGACGAGGTCAGTGAACTTGAAGCCATGCTACAGAAACTACCCAAAGCCTTCAAGAGTTCTTTCAGCTTTCCCGTTGGTGTTTTAGGGAGCCCAGAAACATCATTAAGAAGTTGTTATATTCTGCTGGAGAGATCACATGGAGAAACCACATAGAGGTGGTACATGGGGAGGCAAAGCTGAGATACTACATAAAGGAAGCCTAACTGTTCCAGCATCTCCATCAACCCTTCCGATGAATCCAGCCTCAGTTGCCATGTGACCACAACTACATGGGACATGCCAAGCCAGAGCTGCAGAAGAACTACCCAGTTGAGCCCAATCAACTCATACAACTGTAAGAGATAATAAAATAGTTACTGTATTAAGCCACTTTTTTAAAAAGTAGAAAAGTGTAGATCCACAGAAATTTTGACTTTTTGAAGACACAGTAAAACATAGGCAGGCGCAGCTTATAACTATTTGTCATTGAAATATGTGACCAACCTCACTTTGCAGCTCTCAATTCAACCAAGCCTGTGTTACTGTTGAAGTTAACCATCCTGTTACCCCCAGCCTTCCTTCTGAAATACCCTTCCCAGCTCTTTAATAACCAAAAAATCTTCTAATGTTTACACCAACACCATTTTAATCATTACCTCCAGAAACAAACAGTGTGTGTTTGACCTAAGTGTAGGAGGGAAGAGGGAAGGAAAAGATACAGTTTCACAGCTGGGAAGCAAGAACAGTAAACCCCAAGGCTGGGGCCTGTAGAGCAGAGATGTGCCCTAACAAATAAGACTGCAACCAGGTGACCTGGAGTATGGGTTGCTTAGTCTTTGAATACAGTATGAAAACCTGTAATACAACAGCACTGTATTTCAGTTATATTTTGAGTTAAATTGGCTTCTGGAGGCCTAACCACCATTTTTAGCATCTGTTTCCATAGTAAAATGTGTTTTACATTTAAGGTAATCTGTTAATGATCCTTTACTGAGAAAGCTCACATTTGTAACATCACAAAGCCCTGTCATTCATCAGGCAGATTGCAAAAGTTCACTCCTACAGATAACCAGTTTTTCATAAATCAGGGTTAAATGAGACTGATAAGGACGGCTCATAACTCTTCCACATATCTCTCCCTCCTTAGTACCTTCTTGTTGCTGCTGTTCTAATATATTGCTCTTGCTATTCTCACTCATGGCTTATCTCCTTGTCTAGGTTAAAGGCACATTGATGGCCAAGGACCATGACTCACACTCCTCCGGATGCTTTTAGGACAGTGTCTGGCACCTCACAGGCTTCCCCTACACTTAGGGTTTAATTTATATTTTGACTCATTTCACCCATTTATATTACATGGTAGTAGTGGTATAAAATCAGAGTTCCTTGTGGTTTTTCCTGATAGTACCCAGGGATGTATGTCATATGCCTAACATAGCTCATTTCTGAGTGGGCCAAAATGCACTGTAGTCTTAATTAAAGGCAAGGAACCCTGGGTTGCCCAAACTCCAGACCTGTCCCTGCCATAAACCAGAATAACTGAAGCCACTTCAGAACCACATTGCAGAGACCAGATCAGAGTCCCCTCACAGCCCAGAGCAGCATTAAAACCAAATAAACCATAGCAGAAGGTAATGGTAAGTTTAGAAACTCCAGCAATTAGCTGGCATAATCTAGGAGATATCTGAAGTAAGGGGTGAGTAAGAATTACCATCATCTTCTAGGGCAGGCTGTGGGGGTCTCCTGGGTTTTAAGAACACAGATTGGGGGAAGAGGGCTAATTATGCAAAGAGAATCTGAGAGTCAGTTGTTGCAACTGGGGCAGGAAAAGCTTTCGAGAATCTGGACATCTGGGGAGCCCACTGGGGACCCCTGGGTGCTGCCCGTGAGAATGGCTCTGGGCAGAACTCCCTGTTTCAAAAGTTCTGCAGGGATGTGGTAAGAGAAATAGAGATAACCCCCTATCTTTTTGCTTTTTGTGCCTTTGCCTTTTTTTAGTTTTAGTGCTCAGCAAGTCATACTCATTTGTGTTTTGTTCATTGCTTCACCTGCTCTCAATCCTGTTTGCTTTATTTTATCCACTGGGTACTTGGCACTAGTGATTGCTCCACACTAATCACAGTTGTTGTCTATTGACTGAATATAATACTGCAGATAAACTAAGGAAGAATGATCTAGCAGGGACATGAGGGTGAAGATGCCAAGAACAGCAGAGGACAGGGAGCTTGATAATCACACCTTTTGAGAATCTTATCTGATGGTGTCTGAAGAGATCTATAAATTTACAGCATCCTAATTCTTTAAAAGAATGCTATATCTTAAAAATCCCATATTTAAAAATCAAATATGTGCTTTATTACATGAACCTTTCACATTTGCTTAAAGGAACATATAAAAGCAAGGCTAGGATAGAGTTGCATGACAATAATTAGGAATAATAGGAGCAAAATCTTTGTAAATGGTGCTCTGAACTTGAAATGGGGATGGAATGATCCAGTGTCTACTCATTGAGTGGAGAAAAGGCAGGTTATGGTAAAGGGTGGTCTCTGAATTGAGTTGATAAATTTTATAAAAATACATTACATAGTTACAATGATTAAGTATCAACATGATTATTTACGTCTGAGTTGGGAACACTTGTGGATATTTATGGACATTCCATACATTTCTAGGAAATTACCAAGAACACAACTTAAATCTCAAGTCTTGAATATTGTGGGGGAAAAAAGTAGTACTTGAATTGCTACTAGAAGTTATCATATCTGGAGTATATATATTTTTTCACTCAGAAAAGACTGTATGAGTGACACTGACTCTCAGCACTGCAAAAAAAAAAAAAATGATGGTCCCTTTCCAAAATTTATTCCACTACTCTTTACTCATCTGTCACCACTGCCCTGTTCTCTCTCATCCAAGTATGAATTTATTGAGAGGAGAATGTCAAATTGATTAGATGTGTCTCCAGGTCACTTGGAAAACAAAGAGGGGCTCAGAGTACTGCTGGAAGGGGAGCTCAGATCATCACAAATCACCAAGGAAGCACAGGATTGATGCTGCAACCAAAGTGCACACCTCTCTGGGAGCACAAATAAGGCAGAGATGAACTCCGGCTGGTGGGGTTGGAGGGCTCTAGGCACCTTCGCTGGGCCTGGACTACCTGGGGGAACATTACTAGGTGGACTTCACCTAAAAACACTAATTTATGAATGGTTGAAGAAATAGATGTAGTCTATTTGGAAAAGAGAAAATCAATAGAAAACCTTAGAATTGTCCTTACATTTGAAGGATTACAAAGTTGAAGAGGATGAATATTTGTTTTGAGGTCCTCCAGAGGAAAAAACAAGGATGCATCAAGGGAAGAATTCAAGGAGACCCAGGAGATAAATTCATTTCCAACCATTTAAAATTGAAGAAAATTTTATTAAAGTCAACCCTTTTTTTTTTTTTCAAAATCAGTATATAGCAAAGAGACTAATATAAAAGGTACATTCTCCATATGGACAGTCACCTCACCTCACCCAGATAATTCCTGAATAATTTGAAGTGTTGAGTATCTTCTTGTAAACATGTTAATTATAAATGTTGCAGACAAATATCCCATTACAATATAGAGGTATACCCAGAAGTGGTCCCCCCAAACCTTCCTCCCTCCTTCCTCCCTCCAATAGGCAAGTGAGTCTTATAAAAGAAAAACTCAGCCAAATGTTATTTGTATAAGCATTGATCAATTATGAGATTCCACAACAGAATAATAAGAGAAAAATGGAATTCAGATGAGTAACAAATATGCTATCCACCACTTTAACAAATTCAGTATGACTATATTAAGCAACATGAAAAAGCCCAAAGAAAGAATCTGAAAACATATTTTGATATCTCTGTTGGCACATCCTTCAGAACTCTCTAAAGACCTATTTTTCCATACCAGGCTAAGTATCATTGACAAGTGTATTTCATAAGTATGGTAAAGCATTGAGATTTACAAAAAGCACAGTGGATCTTATTCGTTATGTCACAGAGGAGCCGTGATATATTCCAAGGGCAGGCACTCACTCTAATCTTTTAAAACAAAGGGACAGACTCATTCATCCAACTAATCAATATGAATTCCCTGGTCCAGAAAAGAAGTATAAATCAGCAGCTGCACCATGGTCAGTTTTCTCATCTACCCCTCGTACCTAAAGGAAAGGGAAAAGTAGGGAATGTGTCAGCAGGAAAATGACTCGGACTTTTATATTGACAGGCATTGCCATTGGGCTGCAAATTCTCCATGGCAGCTGTGCTCAGATCAATGTTGCTGAAGGTAAGGAAGTGGAATTTTTTGGGGTTGGGGTATTTATTACTTTTTGCCTGATCACAATTTGGTATATTGCAGAAGATGTCATTTCCTGTTAGAAAATGTGAAAGAAAAGAAAAATTGTGCCAAATTTGCCCCATCCATCTAGCCAGATGCATTTTCACTTACAGGAATTATTTGGCTTGTACCCTGTGCACATTGTTTAGTTGACCAGTCACTATACTTTTTTGGTGAACACCAAATATGTATCAGACATAATACTAAGCTGCTGCTCTCTTCCCCGTTGTAACTTTTCCCAGTTCATCAGAGTCAGCAAACGACTTCATGACTCTGTTATGGCAACTTTGCCTGCCAAAGAGCAGAGCTTGGCTTGACACTCTGCCTCCCGCCCCCTTTTCTCTGCGTGTACACATATTCATGCATTCTGTGTCCTCAGCAGCCTGTATACTCCTCAGTCACAGCACTGACCCGTGGAATATATCTGAAGATACAATAATTTCCTTGTGTAGCTCACCAGCCCATGGTCTTTGTAAATGCAGTTTCTTTCACCCTTGTGATGGACTCTTGTGATGTTCTACCCAGATTACCCTGCAAGGGAAGACTCATTGCCCCAGCAGGTAGAAGTGCAGTCAGCCTCTAAGGATTGCGTCATCCGCAGAGCTGCCTCACCCAGGTCATACCCCTTCCTTGGGTAGCCTATATCGAATGGCTGATGAGTGCAGGGGTTTAAAGTTCTGATCCTCTAGGCCTGACTCAGGACAGTGCTGAATGGCCATTCTAGCCCCAGACATCTCCGTGGGTTCAGGCAGGCATGTTAGACCTGAACTGCAGTTCAACTTCTCCAAGTCCTGATTTTTCCATCCCTTCAATATGTGTTGACCCCAAGGTCAGTCCTTATTAAGCATCCTTTATAGTAAACTCTGTCTCAGGTCTGCTTCCCAAAGAACTCAATCCAGAACCACCCCTTTATTCATCCCACTGAAGTCTCTAGCCGGTGGATTGGTGGTAAATGTTGACAAGCAGCTCTTGGGCAGAAGAGCCCTGAGCTGTAACAGTTGCTGTGTTCCCATGGTATAAATACACCCACCATAGCTGATATTAAGCTACTGATGGTTTATCAACCAGCTCCCAAAATTCCTGAAAATTTATCCATTGTTCCTCACAAATGAGCAAAATCTAGCACCTCACTGTCTCCAATCTATGGTAGACATACATTTTTGCCAAGTTGAATTATTAAGTGTCAAGTTCTTCACACTTAGTGTTTCATTTAATCCTCATGGCAACTTTGTGATGTTACGTTTACCATTTTACAGATGAAGAAACGGGATTTTCGAAATGAATTATGTTGCCCCACAGATTTGCCCGCACTACCAGGACTGAACATAGATATAAAGTTCTGAAGTATGTTAGGATCCATTTACCCATTCAACTATCTATTAATTCAAATAATTATTAATGACTACTCATGTTTTGACATGAGCCTTGAAAGGTGACTGGAATTTAACTCACCTGGTAATGAGGACAAGTGTTCCAAAGTCACAGTGGTAAGAGACTGGTGGGGGCTAAAACATAAAAGTCCAAGCTGCTGTTAAGACTAAAATATGGGATGCAGATGGGGAACTGGAGGAAGCTGAGACTCGGGAGAGGGACAATAGCCAGGCCCATGCTTAGGTCCCTGCCTTTCCACTATGAGGTAATTGTCTTGAATCAACATTTAACCACTAGATTGTGTTGGATTAACCATTTAAACTTATGTATAAGTATGCAGGTGGTTGATCAAGTTGCTGTTATTTCAAGGGTACAGGGAATGCTTAGGATCTTAAATTAACTTTAATATAGAATATATAATGCTAAAAATTTTAACATTAGGGAAAGGAAAAGAGCAAAATGACATGAACACACACTTGATGTATTTATTCAGATTATAACTCATGATGTCAGGTGGGTCATCAAATCAACCTGGTAAATGTTAACCAGCATTTTTAAGTAAATAAAACAATGTAATATATCAGAATGCATCAGATAATATAAGTATTAATATTATGTTATGAAGCTTTCATTACAGTTATGTACACATACATATATACATATGTTTGTATTCACTCACAGTGAAATGTGCTAAGAGGCACAAGCACATTGGCCATGAAATGATCATGTGTTGATTTCCAGCTCCTTAATTACATTATGACCCAGAGTGAAAACCTGTCTGTGTAGCTACTCAGGTTCCTCATCAGCTTTAGTTTGAAAGGTGTTTTCAAGATTAAAGAAAAGTTTTACAGAGCCTGGAACTGAGTGAGTAGTTGCTCCATAATGGTGAGGAAGTGTTTGGGGAATCATCCATTATGTAAGAAGAAATCACCTTTTATGTTTAAAAAATTTTAGCACATAAAGACAAGTGCTGAAGTCCATTTCATATTAAATAGCCAATACTAATTGAAAAACTCACAACAGCCTAATTCTGTCATGCTCTTAATGACTACTCTAGAGATTAAAATGAATATTTTTCTTCTGCAAACTTCCGGTCAACCTAAAGGTTTGTTACCACATGCATAAAATGCTTATCAACACTGAAAACTAAATAAATAAACCAGTAACAATTAAGCAATACTGAACACCTCTTGATTATGGACAGGCAGCAGACCAAGCCATCTTCAAAGTGATAATTATTGGAAAATGACAGTTAGAGTACAGTCATGGGAACTGGAAATTAAGGCACTGTTCAATAAAGCGGTTGTTTGGGAAACTCCTCCCCAGATATCTTGGGAAATGAAAAGAAAATTGACTTGTGGGGAGATGTCTAAACTTGAGCACTCAAAAGGGGTTAGTTTGGGAGGAAAGAGAAAGAACATTATGACAAATTACGTCCGGGAGGTGTTCTTATTGAGTGGCACAAACTTCATTAGATTGACAAGAAGTTCAACTGAGTTAGCACCACACTGAGGGGCGTTGCCCACATACGCATGCGCCCCAAAGTAACCTCTCCCCTCTTGTTCTGAGTTTGCTCCTCACCACCATCTCCTCTCAGCCTTCCCGTTCTTAAAAAAAAATAGATCATTAGAAGAAACCTTTCATTTCAACCTCATGATTACAGAGAGAAAGAACAAGAGGTGCAGATATCATCAGTCTGGGTTTAGGGAAACTTTTCTGTGAAGGCTGTTTCCAAATACTGCAAATTATGTCACCAATAGGTCTTTAAGAACTCTAAATTTCAAATTAAATGAAGTTTTGAATTTCATAAAATTAACACTTCCTGTTCTGTAGTTGAAAGTAGAGATAAACATCAAAGAGAGAATGAGAACTTTTTAGGATCATCCCATCAAGGAATTATTTTTTAATTTAGAAAATTAAGATATTTTTAAAAGTCTAGGAAAAGCTTTTTAAGTATTAGAAAATGAGAAAAATTTAGAAAATCTAAAATGTAGAAAGTTTTAGAAAATTTGGAAACCTTTGGTGTAGGAAAGGAAAGAAATGCATAAAAGACGCATAATCTTAACAATAGAAAGAAGTTAAATATTAAGTGCAAAATTTGGTAAAATTTGCTTTGAAGAGAAGAAAATTTTAGTTGTTTTCTCATTTTTTTTTTTTACTGCCACTGGGTCCATCTTTCTTAAACTAAAAGAAATTTCTATAGGAATTTTTCATGGTAAAATGACAGAACAAGATATATTCGTCCAGGAACTGACCCCATGTAGCATTTTTCAATATAAATTGAAACACCTGGGTGATGGATCAGTTCACCAGGGAAGAATTAAATAATCCTTGCCCTTAAATGTATTCTCTGGGATCTCATGGGGACAGCATTACATGTGGGGGCAGCTCTAATTACAAGAAATAATTGCAGGTGAATATAAGGTAGTTCCCCACCTCAGATGATAAATTATACTGAAAGACAAGGACACCCTAGGCGAAATGCTAATGTTTTCATCTCCATGACATTGCAAGAAAGTGTCAAGTCCAAAAAAATAAACCAAGGTAAAGCACATTTGACAAATCCCTGCTAACAGGAATTAGTTATTCTATTTGCAATTCACAATAGAGTTTTAATTGATAAATATATACCATAGATTTAGTACCTGCAGGTATACTTATTTGCTAGTAGGAAAAATTTCAAAGATCAGAGAGCGAATAAGTTACAGTGGGATAAGATAGGAAAACATCTTTCCCAAATGCTGTGTAACTCGAGGGCATATTCCAGATCTGAACCTTACTGGCAAAATCCATAATCTACAATTCCTTGTGACAGATGAATGTTCATTGCTAATAATTAATTCTATTAGCTTTGAGATATCTTGAAATCACTTGGGGAACTTTAAAAATACTGATGTTAGGTTCCACCCTCAAAGATTATGATTTAATTAGTCTGGGCAGGATTTTTTAAAGTTGTCCAAGTCATTTTAATGAACAGCCAAGGTTTGAGAATCACTGTTTTATGGGCACATGGAACGTAGCTGCTCATCTTTTCCCTTAAAATCACACTGATTCACTTAACACATGATGCTGTGGCTTTTCCTTGCTCAATCATTTCTTTGCAATTATTTCTATAAGGCTGTGAGAGGTGACTCTCAATCACTCCCAGCCACGAAGTAGTGTCTGAGCCTGGGCAGGGCCCCCGTAGTAAGCCCTTCCTTCCAGGAAAGCCACACTCTCCCAAGGGCCACAGTCCTCAAGGTCCCCATTCCTCTGCAAAACCTCCCATGGATTGTCAGGATATTCTTCAGGCCCTGGAATACAAAATCACACAAAGATCTTTGAAAACAGTCTTTGAGTTCATGAAGCAGGCTGGTATTTAAATATCTGGGACAAATCCTGTGACATCTCCCAGTACCCCCTCACTATCCTCCAGACCTATTTGAACACACAGCCTGTATTTCCCTGCAAATTTCCTCTCTGTTTTTGATGAATCCCAGTTAACTCTTGTTTCTCAACTTTTCATTTCTCTTTACTCTTCCCACCTATTTTATGGCTATGTACACACAAACACACACACACACACACACACACACACATTCCCTTGTTCTCCAATCTCAAGAGGAATTCTGCTTCTGTGAGTTTATTCTATAGAAATGTACATATCTTTGCACAATATTACATACTTAGGGATGCTCACATGTAAGCATTGTTGACACTAGCAAATAATTAGAAGACACCTATGTGTTTCTCGATAAAGTAATGGTACCTCCATCCTATGCAATATTAATAATACTAAAAGGAAGGAAGTGCTTCTGTTTATACCAACATGGAAAATCTCTAATAGATATTCTTAAATGAAAGCAAATTGCAGAATAAGATATATATTACTATCTCCATAAGATAAAAACAAAAAATTAGTTGTCTATATAGAAACACCAACACACACTCATAAATATATGTGTTTATATGCACACATAAACACACAGATGTACACATAAATGCATAGAAAATGGGGTAGGGAAGAACCCATGTGGGAAGTGTGCAGAATTGGGAGTAGGGTAGGATAAAGGAAAACTTACACTTTTTACTTTAATCATTTATATAATTCTTGCATTCTTTATATATATTTATGGATTTTTAAATTATTTTGAAGTTACATAAGAAAATCACTTACCAGATGTAATAATTGGGTCATTGGCAAACTTGTCGAGATTTTCATTGCAATGGTGGGGGCAGAGGTCAGAAGACAATGGGTGCTAAGGAGGTTGTCTCCACACTTTCGTGTCGCATAAACTTACCATAATAAATCTATTGGCACACACCCAAAGGTGAATCCAAGTTGTATGGAACCCAAAACTTATGCAATTTGGGGATCTTGCTTTAAGAAAAAGAGCAGAAAATTATATTAGAATGAGAAATCAAAATGATCAAATCATAATATATACAGAAAAAATGTATTTTACTAATTGTCTGACATACATCAATAATAATTTTACAGATATTAGCATCAGATTCTGGACATCTTATACTTGCTTCTCCCACTACATGTGGTGCCCAGAGCCAGAGAATGCACTTCTAACACTTTCTGGTCCTATACTTTCATGTCATGCTGCAAGATGGGTCAGCACACTGGGTGCTAAGAATATTCCTGAAAGACATTCCTACACTGGTATGACCAGTTCTAATATAATTATACGGTTATCAGTTATGGAAGTTATGGAAGTAACTGATAACCATATAATATGTAATGTTAGCACTAACCAAATGTATCTCTGAGTTAATTTTTCTTTAGCTGGATTTCCAAAATGCTCATGACCTTTCTAACACTCTCTGATAGGAAGGCAATTATGATAGTGACAGAGAACAACAGTTTGTATGCATATGTGATCAAGAATAATCTTGAGACTATTAAAGTCATGATGGGGAAACTGTCAGGAATATATGTGAAAGACTTTAAAATGAGCAAAAATGATAACAGGACATTTTGGATAGTGTACCCTCCCATGTGATCTAATATTAAAAAAAACTGGTTGTATCACAAATCTTTTCTAGTAGTTTAGCAACTGGGATATTTCAAGGTACCACAATACCAACTCTCTCCCTTCTATTAACACATTTACTGCCACACTAAAAAAAATTTTTTTTCCCTGAGGCCACGGTGTTTTATTAAAACAAAACAATCCTTTCTAATTTGTTATTTGTGATTGTTTTCTATGCATGAGTTATATGCAACACAATCCACATTTTTAGAATTAAATTCTCAACATTAATTGTAACAATAAGAACATCAACAAGTAAAATTTTCAGGAACCAACTGCAGGGTTTTGCTTCATGAGGTCCTGGCTCAAAACTAGCCTGGGTTAAATACAACTCACATGGCAGTCAATGTGTTAAGCTCTGATGGCATCTCTCTCACTTAAAAACCTGTGACAGGTCTTAACGTCTTTGGCCTGATTCCAAAGCTTGACATTCAGGGTTTCCATAATTTGGTCCTGTCCCAAATTTCACATGTCCCCATTTACCTGCAGGGATGTCCCCATCCCACCCACACCCACCTACCTAAGAGATGATTTTCTGGCTAAAATGCCCTGCCATGGCCCACTGCCTTTCTAAATATCTGTCCTTCCCTCCTCTTCCCTTCAGTAGAAACCTTACTCATCCTATAAGACTCAACTCAAATATTGCCTTCTTTGTAAAGCTCAGCACATTCTGTCTCATTGGAATTCATTGCTGCTTCTTCGGTCTCCCAAGACATTTTGCACAAGGTGCTGTTATTACACATAGCATAACACATAGTATCATCAAAGTCGGAGTTGTAATTGTACCCATGTGAACTATATGGGACCCAGGTGGATCTTATTGATCTCTGATTCGTGTGCATGGAACAAGGGCTCAATAAATCTTTGTGGATTTGAATTAGGCTGGATAATTGCAAAATTGTGTCACTGGGAGTCAGGCTTGTTATAGAGCCTGTGAAATGCCAAATGTGGCCTTTACTAAAGGCTATATAAGAAAATTACTAAGCAGCTACTGTACCCTAGTATTAAAACATATTTCTTCCAAAAAAAAGTTAAAATCATGACTGTCATACAGATATAAAATGGACACATGTGAAAGATTTTATTAACTCATTAATTAGTGAGGGAACCAGTAAGAATTCTGAAATGACACACATATATAGGCAATGAGGAATCTTGAAATGAATTTACAAGTAGATGCAAAACTGGTGAATAGCCCTAAAGCAACAATCAATTATATGGTGCCAGACAAAATTTATTTACACTTTATGGACAATAATCATCAGCTTTCTACAACTTACAAAGTTGTACAACAGCTCAAAGCCACTGTGAAAGGCACAGCTAACCTGGAAGGGTGGCACTGGAAAGGACATTTATTCATCATTTTTGTTCATTTCAAAGTCTTTCACATTTTTTTCCTGACAGCCTTCCTCCCATGGTCATAATAAATTCAGAGGCTATTCTTGATCACAAAAAAAGGCAAGTCTCATTAGGATTGGCCTAGCAGCTGACTACATTTTAATTGCCTCTACTTGGCTATCAGCTGCATTAAAATGTCACTTCCCAAAGAAAGAAACCAAATTTGTCTTTGTCTTATATATTAATTCTTGCTCCAATAAATTAATGTTTTTCTTTGTTCTTATGGTAATATTTGCATCAGGTAAAGCCATCAGGATGTGTTTTTCCCCTCAAGAACAATATTTGTGAACCGCAGATGCTAATGATATTTCTTTTCCAAGTATGGCTTTATCTTGAAAATGAGTTGTTTGTTATTAGAGAGTAATGACCTAGTTTGCCGTATAGTTTAGTATCACTCTGCTTCAGCACTAAAGAGCATATAACAGATCTGGAATGCTTGTTGAAAGTTAGAAACATCACACTTACAACTAAATCCAGCTTTATCATTTAGTCCAGAACAATTTCAACTATGTTAATACCACTGTTTATAAAATCTATTAGCAGTTTCCTACCCCCGTTTATAAAGATACAGATATAACGATCCAGCTAAGAGGTGCTCATGGTGTTTCTCTAAGAGATGCAACATGTAGACGGACTCAACACTTTAAAAAAATACTATTATATGTGATTATTTTTTCAATAGGAGAAAAGGCATACAAAATTTTATTTTAACATGTATAGCATGGGGGAATCGCACAAGAATGATTACCCAACAACCCAGTGCTGTACAGAAGCTTATATATGCTTTTTCTTAGGCGTTGGGGGGAGATACAAAATGTATATGTAATTATAATAGAAAACATTGGAAAACCTTTAAATGCCCAACCAAAGGGATATAGTTTTGGAAAAGGTAATTCATTCATTACTTGTATTGTCATACAGTTACTTAAAATTACTATTTTGAAAACTGTGCTTCCAAGAGGAAAAAGTATATGATTTATTAAAATGAAATAGAACATAAAAGATTTATACCTACTTAATAATATATAATCATTAGAACAAGACATGAACAGTAATGATGCATATTGAAAAGGATTGGATTATAAGACACATTTTCTATTTTTGACATTTCCTTTGTGTAGTTACATCAACAACATTTTTCAAGAAAGGAAGGAAAGAGGAAAGAAATGATGTTCTATAAAGTCTCTTCAGTAGCCTGTGATTTAGGTACTTGTAATAGAGAAAAGTAAAGGGTTTCATTATGCTTTGTTTTGCTAGCAGGCGTCTGATGTCCTTCTCCTGGTGTGATTTTCATTATGGCTATTTTCAAAGTGCTTGAATTGGGATTAGTTACTTAGTAAGAGTCGCCTTGTTCTTTTAGTCACTAACACAATTTTATGTGGCCTGAAATACAGAATTGATTATTATGCTGTGTCCTTTAAAGGCTGGGCCACCATGACCTTGAAAATCCCCAAAGAGGAAGACCTAGATTTGAATGATACCACCTTTCAAACAAGGGATCTTGAATTCATCATCAGCCCTCCAAACCTGTTCCTTTCACAGGGCACAGAACTTAAATAGACTGATGTGTCTTGATGCTGCTTGGTTATGAGCGTGAGCTCACTAGAATTAAATAAAGTCTTGCCCACTTGACTTATTCATGGAAGTTGGCAAGTGCCATGAAACAAGTTCTTGGGCACTGTTTTATTCTTATTAAAATCAGCTTAATGGAAAATATCCCACTGGTTAAATTACATTTTATAGCCAAAGGAATACCCTCAAAACATATGTATAATATGTATAAACACCCATTATAGACATCCACAACACAACATATTCTATGAGAAGCAAGTACATATCATGCAATAAACAATATTGTGTATTTATGAGTTTCCTTGATGGAGTTTAAGTGTTCATATTCCCTCACTCACCTCTTTTCATGTTCCAGATAAAAAGTTAAACCAAGCTGTCTATCTGTCTGAATGGAGGAGCCTGTATGCGGGAGTGTTTGGGGATCTGTCTTCTTTATTTCTCTGTGTGCAATAAATACTATCTGAGTACCATGTGCATAAAATATATTAATTGGGTGTGGAGACTCATGCTTTGGGAAGTGTTGTGTCCACCCCTCAGAGGCGGGTGGATGTTCTCAACCAAAATTTGGTTTCAGTGCCAAGACACTAACCAAGAGGATATGGACAGGTTTATTACTCACATAACAAAGTTCCCTGTGGAGAGCCGGGTAGGCTCCCAAGCAAGTGTAAGAATTCCCTGAGTGAGCAGAGAAAGAAGACAGGCTTGGGGTTTCATGTTGTTACAGGTGAGACTAGGGTGAGGGTTCCTGCACACACATCAGTACTTGCATTGTTTGAACTTCCTACTGGTGCCACAGGAGAGAGAACCTGGGCTCGCTTATCACCTTCCTGATATGAGGTGGAACGGGAAGGAGGAGTGATGAAAATTAAAAGATGTCGGCAGTTAAACATCTAAAATGGAGTCAAAAGGCTGGGCACCATGGCTCACACCTGTAATCCTAGCACTTTGGGAGGCCAAGGTGGGAGGATTGCTTGAGGCTGGGAATTCAAGACCAGCCTGGGCAACATAGTGAGACCCCATCTCCACAAAAAAATAGAAAAATTAGCCGGGCATGGTGACCCACACCTGTAGTCCCAGCTACTCAGGAGGCTGAGGCAGGAGGATCGCTTCAGCCCAGGAGTTTGAGGTTGCAGTGAGCTGTGATGAGGCTTCTGCACTCCAGCCTAGGCAATAGAGTGAGACCCTGTCTCAAAAGAAAAAAAAAATGGCGAAACTCTTCATAATAGATGGAAAAAGAAGCGGGAATTTAACGTAAGTGTATAATCCCTTCTTATTCCCTTTAAAAACTCTTGCTTTCCTCCCACAAATTATAAATTGGAATTTACAATCTGATATAGAAAGCAATAAACAAACCAATATTTATAATTCCAGAGAAAGAATGAGAGTAAATATATGTATAGGTATAAATATAGGGGGCAGAGGAGAGGAATGTATAAGTAGGACTGGGGAAGGCAAGACTAGAAGCATGTCGTGAAGCAGATCTGAAAGGCAGTGAGGAAGATAAAGCACATTCATGGCTGAGAAAATAGGATGTGGAAAGGCACAGAGGAGACAGAGCATGTCCCAGTGAGAAAATTTTTAAGAGAGATCAAGTATGGCTATTGTGTGAGAGTTCAGAGAAATAAGGATGGAGGTTTCCATCCAGAGTAGGTCTGAAACCACCTTGACTTACAATATCCTAAAGAGAAAGGTGTGACATGAAAGGATTTTAAATAGAAAGCAACAAGATGGCATATGCATTTTCAATAAACCACGCAGCAGCCAATTAAAGGATGGAGACCAGACTAGAAGCAAAGACACCTGTGGGGGGATTGTGCGCGGATGCGAGAGACGAGAGCAGGGCCTGGAATAGTCAGGAGAATGAAGAGGTGAGATGGTCTCAAACAGGTAGCTGCCTCAGGACCTCAGGGGCTGATTGTACAGCTACAGAGGGTGGGGAGAGGTGGAGTAATTAAAGCGTAGAGTCAATTGGGAGCGAATCCCATCCTTCTGACTTGGAAATATGCAAGGGGGAAAAATAAAAAAAAGGGGAGTAAGTTGTCTGTGTGACTTCCAGACAGTATCCAGAAAGCAAGAGAGGTAATGAGGCTGGAGATGGTGACATCAAACTACTGAGAGAAGGCAGGATGAGCCTCCTTCCCCTTCTAAAAGTACAAAAAATATACAGGTTATATTCCATGACACCTCACAAAATAAAAATGTTGCTCCTTAGGATACTGATCTACTCAAGAGCCTTTACATGAGGCCAAAAAAAAAAAATATATATATATATATGAATGAACCTGGTATATCCAAGAATATTTCATAAATATTTATTTTAGGAACTGTCTTTCCTAAGAAAAAAATCACCTATTATTGGTGATGCCATGAATATAGAAAAATCATGTCAGGAAAAGTCAGAAAATAAAAGTTTGAACCGTGCAAAATTAATTGCAAACGGTATAAAAGGGTACACAAGGAAAAGTAGGTCAGCACCCCCAATCCAGAATCCCAAGTCCCCTCTCTAGAGGCAGTGGCTGTTGCCAGCTTCTCATGTGTCTTTTCAGAAATCTGAATCGCTTTGCTGTGAACCGTAGCAAGTGGCTCTCCACCTAATCTTTCAAAAGGATTTACCTATCAAGAAGTCTATTTTTTCAATTCCAAGACCCACAGAGCCAGAACTGCCCCCAAAAGTAAATTAAGCAGCTGAGGAATAGATCAAAGTAACCAATGGCTCTTAGACCCGGTTGAGTCAGTTTTTACAAGTTGAGTGATTTATTATCTGCCTTTAGTGAACATGCCTCCTGCAAGGTTTCAGTTTCTTTCACCAGGCCTGTGGCTCCAGATGGCCCACCTGTTTCCCTGCAGAGCTCTGAAAATTGTCGTACCTTGGAACGAATCAGCAACAGCACCACATAACTGGGAAGAATCTAAGACTGCAAGAGAGATGCTTTAGTATAATCTGTCTCCTCCTTAATTTGGGGTAAGAATAGTTTCCAGGAGAGAAAATGCTTTGGAAATGCTTTTATTTAGTTTCTTCTATCTCAGAAACAAAAGATTCAAAGAAATAAATCATTATCACCAAATACTTCAATCCTGAAATACCTTATTAAGTTGCCATTCTATAATCCTTTTTAATATGAGATGCTCGGGTAAAGCATAAAATTTTTAAATATATTTTTTATTATAAAATATATCTATTTATTGGAGAAAATATGAAAAGCCTATGAAAATAGAAAGAACATTAAAGTAATCATTATGCCAACATCCAGAGATAACCATTGTTGATATCTACCAAGCTACATTTCATCTATAGATATTACAGTTTTGCTTTACAGTTTTCCAATATATGAAATTTTCTTCGGACTCAAATCAAAAGAAGTAACTCATTAAAGTGGGCTCTTTGTGTCTTTGTCCCCGAGCAGGGAGCCAGCTGTTTCGGCAGGTGTGGGAATGATGCGGCGTTCCACTGCAGCAGGTGTTTAATAATCCTTTTCTTGTACCTTCTATCTCCTCCAGCGCTGCTATGAGCAACAGAAACTATTCTGAAAACCCACTCTGTGGAAGGTAAAGATTAAGCATGAATGATTTACACCTGTGAGAAAGATTGTTTCTTTTAAAACTCTCTTTAAATTGTGGTTAAGATATATTTGTTTGGGAAGGCTGTTGGTTCAGCTTTAGTGTTGGGAGAAAGCTGCAAGGTAACTAGGAAGATTGTCTGTGGCTATTTGTTTAATACCAAGATGGCTCCAGCTTCTCCAGCATACAGATTGTTTAGGCTTCCCCTCACCCCCATGATGTATATAAAAAGGGGGGGAAGGGGGTTTCATAGATCCTGATACAGTTAGAAATCTTCCAGTTTTATAATCAATTTTATAATTTTATATTCAATGACTTAGAGCTACTTTTTAAAAAATAGTTTCTGTTGGAGTGATAGAAGTGCATAGTATTTACACCTGCTTTAAAGGATATCAAATACTGTTCCAGTATACTCTGGTGCAGTGGATGACTCATGGAATACCAACAGAGGACATACAAGTCATGTGGTTAGTCTAGAACTTAACATCATGTGTTCTAAGCATAGATTATGTCCTTATGCTTACATAAAGTCAGTAGATTTTATTCTTTTTCATCAGTAGACACTGCCATATTGGTACCTTTCATAGTGACATTGATCTTACTGAACATAAGGTAAAAACAAAAGTATATGCCAGTAAGAATAGTAAAAATGAAAGGGGAGTATTCTACTAAAGATGGTGTTTAGTGTAGCAAAATGAGCAACAACATATTTTGTCAACCAAGAATAAGCACTGAATATAGTCTTAAAATGAAAAACACCTTTGATAATCAGATACTCTATTATACTATTTTACATATCCTAGCATAGATGTCAAGAAAGCTGATTTTACCATCATCTTTTATAATGTAGGCTAATGTTGATAATCCTTTATTAAAAATAAACTTTCCTACAAATGTAAAATTCATTCTTCATTTTGGGTGTGTTTGGTCTTATTTTCCATCTTGGCTCAAATCTAAGGATTTGATATGACAATCTTATGGTTTAGGGGGAAAGTTAGAGGCCTACAGAGTGACATTGGACAATCCACTCAGGTAATGGAAGGAGCCATTTAAGGATTTTAGGAAAAACTAATTTAGGCATAACACCTGAATTGTTACACGTGCTCATTTAACCAGGTAAACTGAATAGGGTGACAGGTGTCTCTGGCCAGACAAAACATTGTACAACTCTCCAAAGATAAATCCTTTAACTAGTAGGCCATTAACCTCAGCCCTTCTTGTATCTTCTGCATTCTAGCAAAGATTATTATGGCTTAATAAGGAAGACGAAAAACCGAAATATAATGATTTCACTATGTTGTTAGCTGCATCAGAGAGTTGATTCACATTTGAATTTACAATTATTATAACCCCTAAGGTTTTTTAGGTCAATTTGCCTCCTGTTAATCCACATCTTCCTTAATCCCATGTATCCTCACTTGTTCCTTCCAGCTAATCTAAATACATTTGTAGAAAGAGTAATACATAGACATTAAAAAAAATAAACAGTTAAAAAGAAAATTTGTTTTTGTTTTTTTACTTTTTAAATTTCAGAATATTATGGGGGTACAAACATTTTGGTTACATGAATTGCTTTTGTAAGTTATAAGTGTGTCCGTCATCCATATACTGTGCATTGTACCTGTTAAGTGTGATTTTACCCATTCCCTCCTCCCCCCCCACCTGCTTGATTTCTGTTGAATTTTACTACCATATGTGCACATGAATGTTGGTCTATAAGTTTCAATTTAGTAGTGAGTACATATGGTTTTTATTCTTCCATTCTTGTGATATTTCACTTAAAAGGACAGTGTCCAGTTCCATCCAGGTTGTTACAAAAGGCATTAGTTCACCATTTTTCTTTATGGCTGAGTAATACTCTATGGTATACATATACCACATTTTATTGATCCACTTATGTATTGATGGGTATTTGGGTTGTTTCCACATCCTTGCAATTGTGAATTGTGCTGCTATAAACATTCGAGTGCAAGTGTCTTTTTTATAAAATGTCTTTTTTTCCTTTGGGTAAATACCCAGTAGTAGAATTGCTGGATCAAATGGTAGATCTACTTTTAGTTCTTTGAGGTATCTCCATACTACTTTCCATAGAGGTTGTACTGGTTTTCAGTCCCACCAACAGTGTATAAGTGTTCCTTTCTTTCCCCATCCATGTCAACATCTATTGTTTTGGGACTTTGTGATAAAAGCCATTCTCACTGGTGTTAGGTGATATCTCATTGGGGTTTTGATTTACATTTCCCTGATGAATAGAGATGTTGAACATTTTTTCATATATTTATTGGTCATTTGTCTATCTTCTTTTGAGAAGCTTTTGTTCATGTCTTTTGCCCATTTTTTAATGGGGTTGTTTGATTGTTATTGATTCCTTGGCTGTGCAGAAGCTTTTTAATTTACAGGTCCCATTTATTTATTTTTGTTGTTTCTGTGATTGCCTTTGGGGTCTTCTTCATAAATTATTTGCCTAGGCTGATATCTATAAGGGTTTTTCCAAACTCTTCTTCCAGAATTCTTATAGTTTCATGCTTTAGTTTTAAGTCTGTTACCCATCTTAAATTAATTTTTGTGAGAGGTGAGAGGTGCAGATCCTCTTTCAGTCTTCTACATGTGGCTATCCAATTTTCCAAGCACCATTTATTGAATAGGTATTCTTTTACCCAGTGTATGTTTTTGTCTGCTTTGTCAAAGATCAGATGGCAATATGAGGATGGTTTTATATTTGGATGCTCTGTTCTGATCCATTGGTCTAGGTCTCTGTTCTTGTGGCAGTACTATGCCGTTTGGTTACTATAGCCTTGTAGTATAGCTTGAATTCTGGTAAAGTGATATCTCCTGATTTGTTCTTTTTGCTTAAGGTTGCTTTGGCTATTTGGGGTCTTTTATGGTTCCATACAAAGTGTAGAATTATTTTTTCTAGATCTGCAAAAATGACATTGGTACATTAATGAGGATTGCATTGAATCTGTAAATCACTTTGGGTAGTATAGACATTTTAACAATGTTGAATCTGCCAATCCATGAGCATGATATGTTTTTCCATTTGTTTATATCCTCTGCGATTTGCTTCCTCAGTGTTTCATAGTTCTCCCTGTAGAGGTCTTTCACCTCCTTGGTTAAATATATTCCTAGGTATTTTATTTTCATTGTTGCTATTGTGAAAGGTATTGAGTCTTTGATTTGATTCTCAGCTTGACTGTTGTTGGTGTATAGGAATGCTACTGATTTGTGTACATTGACTTGGTAGCCTGAGACTTTGATGAATTTATCAATTTCAGATGTCTCTTGATTGAATCTTTGGGGTTTTCTAGATATAAGATCATATCATCAGCAAGGAGTGATAGTTTGACCTCTTCCTTCCCCATTTAGATACCCTTTATTTCCTTCTCATGCATGATTGCTCTGGCTGGGACTTCCAGCACTATGTTGAACAGAAGTGGTGACAGTGTGTAACCTTTACTGGTTCCAGTTCTAAGCAGGAATGCTTTCAGTTTTTCCCCGTTCAGTATGATGTTGGCTATGAGCATAAAAATAAACTGAGCAACAGAAAAATGCATGTAATACAAGGTAAGTATCACTTGTGGTCCAGATCTATAGTTCCTCAGGCCTTCTCTACAGCGAACACTGTTACCATATTTGCATATCCTTCCAGAAATAGTCCCAGATGCATACACACACACAGGTGTGATAGTTTACATATGTGTAGCCCTTGTTTTTTTCACAAATCGATCATACTATACATATTGATACTGCTTTTCTTTTTCCACATAGAATAATTAGCATAAAGATCTAAGGGAAGGATATTATTACATATTTCCCTATTATTATATTCTTATTATATGCAACCCAGCAGACTATGTTGCATATTTCCCTGTTATTATATTCTTATTATATGCAACCCAGGGGACTATGTAAGCTTTCAAGATTACTTTCACCTAAAAAAAATCCTAGAAATGTCATCCATATTTTCTCTGTATCCAAATATTGAAGAATACACCAATGATAGAGAGAGCCTGTAACACCCTGTTGCTGACTCTCCCCACACCAGAAAATATTAATTAGCTCTCAACTGATTATAAACCCACTTAATAGTATTGTTATCATAGCCCAAATTTTTTCATCTCATATACACACATATCATGCAGAACTTTGTCAAATGTTTTGTTGAATCCAAGTTCTGTGTTTATGGTAGCATTTCCCAAAATGTGTGTTCCTCCAGTCATTTGTCCTGAGAAACTCTGAGTATAATCCATCTGTGAATATTCCTAGCATATCAAAGCCTCTGAGGAGAGAAAAAATTATTTAATTTTATTTAATTCAGAATCCATTAAACATGTGTGGCCACAGATCCCTATAATTTTTTTTTAACCAATTAATATTCCACTTTGGGAAACACTGGTAGGTAGCATTTACCTAATGCATCCATGTAATGCCTTAACCAAAAAGTGAAATAGGTGTAGCCTGGCCTGATCCTAGTGATCACTGTTGCCCTTCTAAACACTCTCAAGCCAGTCATTTCTTAATCCTTCCAGAATTTTTGTTATGGCTATTATAAGTTCAAGTATCTTAAAAGTTGAAAGTGGCAGAAAGTTGACATAAGCTGAAAAGAGTCATTATTAGCTTATGAAGCTTCAAAGTTCAGAAATATGACTAATTTAGGGTAAGGATATCTACTTCCCCTATTTTGGTTCTTTTATCAAACATGCATTCCCTTCTGCAATTAGCAAGTTTACCTTCAGGAACTTCGTGCACTCTGGGATGTAAGTCAGAAGCATCAGGACACTTGAACACGGGAAGAACAATTTCCTCAGTTATCTTGAATTCCGCCTCACCCCATTCCTTCAGGCTTAAGGAAGAAAAAACAGAGATTTATAGCTTATGCTTTCTCTTATATAAAATGCTTTGGACAGTAAGCCTTTACCTAATGGGAACATCAGGGACAGCAACAAAAGTAATGATAAAGGCTAAAAACTGTAGGCCATAGTAGCCAAATTATCATGAACCACAGATTTTGATTTCTCTCCAGTGGGCTTCCAAATTGCTTCCAGTTTAAAGACACATCATGACATCACAGACCTGTGTGCAATTCCTGTGAATGAGAGCAGCCTAGAGACCAGATGGTCTCTACCCACATATCTATCTGGGATGTTTCCACTTCTCTCACATTAGAGATGTAGCTTTCCTGCGTGAGGATTCATTGATACAAAACATAATGAACACATTCAATGGACCATGGTACTTTTCACTACTACATAAATTTTCTAGGGAGTGCATACCTTTCCCCTTTCTCTAAGCTTCTACTTTTAATTCCTCCTGCAGGCATATTTCATGTACTATTGTTGGCATATGTATCTACACTTTTCAGTAAGTGAGTAACCCAGTGAAAACAACTGTATCAACTACCACCTAACCCCATGCTTTATGCTGAATTGTATATACCGTGACCATTGAGAAATAATATTTAGTCTAGGGACAACTTCACATGGCACATGCTTTTCATTTTAAAGAAAGTATACTCATACAATTTTGAGGAAAATATGAATACAAAAGCCACATATGGTTTCAAAACTAAAAATAGAGTATCACAGGTGAGATGGGTGTTCAATCATCAATGAAACTGTAAGGTTTTACTTATAAAATCTAGAATTCAGAAAAATAAGTCATAATTTAATTGGAAAGTATTTGTAATTATAGATACATTCCCATTTTTGTGAAATGTTTGTATTTCAAGTTTTTGTGAAGACATCATTTCTGAAGCCAAACTTTTTCTCTTATGTTGATATTATACTTCCTCCTTTGTCCTCATGACAGGACGTATCTCCTAGATGTATTTGAAGGGATGCTACCTGCAGAAAGTAAATACTATGATTGTCATCACTTGTGCACATAAAGCTTATTTGCTTTATCTTATTATAGATACTAAAAAACAAATAGATAATGAAATATATCTATAGTATGTAATGTATAATTACATATATAATGTCTAATTATTCTAATAACTATCATTATTTGAGACCTCATAACATGAATTCCTAGATGAAATCCAATATATATTTTATGTATACATTCACTTTAACTAACTTTGATCATTCATATCTCTTCCTTTGATCAAGTTTCATGCCCTCCCAAAGGTAAGAACTGTATAACACCAAACATTTGGAAACTTCTGTTTCATAAAACTTTAAGACTTTTTCTGATTTATACCTATATTAATCAATAATGCTATGATGATATTTTACATTTAGTGAGTGTCTACCATGTCCTATCTGGTCCTCATGAGAACATTGCAACGTAAATATTATTACTAAGGAGATAAATTGACACCAGGGAAGTTATCTAAATTGTATAGATATTTACATGGCATATGAGATTCAAACCTACTTCAGGCAAGCTTTTTTTTTTATGTGGCAAAGAGTAAAGGCATGGCTGTGGGATTTTACCATCACCATAAAGCAATACCAGAAGGATGTAGGAATGTTTTACCTTTGGTTCTGTTTGTAATAATACTAATGAAGAAATATAATTGGCCAAATGGGGCATGTGCCCACCCAGGACCGAGCAGCAATCATTGTGGCCATGTGCATATGGCATTACTCTTGGCCAGACTTATATCACATACCCACCTTGTACTGAATGGACAGAACACTGATTGAAAACTCCACCAGCATTCTATGGAATGGGTGGGAGGGGTGAAGAAGTTCCCCATAAAAAGAAGGGTGATGTTATTAGAGGAATAGTGAAGGAGCGACCTTAAATAAACATTAAACACACACACACACACACATATCCACTTATAAACAAAACTTCAAATTCCTTTAACATGCCTCCCATTGAGAAGTGGGTCTAAATCCCCCTCATTTGAATCTGGCTCTGTGCCTTCATGACCAATAGAATATGGTGGGAGTACTGTTGTCCAGTGTCCAGCCCAGAGAATTAAGAAACTGACAGCTATTCTGTTTCTTGGGCTCACTCTTGGAAACCAACCACAACACTACAGGGAAGTTTGTGGGGAAGCCCAGGCAGAGAGGAGACGGTCCCATGCCCTTATCCACACACCTGAGCTCTCAGCCAAATTGCCAGTCCTACGAGTGTGAGGATTCTAAGTATGTCCTCCAGCCCCAAGTCAAGTTGTCTTCACTGATGCTATAAGGAGCAGAGACAAGCCTTCCTTGCTGAGCCTGGCCCAAATTGCATGTTTGTGAGCTGATTATTGTTGTTGTTTTAAGTCATTAAGTATTAGGGGCATTTATTATGTAAAAATAGATAACTAGAACAACCAGAGTCACAAAAGTTTTGTTCTTTCTTTACATTGAACACACAAAGTTGGCTCAGCACCTTTTTCATAGACCTCTAAGTACCTAGTACTATGCCAGGTGCATTGTGGTTGTGCTATAAATATTTATGAAATAATTGAATTATGCATTCATCACTTTGTAAATGGATAAATAGTGCAAAGAATTTAAGTGACTTTTAGAAGTGGGTCTTAGGCTAAGCTGGAAATAAAAGATTTTCATGTCCAAGTTGAATGTATTATCTATCAGGTCCCTCAGAATAGTCTCTTTACATTAAGCAAAATCTAACTCTTCTACTTCTCATGGAATAAGATGACAGGTGGTACTGAATGCTTTCCGAGCTTTAAAAATAAGCATGCTAAAATGCCTGGAAGGATAGGCTATAATCTGTTAACAGGAGTTAACTATGGAGAGGAGCCCTTGGTGGTTAAGGAAGCAAATTGATTTCTACCTTCTGTACCACCTTTATTTCTTACAATGAATATATATTAATTTTGTACTTTTAAATGACATTAAATTATATCTAGTAAGGAAATTCACCAAAATGTTAGCAAGTGTCTTGATTATAGGGTTATGAGGGTTTTACACTGACATTTATTACCTAAATCGTACACTGTTAGTGAAAATGTATTCCCTTGCAGTTCCTGCAGAATTTAACTTCAAATTCTTATCTGTTAAGATCCCAAATTTTATATAACAGAAAAAATTCTTTGTATATTATTTAGATGTGTCTTGAAAAATCAACTTTAATGCCCCAAACCTCAAATTCATGCACAAAGAGGACAATTACACATCTGAACATCTACTTCCACCTGCTGCAGGAAACCATTATGGTAAAGCTTTGCTGTAGAACAGCTGTCCCCAACCTTTTTGGCACCAAGGACCGGTTTCATGGAAGACAATTTTTCCACGGGATGGGGCAGGGATGGTTTCTGGATGATTCAAGTGCATTACATTTATTGTACAGTCAAACCTCTCTGCTAATGATAATCTGTATTTGCAGCCGCTCCCCAGTGCTAGTATCACCACCTCACCTCCACCTCAGATCATCAGGCATTAGATTCTCATAAGGACCGCGTGACCTAGATCCCTCACATGCACAGTTTGCAGTAGGGTTTGTGCTACTGTGAGAATCTAATGCCCCAGCTGATCTGACAAGAGGCAGAGCTTATGTGGTGATGTGAGCAAAGGGGAGCAGCTGTGTGGTACTGGTCCATGGCCCGAGGGTGGGGAACCGCAGCTCTAGAACACAGCACTAGTAAGAATGTTGCAAATAACTCACTGATCAGCCTTTTTACTCTTGTAGCTTTTTTCTTGCCACGGCAGCATTTCCAGGAAAAAAGTTTGAAACATGCCCTTTGCTCAGTGCTTCGTGGTTAAATGGGAAGATGGCAAAGAGCCCATTTGCATCTACCTCTGAGGCTAAAGCACTGCTAAGGGATACTAAATCTTTGACACTTTTGGAGCTTTTCTATTTACCTGAAAGCTAGAAAATTAGTTAATATGGTACTTTAGATTTTCTTCAGTTATAAGTGAAATTTTTCTCTGGGCACAAAATTTTAAGGTACTGACACTTTGCTTCCTGATTTTCTATCTGTGTCAATGGATTGAGTAATTTTCAGCCCAAAATACAAGTTATCAAAGACCAAGTATTTTATTCACTCGTGTATATATCCAACCTATAGCTAAAAAAAAGGTGCCATTCAATAAGCATTCTACTGAGCAATGAAGACATTTGAAGTTAGAGGATAAATCATGGATAGTTCTTACTCTCAAGGAAAGGTCCAAGAGGATAATTTTCTATCTGTCACGGACCATGTTAGTTAACAACCCAGCCATCGTCCCTGCTGCCTGTTTTCTTGTTAACAGAACTTAAATTTTGTGCAAGGTAGCAGTGTGCTAGACTACAGGGGATGAATCACAATTGGTCTACACTACTCTTCCATTCCCTTTGCTAGATACACACATTCCAGACTCCCTTGCAGCTCAGGGTCATCACATGATCCTATTCTGGCCAGCAGACATAAGTGGAAGTCAGTTGGGAAGGAAGATTCCATCTACTTCTGACCCTTCCTACCTGTTAGGAATGTGGCTGTATGAGTACCTTTGTAGTCATCATGTGGCCATGAAACAACAAGCATTGAAACGGGAAGGCCACTTACTGAGATAGAATGGAGAGAACCTGGGGTCCCAAGGGTGCCACTGACCAGCTAAAGATCCCTGCTAAGAGTGACCTCCCATCTTCTTGTTTTATTTTGTGTTTTCAATCACTGCAATTTGGATTCCTGTGACTTCAATCCATTGCATCCTAAAATTCCCAATAAATTGCCCTATTCATTTATTGCTGAGCAAATTTAGGAAAGGTTTTTTATTCATACAATGCACTGACATTGATATTTCATTATTTTGTGGTAAATATTGAAATTATTGAGCATTCTCAGTATGTATATTTTTTCTGTCTGCAAGGAAAATAAAATACCTTAGGTTTCTTTTGCTTTCATGATTCTTTTTCTTTGGCTTTTCACAGTTTGACTGTGAAGTGTCTCAGTATGGATCTCTGAAATGATCTTATTTGGAGCTTATCAAGCTTCTTGGATTTGCAGATTTATATTTTTCACCAAACTTGGGGAATTTTTCACCATGATTTCTTCAAATATTCTCTTGCCTTTTCCTCTCTTCTCTTCCTGGGACTCCCATTATGCATACTTTGGTACTATTGATGCTGCCCCGCAGTCTTTGAGTCTCTTTTTAATATTTATTCTTTTGTTTTCCTTTTGTTTCTTGGACTGGATAATCTCAATGAACCAACTTTCATGTTCACTGATTCTTCTAGCTGCTCAAATCAGCTATTGAGCAAATCCAGTAAATTTTTCATTTCAATTATGTACTTTCCAATTCCACAATTTCTATTTGATTCTGTTCTATGATTTCTCTACCTTTATTTATATTCCCCATTTGGTGAGACATCATTCTCATATTTCCCTTTAGTTATTTAGTTATGCTTAGTTCCATGAATATGTTTATAATAATTGATTTAAAATCTTTGTCTAGTATATTCAACATCTGGACTTCCTCAGGAACATTGCTTTTTTGCCCCTTCAATAGGGGCCATACTTTTCAGTTTTTTTAATATATCTCATAAATTTTTTGTTGAAAACCAGACATTTTCTATAATATGGGTCAGTTCTAGAAATCGGATCTCCCTCTTTCCTACGGTTTGTTGATATTGCTGCTTGCTAGTTTACTTTCCTGAATAATTCTGTACAGTCTGTATTCTTTGTTATGTGTGGTCACTGAAGTCACTGTTCAGTTAGCTTCATGGTTAGCTAATGATTGGACAGAGATTTCTTTATATCCCTTGAACCAGTAAGTCCCATTGTTTCTTATTTACTATGACAAAAATAGAAATAATCAGAATGCCTAATATAATATATGTTTTTAAACTTAGAATAGATTTATTTTTTAAAAAGACCATAATACATCTTTGAAAAATCATACTTTGAAGACTTTTTAACATAAGGCAGAAAGACAAGTTGAAAAACTCTCTAAAACCTGACCTCAATATTATAAAATATACATGCACATAAAAAAATTTAGAAGAAAAAAATTGTTAACAGTCATCATCTCTGATCAATGAAACTATGTCTGGCTTTTATTTTTAATGTTTTCTATATTTTCAAAATTACTACTATTAGAATTGATCAAATGCTTTACTTTTCTAGTCTGAAAAAATATGAATTTACTAATATCTGAAGATTTTACCCCTTTTCTTCCCACAATTGCCACTCTAATTTTATCTTCCATAACTTCATGCCTGACCTACTCCAAGAATATCCAAACAGGTGTACCCATCTTCACATCTAGGCTCTGTTTCATGCTACATATGTTATTCTTCCCTAGGTACCATTTTACAATGCAATTATTTCTTAAAAATCCCTGGTATATCCATTTTTTCTCTTCTCTAAATCCTTCTCATCCATCCAGGGATGGGACACACCCCCACCACAAGCACATACATTTCTCTATTTATCTTCTTCAAATACTCTAATCCACAGTAATTGTTTTTCATTCTGTCATTTTCTATGAAAACAAAAGCCCTGGGCTTTAGAAAATTTAGTTAAGCCCATACGCACCATATATTGGTTATGTGGTCTGTGGTTCATGGTGATGTCTCCTCACCCAGGTTGTCTATACTTTTCTTCTTATCAAACCCACTTTTGATGAATGAAATGACATTATATGGCATATGGAACTTGCTTTATAATATTCTATTGAAATAACATTGGGATAGATAAAAAAGGTGGGCAAAATATTGATTTTTGCTGAATACAGATGATGATTATATGGAGATTTCTAATACAACTTCCCTAGTTTGTGTGATTTTGAAATTTCCCATAGTAAAAAATTCTGAAAAGGAACTATAAAGAGTTTAAAACTATTATATGCTATTTTTGAAACTTTACAATTATCAGAAAATTTGAGCATAACATCACTCTGCAAGTCATGCTCTCAAACCCTTTTCCAAATGATTTATACAATCAAATCATTTTGCACATACCTGCTTTTGTTTTTAATATAAGCCATTTAGCTTATACAAAAGTGCCTATTTACTGTAAGTCATAAAATGTGTTCCCACTTATATAAATTATGCAATGGATAAGTAATCCAAAAATTAATTTGGAAAATAAAGTACATGACTTGTGATATCGTTTTTCACTGTACAAAAAAAAAATGAGCCCCCTTCCTCTTTATTTTGAATCATTTGCATATACTCCCCTCAATCTGGGTCATAAAATGGTAATATCATTGCAGTTAGCATGAGTAATTCACTTATTTATTTACTTAATTTGTAAATCATTTTAATTAAATAGGCAATGTCAAAGGAGTTGAACCCTGAAATTTAGAGCATTAAAAAATGAAATGAAATAGAAAGATCTTTTTAACTGGGCAAAAACATGCTAGATTTAGAAATCATCTTTTAATATTAAAATCGTAAGCAATTTAAAAATATCCTGGTCCCTTCCCCCAACTAGCCCTCTTTATCCGTGATAAATGGAAGCTAGTAAGTGTGCCCCATTCACTATTTAGCAACTTGAAAATTTTAGGCTTATAGGTTCTCAATAGAGGCCCCTAAGTCTCTTTACTCATCAAGCCAAGACAGAAGTATAAATAGAAAGTAACACAAAGTAACTCGCCCTGTAATGTGCCCATACTTACCTTCAAATACCAGTCACACTAGTCTCCTGAATTCTCAAAATCTCTGTTCATGTCATGCTTTTCAAACACCTGATAATGTGGTCTCTAGCCTGGAGACTGTGAGCAAGGATTTTACCTTTCCAAACCTCAGTTTCCTCACTGATTCAACTGAGATAATAACAGTATGTACCTCGTAAAATTGTGATCATTAAGTGAGATCATGCACGTGAAGTGGCCTCCACTGCCTGACATTTAAAAAAATGCCTCAAAATGTGAAAATCATAATAGATACTTAAGAAGCAGTTATGGATATTGTTTTTTCTCATATTTGTTTTCGTCACTCAAGGTTTTTAGGATAATTCCACAAAGATGACCTGATTCTGTAGGTAGAATTTTTGCCTCTCATATCCCTGAACCACCCCCCCCTCCCCAGACTGATCCTCCTCCTTAGTTCCCTTGGACGAGAATCTGGCAAAAGGCAATTCCAGCAACCAGTTGTGGTGCCCAATTTAAGAGAAAGAATATAAAATGACAAATAGAGAATTATGTGCAAATATGTTTACTTAGAATGAGAAATCACACATATTATCTATAAAAAGCTAAAATATACCACCATTATCACAACATCCAAACAGATAACATTTGTATTAATTAGGTGCCTAACACACCTCCAGAAAATATTTTTCTGCTTTTTTTTTTTTTGGTAAACCTGTATACTCTTTAATTGCTTTCTCATATGACAATAGTTTTGTTTCCACTTTCCCTAGAAAGAACGGAATGGTCATTTCTATTTTCCTCTAGCAGGTTGATTGATGTGTAGGTTTTTTTCGAGTTTGATAGTTGAAGTTCATATGAGTTCATACACAGATGTACCTTCTGTTTGCAGTGATACCACAGAAGTGTGCCTTACAGACATATAAATTCTGATAAATTCTATTTCACAGTTTTCACCAAAAATGTGAATTGCATTTATAATTTCCTGTGCTGCATTATATTCCTGCAGAAAATG
This sequence comes from Daubentonia madagascariensis, assembly GCA_023783475.1. Lineage (NCBI taxonomy): Eukaryota > Metazoa > Chordata > Mammalia > Primates > Daubentoniidae > Daubentonia > Daubentonia madagascariensis. The sequence goes on along the minus strand of JAKFHU010001066.1, from coordinate 4,085,213 downwards.
AGAGATTAGGCAAACATGCCTGAGGTTACACAGCTGGCGGATCACTGAGCTGGGATTCTATTCTCGACAGTTGACATCCATCATTACTCATTTTCTTACCTCCTCCTCTGTATTATGGCTTCCAGTCTCACATCCACCTCTGATATCTTAACTGTGAGGAGGGGAAGGGAGAAGAAAAAGACAAGGTGGGATCTACTGAACATTTGCTGTGTGTCAGTCTCTTCTGTGTGACACTTTCTTTATCTCTTTTAATCTTCAAAAAAACTCTGCAACGTGTCATTTTCCCCAATTTACAAATGAGAAAACCAAGGTTGAGAGGTTCAAGGGCACAACACCAAGAGAGTCAACAGTATGGTTCCAAAGTCCGTGTTCTTTCCACTATACACATCTGCTGCCCTAAAAATGTAAGAGACAAATGTGGAGTGTCTGGGATGAAATTGTAAAATTAGACTTTGCACTAATTTGTTTCATTTATTTCACAAATACCTCTGTCAGTTTCCTGTTCTTTCCGGCATTGTAAATGGGTCCAGGAAAGTACTTGGTATGTTCTCCACCAGGTGCTTCTTGATGATGGTGGACCTGGTGCAGACCTAGGGTAGCTAATGGGTACATGAGAAGCCTGTGTTGGTGAGGAAGGGAAGGTATCCCCAATACACAGTGGCATATTTTAGTATTTACAGCATCCGTGTATTTTTGCTTCATTCCTACAAATTTTTCCTTCTTTTTGTCAGTGCCACATCCAACAATCATTTCCAAATCCCTCAAAATCATTTGTCCACTTTTTACCTCTAACAACACTTGTAGAATATTCAATCATTTGTCTATAATACTAATATAACCAAGTATCTCTTTGTGATTACTTTTTTGTTTTTGTGGGGTTTGGGGAGTTTTGGTACAATTTATTATGGTGGGAGAAAGGATTGCCTCCTCATTTTAGAATTTTTATTTTTTATTGTGTTAAACATAGCATACAACTTACCATTTTAATCATTTATAAGTATACATTCCAGTGTCATTAAGTACGTTCATATTGTTGTGTAAACATCATCATCATCCATCTCCAGAATTTGTTTATCTTCTCAGACAGAAACTCTGTACCTATTAAGCAATAACTCCCCACTCCTCCCTCCTTCCAACTCTTGGCAACAACCATTCTCTTTTCTGTTTCAATAAGTATGACTCCTCTAGGTACCTGATATAAGTGAAATCATGTATTATTTGTCCTTTTGTATCTGGCTTATTTCACTTAGCATGAATTGCTAAATTATCAAGTTTCATTTGTGTTTTAGCATGTGTCAGAACTTCATTCTCTTTTAAGGCTGAATAATATTCCATTGTATGTAGATACTACATTTTGTTGGTCCATTCAGCATTGATGAACATTTGAGTTGTTTTTACCTTTTGGTTATTGTGAATAATGCTGCTGTGAACATTGGTGTACAAGTATTTGTCCTCTAATTTTTAAGATGAGGAATTTACAGAGGTAAATACTGCTTGTTTAAAAATCAGCAGGGTGATCCTGGGGGTTCCACTCCCAATAGCCAGGCCTGAGTGAGGGAAGAGGGAAAAATCTAAGGTTCTGCCATGGTCACTGCTTGCAAAGGTAGTTCCTCTTGAAAAAGGATTTAGTCAGCATTGCTCGGGATTATCCCACCACTGTTGTCATGGTCCAGGCCAAAGGGAAGAGAGTTGTGAGCTCTCCTGCAATTTCCCATCTTATGTCATGGTCCATCCACCCCATGGTCCAAGTAAAGTTACCTTCAAAGGCAGGGAGGTGCAGACTCAGCTTCATTGCAGTATGGAGCCTTCAGTTCACTAAGAAGAGAAAGAGAGCCTAGTTCTACTTGCTTCAGCGAAGAACTGTTCCAGGGCCACTATGCCAAGTAAGATCAGAGGTCATCTAGATTTGGGAGCCAATAGGATATTTTTAAAACACCTAGAATCAATTGACTACAATATGTGGGCATCTCTCTTTTTATTTATTTATTTATTTTATTTTATTTATTTAGAGATGAGGTCTCACTCTGTCACCTAGGCTGGAATGCAGTGGTCCAATCATAGCTCACTGCAACCTCAAACTCCTGGGCTCAAGAGCTCCTCCTGCCTCAGCCTCCTGAGTAGCTGGAACTATAGGCATGTGCCACCACACCCAGCTAATTTTTTTGAATTTTTTTGTGGAGACAGGGTCTCGCTATGTTGCCCAGGCTGGTCTTGAACTCCTGGCCTCAAGCAATCCTCCTGCCTCAGCCTCCCCAAGTACTGAGATTACAGGCATGAGCCACCATGCCTCACGAGTGTCCCTTAAAAGTAAGTAAGTATATAGTCTTTTTCTGCCTTACTGATAAATTACTCTAAGGATTTTAGGATAATTACCTACTACAACACTAACTCAAAATCTACAAATGGTATGACAATTACTGTATACAAAGGAATTTATTATTTTTAAAGATAGGCTTTATGTGTGAGTAGATTGCTGACTCTACATTTAATTCATAGTTTAAGATTCATTAAGTAATATACTTAAGTTTCTATTGATCAGTTTGACATTATAGATCATCTATTTTTTTTAAAAAAAACATAAGAAACATTTATCTCCTTTGTATGGAATATTCTTTTTTTTGTGTGTGGAATATTCTAAAAGTATTTGGTTCTCATCACTGTGGGATGAATTTTTTTCATGGCACCCAAATGGATATAAACTATCAAGGGAAAAAAAATTCCTTAATGAAGCTTATTTTGCCCTACTTATTTTTCTTAAGAACACTTTTCTATTTCGTGGAAAGAATATCTTGTTCGTTTTTGTCTGTCTATGTGTCATCTTTTGTGACCGTGTTTTTTCCGTAGGCCTAGCTAATACAGTGACAACCGTATACTGAAAACAAGCCTCCCAAATAAAGATAATACCTGCTCTGCTTATCACAAACTCTCCACTATGAGGCTCTACTGTGATCGCTTATAAACTCCAAGCACAGAAAAAAGTCCTTTTACCTGTAAGGTGCTTTTGTTAAATAATGAAGTCACCACCTATATTATAAAATAAGAAAGAGAAAGAGAGAGAAGGCTAAATTAGGAATTTTTCCATCTTCTTTGCTTCTGATTATCAGTAATGCCTAGTAGTTTGCTTCTTAATCACTGAGCTAATAAGGAGAGCTTACTTGATCAAACCCTTTTAACAGGGTGCTATTTTTGCATGCATAACCCCCTTATTTAGCAACAGCCATTGTTGAGACACTGCTGTTTATCCTTGCAAACTTCTTTCCGTGTGTGTGTATGTGTGTGTGTGTATAATTAACAAAATGAAATATGGTGTATACTGATGTTTTAAACCACTTTTTCATTTAAGAGATGAATAGCTTCCTACATCAGTGCATTTATTCTGCAAAATCTGTTTCATCTTTAATTTGTTCAGCAAAAAAAAAAAAAAAAAAAATCAAAAAGCACCCAAGTCTCCTTTATGGGTGCATTAAGAGTAAAATCTACCCATTTTTCCAAGCCTCCAGAAACAACAGCTATCAATAGTTTGGTGGACTGTCTTCAGATACTTTTTTTCAGACTTACTGTAGTATAATTGACAAATAACAATTGTAGCAATTGTATATATTTAAGGTGTAACAGCTTGATGTTTTGATATTGGTGAACATTATGAAATGATCACACAATCAAGCTAATCAACCATCCATCACCTCACATAGTTACATTTTGTGGTGAGAATATCTAAAATCTAATTTTATTGAGCTTCAGGATAATAAATTTAGACCCCCATGTAAAATTCCTTGATTGCTCGGGGGAGATAGGGCAGGAGGGAGCTGGGGACGTCCTGTGATAAGTCCTGATCCCAGATCTGGGAGAGTGAGCACCTGTCCTAGGCGCTAGAGGAGAGGCCAGGGGCCTGGGCAACTTTAGGTCACTCCATCCACTTCATCCACCTGTACTGTGAGAACCACCAACAAAAGAGGTGAAGATAGGAATCCCAGAGACCTCTGGGGCAAAATTAGTGTGTTACAGCACTTCATTTGCCCTTTAGGATTTCTTCAGAAATGTCTAGCAATGCAGACTCACTCTGTATTTCACTATATTTCAGTGACTTGAAGACATAGGCTTTTTACATCTTAACAGCTGTGAAATCAGGAGGTGCCTTATGATTGATCACTGTTGGCCAGGCAGCAGCTGTGCTTTACTAAAAGAAACTTGTGACTAGGGTGGCTGTGGAGGAAAGACAAGAATAAAGGCTTTGAGTACCATATGCAAGTTGTTCTTTAACTTTAGAGTACATCCGAATCACCCGGAAAGCCTGTTCAAACAAAGATTGCTGGGCCCCTTCTGCAGGATTTTGGATTCAGGGATTATGGGGTGTGGCCAAGAATTTGCATTTCTAACAAATTTCTGGTGCTCCTGATGCTGGTCTGGGAACCACACTGAGAACTATTTCTCTAGGTGCTATGGACTGAATGTCTGTGTCCCCTCAAAATTCATTGTGTTGAAACCTAATCCCCAATGTGATGATATTAGCAGGTAAGGCCTTTGGGAGGTGATCAGGTCATGAAAGTAGAGGCTTCATAAATGGATTAGTGCCCTTATAAGGGGCTGAAAAGACCAGAGTTCATCCCTTCTACCACATGAGGACACAGCTGGAAGCTGTCTATGAAGCAGGAATTAGACACCTCACCAGACACCAAATCTGAAAGTGCCTTGATGTTGGACTTCCCAGCCTCCAGAACTGTGAGAAATACATTACTGTTGTTTAAAAGCCACCCACTCTATGATATTTTGTTATAGCATCCCAAATGGATGAAGACATTCATCCTTGGCACAGATCCTAGTGGTCCCAGTTGCAACCCATTTCTAACCTGTGTCCAGGACAGGTGGTTTCTGCAGGTTGCTAGTCATCTGTGTTCTCTGTTGATTTTCACCCCCTTTCGTGTTCAGATTTTGTCCCAACTTCCTATTGTTCACTGACCAAAAATGTGAAATGACAATGTCTGGCCACTGATATCAACCCCTTTATATACTCTTAATCACAAGAGTCCCCTCACCAAGTTCCTCAAGAGCCAAAATTAGGGATCCTTGTAGACATTCTGGCAATATGAGGTCACCCCATAATTTAGTGCACTTTCCAATTGGATTCCTCTATAGTATATTTAGGTCTGGAAAAAAATATTCATTTAAGCTAACGAGTACTATTGGTGTTATTATATATACATTGCCTATATCAGTTCTCTAAATTCTTTTACATAGATTATTTTGTTTGAAATCTTCAAAAAGGTAAAATATCTACTTCCTTAATTGCATGTATTACTACCCAAAGTTCTCTCCTTCTTTCCATAAACATTTGTTGAGATCCTGCTAATGTGTGCAGGGGCTGCATTCTACAGGAGGTGAAAGGGAAATGATTGATTTTGGGCCCTGAGGTAGCTCCTCATGGACAAGGGATGCTATGAAGTGGGATAGGAACCAGAACAGGAAGTGTGTTAGAGACAGTAGGAATACCATGAAGGAGGGGTTTAGCCAACTGTGCTTTGGGTCAGATTCATAGAAGATGTTATAGATGAGGAAACAGTTGAAGTGAAGCTGGATCTTGAAAATGAATTGGCATTTATCAGCCCACAAAGAAGGGAAGGGCATCCTAGGTGGCAGGACTGCTTCAATTAGTCACTGTCTTTATTCATCATCATATCCCCATGCCTATCCCTGGGACTTGCCCAAGAAGATTGCTTACGTGATTGCTATGGACTGAATTTTCACATCCCTCCCTCAATTCATATTGAAGCCCCAATCCCCAATGTGATGCTATTTGGAGGTGTGGGGCTTTGGGGAGGTAATCTTGTCATAAGAGCAGAGCCTCAAGAATGGGATCAGTTGCCCTTATAAGAAGAGATATGAGACAGAAGATTTCTCTTTGCCCTGTGAAGATGCAGCAAGAAGGTGGCCGTCTGCAAACCAGGAAAAGAGCCCTCACCAGGAATTGAATCTGCCAGCACCTTGATCTTGGACTTCCCAGCCTCCAAACCATGAGAAGTAAATTTCTGTTGTTTAAGCCACCTAATCTATGGTATTTTTGTTATAGCAGGCTGCACTGACTAAGACAGTGATTCTAATGTTCAGCCATATTTTAAAATCTCTGCCCAATGGTAGCATCTAGTGACTCAGAAAAAGCACTGTGGAGGAAGACAGGCATACAGATGATATGACCCAAATAAGTTACTTACACTCTAAGCATTATTCTCCTTATCTATGAAAGATAAAAATTGTTCCTGCTTTATAGGATTATTGTAAAGGTTAAATGGATTTAAACAGATGCAGCACATTGCTTAGAAAATGCCATAGAATTTTAAAGTATGATACCTTAACTTTTAGGAATATTAGCCATGGATTTAGGGATAAGCAATTTCCTATTGTTTAACAATAACAATACAAATAGTGTTAAAAGTAATAAAGAAGTAAAGAGAAGGTAAAGAAATTTGATCTTCTTAGAGACAGTGCTTCCTGAGTAGAAGTTTTTCTCAGAACTACCCTATCTGACACCGTGGCTGAATGACTCATTGTAAACCTCTGAAACATGACTTGACCTTGGTAAATCCATTGGCTAAGTGAAAACAGTTGTTTCTTTCTAAAGTCTTCAGAAACAATAATCAAATTATCCTTCAGCTCCTTGAGTTTCACAAAATTCTCTTTGTCTGAAATGAAAAGAATATTAATGAAAAAGGAAATGATTTCTTTCTGAGCTACTTTTCAAATAAGTAGTTCTCTATTCTTCCAAAATTTACAAAACCCTGTAATGCCTTGCTATTCAAAGTGTGGTCTAGGAGCCCCACCCCAAACTTTCTGAAATGAAATATATCTTTCAACAAGATCCCCAGGTGACACCCTCACATTTGGGAGGTACTGCTCTCACAGTGCTGGGAATGAAGAAGGAAGTGATTTCCTTTCCTGAAAGAGGTCATTGTATGCATAAATTCTGGAACTGGCACCGTGTAGTCTCTTTCCCAGGGAAGTAAGTTCATTTTTTATTGTGGTGATATATTTTCTGACAAAGCCTGATGAAGTCTCTCTGCAGCTCTGCACTGAACCTGAAAGCTCCATTTGCTGCTCTATCCTTTGAGAAGGAACTCTTGAGCCTTCTTGCTGAAACTCCTCACCTAAAAAAGTGTGCCCAGGCAAGAAGGAAAAAGCTGCCATTTCAAAACAGGTGCAATGTTTTCATTTGCTTTTAAATTACAAACTGAACAGCATATCTATTCTGGTCTGTGAATTTTTTTTTTCATGATCTGAAATAATGTTATCAAGTTATAGTCCAGTGGAAAAACATCACAGTGCACACAGTGTTTTCTTACCCTCCTATGATGTTTTCTTCTGCAGTGTATCAATCTGCCCAGAATCCATCATGAGAAGAATGACAAGAGTCTGACATATTAGGACACAAGCCTCAATTCCATAACCAAGAAAGTGTAGACAAAGGAGTCCGATCTTTTGAGAGAGTGTTATTTCCAATATAAAAACCCCACATTTTTAATATGTCGATTTAGAGATAGGTGGTTTCTTCTTGTTTAATAACAATACAAATACTGTTAAGAGTAACATACGGTAAAGAAGTTTGATCTTCTTAGAGACAGCTGCTCTCTGAAGGCAAGGCTGTCAGAACTGCCCACCACCATGACCAAATGCCTCTGTGTGTGCTTCTCTGAAGTGCAACTTCGGATCTTGGTTAGCAAATTCTAACCAAGCTTTATTGAGGTATAATTTCCATACTACAAAATTAACCCTTGTTGGTATGTATTTTGGTAAGTTTTAGTACATTTGTACAGTTATAGAATACTTCTATCACCTCAAAAAGTTCCTCATGTCCATTTTTAGTCAATCCCTGTATTTATAATCAGCCCCAGGCAACAAATGTTCTGTTTCATGTCTCCATAGTTTTGTCTTTTCTAGAAATTTCACATAAATGGAATCAGGCAATGTGTAGTCTTGTGTGTCTGACTATTTTCATTTAGTATAATGTTTTTTAAATCTATTCTTTTTGTCGTATATACCAGTTTTTTTTTTTTTTTTTTTGCCTTTTGATTGTTGAGTACTACTTTATTGTATGGCTGTACCACATATTGTTCATTCATCAACTGATGGGATGTTTGGATAGTTTACAGTTCTTAGCTATTATTAAATAATGCTGCTATAATTCATGGATAAGCCTTTGTGAACACACAGTATTCTATCCCTTGGGTAGAATGTAAGGAGTAAAATAAAAAAATAAAAAAATCTAGGAAGAGAAAGAAATTACTTGAATACAAACAAACAAAAAAAAAAAGAAAATCCCACAGCTAACATCATACTCACTGGTGAAAAACTGAAGGCTTTTTCTCTAAGAAACAAAATGAGAATGTCCACTCTTATCACATAGTACTGGAAGTTCTAGCCAGAGCAATTAAGCAAGAAAAAGAAATAAAATCCAAATCAGAGAGGAAGAAGTAAAATTATCTCTGTTTGCAGATGACATGACCTTATATGTGGAAAACCCTAATTACCCCACAAAAAAAGTTAGAACTAATAAATTTAGTAAAGTTGCAGAATATAGAATCAGCATGCAAAAATCAGTTACGTTTCTATGCACTAACAAGGAATGGTCCAAGAAAGAAATTAAGAAAACGATCCCATTTACAACAGCATCAAAAAACCCACCAAAATATTAGGAATAAACTTAACTAAGGAGGTGAAAGACTCGTACACTAAAAACTACGATGTTTTGGTAGCAGAGTTGTATTAAAGTAGAGTTGAAAGTATGGCCAGAGAAATGCTTTTATTTCAGTATAATCATTGTAAGACAAAAGAAGTGAGTATCTTCTGAAATTCACCCTAAATTCTTGATGAATTTAAGTTTATATGGTGTTTGTGGCATTAACTAGTGTTTACAAAACAACTGCCTTCTACACCTTTATACCAGAATGACGAAAGCGTGAAGAAAGTGTTAGACAAAAGCACAAAAGCAGCGCTTAAGAAATGAAATTATAGGAACTCTACATTTGTAAGAGCGCAATCTTCATGTAGAGGTGAACCAAGAGTTTTTATTTTTAGTTTGAAAATATGGCATATACACATTGCGCCACATTTTAAGTATGGAGCTTTATGCAGGAGCTAAAATTTTAAGTGTCTAGCTCTCACAAATATAACTACTTCTCAATTATATGAAAGCTAAGCAAACAACCCTCTACTAAAAATTAAAATCTCCCCAAGATATTAAGAAAAGTAAGTAGTCATTTTTTTTTTACAGAACTTGGAGATATTTTGATTAATTATTTTTCTCCAGCAAAGAATGTGGCATAACAACTGGATGTATGTGTTAATTAGTTCAAATGTAGGAATACTGAACCCCCTAAGAAACACAAGAATGTATACTGTTAAGATTATTCACATGTGCCCCAGATATTATCTGGCCCATCTATGTAAGAAAATTAAAAAAAAATCTCATGCCACCCATATATCACCCCTGTCCAGAGGATATCAGCTTTCCTTCAAAGCTTTTATAAGTAGCCTCAATTCTAGGTTAGTTAGAGAAAAATACTACTCAATTCTCAGGTGTGCTGTAACTTTATCAACTGATGAATTGCAAAGGAAAGCAGATGTCTGTTGCCATAGGTCATTAAGTTCTTTCTCTCTCTATCTGAGCAGCCACTTACAGGATGAAAGGAAGGAAGAGAAAATATCCCAAAGAAAAATATCAGGCAAGTATTTAGTCACTCCCCTGTATTTTATTCCTTCATTAGGTTTTATCTCAGAGCCAAAACAGAAAGTAACAAAGAAGAAACGTTCCTGCCATATGTTACTGTCTTACTGTTTTCTCCAGCTTGGATGCAAATGCAAGATTGTTCTTTTCTTGGCTGGAGGCCTTCAAAAGCAGTGCTTTGAGTCTATTTCTCATTTCATGTATGTGCTCAAACCTCTTATTAGGAGAGGAAAATAAGAAGTGGCATTTCTTCCAATGATAACCACCTGATAGCCCACTTTGTCTCCCAGGCCAGCCACCTAAACTCTTGAGTGAACAAAGATTTTTTTTTTTCCTACATTGATATCCACATTCCCAGTAACCTAATTGAAAACTGCAGGGTTGCTCAAATGGTGCTGCTCTTTGAAATATCTGTGCCACCTCCACTGAGTTTTTATCAATCTTGAGGGTAGAGGCTCTTACTGGGAGGTGAGTTTCACTAACTCTCTTTTATAAATAGAAGAAAAGAAGCCCAGAGCCAAGAAAATATAGAGGCTACTCAACTGAAAACCATATATCAGCTCAGTCAATTTCCAGTTCCCCATTGAAGCCTAATTTTCCCTTTGAACCCAGAGAAAGCTGAGGATGCCTCTTTCTTGGAACACAAAGAAGAATGCCCTTCCTTCATACAAATCTACTGGACTTCTAAGTGAATACGGATGACAAAAGGACGATGGGCCTTTAGGTAAAGGTGCAGAGGCGAGAAAGAAAAAGCTTTAAAGGGGATTGTATAAGGGGAAAAGACCTAAGAGACACCTTTAATAGTTGCCTAGAATTGTTCAAAGTCTTGACGTCTTTCCAACAAAGAGTTTCTTTGTTGGAACTGTGTTCAGACAGGCATGACTTGAAATCCCAGCTTAGTCCATCACCAGATGTATTTCTTGGTCAATTTCTTTACGTTTTCTGAACCTTAGCTTATAATTCTGTAAAATGGGGAACACAGGCAATGTCATTCCTTGGCACCTGGCAGGACATATGAAAACATTTATCTGCAATGTGTATGGAAAGAAGCATGAGGAAGGGAGGGACCAAGCATGCCGCTTGTGCATGATAAGCGCCAGACGTATGTTGGTACACATTCTGTAAATCACTTCTAGACATTTCTAACTACATAGATTTTCTGCAAAATCCATGCTAAAGGTCCTTAACTAAATCAAGCAGAGCATTTGGATGTTCTGGTTCTAAAAAGTAGGTTGGTTAAATTTTCACTTGAACTGGTTTGTTAGATTGTTTTGCCTTGGGTAATACATTTGGCAATTTTTTGTTGTTGTTATCCAATAAAAAAAAAAATCAGTATTTAGATTCAGTTCAGTTTAGCAGAATAGGACATTCCAATTCAGGCTTGAGTCCTGACTAGGGCCAGACTGACTTGGATGGAAGATAGTCGGTCTGACGTAAGCCAGCCTGCAGCTATTCTCTGGGTTTATTCTGTACCTCAAGCACAATGGGGCTAAAAACACTGTTGATTACAGCCCTGATTTCCTAAAAATGTCAGGGACATTTTACACTGAGGTATTAAATATCAGGCCTGCCATTAACCAGACTGTGATAACAGATACAGATAAAGCCAACTGCAAAGTTAACAGCAAAGAGTATTTCTCCAAAGGTCATGCTGCAGCTATGGCATATCATAATGACCCTCTTCTTTGAGGACTACTGGTTTCTTACAGAGATGTCCCCAGCTCAGGTTTGCAACTTCCACCTCTCCAACAAAGGTTATACTTCATGACAGCAAATAATTCAGAGCTGATTCTCTTCCTCTAAGAATCACTGAGCACAACAGCACAAGCCTCGTTAAAAAAAGAAAAAGAAAAACCTCTCTGTCCCATCTTACCAGGAGGCACTTCACGCTTCCCCTAGCATACCCTCCCTTATTGCAGTAAGTCCATAAACCTACTTTGTTGGATTAAAGGTTTGTCCCTCGTGGACTTTGGCTGTAGGAATTCTGTATTTCCCTTGCAGTTAAAGAATGTTTCCAACATACCCCAAGCCAGCAGGCCCTGGTAGAGGGGCTTGTTCCTCCCCCACAGTTTGGTTCATCTGACATTTATGAAGAGCTGTGCCCATTGTCTTGCCTGGTTCACCATTAACCAGCCCACCAGAATCAGAAAAATGGCTGGAAGCAGGGAAAGCTGCTCCTCTGTGATAGAGCACAGTGAGCTCCTTTCTCTGACTCCAGCCAGTATTTTCCAACCATCCCCTGAAAACAGTTATGTATCCTTGACGTCTTCAAAATCTGACACCTCTTCTTCCTCCTCCTTGGATCTCATGCCCCGCTGACTGGGGGTACCTCTGAGTTTGGCACTTGACACTCATCCTCCATTGCATGGCAAGACAGGTCTTATCATTCAAGGTCTTGCTAAAATGACATCTCTTCAGAGACACCTTCATTGACCACTCAAAGCTAAGTAGCCTCCTCCAAGACAGTCTCTAATACAACGTCTTACTTCATTTTCTCCTTGGCACTTATGACAGAAGCAGCACTTAGCACTAGCTGATATTATCTGGCTTACCTGGTTATCTTCCATCTCCCTGCCCCGCCACCCTCCACATCTAGTGTTTAAGCTTTTTAAGAGCAGTTCCCTTGTCTATCTAGTTCACCTAATTTATAAGAGGAGTCCCGATGCGTATTTGTTAAGTGAGAGTACAGCTGACCCTCGAACAACGTGTGGGTTAAGGATGCCGACCCCCCACACAGCCAAAAATCTGCTTATAACTTTTGGCTCCTCAAAAACTTAACTACTGTTGATTGGAAGCCTTACCTGTAACATAAACAGTCGATTAACACAATTTTGCACGTTCTAAGTATTATAAACTGCATTCTTATAATAAAGTCAGGTAGGGAAAAGAAAATGTTATTAAGAAAATCATAAGGAAGGGGAAATATATTTTCTATATGGGGAAGTGGATCGTCATAAAGGTCTTCATCCTCATCATCTTCATGCTGAGTTTGGCTGAGGAAGAGGAGGAAGAGAAGGATGTCTCAGGGGTGGCAGAGGCAGAAGAAAACTCATAAGTGGATCTGCGAAGTACAAACCTGTGTTGTTCAAGCATCGACTGCATTGTCTTCACCCGGGTGATAAGCCACAACTGGTCTATTTATCTTGCCACTGTACAACACAGGTAAATCTTGTTAACTCATTAGAGCCATAAGGAAACCAAAGTACTTTTTAAGCAATTGACCTGAGGTCACAGAGTCACTATGATTAAATAGCATATATTTTATGGCATTAAAACTTTATCATATTTAAATGAGATATCACATTATCCCTGTCAGAATGGTCATTATTAAAAAGTCAAGAAACAACAGATACTGGTGTGGATGCAGAAAAAAAGGTACACTTACACATTGTTGGTGGGACTGCAAATTAGTACAACCTCTATGGGAAACAGTATAGAGATTCCTTAAAGAAATAAATGTAGACCTACCATTCAATTCAGCAATCCCACTACTGGGTATGTACCCAAAGGAAAAGAAATCATTTTATCAAAAAGACACCTGCACTCGAATGTTTATCACAGCACAATTCATAATTGCAAAGATGTGGATTCAACCTAAGTGTTCATCAATTCATGAGTGGATTAAGAAAATGTGGTGTATATTAATATATACACCATGGAGCACTACTCAGCCATAAAAAGGGATGAAATAATATCTTTTGCAGCAACTTGGATGGAACTGGAGACCATTATCCTAAGTGAAGTATCTCAGGAATGGAAAAACAAACACCACATGTACTCTCCAATAATTGGGAGCTGATCCATGGGCACACTTGGCACAAAGAAATATAAAGGTCATAGGAAATCAAGAAGGGGGAGGGGGTGGGTAAAAACCTACCTATCGGGCACAATGAACACTATTCTGGTGATGGGCACACTAAAAGCCCCAACTTAAGCATTATAAAATGTACCCATGTAACAAAAACATTTGTCCATACTACCCAAAGTGATTTATAGATTCAGTGCAATCCCCATCAAAATACCAATGTCCTATTTCACAGATCTAGAAAAAAATAATTCTATGCTTCATAATAAAATATGGTATATGTATACCATGGAATACTACTCATCCATAAAAAGAAATGAATTAATACCTTTTGCAACAATCTGGATGGAACTGGAGACCATCCTCCTAAGTGAGTATCACAAGAATGAAAAAATAAACACCACACGTACTCACTATTAAGTTGGAACTAACCGATCAGCACTTATGTGCACAGACAGAAGTAAAACTCAGTGGAACTCATGCAGGTGGGAGGGGGAGGAGGGGATGGGTGAAATCACACCTCACAGGTACAATGATCACTGTCTGGGTGATCAGCACACTTATAACTTTGACTCAAGCAGGACAAAAGCAATCCATGTAACCAAAGCATTTGTAGCCCCACAATATTCTGAAATTAAAAAATAATAAAAAATAAAAAATTTTAAAAATTATAAAAAGACATGATGCTAAGTGAAAGAAGCCAGTCGCTAAAGACCAGATACTGTATGATTCCTTTTACATGAAATGTCCAGAATAGGCAAATCCATAGAGGCAGAAAATAGATTAGTGTTTGCCAGGGGTTGGGGGGAGGGGAAAATAGGAAATGACTGATAAGAGGTACAGAGTTTCTTTTTGGGGTGCTGAAAAGTTCTGGAATTAGACAGTGGTGATGGTTGCACAACTTTGTTAAATATACTAAAACTCACTGAACTGTACATTTAAAAGGGTGATTTTATGGTATGTGAATTATATCAATAAAGAAAGTCTTTTAAAAATAAAAAAATTCAAAATAATATCTTTTCCTAAATCTAGAAATCACTTGTTAAAACACCATATGGTTTTTATGCAGATACAAAATAAAATCATTAAGAAGAAAACAGTAAAATAAAAATAAATTCAAGTCTTAGGAACAACTTCGATAATATTAAAATAGTTTTTCTCACTGCCACCCAAAATCATTCCCAAATCTACAATTCCTTCCCCATGCCAACTCATGCATCAGCTGGTGAAGGACAGCCTCCCACTGTCCATCATCAGTCAGTCAATCTGTCAGTACATCAAAATACCTTCTGACCACCTGTTACTATGTTCCAAACAATGTTCTTGGGGCTGAAGATACAAGGTCTAAAAGTGTGGGACTCCATCCATCAAGGAATTTACAGTTTACTAGGGGATACAGAGAGTAAATCAAGTCAATTGTTACCAGTACAGCACAGTGCACGTAGTAAGGAATAGGACAGGATAGAATTGGGTAGGGGAGGGAAGAGAAGGGAAAGGTAGTGGAGGACACCGTAGGATACTATAAGATAGGGTAAGATGGTTCATTGTGGTAACTGGAAAAGTAAAAAGTTGAAAACCAGGAAATAGGATGCAGGGCTTATCTAAATCAGGCTAAGGGGTCCGGGAAGCTTCTAGAGGGGCTACTTAGGCTGAGTTTCGATGGATTAGTGGAAATGAGCTGAGTGAAGAATAGTAAAAACAGCTGTATGAAGAGGGCATCTCTTGGGTCAGACTGTCCTAAATTCAAATCCGTCCTCTGTCCTCTGCCACCTATTAACTGTTACACAGCTCACACCTCAGACAAGTTACTTAATTGACTTCTTGGCAATTAAATGCTCAGTAACCTCGTGTGCCATAGGGCTCCTTTCAGGTTCTTGATTCTACACCTCAAGTTTTATTTTACAACAGAAAAACTTCCGGTCGTGTCCTTGGTTCTGTTTGATTATACCAAAATCTGGGCTAAATTAGTAAGATGAGCATTTTGTCGTCTTCTGCCTCTGGCTACTATCAGTCTGTCCTGCCTTTTCTTCACCATTCTCTGCCTGTCCTGTTGGAGAGCCATACCCGCTGAATTAAAGTACAGCACCTGCCCCACACCATGCTGCTGCTTGCCCCCTTGCCTTTGTTCTTGTGATGGACTCTGCCCACAGTGCCCTTTCCATTTTGCCTACTGGAAAACTACTGGGTGGTCGTCAAGAAAAATCTTACTCATCAACCATCACCCGACCCTCAAATACTCCCTCCTCTAGGCTAATTCTGTAACTTGTGTTCCTTTTGGTGGTTTGTCACACACTCTTAAAACATTTGCATACCTTCTGTTCCCCCTGCTAGAACAGGAGATCCCAGAGGACAGAGATCCCCAGGATCACAACAAATGCTGATGTGTTAAAAAAACCAAAGGTTCCTTCTAGGCCCAAATGCACCTTCTCATCTGACAGAGGAATCCAGTTTGATGGTGCCGCCACAGATTCGTTTGTTATAAAAGTGTTATCAGTTTCCCCTCATGAAGAGAAATGTCCCCTACCTTGGTACTTTAGGAAAATAAATTCATATAATAACAATGACTGAGGTAAAACTATAATTTTTCACTTAGCGTTTAATTTATCTTGTTCAATTGGAACCATATATCTTTGTTAATTGGTCTTGGACAGGCCCAATTTTTAAAAAATCTATTAGGATTCTGAGAAAACTGATGGTTTAAATTCTCAACTTGGCATGAATTAATATTTTTGCTTGATTATATTCCTCCATCTAAGATCCTGATGTGTCCTGTTTTTTGTTCTGGCATCTTTTAAGTCCTTCTGTTAAGATTTTATGGTTTTCTTTGTAGAGACTTTCTAGTTGTATTAATTCCCAGGAATTTATGTCTCTGTTGCTATTCTGAATGGGATTTATTTGCCAATTTCCATTTTTAGTATTGTAAATATAAAGAAAAGCATGTTTATATCTTTTGTTGACTACTTTATCAAATTATCCTCTTAATTTTCATAGTTTATAGTAGAGTTTTTAACTTTACAGTCCTGTCATCAACATGTCTCTTTTCTCCAATATTTATTGTAAATATTTCACTTTTTGCCTATGTGACATTAGCTGCTGCAAAAAAAAAAAAGATCAAAATAGAGTAATGGTAGAATCTGATCTCAGTTTTTAATGTGAAATGGCCTTAATATTTTACCCTTTAAAATACTATTTGCTATTTTTAGTAAGTAGCATTTGTTTGTTTTAGCTTCCTTGTATTCATACTCTCTTTTTAGTTATTCCCAATAGCTTACATTTTATTGAATAGCTTTTCAACATCTGTTGATGTCCTTTAGTTTGTTGATATAATACAGTGTGTTGATAAAGTTCCTATTTCTGAAGTTCTTGTGTTACTGGAATTAATCTCATTTGTTCATATCATATAATCTTATAAACAGATATCTGGATACAGACATCTAGAAGTTTATTTGAAATATTTGCTTCTGTATTTGTAATTGGAATTCATTTAATTTTCTCTTGTGTTCTATCTTCACGACACTTTATACAATGAATTAGGGATCTTTCATCTTTCTCTGTGGACTGGGATTATTTAAATAGCATAGGAATTACACAATGTTTGAATTTAAATTAAACTCAGCAGTAAAACCATCTAAGCCTGCCACCAAATTTGGCTGTGGTAATTGATCTGTTCAGATTTTCTCTCATTTTGGGTAAAATGGGGTATTTTACATTTTAATAGTAAGTTATCCATTTCTCCAAGGTTTTCCAAACGTCATCATTGGTTTGTGCAAGATGCTTTCATATAAAGCTTTAGGCTTTTCTATATTTGAAGATGATATCTCATCATTAATATTGTGTCACTGCACATTTCTCTCTCTCTCTCTGTCTCTGTCCCCCTCTCCCCCCACCCCCTCTCTCTCGTTTAGTTTTTCCAGGGATTTACTTTTTTATTTGATTCTTATCAAAGAATAAAACTTGTGTTTTGTATTATATAGCATAGAACATATAGTATACTACAAAAATAAGTCATGTCATCAACATGGCAAGGACCCAGACTCAGCCCGGTGCCCCGATTCCCAATGCCTGCCTTCCGTCCTCGTGGTCCTTAGTATGCAAGATGACTGTGGAGGGGCCAGTCTTAGGATTTGTGTTCCTGGTCAGCAGCAGGTGGGGGAGGGAACGACAAAAGGATCATCTCACCAATGATTCAGCCCCTTTTATTACTCTGCCCAGAATTTCTAGACCATACATTTGTTGATATATCATCTTCCAGAATTTAGCCATAGAGCCAGAACATGAGGCAAGGGAGAACTGGGCAGCTTGAATAGCTTTCCATCTCAAAAAAAAAAAAAATCTAAGTTCTATTACTAAATGAGAAGAGGATACAGAGTGAGTAGAACTGGAAGTATCTGCTACAACTTCCTATATCCTATCAAATCTTTCTGTTTTTGCTTCTACTTTAAATTTTCATAGCTTTCAGCCTTCATCTGAATTAACTTTTCTTCCTGATTTCTGTTTATTGGGATACTGATTTTTCAAGTTCTGAAGTCAAATAATTTGTATAATTTTTGTCTTCTTAAAAAATTACAATAAAACCTTTGAGAATATAAGTTTGAAATCATATATTTCATTGCCTTCTTTGCTAGATCTTAACCCCTTGCCAGTGGGGTAAGTGTTTACGGAGCTGCCTACAGGCAGCTAGAACTAAGAGCATTAGATTTTAGGGTTTATGATCTTTGCACATTTATTTCCTGAGCTCGGTGGTTATTTGACATATTAAATATCTCTTCTCAAGCACATAGTCTCTCTGTATCATAATTCATTTAACCAATTGCCTTTTGCCAGACATTTAGTGGTCTCCAATTTCTGAAGATTATAAGTAATGCTGTACCTGCCATCCTTGTGATATATCTTTGTCCATCTGTATAATTATTTCTGTAGGATTAATTTCTCAAAGTGGAATTGCTGTGTTAAAGGGCACACATATGTAAAATCTGATATCTATCACGAAACTACTTAATTGTTTGGTTTTTTGCTCCCTAAAAGGTTTTCTAGAAAATATGAAATTTCTTTCTCTCATACACTTTTGTTGACTGTGTACTTGTTAAAGCTGATTTAGATAGCAATCTGGTAGTATCAGTCAAAATTTTAAAAGGTATGCAGCAAGTCGTCTTCTAGGAGTCTGTCTTACTAAATTGCTTGTATATGTACACAAATATGTACTGTATGTGTTGACTTGGAAATATCTAAAGGCATTAAAATTAAATGAAAAAATCACTTTGAATATATGTATACATATTATTCCATTTTGTAAAAAGAAAACTACACATGCATATGTAAAGATATATTAGTGCTTAAATGCAAAGTTAAGGAACAATCCAACAATGACTAGTGGTTACTCTGAGGAGGGGAGGGAGACTGGGCCCAGGTGGGGAACATTGAGGTAAAGGGAATGGTCCATGTTTAAATAGATACACTTTTGTATTATAGGTATCTATTGCCCTAAGAATATATTTTCATTTTGCTACTTAAGGAACTAAGATACTTATTAATTAGGATTAAAGTAGAATATGGTACATGATTTTAAGTTGTATGGGTTATTTTTGATTATTTAGTTATTTGTACTTCATTGTCTTGAAAACATCATCATGGAGCTAGATTCCTTCTTGCTGCTCTGCTAGGATATACTTGATAGATTGGCTACTACAGTCCCAGGTGTTATATAAAGATCCAACAAAACCCAGCGAAAGAAGAGGGGTCACTTTCACAATGGCTCCTCCAAAGAAATATTAACTAGCAGACCACCATCTGACCCCACCAAATGCACACACACCCCTCCATGGTCAAAATTTTTCCCATATCCATTCCTGGATTAGTCCCTGGCAAGAGGAATAGGATGACTAAGAGAGGATTAATGAAAAACCTGGCCACAAGAAGGAAGGTGTCAAAGAGCTTTGGGACAATATCAAACAGTCCAACTGACCAGCAGTAAGAATCTCAAGAGAGCAGAGCGCACAGGGGGACATCTATCCTTTGTGCTTTTAGTCCTCTTTATTCATAGCTCCTGACTTCATCGTGTATTCTTTCTTTTTTTTTTGCTTAGTTTTATAACCCTTTGTTTTTTGTTCTACTTTATAACTTGGTGATTATCCTTGAAATTACAAAACATATTTATTACAGCATATGACTTCTACCCTGTCCTGAATTAGGCTTAATGCCATCAGAAGTTTAATTCCATTTCCCTTTGTAACTGGTTTTCTTTTTTTTTGGCTTGGGGGTGGTGTTTTCATGATAAATTTTACTCTGACATTTGTTATAAACCTCGCAGGGCTTTCTATTTACTACTCATTCCAGGACTTTTGAGTCATTCTTGCATGGATCTGCTTCCATCTGGGGTTATTTTCCTTTAGTATTTCTTATACAGCAGGTAGATCCCTTGGTGATAAATTCTCATTTTCTGTGACTGAAAGTATCTTTCTTTATTTTTGAAGAACATTTTCGAAGATAATTTTTCTGAAACAACATTCAAAATTTATAGAATTTTTTTTCCTTTTGTCGCTTTAAATATTTCATTTAAAGTTTCCATTCTTTGTTAGATGTTAGCCATCATTTTATTCTTGTTACATTGAAGGTAATATTTCTTTTTTTCTTGGACTGTTAAGATTTTTTCTTTATCTTTGAAGTTCAGTAGTTTGAATATGATATACCTGGGTGTGGTATTCTTTGTAGTTATTTGGCTTGGTGTTCATTAAGGTCCTTGATCTATGGGGTGATATCTGTCATCATATTTGGAAAAAGTCTTGGTTCTTATTTCATCAAATATCATTTCTGTACACCTTTATTCCATTCTTCCTTGTTTTCCAATTACATATACATTAGACCTGTTGCCAAGGTCCCACATTTCCTTTTTTCTGGTTTTGTTGTTGTTTGATGGTTTGCTCTTCATGTACATTGACCTTTTCTTTGAACTTTCCTCAGGTTTACTAATCTCTCTTCTGTTGCGTCCATTCTGCAGTTAAACCTGTTCAATGGGTTCCTTATTTCAAATACTGTATTTTCTTATTCTAGAAGATTCACTTCTAGAAGATTCACTCTTTTTATAGATCACATTTCTTCATTGAAATAGTCCATTTTGCATTCATTTTAGCTTTTCTTCTTTTTCATGTACTATCTAGTTTTCTGAAGCTCTTGCCTGCCAACACTGGATCATCTCTATGCCTGTTTCTATTGACTATCTTAACTATTTACTGGATACTTTTTTGCTTATTGACATCTATATACCTTTTTAATTGTATGCTGAGCATTGTGGATGAGACTCTATATAATGTTATCTTCCTCTAACGAGTGTTGACTTTTGTCCTGGGTAGCAGCTAAAATACCAACAAATCATTTTGTTCCTAATGAGGCCAACTTTTAGATTTTGTTAGGTTGAGTCTATTTCAGTTTTGTACTAACACATATGTCCTTACTCATATGGCATTGACTTTAGGGGGTCTCAACTGAATGAACTGGTAGTTCATGTATTTTTAAAAATATTAATTATTTTTTGAAGAAATGGTAGTGTTCTTTCTTCATTTCTGGCTTATATAAACAATTAAATTTGCTTCTTTTTATTTAAGTCAAGTTAAAGCATACACGATTGGTGGTGGGGGAACAACACTGTTTAACTCGACCACTGCTAGATTACACCAGTTATGCTTTCTCCATAGTTCTATGCAGAACAATATCCAAATCTACATTTTCTTTTCCAACCATGCATCTAGCTATCTTCGTGTCATATAAAAGAAGATATATTCTTAGAAAAACTCAGGATTGAAAAGAAATAAAAGTTTATTACAAATAACAGCATACATTCACCTGTTCTATTAATTCTCCATTCACTAGTCTGTCTGCATTCACAATGAGATGAACTGGTTGAATGTTAACAAAGATGAATGTCAAGTGCTAAAGTTGAATTAGAAACAACAAAACTTCCCAGGAATAAAATTAATAACATTTGACTTTAACAAGCATCTCCCATGAGAATAAAGCTCAATCTGAGTCCTAAAATTAAGGCTTAAAAAGTAAAACTAAACATGTATTGATTAGGAGGTTTGCGTACCTGAAGATATAGGTGTTTGAAGATGCCCTAAGGTATCCATGATGAAAAATATGCCACTGACCTACGTTATGGGATAAGTTCTGGAGTTTCCCCATCATTTCTGCCAAGCCTGACTCCAGTGAAAGAAGATGAGAATGTAAAGCCAGGTCCTTAGCAGGACGGCAACGTGTAAACGTAAGGAATTGTCAACTACAAGCATGGGACCTAGAGCTTCAAGTTTCCCAGAAATACCTTGAGATAAATTATAAGTCTTAATCCCCTCCTTTCTGCTTTATTTTGCTATTTTTCTGAAAAGTTCATATCTAAATCTTGCTATCAATTTTGTTTCTCTGAGGAATCAAAGGTGGTAATACCAGCTACCACAGAGCTACTCAAGTAAGCACAATAAATGATGGCTTTAAAACATGTAGAACAAGTTAAAAGAAGGAACCAGTGGTCTGTCTAGAATTAAAATTCATTTTACCTTATAGGTCTTACAAATTTTGGCAGTTATTCCTGCTGAAGTTCAAGTTAGCCAGCGGTTAGTTAACTTATGAAATAACATGGGGGAGAATGAGACCAATTTTTAACTTATTGGCAACTATCTGTTTCCATTGGGTGAGCACATACTTCATATCTTAAGCATGCTAGACATCACTCAATGAATGGGATATACGAGATTTGCTCCTAATATATGCTAAATGGCATGAGGAGGAATGTTTGCACTAAGATAAGAATCTGCTTTGGTTCTTGTCATTCAAAAGTTCCAAAGCATGGCAGACAATCCACTTAGAAATGTAAATGAATGTTGATCTTATACACAGTTGAGTAAAGAAGTTGTCAAGCATTTAATGCACAGAATAAAGAAAATATTTGGGGTTGTTTTGGTGGTGTCATTCTCCCTTAGCATTAATTACTGCCAACCACATTCCAGATGGCAGACTGTGAGCACAGTGAGAACAAGGACCAGGAAATGCTGTGTAGTATTCAGCACTTGGACTGTCGCTTAACTCCTGTTTGTTGAATCAGTGGCAACTTGCTTTCATTTTCCTATACATCCTCTCATGTCATTTCCAAAATTTCTCTGGAAAGTACTTTTTATGCCCATTTCATCCATGATGAAAACCAGGCTTGAAGCAGTCACTGGGCTTCCTTGACCCAGGTCTTAAAGCTGTGGGTGAATAAGCAGTGCTCTCCCCACCTGGACTGTGCTCATTCTTGTTGCTGGTTCAGTGGGAAGCAGCTGTGTAGCCTGGGGAGTGGCAAAGGAGATGGAGTTGAGACAAAAAAGCAAGGCTGACATATCCACATGCCTCCTGAGAGGTGAAGTGAGAGTTCGTGAAGCATATTGGATTCCAGGAGCTGCAGGAGAGACAGAAAGACAGGAGAGAGTAACCGTAGCACCTATTTGCAGAGTAGGCCATTTGGGGAAGATGTTGAGGCAGAAAAGGGGGTTCGATGAAGACACCTCGAGGGAGATGCAGGAAAGCTAAAATCATCCAGAGTGTCTGGGCAAAGGGCTTTGATACATAAAGTGAGCATCTTGAGAAGTTGCTATAAGGCTGCTGTGTGAAAGAAAGTTATCAAGCCAAAATTTTAAGGGAAAAATGCAACCCTTAAGAGGGATGTATGGCTACTTAAATTCCATGGCTGCACACTGGTGGCCCACATCCCAAATCTGGCCCAAGCTATCCTTCCTTTGCCTTAAAAATGATGGAACACGCTTCCTCGAGGCAGTATCTGTATTCTTTAGGGTGCCCATTAATCCCTATTCACCCCATATACTGCCTCCCTCTTCCCTTAACCACCCACAGATTCACAGCAATGCACATGGGCCTGCTCCACTGCTATGGAGCCCCAAAACTTTAGTTCCAAAAGGAACAAAAATTAGACCAGCATGGAATCATTTTCTCTAGGCTTTCTGGTGGATTTCTTTGGGCTCATTCTTGTTTTCAGCAACTCCTTTCAACTTGGCTTATAATTATGCAACTACGGTACCAGCTAGAATCAATTGGCCTTCCAAACCCAAACACGTTCATCTTTATCCAAATGTAATTTATCTGAAATGCCATGTTGTTGTGAGCATTATGCATTACCGCATAGGCTTCTATTTTCTTCTTAAATAATAAAACACCCTAATGGAAAATATTCCCTCTAAATAAATTTTAATTGTCCTTTCTCTGAATGGCAGAAAATTAATATGAACTTGAAATTATCAGGAGCATTTTGTTATAATGGGCTTTGGGAATAAATCATACAAATATGAAACATTTTCCTCTATCTTCCTGCAAGTTCTATGGTAACAACTTCCTCCTAAATGCAATGTGAGTGTCAATGTCTTATCTTGCATCTATATAGGAAAATGTCACATCAGGAATCATGTCAAGGTGTAAGGTATTACTGGAGCTTGAAGTGAACAAGCAAGAAGCCTAATTGCTAAGAAAGGGCATATATCCCTTTGCTACTCCAAACAGCAATGCGTGTGTCTGTTACATTTTTGAATTCCGTGCATTGAATCATTTTTCTGAGGAAAGAAAGCAAGTAGGAAATGTTACCCTATATCCTGGGCAGGCTACAGAACTTGGGCCTTGTTGCGTGTACCGAGAATTAAAGTAGGGACAGATGGAGAACGTGAATAAGTGCCTTCCAGAGGAGAGTCCCAGCCCTAGCAAGAATTATGAGTCAGTGGAGGAGAAAGCCAGGTTGGAGGGTGCCCCCTTAGATTCGGAGTGCACAACATTAATTGCTCCTGTAGACTTTCTCTCCGTCTGAAATACTGCCAAAGGGAGCCATTGCCATTTCTGAGTCTTTTTTTTTTTTTAAATAATAGAAATGACTCGAAGAGGGGAAATTTAGTTCAGTTCAAGAAATACGTATTGCACACCTTCAGAGTATTAAAAATCAACGACAGGAGAGGGTTTCCATTTTCAAGTATCTCTTCTCTGGAACAAGGAGCTCACCACTCAGCCAGAAACACCAGTGAGTATCAGACAGATTCCTCTTTTTAAACCAAGAAAGTGTCAGGTCAGTGAGCACCTCCAGGGGTAAAAGGGCACCAAAGCCCCCCAGGAGGCTTCTGGGCATAGCACAGAGCACCAGTTCCAGATGCTGGTGGCTGCCCTACTCCCCAGCCAAGTGGCCTTGACAAGATCAATGAATGCCCTGAAAACTCAGTTTCCTTATCAACAAGATAGGGGAAAAAAAAAAAACAAAAAAAACCACCCATCTTGTAAGGCAGTTGCAAGATGCACAAAGACAGGAGACATTCAAGGAATGTTCTCTTGGCCTCCTCTCCCCCAAGCAATCTCCATTTCCCTCTGCCCCTACCTCATCGTAACGCCCCCAAGTGCCCCCGCCTCATCATAAGGTCCCTCAACTCCCCCCACTCTCCTGGAATTTTGTCCAGGACCAGGTCTATCCACAGAGATGACCAAATGATTATATAACATGGAATCTCAAAGAAGATACAGGAAGTAGAATTGTTTATTCCATGTAGAAAGAAGGTAGAGAAAAATATTAAATGTGATTAAAATTATTTTGTAATCACTAATGGTAATATACACCTCTTAGGAATACTAATAATCGTTCCTATTTTTAAAAACATAAAAAATAGCATTTATAAAGCATTTAAAAGGGACAAAGCACTTTCACATTTATTTTCTAATTTAATCCTCAAAACAATCTGGTATTATCAGCAGATCAAGAAGTTTTACTACCAATTTTAAGAATGAAGAAAACCGAAGTGCTAAGGATTTATAATGCTTGACCCAGTCACATAGAGAGTTGGTAGAAAAACAGGGCTCAGGCAAACCTCTGGCCCCAAATCATATTCTTTTTGCAGCATGTCATCCTGCCTGAATAAATTTCTCCCAAGGAGGTCCGGCCCTGGACTTTTATTTCATATCCGTGTGCCTACTCCATAGCTCAACTTGAATGCCACTTAGGTAACTCAAGCTAGGTCCAAAACTTTATTGATGAACCTTCCTCACACACCTGATGCTCCTCCAAAGCTTCCTGTCTCAGTGCAGGTACAACCAGTCACCCAGGTGTTCACACCAGTAGCCTTGAGGTCGCCCCTGACCCCTCACCTTCCCCTACCCAGTGGTATCTACCGCCCATTTCAGTAGACTCCACCTCTTAAATATCTTCTGAATGTGACCTCCCCATCCTAGACCAGCCACCGCCATCTCTTCCCTGTTGTTGCAGTGGCCTCCCAGATCCACTCTTGCCATCTCTAATCTGATCCCTCAGAATATCATCAGTCGCCTCTGTAGAACACAGATGTAGATCCATCCCTTCCCTATGCAGATCCTTCCTCCTCAGTCCTCTCGCACACAACACATCTTTCCCAAGTTGGCATTTTTGGCTGTTTTGGTCTCGTCTGTTCTTATTCTTCCTGTTTTCTGCAACACCTGCTGAAGGCCCTTTCAGTTCCAGCCTGCTAAACCTCTTCCCACCTCCGGAACTTTCCATAAGACACTCTCCCCAAGTGGCATGTCCTTGCTGCCCTCTACACCAGCTTACCTCCTACTCTCCTTCATGCCTCCTCCTGAATGTTCTCTCTTCCTGATGCCTTTTCCTCAACTCCTCTTTTATTCCCCATGGTAGGAAAATGAATGGCCTTCCCAAAGATGTCTACATCATAATCCCTGAAACCTGTGCATAACAGAAGAGACTTTAAAGAAGTGATTAAGTTTAAGGATCCGGAGATGGAAAGATTATCCTGGATTTATCCAGGTTGGCCCAGTGTAATCACAAGGGTCCTTATCAAGGAAAACAGAAGGCAGGGGAGTCCGAGAGATGTAACCACAGAAGCAGACAGAGTGAGGCCACTGCTGGCTGGGAGCCACACACCAAGGAATGCAGGCAGCTGGGAAAGACATGGAATCCTACAGGAGGAACACAGCCCTGCCAACGCCTTGATCTTAGCCTCTTCAGACATTTGAGACTTCTGACCTCCAGAAGTGCAAGATGATAAATTTGTTTTGTCTTAAGCCATTGAGTGTATTGTAATTGGTTACAGCAGCAATAGAAAACTAATACACCCCACAACTCCTGTACCCCAGCCCCTTTTACATCTCCTGTCTTGTGCTTGTACAACATTCTGTACTTCTCTCAATTGTGCATAGATCTCTTGAAAATGCTTATTGGGAGTATTTGTTTAATGTCCATTCTCCTGGGCAGAGAGTGTAGCACTCCTCACGTATCCTGTTTTGGCCACTCCTGAGTCCCCAGCTTTTAGCATAGGATCTGGCCCAAGAAGGAACTCACAAATTCAAAGGAAAGGTTCACAAGGCATTGTTGTGGCAGGAGAAGCCACCATGCATTAGTAAAACACTCAGACTAAGTAGGCTGAGGCTTCAGAGACAGGGGCTGCTTCCAGGCAGCCTGTGTTGATGATGTGGAGAAAGACCATCTCCCAGGGCTAGCTCATCACCCTTCTAAGTTGGCACAGGGGTAGTTGCTGCTTGCAGAGGGTGGTGTAGCCCCTGCAGTGAGTTTCTGAGTTTGTGTAGCAAGGGAATGAAAGGTCAAGTGACTCTGAAGGTCAGAGGATGCCCAGGGACATGACAGTCTGAGTCTGTCTCCTCCGAAAGAGAGTCCTCCAGGCAGAAGGGGCTGTCGGGCAGTGCCTGGTGGCTACTGCTCTGAAGCACAAAGATGTGGGAAGCAGGCAGTGGCTCCTTGTGGGGAAAGAGGAGTATCTTTGAGTGCCTAACATTGCACATATTTTACTCCCAAGTGGTAAAACACACATACACCCCCAAACAGCTTGTTTACAGCACATCAGACAACAAGCCCACTCCCCGCGAGGAGGAACTCCAGTGTAGTGCTTGAATTAATCCATTATGAAGTCAGACACGTCTGGCTCTTCCAGTTATAGTTAAGAGACCACAGTCACATCCCTAAATCTCTCATTTTTTCTCATCTGCAAAACGAATTTGTGACACTCACCTCATAAAGATTGTTTTGAGGATTAAAGAAGAACATACAGGATAGACACCTAGCACATATCATGTGCTCAATAAACGGTAGGAATTATTATTCTGTTCTGAGGGAGTCTGTGTGAGTAAAGGACAATAATACTGGCCGAGTGCTTTTATAAATCACACCTTCTCAGGAACATTTATGATCACAATCTCAGTGCATTCGCGCCACAGTCCAGCGAGGTAGGTATCATCATGCCCCTCTTGCAGAGGAGGACCCTGGCTCGCGAAGGGGGTGTGATCTGCCCGGAGCCACACAGTGTGTACGTGGTAGAATGTTTGATCATTCTAGAGCCAGAGTGGCCTTGCTGAAGGTGGACTTGGCCGTTCTTCTACTGTGGAAAGGAATGATCAGTACATCTGCAGGGACACTGTGAAGAGGATCCTGACATGAGCACAAAGTTCCTGACAAAAAGAAATTGGCAAACCTTCCTGTCAACAATCAGGAAGTAGGTGATCAACGGGGGAAAAAAGTACTGCAAGAAAGCATTTTTAAAAATCTTCTTTGAAACAGAGCTGATTTCCCCCTAGGCAAATGGAGAAGTGAGTTCTTATAATTATCTATGCAGACACTCCTGTCATCTTCTGTATTTGTAGAAGGCACACTTTATTTCTTAAGTAAAGAAAATAAAGATGGAGATGCCATTATTCCTATCAGGAAGCTGAAAAAATCTCTCTTCCTCGTCTCTCTATTACAGTCATCTGCACAGCGTGTTATGATGAATTTTGGGTGTAGGTCAACAAACGTATCTAAGAAAACTAGTAAGAGAAATGTGTACTGCTTCTTGTTTGTGTAAAAATATAGTGGATTGCTTCCTGATTCTTGGGAGAAGAGAACTAAGGGTCTCTTCCTTGGTGGAGAAATGAAATCTTAGCTCCACTCAAACGTGTTTGGCGAGTAGGAACATGAACTCATAGTGGCAGAAATGCATCCACATCACTGCCCACTGCTTCCACAACCTGGACAACCACCTCCTCTTCCCAAAGCCCATCTAGGTTCTATATCCCCAAAGACAGGAAAGCAAAGCCTGGCTGTTTGCTGAGACTTACTTGGGACTGTGGAGGTGGGCACATGTTGGGGGGTGGAGGGGACCAGGCATGTGCTGGCTAAATGGCAGAGTCCTGGATTTCATGTAACCATGCCTGCCCACTGGAAACTGGGCTGAGAACACACAGTCACTCACATGTGCTGAACTCATTGTTTCCTTCCAAAATCCTTTCTTGAGTCCCAGAATGGTAAATACCCTTCTTCCAAACCCAGAGAAGCCCTTAGACATACATTGTTCCAACTATATTCAGAACGGTCCAGCAGGCCAAAGCAGGATTTTCTGCATTCTGAAAACTTACTAGAATATTCAGTCATTGGGCTCTTCTGGGAAGCCAATGGGAGTCAGAATGACTGGTCAATTCCATGGTCCCCCAGCTTCCATCTTTGCCAGGCCTGTCCCACAGCCATGGTGAGCCCAGAAGCCACTGTGAGCAAGGGTCTACACCCTCCCTCCACAGAGACCTGGGAAGCAGACCCAGCCACAGTTGGGTCAGGGGTTCACTGGGCAAAGACTTGTGCAAAGCAACTGGTGACCCAGGAGAATGACCAGAAACCAAAAGCCACCCATGGGAAACAATGAGGCAAGGGGTAAAAGTAAGTAGGTAGGTTATAAAATAAATTGTACAGTATAACCCATTGTTGTTAAAATGATAAAATGTGTGTATGTTCATATATTTTTGAAAAAACACTGGAAAAAAATACATCCAAATTTTTAGGGGTTTCCCCCCAGCTGCTAGCTATATAGGTGATTTTTATTTATTTATTTATGTTTGTGATGCAGACCTAGTTTTTTTTCTAAATTTTCTACATTAACCATATACTTCTGTCAAAATGAGGGGGGGAAAAGCTACTGTTAAAAAAATTTACAAATTATCCTTATCCACACTGGCCTATGAGTTAAAAGGAAGTTCATACACTCAGTGAAGCCAAGTATGTCCGGTAAGAACAAACAGAGTCATTATCCAAACTCCCCTGTGCCCTACAGGTGGCTTCCCTGTAACTGAGAGAGTAAAGCTTTAAAGTGGACATGTCATCAAACGTTTGGTCGTTAAGACAAGATTTTCAGATGTGGGTAAGCAACTGCCTTTGTGCAGATTAGACTAAGGTTGTTCTGAACAGGGAGGAGGTGAAAGCAACTTCCTCTTATGGCTGATCTAGTTCTTCACCATCACAGAGCAGGGCATCGGTCCTTTCGATCACCTCCATTCTTACCTGGAGATTCAGGACACAGTGAGTTCCACACCAAGGTTGGTAGAAAGGAATGTGGACCTTCAGAAATTGACCTGATCAGTCTCCAGGGGGTCTGATTCCGGGGAGGCTCAGGACCATACTGTGGATAAAACAGATAAGGCTCCAACCTCAGCACCGCAGCCCTCCAATCTTTGGGCAACTTATTTATTGTCACCTGGCCGCATAGTCCTCCTCTGTATAGGTGTTTTCTCTTTTGTCTCCAAGTAACCATTGTTGAAGTTTCATAAAACGCTGATAGCTCAGAACAGGAACTGAAAAAAAATTAGAACTGTGAACCAGAAACACACAACATCTTAGCCTGGTAAACATGAAATGGAAATAAAGTGAGTTTGCCTTTATTTTGCATGAAATGAAAGAAAATCAAAATAACCCCACCCTCACACACACACTCCAGATAAACTACAATTGTATAAGAAGAAAAGCCCAATGTTTTCAAAGGAAAGCCAGAATGTCAGCATCTTCTAAGCCATTGTTGTCAAATATGGTAGCCACTGGCCACACGTGGCTATTGAAATGTGACTAGTCTAAATTGAGAGGTGCTGTGTGTTAGTTTCCTAGTGTTGTCCTAACAAAGTACCACGAACTGAGTGGCTTATACCACAGAAATTCATCGTCTCACAGTTCCGGAGGCTGGAAGTCTGAGACCGGTGTGTCAGCAGGGCCATGCTCCTTTGGAAGGTGCTAGGAAAGGATCTATTCCAGGGCTTTCTCCTAAATTTTGGGCTTTCTTTTGCTCGTGGCAGCATAACTTCAGTCTTCAAGTGGCATTCCCACTGTGTTCATGTCTCTCTCTCCAAATTTCCCTCCTTATAAGGATAGCAGTCATATTGGATTAGGGGCCCACCCTACCCTAGGATGGCCTTATCTTAACAAATTACATTTGCCAACGACCCTATTTCCAAATAGAGTCACTTTCTGAGGTACTTAGAGTTAGAACGTCCATACATGACTTTTAGGGGGACACAAGTCAACCCGTACCATGCTGTAGCTATAAAATACACACCAGACTGCAAAGATTTAGTATGAAAAAAAGTAAAACATTGTATTTATAATTTTATATTGATTATATATTGAACTGATATTTTAAATGTTGAATCAAATAAAATACATGTTATTAAAGTTAATTTTTACCTGTTACTTTTTACTTTTAGTGCACACCTCTAGAAATTTTAAAATTACTTATACACCTGGCATTATATTTCTATTGGACAATGCTGATTTGGAAGACAGATTTTCTTCCTGGAGATAGACACCATCTGCGTGCTGTGTGAAGTGCATCTGACCAAGGGCAGGTGGGAAGATGGATAGTGTCCCACCACCCCAGTACTCGTGGGGCTATGGCAGCTGTGCCCTGACCCGCTTTTTCCCCTTTCTCCTTCTTCTCCTCCTCTGTCCTCTTCTTCTTTGCTCTTTTGTCTTTTTTTTTTTCTTTTTGGTAAGATTATTTATACCAAAGTGATGTGCCATTGTGGAGCTCCAGTAGCAGTGAGGTATTGATGGGCTCATTAGTGGCTGTTGTACTTTACTCATCATTAGCAACTGATTTCCTGGGAAAGCTTTACTCCAGGTAACACTGTCACCTGCCAGCCTGATGGGACTTGTAGAGACAGGTTTTGCCTGTCCAGAACACGTTCAGTGTTCTTTCAGTAACAATGCTCTGGCTCCCCTTTGCAAAACGGATCAATCCCTTTGGTTGTGTTGATCACAGCTTCCCACACCCTTCCCTTCTCCAGTGGATTTTCAGGACAACCCAATTCCTTTCCCAGAGCTTAAGTCACAAGAAATTGATACACCACGAAAATGAAGGTGGAGCTAAGCCATTTTCATATTAGTGTCCAAAGGAGATTGACCAATTGCTCCTGCTACTGTATCCTTGGAGATGCTCTTGACACTATCCCTGATTGATTTTCAATTCTTCCTTTGATCTAATGAGCTGCCTAGTAGTCTTGAAATAGCCTCCTTTTGTACTTAAGATGCCCAGAGTCATTTTCTGTTCTTTGCACCCACAGCCCTATACATTAATACTTTGATTCTGAAAAACAGTGAAATGCTGTCAAAAGTATTTCAGGACCTTTATATCCCTGGCTGCAAATATTAGTACCAACAGAAATAGGATAGAACAAAGAGATAAACTGGTTGCAATATAGCCATCAGCTTTGTCTTTGTAAGACCACAAATCGATCTGGGCCTGAGCTGGCTCACCTGAGTTTGGAACTGAGTCCTACCAGTATCTTGTAGACCTCACCTCTGTGCCAGGGCACTGGGCTCTGGGAAATGGGCGTTAAGTGGAGTGGGATGGATTTCCCCAAACTTTCACTTTTGAAACATTTCTGCAGTGAGCTATTCACACTCAAGCTGACCTGTATGAAATCGAGTTTTGATGTTGTGCCTGAAGCTACACGTCTCTGAACTATCTTTAAAGTACTCTTTAAATATCATCCTCAAAGAGGCATGTATTTCTTGTGACATGTATATGCAACACCGATCATCTTTGTCATCCAGGCAGAGTCCCAGTGGTTTTGCCTGAATTTCTTGATTAATTGAGATAAAGAAGGGCTTTCTTTCCTCTTGAAGGTGCCTAACTTTCCTTTTATTTAAGGGGTTTTAAAGACTTGGTCATTGTCTCTGACTGATTCTAGTTTTAACCCAATACATTCTCTCTAGCATTTTACAATAGGAAGAGAAAAAAGGGCTACATAAGACTTAATGTAAGTTTCGCAGCCATGAGCAGTAGATTTGCTATTACTAAAATACATTATATTTGCAAAATAAGTTTTCAAGGAATTTGTTGTTTCTTCATGAACTCTATACCTGTAAGTCCTATATTTGCTAGAAAGGTAGGTGCCAAGTGGGATAAAAGGACTCAGGTGTAAATCCAACTCCCTTGATATGTATAAGATACTGAAGTAATATTCATTTATACAAAAATGTTTATTGTTTGCATACTAAGTTTCAGGCAATGAACTAGAGTTTTTCACTTATTATTTCCTTTGTTTTACACAACACTCTAAAAGTTAGATATCACTATCACAACTTTACAAATGAGGAGGCTAAAAACCAATATAATTAAGTAAACTGACAAAGGTCACCCAGGTTAGAAATGGCAAATCAAGATTTCAAATTCCAACAATGTCTAATTTCAAACCTTAGTTAATTCCATCAGATCTTCTTGTTTCATTGTTGTTGTTGTCATTGCTACTTAATTAATTTTAGTAAAAAAAATTAAAACTTAACTTTCACCAAGCATACCTAGTTTCTCATGTGTTAAACTTAAGAAACGTGTGAAACAAGAATTAAAGAAATAGACCCCACATCAAGGATGGGTGCACTAAACCAACACAGTATGTCAGCTTCCACTTTTTAAAACTTCAGTTCGAAACCATCAGATTGAAGCTCTGATGTCAGGAAGCCATTGTCCACTATCTGCCCAGATACTATAGACTTGGCATATTCTCCCAGGTCCTGCTGCCTGAAGTTTCTGGATCCAGGGACAGTGTCCCTTCAGGCATTTTGAGACTTGTTGGCTGTCAAACATACTTTGCCTCTAGGCTCAACCTTCCACGTTTCTCCCTGAGGCTTAAACTAAGCTAAAGCCAAAAGAACCTCACTGATTCTATAGGTCACCACCAGCCCCCAACCCCACAGTCCCAAGTTTTTAAAGTTCTCATGACTAGATCACCCTCCTTTTAAATAAATAGTTGAGCAACTATACAACTTTGTTATTTTCTGCCTCTCTATCCAGAATAAACCACTTCTCAAAGGAGCTGTGCTTATGACTTTCAGCCAAACACCTGAAATAATTTAAAATATAAGATAGTAGGTTATATGGTTATTTTCTAATAATGTCATGGGTATGTTTATCCTATTGTAATATGTGGCTATTTCCCAATAAAGTCATGGATGGGTGTATCATCTCCAAAGCCAGGCATTTCTGGTTCTAGCATCTCTCTCTGAGGTTAATTTGTGATATTGTATGTCAGACGGTAATCACTGCCCACCAGTTCTCCTAGTTCCACAGAAAGCACTTTTTGTACAATTATTGATTACAAGAGGGCAGAGGATGGCAGGTTAGGATGTTTTCATAGTAAAGCCTGACATTTATGGCAACTTCCCTATCTGCTAGGCACTGAGTTAAGCCCCTCACATGAATTGTCTCATTTCACATCACAATGACCCTATGAAATAGACACTGTTATCATCCACATTTTGTAGATAAAGAATCTGAGGCTTAGTAAAGAAAACAATTTACCAAGAGGAGTCAGAATTTGGATCCAGGCATTCTGGCTGCAGAGTATCCTCTAACTCACCTTGGCCTCATCCTTGGTTCACCATGTTTCATGCCATCTTGATGCCTCCTGACCTCAGGAAATTGGCCCAGGGGTGAGCATCCCATGCAAAGGAGGACCAGTTTCCCACAGCCTGCAAGACCTGGCTTAAAGAGATGAGCTGGACCAGTCCACTGCTTACTCTTACAAATTTGAACTAAGATACAATGAATTTTCCAGGTAGCAATGGGACCTAGGGCTTAAAGTGTAATTGATAGATGAGGTCTATGTCAATAGGCTATGTGATGTGCAAATGAAGTTGGTTAGCAAAAATCTAAGCAGGCAGGGGAGACAGCTGGTAAGGAAATAGGGAAGAAGCAGGTGTGGAGGGTAACTGAGGTTGGTGGAGATCCTGCAGCTAAGGGGCTCTGCCTGCCAGTGCAGTCCCTCTGCAAGGCCAATCTCTGGCATTGCCATTCCTGGATTTCCACGTCTGTGGGAAGCAGAATTTCTAAAATGGCCCCATGAAGATGTCCTTTCTAATCTTCAAAAACCGTGACTACAATGAGAAAATGTTAATTTACATGGCAAAAGGGATTTTGCAGATTTAATTAAGTCACTGATCAATTGACCTTAAGATGGGGAGATTATTCTGGATCATCCAGGTGGGTCCAGTGTAATCACATGAGCCCTGAGAAGCAGAAAGCAAGGCATAAGAAATCAGATTCGCAGTTTGAGAAGAGCTAGAAGCAGGATTGCTGGCTTGAAGATGGAGGGAGCCTTGTGGAAAGCTTAGAAGGAAATGAATTCTGCCAATAACCACTGAGCTTGACAGAGGACCCTGGACCCCAGGCGAGAATTCAGCTGGCCAATAACTTGAGCATGAGACCCAGAGCACTCAGTTGAGCCCACCAGACTTTTGAGATACTCATATGAGATAACAACTGTTTTGTTTTGTTTCGTTGTTTCGCTAGGTGTTAAGTTGTAGTCATTTGTTATGTAGCAAAGAAAACAAATACAATGTTCCTTTGTCCCTATGTTCTTATGTAATAAAATGAAGTGTCGAGCCCACCAGGCTTTTAAGATAATCATATGAGATAATAACCGTTTTGTTTTGTTTTCTTTTATTGTTTTGCTAGGTGCTAAGTTGTGGTCATTTGTTATGTAGCAAAGAAAACAAATACAATGTTCCTTTGTCCCTTCATTCTTATGTAATGAAATGAAGTATCCCATATACTATCTGCCAAAGGTGGATGAAGAAACAATTTAATGCAGACCTTACTAGAATGGCCAATCAGAGCCACAGCTGGGGTGAGGAAAAGAGCAGACATTAAAGGATAATGTCGCTTATACATTATTCCAGCAGACCTAAAATAGAATATGAAAAAATTCTAATGCTACCTCGCTCATTGATACCAATATTATCTTAGACTGCAGTGTTCCCTGGAGAACTCTTACCTGCCTGTGATACATGTGCGTGTGCTTGCTGCGAAAGTCTAATAGCAAAAGAAGCAGGCATGGCTGAGGCTTCCTGTGGTGAGAGTGTAAAAAGTATATGCAGCCCTGAGAACCCCTACAAGACCAGGGCGCCTAGAGAATTGTGGCTGCGCCTGCTCCACCTGACCCTTCCATGGGTCTTTGGCATCCACAGGCTATAGTGGCCTTCATTGGGAGCTCTATGGGCAAGTCCAGTCTTGGCAACTCTGACTTGGTGGGGGTTATCAAAGAATAAAATGTTAACGAATTGAGTTTCAAAGATCTAATTGGCTTTGATTAGCAATTCATGAATCAGGCAGCATTGCATCTACAAAATAGAAAGTCACTCCAATGAGTTGAGCAGAAGGGTGGGCTTCGTGGGCAGAAAAGGTAGAAGAAAGAAGAAACAAGAGGGAAAATGTAGATTGTTTTTTTCAAAGTTACTTTCCTTATAAGGTTAAAGCAGAGGGGACTTGCTTATCGTGCTGATTCGGGTTGACTGGGCCTCTTTGGATTGGTTGTTGCAAATCTCCTGTTTTCATGGAATTCTGGCCCTTTTCTAAGTTCCATTTGATTATGTGGCACCGAGCGCAAGTGACTCCATTCTGGCTCTGTCTAGTCTGTTGGGGCCTAGTGCAGGAGTTCAGTCCAAAACAGTGTTCTTCCATAAATCTTATTGAACAGGATGAAGGGTCCAGACCTTGAGACCCCTCCTTAAGGGAGATGTATGAAAATTTGCAAGAAAGACTCAAAGAAGTATTTGGGGGGAAAGAAGAGGCCCTGCGGTCAGGAGGAAGTGGGGAAAGAGTGCACTTCTGAAAGGACAAGACAACTCAAGGGAAGTCAGTAAGGCCAAGGCTTCCACTTGTGCTATATCGATGGAAGCTTCCCTCTAGCAAGGGAAAAGACCCAAAACCTGGGTTACCCTATAAGTGTCATTCCCCCTCCTTTATTGGGGCCATATTCAATTCACTACTCAAATATGTTATTCAGCCAACTATTGAGGATTGATTTTAAGTCAATCGTGATAGAAATATATGGAAAGAAACAAAAATATATTTTAAATCGTGGCCAAGAAAGCTAAAGTAAAACACTTAAAAAATATTATTACTCCTTTACATACAACTCTTACAATCGAGAGAGAGAGAGGGGGGGGAGAGAGAGAGAGAGAAGAGAGAGAAATCACTATATATTCCTTTGGAATTTTCCAAAATCTCAGTTACCATTGCACAAAGTATCTTTCATGTTTCATTAAAAGATTGAGCAAACCACAAAGCTCTCAGGAATCTGGTCAATCAGATGGGATCCTGTGCTTTCTTATCAGTGATATAAGATAATCAATGACAACGACTTAGGATAGGGATAAATAGCCCAGTTCCCCACAAATCATGTGGTAAATCCAGGCATTCTGTGAAAGTCTAATGGAAAGTAACAAAACCTAAATTATCTGCATAAGAACTGGGTTTCCTTGGCTCCCTTCAAAGCCTTCTTCATCTTCTTTGTAAAAGGAAGGTCTCCTGCAGTGTTAAAACAACAGTTTCCTTTCAGAGTAGCTATAGTCCTGGACCACAATGCACGGTTTGCTCCATAGTTTTCTGGCATGCTTGAGCTCAGGTGCTCACCGGGCACTTTCTCGCTCGCTCTCTCTGAGTCTATTTCAGAACTACCTACTCTTGCTCTTATGTTGTAACCTCACTAAAAGTCCTATTTTGCTTGTTCTGCCAACACTTGACTCATTAGAAATTCTTTTCTTACTCGGTTTGTGGATCTCTTTTTAGAGTTAGTACTAAAGTAAGTATTTTGGTGATTCTTGACGGTGAACTCATCTTTCAAGGATAGCCCTTTCCACCTTCCTCTGCCTCTGCTTCTGTAGGCACCCGAAGGAAGCAGGGAGTGGAAGTAACTTACTAGACGTGTACTCTGCACTATTTCCAGTGACAGTGGAGCAGGCTGTTAAGTAGAGTTTCAAGGTGGCTGTTCTTCATAGCTGGGATATTTCTGATTTTCCAAGATATTACCAGCCACCTGTCTCTACCTCTGGCATCATTCCTTATTTAAAGACAGACACCGTTGAGGGAAGGGATGTACAAGAGCCAACTACTCTGGTTGCTTCTGTGTAGTCCCTAAAATTCCCCTATCAGATGGCTCCAGTTTCCAAAATTTCTGGGGATGGAGAATGGATGGGACCTGTCT
Source organism: Daubentonia madagascariensis (assembly GCA_023783475.1). Classification (NCBI taxonomy): domain Eukaryota; kingdom Metazoa; phylum Chordata; class Mammalia; order Primates; family Daubentoniidae; genus Daubentonia; species Daubentonia madagascariensis. The sequence continues at coordinate 4,047,417 of JAKFHU010001066.1, read as the reverse complement.
TTTGTGGTTGAACTCTCCCTAATACTCCTGAATGCATTTTGTTTTGCTATCACCACTTCAATATGATCCTTTCTGATTTCAGACCTTCAGGGCTTGCACACAATTTTCTGGTCCTCCAGTATGACTAGAGTTTCACTTATTAGGGTTTATACGTATTTCTAACCATCTCTAAGGAATGGAGCAGAAAAGGACAAAAGATAGGCTTCTGCTTGAGCTTAGTCTACCATGAACTTCCTGGTTTGAGTCTTTGGTGCTTACAAAAAAAACAGAGAGAGAGAGAGAGAATGAAAAACAAATTTTAGAGAAAAGTATGTGTGGTATAATCTTAGGTTGGAATAGGGAAAGGTAAAAATGTAAAGGCTTGAATCAAAGAGTAAAATGAATGATCACCAGTGGCATGTCTGCCTCTGAACTTTTTCTGGTGGGGGGAGGAGAGGCAATAAAAAAATATTTCCTGAAACAGCAAAATATATTTTATACTTATTTATGCCCCAAGGTACTATTTCCTATTTGTTCCAATTCTACAAACCTGATAAAATTGAAAATTTAAATCTGTTTCTAAAAGAAGCATTGATCTGTACTCTGAAATATCAAGCACAGAATATCCATAGTCCTATAGCTAGATACGCCATTTAAAATCATTCAGCAAAAAATTCCAAAAACCAAATGAATCAAGTCCCAATCATCTCTAGGTTTAATTGAAAAATAACCTTTTGAAAGGCTGTTGAAAAGAAGAAACATGGAAGCTCTGCGGTTCTATGGAAGGAAAACTGAAGTTGTCCTACAGTAGAGGCCAGCAGCTGATAGCATGTGCTCCAAAAAATTTCTAAGCCAAATCACCTCCCCACTTTTAGTTTCATGGAAAGCAAATGAAGAGGACTACCTGGACCTCAGTCCTGGCTCCTCTGGCTGCTAGCTTTGTGACCTTGGATAGGACGTTTAACCTCTCTATCAATCAGTTTCATCAATTATAAAAATGGGCATAATTACATCTGCCTCATAGGACTGTTGTAAAGATCAAGCAAGATAATATGTGTAAATAAGCTAGCTCAGTCCCTGGCATGATAAGTGCTTAATGAATATTAGATTTTTTTTTGCTTAATTTGAATATATCTAAAACTTCTGTTGGAAAAGAGCCTTGATTTTAACTGCAAATATACTGTTGCAGCCAACTTGTGGGTTGAGACAAGAGCTCAGACTAGAGCTCCAATCAGATTTCTCAATTTCTCTAAAAAAAGCCAGATAAGAAATTTTAATTTTCTGAGACTCAGAAGTAGGGAGTTGTTCTTACTTCCCGGGACTGTATGAAACACCTGGCACCGTATAACGTTGACACATACTGTGTGTGAGTGTGTGGGTTTATCCCATTGAAGAGATTATTGTCAGCCACAAAATCATGAATATCTTCTCCTAAACTATATCTGGAATCATCATTGTTTTATATCTCATATTTACAATCCACCTGGAATTTATTTTGTTTATGGTATGAGAAAGAGGGTGTATAATACTATTCATATTTATAAGATAAAACCAGCAAGGATATTCAAGACCACATAATTTTTCAGTAGACTCTTCTGGATCCCCAGGATGCTCTCATGACCTTGCCCTTCTGAAATTACCAAGTCACCACTGCACTCTGTCTGCCTTCCTTCCTGCATCCCGTGTCAAGTCTTTTTTTTTACTACACTTCAAGGCAGTTTCCTGTATAGGCAGACACATCCAGCTAGCAAAAGAGATTACCTACCTGTCCTCCAGAAGCACCTAACAGATGTGGTGCGCGCTGTCTGGGAGATGGGCACCCTTGTTGGGCGGTGCAAAGGCAATTTATGTAACCAAAGTGTTTGTACCCCTGTAATACCGTGAAATAAAAAGAGATGGTAAAAAAAAATTGAAAACTAAAAAACAAAAGAGAGAGATGGTATTGGATAATCTCTAAAAGGTTAGGGTATGAGCTCTGGACAGTGGGAAGAGCCACAGGACACCCTGAGCCCTCTGTCTAATCTTCTGTTCATCTAGGCTTGGCAGGGAAGGAGGACGGGATGGTGTCTGAGGCAGCACAGGGAATTCAGAGACTTCTCTACAGGTCTGAGGTCTGACCCTAGTTGTTTGGTCTTTGATGCCTCTTTTTTTTCCGGCTTTGGGTCCCATTTATCAATTCCCAGGACACAGGACAGGTGGCAAAGGTCAACCTCCCATTATGCTTGGGGGGGGTGTGCGGAGGCGAAAAGGCAATAAAAACAGGGAACTGGCGTCCCAGCACCTGTGGTGTCCACTAGTGCCCCCTGCAGTACAGAGTCCTTGGTACCCAGGAGGGCATTGGTAATTCAGTCTGACATTCGGGGACACACCTCACAGAGGGCTCTCAGTCAGCCCTAAAAATTAAAAACCTAAAAAAGTTCTCACAGCTGAGCAGCTAGAGATAACATTCATTAAAAACAACTAAAGCAGTCTCTCTGTTGTCAAAGAGCTACGTGATACCTGGAAAAATAGCGTTCCAGTATTTTAGGGGAAAGAATAAAGCAAAACAGAAATTAAAAAAAAAAAAAAAGAAAAAGAACTCTTCTATCTCAAAAGACACAGATTTTCTTAATTCTGAGAATGTGAATTACAGCCAACCTATAAAATCCCTTAACGTTAACAGGTTATATTAGAAGAGCTGATACAGCCTTATCTAAAAGGGAGCAAGAACAGCCCCATTACAGCAGAAAAACAAAACAAAAAACTTCTAAAGCACACAGGGCCTGAGACAAAGAAAAAATAAGGTCTTTGCATAACATTGCCCCAGGACTAAGCCCATTATGTATTTTCCCAAGGAACTTGGAATTGGGGCCAAGTCAGATTTTCTTGTGTGTCAAAACAACTAACAGGGGAAATTTCAGAGCTGTGGGTGGCCAGGATTTTTACTAAGAAGCAGGAAAACTTTGGGGCTAAGAAACAAGAACAATGAACATGGATGGATGGACGTACAGGCAGGGGTTGGGGGCGAACAGAGAAAAAGTTCTTAAGGTCTTTCTGGTTCCTGATTCCATCTCTCCTGAAGTCTGGCTGCTGTCCAGCCTGCCTGCCATGAGGTGCACTGTAACCGATTTCATAGCCACCTCTTTAATAAGCTGGCTGGAGTTGGTTTCTCCTAGTTTCAACCAAGAATCCTGACCACGATAGGGAGTTTTAGAAAATGGCCCAGTGAGTGGGGAAGCTGCTTTCTGGGCACCGTACTCTGACACAACACAACACAGCACTGATAGAGTTCACGCAGTCCCAACGATGCTGAGCTGTTGCATGAAGCTCCTGAACGTCAAGTTATGGCACCAGAGAAACACAATAGATTAGAAGAATTTGGGTGATGCTTTGTCTGCAGAAGAGGTGGGGGATAGCCTTGAGTTAGCCAGCAGCTATCACACCAAAGACAGTCAAGTAACCTGGAGCCAGCAGGACAGTCCTGGTTTAAAATATTCTGCTAATATCAGGCTAGCCACTGTCACAGTATTCCCTTAAGAATTAACGTAATGTCACACTTAGGGTTATGCAGCTAAAACTGTTTCCCGTGTCCACTCTTTCTAGTGGTCTAATAATGAGAAGATTTTAATATATGTCTCACAGGGTCAAGAGCCTAATTACTTTTCATCTGAATTCATAAAGTCCCAACATTGCTAACATCAAGCAACATATGTTAATTCTACATAGTATTAATAAATAAAAATCAAAAAGATGTGTACATTTTTCTAACTATATGACCTTGAGCAAGTTACTTGAACTCTCTGGGTCTCTGTGTACCTTTCTGTAAAACAGATTTAATATGCATTACATAATATAATTATTGTGATGATTTTAAAAAATGTATCCATATAAAGTGCTTAGCACAGTGCCCTGGTACATGGTAAAGTGATGAGTAAATGTCAGCTCTTATTATTACAAGAAGTACCTGGCTGCCCCTACAGCCATGATTTCAGAGGCAGACAAACTCTCCCTTGTCCAGAATTATTTCATATTACCACTCTGGTCATTAGAGAGTCATCACTGTGGGTTGTCAAATAATCTCTACTGTAATACAGAAAATTCTAGTAGAAAACATCAAGCATTACCTAATAGTCATTCAAGCCTTTTACGAAATAGTTTTCAAAGTAAATCATTTCCTCCTGATGGGTTTTGATGAAGAGAAGGAAGAGATTAGCCATACGACTCTTGAGAGAGGTACAGATTTGGAGGATTTACATGGGTTTGGACTGATATCACAATGATCCCTAATTTTCTATATTCACCAGGCAGATGAGCTGGTCTCCTCGGAGATACTCAGAGCTTCAAAATCTTTGGAGCAGGTGTCTCCATATCAGGTACATTAGTTTTTTCTGCCATCTAGTGGTCACTTTTGATAAAGACAGCCATCTTTATGGGAGCAAACAAGGTATCCCACCCCAGTCCCCGCATAGGAGCCTCACTGGCTCCCTTCTTCTTCAGTTTACGCTTTCTAGGCAGTGCACCTAAAATCTCCTCTGATGTAGAAATAGCAACAAAGGTCTTGATCTTCAGGAAGGCACAAGCCTAAGACAGATTGTTAGAACGGCAATAGCTTAACCACTGACTGATTCTCTGGGTGGCCTCAGGCCAGGTCACTTCCCTCTCCCAACCTGTTTCCTCATCTGTAAGATAAAATCACACTAGCTGGTCCCTGCTAGCTCTAATATTCTGGTGTTCTACAGTCCCTCTGATCTTAAATCTTTATTTGAATAAGCAGGTCTATACTTCCCTCGTCAATAAAACTAAATCGAAGGGAAATGATAACATCTAGACAACGAATTTACTATTCCCTAGGACAACGTGATGATAGTGTGGTTGAATATAACGTTTCTGACATCATCTTCCTCTTGGGAAAGCTCTTTCTTTTTAATTGCCTTGTGGAAACTGTGTGAATCATTAATTCTAAATTCTACAAGTAAAATGCAAATTAGCAATGAGCAAGTTGCTTATTTCTAATATTCAGATATTCTTTGATGAATGCTAGAACAGCTTTAATCACATTAATAATACACAATAATTTATTTATTTGTTGGGATTTATTTAAATTACAATTTTCCATTTTCCATGCCACAGCACTGGCTTAAGTCCTCCCAAACTCTTCTCTGGAGGACTGCCATATACCCATTAGCACCCTACCTGCTTCCAAATGCTCTCCTTTCTTTTCATCATTATTCCATCCAGTAATCAATAGAGAGGAATCTTTTTTTATTCATCTTTTTAGTTGACAAATAAAAAATGTATATATGGTACATAATATGATGTTTTGATATATGTATATACATTGTGAAATGGACAAATCAAGCTAATTAACATGTGCATTAACTCATGTACTCACATTTTTTTGTGTGTGGTGAGAACACTTAAAATCTATTCTCTTAGTAATTTCCAAGTATGCAATACATTGTACCCAAAGATTCCACTGGCTTCTCTCCAGCATTTCAGTCTAAACCTGTATATCATACCATTCTAAGCTTTCTTTGATCAGGCCCTTTGAGGAACAGACATGTATTTATGGCTTCCTCGGCATCCCTAACCCCACCAGCTGCAGCTCCCTGAATTTCCTTTGGAAAATTGTTCCTTGCTGTGGCTTGAGTGATCTTGACTTTGTTTCCAAGTCCAGGTTGAATGATGTTTATTGCCTTAGGCCACTCTAAATGACCCTTTCCCTGGCCATATTGATTGGTTCTGGGGTGGACATTTATCCAACGTGAGTCAATGAGATTTCCACTGAGACTTCTGAGAAATAGATTCTCTCCCATCCCTTCTAGACCTAAGCAGGACATATGTAGCCCCAGAGGCTGCTACAGCCACCTTGGAACCAGGGGGGAGAAACTGCTAGAAAATGGAGTCAACACCAGGAAAGAAGAGCAAAGAATGAAGAAAGAAACTGAATCTTGGTCACATCATTGGAGCCCGGGATCAGCTCTCAACCTAAAGCTTGTTTTTCCCTTCTCTTCTACAAACCAATGAAGTTCCTTTATTGTTAAAGGGAGTTTGAATTGGGTTTTCTGCATTTTAAAATAATAATAAAAGTCATAGCTCATGTGGGCCCCAAGCAAACTTTCCATATATTTCCCATTACTCCTCCTGGACGCATTTCTTCCAATTTTATCAGACTAAACGAGAATGCTCAGGCAGAAGGGAAGCGTGGATGAAGGACCAGAAGTGCTCATCCAGGTTCTAAGGGTCCTGACTTCATCATTAATAACTAAACCTGAGTGTGGGGGAGAAGTCAGAGGCAAGGGTGACCCCAAGGCGAGGGACTTGAGTCACTGTGGGACTAACTGCTCGTGACATTAACTAAGAGAAGAAACAAGTTTGGGGGAAGGAGATGACGTTCAGTTTGCAACAGTTTGAATTTGAGGAGAATCATCACACTGAGCTGCAAAAGTTGTTGACTCATCTGCCATCCCCAGAAAACTGGCAGCTCCTTGGGGGCATGAACTGTAGGTTCTTAATCTTCAATCTGTCTCCCAGAGGATCCCAAGGAATATGTGTTCAGTTAATGAAGAAATATAATAAATGAAAGCTAAGTTATCCCCAAATAATTAGAGAACATCTAAGTCCCAGTCTTCTGCTGTGGGCCTGATGATTAAGTTTGTCAAAAGTTCAGAACTGTTCTGAGATGCCTGCTGGTAGGAGTGAGAGGTCCGTCTGTGGAAGAGGCAGTGCTGAAGCTGTACTTGGAATATTGAGTTAGAAGAGGCCACCAGGTAGGGCATTCTAAGCTGGGGGAAGGGCTTGAGCAAAGGGGTTCCTGTCCCCCTCCATCTGACTGTGAAGTACCATAGTTGGGTGCAGAATTACACCATTGTTATAGATAACTGGGCAGAGGGCCAGAGTGATGCTACCACTAAGGGATCCCACTTCACCTGACAACCAATGGCCCATCCCAGTGGCCAGAGAATCAGAGGGTGCCAGGAAGGGATTGTACTTGCAGAAAAAGGTCACAGGTAATTAAATAAAAAGAGGACTCTAAACTGGAACTTTCTACCTCCTTCAGTGGAGTCAGGAGACCATTAAGTGTGTCTCTATTGAAATCCAAGGAACAGGAAATGAGGTAGCTGATGATGCTGTTTTGTGTTGCTTTTTTCTGATTACATACAAGATGGAGTGAAGGAAGAGGGACTTTTAGCCATTCTGATAAACAAATCCAGAAATTGATTGCATTGTTCTGTTGTCTTTACCTCCAGAGAAATTTTCCAGGGGAAAAGTTATAGGGAAATTATCTATTTAAAGAGGAAAATTCTAACACCCGTAATTGTTTAAAAATTAAGGAGAAAAAAAAATCTTCGAAAGGAAGATTTTCATTACTTCTGAGCTAGTTGTTTCATGTGCATTTTAAAAGGAAAATATGAGACAACCTAAAGCAGCTTTCCGTCAGCTATTGGGGATTTGCAATGAGAATGATCAAAAGGGCCCTCTTCCCCCTCTCTGAGATGTATAAACTCTTATCAGTGTCTTCATAAAAAGCTCTCCTGAGTAGGCAGTTACTCCTCTATCAAAACTGTTTACACTTGCAGGCAATATAAGTCTCATGGCTGGTTTTATGAATTTCTTGGCCGTCTGAAAGGAAGTACTTTGAAACATTAGAAAACCCATTCAAATCTTCTTTAGCTGGCAGCAGATGACTTGGAAATGATATTGTGCTCCTTTTTCTTTCCTAATTCTTTGAAGAGTGATGATGCTGACTGGCTTCGTTACTTCCACAGGGAAAGAGATCTGGAATCTGAAGACCTGTGAAGGCAAAGGCACTCACCCGTCACCATAATGCAATATACACACCTTCTGAGTTTTGGGTAACCAGATTAGATTTATCCAAAAGAATGATGACATGATTGTAGCCTTGCATTCTGGAAAATTGCTCATGTTTTTGTGTTTTAATATGAACACTATACGGGAGAGTAGAAATGAGGTGGAATAGGAGATGAGGCGTGGAATAGGGTGTCATGAAATCTGAGATATAAACTCAAGTTTGACTTGGCTAAATAAGCTTTCTAAGCTTCTGTGAAATTTATCTCTAAAATAGGAGAGTTAGATCTGTCCCAAAAGGGTGTTCTAGGGATTAAATGAGATAATATATCAAACATCCCTTATACATGGTGCATAATATTGGTTTGTCGGTGGTGATGGTGGTGGTATTATTATTACCATAATTCAAATATTCATCCAATGGAAGAAAACATTTAAGTGGTACAGTCAATTCCAAATTATCCATGATAATGACAAAGGGTGACAGTAGGAATCAATGTCATAAATAAGTAACATTATTCAAACATTGTTGAAAACTAACATTGTCCAATGTAGGATATTTTTATTATTTTATTATTTAAAGCTAATATATACTCATTTTCAAATATTTTTTGACATATGAAAGACTGTACTTAGTTAAGTAAACAACTTGATGAGTTTGGGGATAAGAGTATACCTGTGAAACCATCACTACCATCAAGGCCAAAGACATATCCATCACCTCCTAAAGTTTCCTCTGTTCCCTTTATTATTATTTTGTGTGTGTGTTAAGAACACAACATGAGACCTACTCTTTCAACAAATTTTAAGTATACAGTGCAATATCATTAGCTATAGGCATTATTCTGTGTGGTAAATCACCAGGACTTATCTTGCATAACTGACACTTTGTGCTGTTTAGCCACTTCCTCCTTTCCCCAACCTCTAGTAACTGCTGTTCTACTCTGCGCTTCTGTGAGTTTGACTATTTTAGCTTCCACATGTAAGTGAGATCATACAGTATTTGTCTTTCTGTGTCTGGCTTATTTTGCTTAACATAATGCCCTCCAGGTCCAACCATGTTATCACAAATGGCAGGATTTTATTCTTTTTTAAGCCTGAATAATAGTGCATTGTATGTATATACCACATTTTTTTATTCATTCATCCGTCAATGGATATTTGGGTTGTTTCTATATCTTGGCTATTGTGAATGATGCTGCAATGAACACAGGCGTGTAGATATCTCTTAGAGATCCTGATTTCAATTTCTTTGGATATATCCCTAGCAGCAGGCTTGTTGGATATGGTAGTTCTATATTTAAGTTTTTGAAGAATCTCCATACTGTTTTCCATGAGAACATACAAGAGTTTCCTTTTCTAATGTAATATGGAGATACCTCAAAGAACTTAAAGTAGAACTACCATTTGACCCAGCAATCCCACTACTGGGTATCTACCCAAAGGAAAAAAAGACATTCTATAATAAAGACATCTGCACTCTAATGTTTATAGCAGCACAATTCACAACTGCAAACATGTGGAAACAACCCAAGTGCCCATCAATACATGAGTGGATTAATAAAATGTGGTATATGTATACCATGGAATATTACTCAGTAATAAAAAACAATGGTGAATTAACCTATCTGGTATTATCCTGGATGGAGCTAGAGCCCATTCTTCAAAGTGAAGTATCACAAGAATGGAAAGACAAGCACCACTGGTACTCACCATCAAATTGGTACTAACTGATCAATATCTATGTCACACATGGAAATAATATTCATCAGGGGTTGGGCAGGTAGGAGGGGGGTGGAGGGGATGGGAAAACTCACACTTAATGGGTGCGGGGCACACTGTCTGGGAGATGTTCACAATTGTAGCTCTGACTTGGACAGTGCATAGGCAATATATGTAATCAAAGTGTTTGTACCCCCATGATATTCTGAAATTTTAAAAAAAGAAAAAGAGTTTCCTTTTCTATGCATTCTTACCAACAGTTAATCTTTTGGGTTTTTTGATAATAGTCATCCTAACAGGTATGAGGTGACATCTCGTCATGGTTTTGATTTGCATTTCCTGATGATTAGTGACATTGAGCATTTTTTCATATGTTTATTCATCATTTGTCTATCTTATTTTGAGAAGCTTTTGTTCATGTCTTTTGTCCACTTTTTAATGAGGTTGTTTGATTATTTCTTGTTGATTTGCTTGAGTTATTTGCAGATTCTGGTTATTAGTCCTTTATCAGATGTATAGTTTATGAATATTTTCTCCCATTCTGTGGGTTGTCTATTTGCTCTGTTAATTATTTCCTTGGCTGTGCAGAAGCTTTTTAGCTTAATCAAGTCCCATTTATTTATTTTTGTTGTTGCTGTGATTGCCCTTGGGGTCATCTTCATAAATTCTTTGCGTATGCTGAATGACTTTCAGGTCAAGGAGGAAATTAGGATGGAAATCAAAAGATTCTTTGAAGTAAACAATAATGGAGACACAAGTTACCAAAATCTGTGGGACACAGCTAAAGCAGTCCTGAGAGGAAAATTCATAGCCCTAAATACCTACATCCAAAAGATGGAAAGATCACAGATCAACAATCTAATGAATCATCTCAGAGATCTGGAAAAGGATGAGCAAACCAGTCCCAAACCCAGCAGAAGAAAAGAAATAACCAAGCAGAGCAGAACTAAATGAAATCGATAACAAAAGATCTATACAGAAGATTAATAAAACAAAAAGTTGGTTCTTTGAAAAGATAAACAAAATTGACACACGTCTAGCTAGATTAACCAGAATCAGAAAAGAAATAACTCTAATAAACTCTATTAGAAATGAGGAAGGAGAAATTACAACTGGTACCACAGAAATACAAAATATCATTTCTGAATACTATAAAAATCTCTATGCACACAAACTTGAAGATGTGGAGGAAATGGACAAATTCTTTGAAACTCACAGCCTCTCTAGGCTCAACCCGGAAGATGTAGATTTTCTGAACAGAACAATATCAAGTACCGAAATTGAAGCAGTAATAAAAAACCTTCCTAAAAACAAAAGTCCCAGACCAGATGGTTTCACACCAGAATTCTACAAGACCTACAAAGAAGATCTGGTGCCTATCCTGCAGAAATTATTGCACAACATTGAGAAGGAAGGAATCCTCCCCAGTACATTTTGTGAAGCCAATGTCACCCTGATACCAAAGCCAGGTAAGGACCCAACAAGAAAAGAAAACTACAGACCAATATCCCTTATGAATATTGATGCAAAAATTCTCAATAAAATACTAGCAAATTGAATTCAGCAGCTCATGAAAAAAAAAATCCATCACAACCAAGTGGGGTTCATCCCAGAGATACAGGGATGGTTCAACATACACAAATCTATAAACATAATCCATCATATCAACAAAAGTAAAAACAAATATGATCCTCTCAATAGATGCAAAAAAAGCATTTGACAAAATTCAGCACCCTTTTATGATAAGAATGCTTAACAAAATAGGCATAGATGAAACTTACCTAAAAATGATAAAAGCCGTATATGACAAACCCACAGCCAACATCATACTGAATGGGGAAAAATTGGAAGCATTCTCACTTAGAACTGACACTAGACAAGGATGCCCTCTATCACTGCTCCTATTCAGCATAGTCCTGGAAGTCCTAACCAGAGCAATCAGACAAGAAAAGGAAATCAGGGGCATCCAAATGGGACCAGAAGAGGTCAAAATATCACTCTATGCAGATGATATGATATTATATCTAGAAAACCCCAAGGACTCTGCCATGAGATTACTGGAACTGATAAATAAGTTCAGCAAAGTCTCAGGATACTAAATCAATGTACACAAATCAGTAGCATTCCTATACACCAACAACCATCAAACTGAAAACCAAATCAAAGACTTGGTACCTTTCACAATAGCAAGAAAGAAAATAAAATACCTAGGAATATTTTTAACTAAGGAGGTCAAGGATCTCTACAGGGAGAACTATGAAACACTGAAGAAGGAAATAGCAGGGGATGCAAACAGATGGAAAACTATACCATGCTAATGGATTGGCAGAATCAACATTGTTAAAATGTCTATACTACCCAAAGTGATTTACATATTTAAGGCAATCCCTATCAAAATACCAACAGCATTTTTCACAGAAGTAGAAAAAATAATTCTACGCTTTGTATGGAACCAGAGAAGACATCGTATAGCCAAAGCAACCTTAAGCAAAAAAGAACAAACTGGGAGGCATCAATCTACCAGACTTCAAGCAATACTACAAGGCTATAGTAACCAAAACAGCATGGTATTGGCACAAGAACAGAGACATAGACCAATGAAACAGGACTGAGAACCCAGACATAAAACCATACTGATATAGTCATCTAATTTTTGACAAATCAGACAAAAACATACACTGTGGAAAAGAATCCCTATTCAATAAATGGTGCTGGGAAAATTGGATAGCCACATGTAGAAGACTGAAACAGGATCCTCACCTCTCACCTCTCACAAAAGTCAACTCATGATGGATAACAGACTTAAACCTAAGACATGAAACCATAAGCATTCTAGAAGAAAATGTTGGAAAAACTCTTACAGACATTGGCCTAGGCAAAGAATTTATGAAGAAAACCCCAAAAGCAATCTCAGCAACAGCAAAAATAAACAACTGAGACCTGATCAAATTAAGAAGCTTCTTCACAACCAAAGAAACTATTGCTAGAGTGGATAGACAACCTACAGAATGGGAGAAAATTTTTGCATACTATACATCTGACAAAGGACTAATAACTAGAATCTATATAGAACTCAGGAAAATCAGCAAGAAAAAATCAAACAACCCCATTAAAAAATTGGCAAAGGATATGAATAGAAACTTCTCAAAAGAAGATAGACTAATAGCTAAGAAACATGAAAAAATGCTCAGCATCTCTAATCATCAGGGAAACGCAAATCAAAACCACAATGAGATACCATTTAACTCCAGTGAGAACGGCTTATATCACAAAGTGCCAAAACAACGTGGGTGTTGGTGAGGATATGGAGAGATAGGAACACTTACACGTTGCTGGTGGGACTGCAAACTAGTACAACCTCTATGGAAAGGAGTCTGGAGACACCTCAAAGAACTAAAAGTAGAACTACCATTTGATCCAGTTATCCCACTACTGGGTATTTACCCAAAGGAAAAAAAGACATCCTATAATAAAGACATCTGCACTCAAATGTTTATAGCAGCACAATTCACAATTGCAAAGATGTGGAAACAACCCAAATGCCCATCAATACATGAGTGGATTTTAAAAATGTGGTATATGTATACCATGGACTACTACTCCACCACAAAAAACAATGGTGAATTAACACCTCTTGTATTATCCTGAATGGAACTGGAGCCTATTCTTCTAAGCAAAGTATCCCAAGAATGGAAAAACAAGCACCACATGTACTCACCATCAAGTTGATACTAATTGATCAACTTATAGGTGCACATATGGAAGTAACACATTAATTGATCAACTTTTACATGCACATATGGAAGTAACATTCATCGGGTGTTGGGCAGGTGGGAGCAGGGAGGAAGGGATGGGTAAATTCACACCTAAGGGGTGCAGAGCATACTCTCTGGGAGATAGGCATGCTTGAAGCTCTGACTCAGGTAGAGTAAAGGCAATACATGTAACCTAAATGTCTGTTCCGCCGTGATACTCTGAAATAAATAAATAAATTTTAAAAAATTAAAAATAATTCTTTGCCTAAGCTGATATCTAGAAGATTTTTTCCAACATTTTCTTCTAGAATTGTTATGTCTTCATGCCTTACATTTAAGTCCTTTATCCATCTTGAGTTAATCTTTGTGAGTGGTGAGAGATTTGAATCCTGTTTCATTCTTCTGCGTGTGACTATCCAATTTTCCCAGCACCATTTATTGAATAGGGATTCTTTTCCCCAGTATATATTGTTGTCTGCTTTGTCAAAAATCAGTTGGCTGTATGTGGATGGTTTTATATCTGGGTTTTCTGTTCTGTACCATTGGCCTATGTCTCTATTTTTGTGCCAATACCATGATGTTTTGGTTATTATATCCTTGTAGTATAGTTTGAAGTCTAGTAATGTGATGGCTTCCAATTTGTTCCTTTTGTTTAAGATTGCTTTGGCTATTTGGGCTCTTTTCTGGTTCCATACAAAGCATAGAATTATTTTTTCTAGGTCTGTGAAGTATGACATTGGTGTTTTAATGGGGATTTCCTTGAATCTGTAGATCACTTTGGGTAGTATGGACATTTTAACAATGTTGACTCTACCAATCCATGAGCATAATATGTTTTTCCACTTGTTTGTATCATCTGTGATTTCTTTCCTCAGTGTTTCTTGGTTCTCTTTCTAGAGATCTTTCACCTCCTTAGTTAAGTATATTCCTAGGTATTTTATTTGCTTTGTAGCAATTGTGAATGGAATTGAGTCTTTCATTTGACTCTCAGCTTGACTGTTATTAGTGTACAGGAATGCTACTGATTTGTGCACATTGATTTTGTAACCTGATACTTTGCTGATTTATTTATCAATTCCAGGAGTCTCTTGGTGGAATCTTTGGGGTTTTCTAGATATAAGAACATATCATCTGCAAAAGCAATAGTTTGACCTCCTCTTTCCCAATTTGGATACCCTTAATTTCTTTCTCTTGCCTGATTGCTCTGGCTAGGACTTCCAGCACTATGTTGAATAGAAGTGGTGAGAGTGGGCACCCTTGTCTTATTCCAGTTCTTAGTGGGAATGCTTTCCACTTTTCCCCATTCAGTATGATGCTGGCTGTGGGTTTGTCATATATTGCTTTGATAATTTTGAGATATGTTCTTTCTATGTCTAGTTTGTTTTTATCATGGAAGTGTGCTGAATTTTGTCAAATGCTTTTTCTGTATCTATTGAGATGATCATATATCTTTGCTTTTGCTTCTGTTTATGTGGTGAATCACATTTATTGAATTATGCATATTGAAACATCCTTGCATCACTGGGATGAGGCCCACTTAGGTTTCTCCAAAACATAGCAATAAAAGAAAATATTATTTAAAACTGTATAGCTATTTAAAAGTGTATAGCACCTTACAACTTACATCATACTTAGTTGTGAAAGACTGAATGATTTCCTCTTAAGATCAGCAACAAGGTAAAGATTTCTGCTTTAATTCCTTCTGTTCATCATCGTAGCAAAATTTCTAGTCAGTATATAAGGTAATTCAAAAGAATAAAAGTCAGTGATTAAAAAGGAAAAAGGAAAACTATCCTTATTCACAGATGACATAATCTTGTATGTAAAAATTCTTAAGAAATCAAAAGCTACAGTAACTGATAACTGAATTTAACCAGGTGATGGTACAAGAGCAGTGTACAAAATTTATGTGTATTTCTAAATGACAGGAACAGCAATTACAAATTGAAATTAAAAATCAATACCTATTTCAATAGCATAAAAATAAGAAATAGTTAAGAACAAATTTAACAAAATGTGTGCAAGATTCATGACACCGTAAATACTAAACATTGCACAGAGAAATTTAAAATGATATAAGACATGGAGATATATAAAATGTTCATGGATTTGAAGACTCAGTATTTGTGACTTTTCCTTGAAATCACCTCTAGATTCAAATCCATTCCAATTAAAATCCCAACAGACATTTTTATAGATATTGACAAGTAGTTTGCAAAATGCATATGCAATGGGATTTAGGTGCAATGGAAATAGCCAAGATTACTTTGAAAAAGAACAAATGTGAAAGAATTACATTATAAAATTTCAATTATTTTCTAAGGCTACAGTAATAAAGTATGGTATCACCATGAGAATAGACATATAGATAATGGAACAAAATGTCCAAAAACAAACCTACCTATGTAGAGTCAGTTGATTTTCAACAAATAGGCCAGGGTAACACAATGGAGAAATTGGTCTTCTCAAGAAATGATGCCACAACGACTGATATCATTTGGAAAATAATTAACTTTGATTCTGTCCCCAGGCCACACACACAAAAATTAACTTAAAATGGATCATAGACCAAATGTAAAAGTTTATGCCGCGCAGCTTCCAGAGGAAAACAGAGTTAGAAAATTTTTACAACCTTGGCATATGCAAAGAATCCCTAGACTGGACAAAGAAAGCATGAAATATTCTTTTTTAAACTTTCATTTAATTAAAAGAAAATACTTCTGTTCTTCAAAAGACACTGTGAGAAAAAAACAAGCCAGACTAAGAGAAGTTATTGAATATTTTATGCCATAAAGATGAAAAATAAAATAATTAACTGATTATTCCTTTTTGAAATACTTACAAATTAAATGCCTGACAAAAATTAATCCTTTAACATCCTAAAGCATTTGTTGTAATAGCAGTAGTAGTAAATTAAAATAGAAGGATCAGTTTGGTGCTAATGAAAATCTCAGAACCACCTTTACTTTTTTCATGCAAATACCAGTAGAAAGTATTTACCAAAAAACAATTTTTTTAATACTATTTGGATGTTATTACTATTGAGTTACTAGAGAAAACATAAGGCTTATTTAATTAAAAATTTTTTTCCA
This sequence comes from Daubentonia madagascariensis, assembly GCA_023783475.1. Classification (NCBI taxonomy): domain Eukaryota; kingdom Metazoa; phylum Chordata; class Mammalia; order Primates; family Daubentoniidae; genus Daubentonia; species Daubentonia madagascariensis. The sequence continues at coordinate 4,031,081 of JAKFHU010001066.1, read as the reverse complement.
GTCGTATAAAGTATGCTCCCTTTGCTTAAATTCCTCCAGTTAAATTGTGCTTAAATGCTTCTAATTAAATTGTGCCTACACATACTATAAAGGAAAAATACTATTTATTATTAAGTTAATTTTATATTATTCAATTAAATTACTATTAATAAATTATTCTAATGAAACCCTGGCCATCTCCCTTCCTTCTGCATTTCCACGGATACCATCCCCCAGTTACCCTGGTTTGTGGACCCGACAGCTCTCACTTCCTCCACGTTGGAACACGTTAGAAAAAGAACACTGAGATGAAAAGGGCTCACCTTCCTCTCTAATCCCCACACCATCCCACTGCCCATAGTTTCTGACCCTCCAGCTCATACTGATTATACGTGTCCTTGTTTGAACCTGCAATGTGGATGAGGTCCATCTCTACAATAAAAACAATGAAGCAGGTGAAGGTCTCCTGCCCAATTTCCCAAACAGTTCACATGTTGCAAATGGCTCCTTCCTTCCCTGTCATCACTGTCACATGTGAATTACATCTGCCCACCTTCTCCATTTCCTGCACACAAATTCCGAAACAATATTCCGTGGGTACCTCTTGATTATGTTACTAATGAGCTTGAATCCCCTCGGCAGGCTCTCCACGACCAGATGGCTGGGCATAGTGACCTACTAACAACCTAGACCTGTAGCAAACAGACTGACCTCTCAACACAGGACCCTGTCTCACTAGCCTTTTGCTAGGCAGGAACCCAGCCCAGGGCATCGCGTCAGAGGAGATTTGACAAACACAGGCCACGAAAAATAGACAGCACTCTTAGCCAATGCCTGCTCGCTAGGATGGGAGTAGATGCTAAGGCCAATGTGAAATATGCATGCTCTGTATGAGGCATAAACCATTCTATAGAGAATGCATAAATGAGTCAGCCCATAGTTGTGAAATGTGTATTTTTTAACACTTTTAATGAGTCATAATCAAAGTGTAAAATTTTAGGTTCTCGCAAACATATACACCTATGAAACTATCACAAGATCAAGATAACAAATATATCCTTTAACCCAAAAGTTTCCTCATGCCCCTTTATAGTACCACTCACCTGCCCTTCCCAGACCATATCCCTAGGAAACCACTGATCTGCTCACTGCCACTATATATGAGTTTGCATTTCCTATAATTTTATATAAGTGAAATCACACAGTAGTAACTTTAAATATCTATACTGAGGTATAACTTACATGATAAAAAATTCAGTGATTTTAGTAAATTCATACATTGTGCCGTCGTCACCATATCTGTGTTTAGAGTATTTCCACCACCACAGAAAGGTTCTTCATGCCTATTTACAACTACCCAGCCCCAGGCAAAAACTGTCCTCTGTCTCTCTGTATAATTAACTGCTGTAGACATTTCACATAAATAAACTCATGCAATTTGTAGTCTTTTAGGTCTGGTTTCTTTTAATTACCATAATGTTTTTAAGGTTCATCCATGTTGGGGCATGCATCTCTTCCCATTAATTGTGAAAGAAAATACCATTTTATAGGATACCACATTTTATCTATCCATTCATGTAGCTTACTACATAATGGTCATCCAAAGGTATTAGGTCCGAATCCTTGCTAAACATCATCTTATTTGGGTGACAGGGCTTTGCAGATACAGTTAATTTAAGGATATTGGGATGAAGGGATTATCCTGAATCATCCTGGTGGGCCCTAAATGCCATCACAGGTGTCCTTAGAATAGTGAAGCCAGAGAAGAGTCGACTCCCCACAGCAATATGGAGGAATCTCGGGGATAATGTTGAGCGGTAAAAACCAGCGGCACAGAGGAGAAAGTGATATGAAAACAGAGGTGAAGAGTAAAGTAATGTAACTACAAATCAAGGAATGTCAGAACAGAGGCTAGAAGAAGTAAAGAGATCAGATTCTCCTGCAGAAGGAGTGTAGCCCTGCTGACACATTGATTTCAGACTTCTGGCCTCTAGAACTATGAGAGAATAAATTTCTATTGTTTTAAGCCACAAAAACTGTGGTAATGTTACAGAAGCCACAGGAAACTAATATAATTCACCAATTGAGGAGCATTTGGAATGTTTCCAGATTTTGACTATTATGAATAATGCTGTCATGAACATTCACACACATGGTTTTTTTTTTGGGGGGGACATATGTTTTCATTTATCTTGGAAAGATACTTAGGAGTGGAATTGTCAGGTCATATGGAAAATCTATGTTTAACATTTTAAGAAACTGCCAGTCTGTTTTCCAAAGTGACTGTGAAATTTACATTCCCACCAGCAAAATATGAGCGTTCCTGGTTCTCTCTAGATCATCACCAACATTTGGGATTTTCTTCCTGTTCGATTGTAGTCACTTTGGTGGGTGTGGAGTGGTTTCTCATTGTGAAGTTCCCTAATTATTAATGATGTTGAATACCTTTTCATGGGTACATTAGCCATTGACATATATTCTTTAGTGAAATGTCCATTTAAAATTTTACTCTTTTTTAATTAGGCTGTTTTTCTTCTTATTCTTGAGGTGTGTGGGGGTGTGTGTGTGTGTGTGTGTGTGTGTGTGTTTTTAAGTAGATTTCATTTTTAAGAGAAGTTTTAGGTTCAGAGCAAAACTGAGCAGAAGGTACAGATATTTCCCAGTACTCCTGCCCCTACACATAAAGAGCCTCTCCCACCATCAGCAGCCCCACCAGAGGGCTTCATTTTTTACAATTAATGAACCTACATTAACACATCATTATCACTCAAAGTCCATAGTTTGCATTAGGGTTCACTCTCGGTGTCGCACATTTTATGAATTTTGACAAACATATAATGACATGTATCCGTCATTACAGCATCACACAGGGTAGTTATACTGCCCTAAAAAATCCTCTGTGCTCCACCCATTCTTTCCTCCCTCCCCACTAAGCCCTATTAACCACTGATCCTTTAACTGTCTCCTTCATTTTGCCCTTTCCAGAGTGTCGCATAGTCCAAATCATACATCATGTCACCTTTCCAGATTGGCTTCTTTCACTTAGTAATATGCATTTAAGTTTCCTTCATGTACTTCCACGGTTTGACAACATTTAGTATTCTAAACCAAGAACATTAAATGTCTCTCCATTTAATTAGATATTCTTTAATTTTTCTTAGCAATGTTTATCGTTTACACGGTACAAGTCTTTCCTTTCTTTTTTTTTTTTTTTTAACTACCAAGGACATTATTTTCCCAACATAACTATTTGGCCATTACCACACCTTATAAAATTAACAATAATTCCTTCAGGTCAAATAATACCCACTCTATACTCAAATTTCTTAATAATACCTTGTTACATATTATTTGTATGAATCAGAATCCTAACAAGGCACACACATTTAGTATATCACTTAAGTCTTTTGTATTCATTAACAATCTCTCCTCCCTTATTTTTAATTTTTAAAAATGTATTTGCATGTACTTTTTTATTCTGTTGCTACTTTATTTTTGGTTTTCATTTTCAGATTCTTCGTTGATATTACATAAAAATGAAATTGATTTTTGTACATTGATCCTATATCCTATAACCTTGATGAATTTATTTTTTACTTCTAGTAGTTTTTGCTGTTTTTTTTTTTTTGTCATTGTTGTTTCAGTTTTTTGGCGTTTTGGGCGCTTTCTGCAGATGTTTTAAGATTTCTCTGCATACAAGATTATGCCATCTGTGAATAGAGAGTTTAACATCTTTCTTTCCAAACTGGATGCTTTTATTTTATTGCCTGATGGCACTGGCTAAAATGTGTAGTACAACATTGAATAGGAGTAACAAAAACAAAGACTCTTGTCATTTTCCCAATCATAGTGGGAAACATTCAGTCTTTTAGCATTATGTGTGATGTAAAGCGAAGGTATTTTTGTAGATGTCCTTTATTTTATATTCATTAAAATATATTTTCACTTGCTATAGAATTATAGGTTGACTATGTTTTTGTTCTTTCAGTATTTTAACAGTGTTTCTCCATTGTCTTCTTACTTGCATTATTATTGTTGAGAAATTTGCTATAATCCTTATCTTTGTTCTGTAGGTGATGTGGCTTTTGGCTCTAGATGCTTTTAAAATTTTATTTTTATCACTGGTTTTGAACAATTTAATTATGATGTATCTTTGGGTAATTTTCACCATCTTTCTTTTTTGGGGGTTTGTTGAGCTTGTGTCTGTAATGTTATAGTTTTCAACAAATTTGTAAAATGTTTTACCATTATTCATTTAAATAGTTTGTTCTTCTGCACATTCAGGGATTCCAATTATATATTTTATACCACTTTAAGTGATCTCAGGCTTATTGATAATATATCTTTTTTTAAAACTATGTGTTTTATGTTGGATAGGTTCTGTCAGGGTATTCAAGCTTACCAATATTTTCTACTGCAATGACTAATCTGTTAATCCCACCCAATGAATCTTCCATCTCAGATATTGTAGTATTCACCCTTAAATTTTTTATTTGAATTTTTTCATAGCTTCCATAAATTTACTTGTCTTTTAGGACATATAAAATGCAGTTAAAATAATTTAATGTCATTATCTGCTAATTTGAACATCTGTGCCAGTTCTGCATTGGTTTTGATTTAATTTTCTCTTCAGTATGAGGCCTATTTTACCTGACTCACACCACACACACACACACACATACACACACGTACACACATAGGCATTGATCAGGAGTCTGCTAAATACTTGGGGGATACTCTCTACAGAACCAACTCTCTGTGCAAATCTCTCGTTTTGGCTACTCTGTCCTACCAATTTTAGCTATTTTGGTCTTTCTGTATTTTCATCTCTGTCTCCTGGCTCATGGAGTCCAGCAGGCTCTACCTGAGTTTCCTTTCTATGTTTAGTGACCTGGATATGCTTTCAAAGCAGAAATCTAGAATAATCATCAGCTTTGCATCACTTACTTCCCATCTCAGAGAGACCAATGTTCCTTGTTGCCTTATGTCCGATAACTTAAAAATTATTGATTCACATATTCTGTCTGGTTTTTTGGTTGTTTCAGGCAGGAGGGTAAAATTGGTCTCTGTTATCCCATCTTTGCTGGAAGCATGGATCCCTCACTGAATTGTTTTGAAGTGTAACCAAAAAAGTAATGCCTTATGCATGGTACAATTAAATTTTCTGTTTGCAATCCTTAACAAAAAGATGCATTAACATGCAAGCTAGAATAAGCACTTTTGTTTGATTCTAAATTCTAACTCCACCAGGTTTTCAGTATTTCCAGCCTCATCCACACTAATTTTGGCCATATTTCTGCCTGAATTTATTGTCTCTGAGGTATTTTTTAATCATTTAAGTGCCTACATAACCTGGTAAAAAATGTTCTTCACCTGCATATGACAAGATAGGCTGCAATTAATTGCAACACATCTTCTAGAAAACACAGAGAAGCACTTACATTGATAATATTTGTTTACTTATTAATTTCTGATTTTCATTTTAGATTTAATATTTTCCTGGGGAAGTGCCATGGACACATTTGTAAGAATTTGCATAATGTCTCTGTGCACCCAGTGATGGAAGCTTTCTGGAATCTGTGACGGATGTTCTTTGAGTCTGTAATGGATTGTTTTATGATCTGATTTGTGGCAGGTCCAAGAGATCAGTGATGTAAAATTTAGGTGATAGTCCTGGAGACTTGTGTGTTCAGATAAGGATGTCTCCATAGAGATTTATATATGGCTTATCGAGTGAGATATTGGGAGGTATCCATAGTCAATGATGGAAAATCTTTGGATTAGATAACGGAGGGTGTTTATGGAGTAAGTTATAGGGCTTTTGTGTTAATTATGGGGTGTCTGATTAATTATTGTAGGGTCAGTGATAAGTGTCTGTGGGTTCACTGGTGGGAGTCTGTGGAGGGGCTGAGGGATGAGTGACGGAGGACCGTGGTATTAGAAATGAGGTTTCTCTGGGGCCAGTAATTATGTCTCTAGATGTGGTATCTAGAAGAGGAGCAGAATGCAGGTGTATGATCTGGGATCTACAGGCTGAGGATATGGGGTCTTACATGTCAGTTACATGTGGTTGTGAAGGGAGCTTGTGAGTTTACTGATATGCGGTCTCTAAAGTTAGTGATAGGGTCTCTGGGGTCGGTAATGGGAGGTTAAAGGGTCGATCTGTAATGAGGGTACTGCGGGCTCAGTGATGGGAAGTCTGTACTCTCAGAAAGGGAGTCTGTGGAATCAGTGATGCTGGATCTTTGGGTCAGTGATAATGTGTCTGTGGCTTTGAGGGTAGGGGTCCGTAGTATCAGTAGTGTGTTGTTTTTGAAGTTTTTGTCACCACCTGGACAAGTATTAGATGCAAGCTTTGTGCAGAGAGCAGGAAGAAACTTAACTGATGTGATTCCCATAAAATGAGAGCAATTCCCTGAGCGTGACTCAGCTGTAAGATGTCAACGGCTATCATACCCAGAATGTCTCAGCCCGAAAGGGATTGAGGGAGGGGATCTGTGCCCCATGCCATAAACTAAAACAGATAATATGATTTAAAATGTGGAAAGCCCAAAAGAATCATTAAACCATCACTGCCAGCAACCATAATATTTAGTAAAATAGCTAGTTGTAGGATTAACCTGCAAAAATCAATACACTGGATACATATAAACCAATAGAATGGAGAATTCTCCATTTACAATCACTAAATGAGTAAGTAAATAGATAAAATGCTTAAGTATAAATGTATCAAGAATGGACCAACACCAAGATACAATTTTACTTTATTGATATTCTCGGGAAAACTGCATAGTCTGATTTTAATCATGGGAAATATCAGACAAACTGGAATTGAAGGAATAGTGCATAAAATAACCAGATAGAACTTTTCAAAAGCGTGAAGGTAATGAAATAAAAATAATAACTGAAGAAATGTTTCTTAGTAAAAATGTCTAAAGAGACGTGATGAGTAAATACAACGTGTGATTCCTGATTGGATACTGAGCCAGACGAGGAAGAAAAGGGAGGAGGGAGGCAGAGAGGAGGAAGAGAATCCAGCCCCAAAGCCATTATTGGGGAAAAAAATTAAAAGTCAATAATACATTAAGTAAACTTATTGAATCAATGAAAAATTTCTTGGCCCTAGAAGAAAATATCCTCATTTTTAAGAGATGCATGAATTTAGAGGTAAAATATCTTGCAGTTTGAAATTTTTCTTCAAATTTGTCAAGCATAAGGCATACATGCAATTTTGAAAGAGCTAAAAAAGTTATATCATTCAAATAAGAATTTCCAAAACATATATAATAAACTATAAAGAGTCTCAAAAGACACAAAAAATAAACTTGAATGAGTGGAAAGATATAGCATATCTGACGTTCTTCAGATTTAGGCTCTGAGATGAAGATTAAGGTTCTCATTATTCATGAAGGACGTAATACAGATAAAACCAGCAAGAGAAATGAAGCAGGACAAGGAAGGAAACCAAGACAGTGGGCAATTTGGGGCCAAAATACCACTGATAGCAATCTTCAGGCTTATACTGCAGGAGGCACTAGTGTATGAGTTTTGTCTCAGAGTCATCTGACCTTGAGCAAGGCACCGGTTTTATGTGCTCCCTCATCTGAATATCACTGGCAAATGGTCTTCCCAAAGGTAGGATTAAACATACTGTTCTGGCTTTCCACACAGGTCATGTAACTCACAGCAATGTGGCTCCATTTGCCTGGAGATAGAATTTTAATGAAGAACCCTCACAAAGAATAAAAGGAATGGAATATGTCTGGTGGAGCTCTGATTTTCTAGGTCATTGGATAAGACCTAGAAAAATATAATATTTTTTTGTACGTATATATATATATACACACACACATAAGATCTCCATATTTCCTAAGTAAATTTATACATTGAATGCAATTTCACCCCATGTTGGTCAGAATGATGCCTTCCAGAGATGACCACATCCTTGGAACCTACAAATATGTTCTGTTAAATGACAAGGGACAATTAATGTTGCAGATTCAATTAAGTTTGCTAATCAGCTGACTTAAGAGATTATCCTGGATTATCTCAGTTGAGCTAATGTAATTACCAAGATCCTTTAAATGAGGTAAAAGAAGGCAGAAGAGTCAGTGTCACATGATGTGATGTGAGAAAGACTGGAATAACTGTTGGTGGCTTTGAAGATAGGAGGGGACCATGAGCCCAAGCATGCCAGCAACATCTAACAGGTGGAAGAAGAAAAAAAAGTCTTCTCTAGAACAATATTAAAATATTTAGAACATATTAAAATATGTTTTAAAGTCTCTATAGTGTGGTATTAGTACAGGAATGGACACATAGACAAATTGAATATGTTAGAAAACCATGGTATAGTCTCAAATGCATATGAAGTTTAGTGTACGATAAAGATGACATCTCAATTAAGTGTGGAAAAGATGTCTTTGCAGTAATGGTGTCTGGTTAATTGGCTATCCATGAGGAAGAGATAAAATTGTGTTCATGCCTCACACTGACCCCAAGACAAATTCCAAACAGGTTAGAAATCTAAATTTAAAAAGTAAAATTACATAAATGATGGAGGAATCATGGGTAAAATCTTCTAATCCCTGTTAGTAGTTAGTTAATCCTCTAATCCTGTGGTCCCCAACCCCTGGACCACAGCCTGGTACTGGTCCGTGGCCTGTTATGAACGAGGCCGCACATCACCGCCTGAGCTCCACCCCTCCCCCCCAACCCCCACCACCACCCCCATCTCTGTCCATGGAAAAATTGTCTTCCATGAAACCAGTCCCTGGTGCCAAAAAATTTGGGGACCGCTGCTCTAATCTATACTAACTACGACTCAAATTCCAGAAGCAGTAAGTCAAAACATTGTTAAATAGATTATTTCCAACATTTTTTTAACTCAAGAAAAGTAAATGTTGTTATATGACAAATTGAGAAAAGTGTCTGCAATCATACCATGAAGAATTTAACATATAATTTCTAAAAACACAGAAAAAGTCAATCAACCCTATAGAAAGAAACACGTGAGATACAGGAAAGTCACAGAAAAGAAACGCAAATGACCCTTAACTCGATTCTACTTCTAGGAGTCACTTCCAAAGACATATTTTTTTTGAGACAGGGTCTCGCTCTGTTGCCCCAACTAGAGTGTGCAGTGGCGTCATCGTAGGTCACTGCAGCCTCCAACTGCTGGGCTCAGCGATCCTCCTGCCTCAGCCTTGCGAGTAGCTGGGACTACAGGCACCCCACCGTGCCTGGCCAATGGACATATTTTTAAATATAAGAAAAAGTACACAGTTTACTCTTGAACAATATGAGTTTGAGCCGCACAGTTCCATGTATATGCAGATTTATTTTTTTCAACCAAACACAGATTTAAAATACAGTATTTGTGGGATGCAAAACCCACATAAACGGAGGGCCAACTTTTTCTCATAGGTGAATTCTAAAGGGCCAACTGTAGGACTTGAGTATGTGCAGATTCTGATATACGTGTGTATCCTGGAACCAATACCCTGTGTATACCAAGGCACGATCGTATTCACAAACCTATTCATTACAGTACTATTCGTAAAAGCAAACAACAGAAAACTATTCAACGGACCAATAATTAGGGACTAGTTGAATAATCTAAGGTACATCAACATGGAGAATTATGCAACTGTATAAAGAATGAGAAAGTTATATACTACTATGTTATCATCTTAGGATATGCTATAAATTAAAAAAGGTGTGGTGACAAAAGCTATACATGGTGTGCTACTATTTTACCCTAGAAAGGTAGATGCACGTGTTTATGTCTGTGTTTATAGATAGTTAAAATGCAAACATCAACGGGAGGATAAACCCTAACATAATAAATGAAAGCCTGTGGGGAGGGAGGACAGAGAAGGAAGGTGTCGGGAAGGAATAGAAGTTGTGTGACTCAGTACATCTTGTTTTGTACATTTGGTGTCGAAGGTGATATTTTTCCTCAAAATCTCAATGCAAATTTAAATTGTATAAAGGCCCTAAATATTATTTTTTTTAATAAAACAAAGGAGTTTGTTAGTTTTCCAGGGCTGCCGTAACAAAGCATCACAGACTGGATGGCTTAAAAAAACAGAAATTTAATTCCTCAAAGTTCTGGAGGCTACAAGTCTGAGATCAAGGTGTCAGTGAGGTTGGTTTCTTCTACAAGCCTTTCTCCCTGCCTTATACATGCCCATCTTCTTCCTGTGTCTTCACATGGCCCTCACTCTGTGTGTCTGTGTCCCAAATCTCCTCTTCTTATAAGAGCCCTAGTCATATTGGATTAGGGCCCACCCTAATGACTTTATTTTACCTGAATTACCTCTTTAAAAATCCAAACTCCGAATAAAGCCACATTCTGAGGCATGCTGGGGGTTAGGACTTCAACATATGAGTTGGGGTGGGAGGGGAAAGAGGGACAAAATTCAGCCCATAACGTTGTCCATGAATGGATGGAGCTGGTGGCTCTTTGTATAACCACACAGAGAAGAATGCCAAGTGACAAGTGCACCAAATAATCACATTGCACCTGCCTGGTTAATATGCCTGACGGATGAAAAGGAAATGCAGATAAGAACAATTCCAAGTGACTAGTACACGCTGTGATCGGACTGTACCTCCCTAATGGATATGCCCCAGGGTTGAGAAGGAATTGCAGATCACTGTTTACCGTCCCTGGTGCTGGGTGTTCTGCAGAAACTTGCGGCATGCCTTGACTTAGACTGACAGAGGTAAGGCATTTTAAATATGGGGCACAAAATCATGGGAGCTCACCCACACCATCCCCCTCAAGTCCCTAGATATGAAGGGAGGTAGAAAGTTCCTAAATCCAGCCAATTTCCTGTCTAGAGCTAGGTTGGGGGAACTGGACTGGAAAACGTTCATGCCTCAATTTATGCCCTGTGTCCCCCAGCTGGCACCATGGACCCATCATTCCTGCTGGCCTTTGCTTTGCTCCTGGTTCTATCAACACCTTGTAATGCTTGTCGTTGTCAATCACAGCACCCCCAGACTTATTATGCATGTCGGACATCGGTGAGTTTAGGGAAACACCAGAGAAGTCTCTACCAAGGAGGATGTCTCACCATGGGGTGTAGAAAGGCAGTGGTGGGAGAGGTAGCTTTTAGGATGGGGGATCTTAAATCAATGAACCTATATGCCCTCCGACCCATGTCTTCCTCCTCCAAGTCATGATTGCTGATATACTGGGACTGGGAAATGTAACCAAGAATAAACAAGGTTTCAGAGTCAACGTTACTAAGGTAAATCCAATAACTCCTTCCTTCTCAGCCCCTTCCCCCCACATAAAAAGTTTCTCCAATCTGCTCATGCTGCGGGAGTTGGTTTCTGGAGTCCAAGAACTTCTGTAAAGACCTGTGATCCCAGCTCCCCCCTCCCCATCACAGGTGTTGAAAGTTCCCACGTGGGCCCCCGAAATCCATGATGTCTACACACCCCTCAAAATGGAGGACTGTGGTTGCGAGCTGAGGACTTCTCAGCAATAGCAATTACTTATTGCAGGTGAGCACCCTATCCACACGCAGGCCCCCCCTCTTGCTGCTCTACTTCTCAACTCCAACACCACCAAGGACCCAGGGCCGCTTCCCCAAGGTCTGATGGACTCTTGCTGAGGAAATGCTGAACCAGTCAGTCGAGGCGGACTCCGCACCAGCCTTGGGGTTTCCAGCATCTCTGGGGCTGACTTCCTGGGGGCCACAGCAGGTCCTTCCCCGGGGGTAACCGTAAGTGCTGTGCTGACTCTCAGGCCATGCTCTCTGCTACCTGGTTAGAGGGCAAGTGCATTTCACAAGATGCCATATGGTACACTTCTGGTATTGGCTTACCAAACAGCAGAGACTAGGCTTCGAGTGGGAGTATAGAACGTGAATGTCAAGTGAGTGGCCTCCTCGGTCTGTTTGTTCATTTGGTTTTTTCTGAAGCCTAGTCACTGGTCTTTGCTCCCTCTCCCTGTTCCCAGATCCTTCTCATTAATCTGCCCTCTAACACACCCCTGTTCCCCACCTTCTTCCTATTCCTTGGCTTTCCTGTCCCCGACCTCCTCTCACTGTCCTATTTAGCATCTACCAGTACCCACACTCCTGGAACCCTTGTCTTTTCAGGATGGGGTGTGTTAACAGGTGGTGGGAAGGGAATGACAACAAGGGAATCCTGTACCCTCCCCACCTTTAGATTCAACCCTGCTCTCCCTGCTGGCACACCTGCCCTAAATCTTACCTCCCAAGTTGTGAGTGGAAACAAAGAAGATGTGACTACAGTGTCTGGGAAGGAGACCAGTCCATGTTCTCCATGTGCGTCCTCTCCAAATGCGGTCAGTGTGTGGACCAAAATCCAAAGCAACTGCTTAAACTCAATGACTCCTCCAAATCCTTCACTTATATCTTTACTATAAGTTTTTAATATTCTCATTCTTGATCTGGGTGATGTTAACAGAACTGGGCTGTTTTCTAAGCAGTCATTGAGTTGTGTGCTATAATTTTATTTACTTCCTGCAAGTAGTGTATATGTCAACAAAATTCACAAAATAAAGGCCAGGCCAATAAACCCCACCCTGGTGACAAATCCTCTGGATGCTCTGAATTCTTCATTCACTTTTTCTCTGTCATTCACTTGGCAACTGCATGCCTGAAATTAATCTTTCTCATTCCAAAGTTTCTTTCATTTCCTTATCCTACCAAAAGCAAAAGCCCTGGGCACAGGCAAAGGGAGAATAGATCCAGAAAAGCTGGGGTCAGACTCCATCTGACGTGCCCTGAACTTCCCTAGATAATTTGCTGAACCAGTAATCACTGAGGAGGGAGAAAGGATATTCCTTGTTCCCACAGAGTCAAGACTCCTCTGCAAATATAAAAATCTTTCCCTGGCAGATTAAAGGCCAATGAATAAAACACACACACACACCCACACACACACGAAAAAAACTTTGCACTTTTATAAAAACACAAAGGGTAACATTTCCATAACTTGAAGATACAAAAAGCAAACATGAAGAAAAATATGGACAAACTTGACTACTTTAAAATAAAATGTGTTTCCAAAAATAAAAGCACCACAAAGGCTATGAAAAAATAACATGCAGACACAGATCAAAATTGTAGAGGAGTTACAGCTTTATGGTCCAAACCGGTCTGAATGATAAATGTTTTGGGGAATTGATTAAAATTTTTCTTTGAACAAAATTTATCAACTTAAAATTTTTCCAGATTTCTTCTCAAAACAATGTCTTCTCTCTTTATTTTATTTTTTGTAATAATTTTTTAAATTTTTTTCAACTTAGAATAATTTTAGATTTACCAAAAAAAAGAAAGTGTCATGATGTCAGGATGATACAGAAAATTCCTATATACCCCTCACCTCATTTGCTCTAATGATAACATCTTATGCAACCACGGTGCATTCATCAAAACTAAGAAATTAACATGGATATGATATTATTAACTAGATAACACAGTCTATTCATATTTCTATGACTTTTCCTTTTTTCTGTACCAGAATGCAACCCAGAATACCAGAGCAATTAGTCATTCTGTCTCCTCAGTTTCCTCTGGTCTGTGACTACTTCTTAGTTTTACTGTGTTTTTCATGACTTGGTAATTTCAAAGAGTACTAGTCAGGCATTCTGTAGCATGACCCTTCCTCAATTTGAATTTGTCTGCTGTATTTTTATGATTAGACTGGGTCTGTGGATTTGGGGGAAGAACACCCCAAAGAGCAAGAATTCATTGCATCATATCACAGGTGTAAAAGCATTGACATGATAACACTAGTGATGCTAACACTGATCACTTGGTTAAGGTGGCATCTCCCATGTTTTTCCACTTTAAAAGCCACAATTTTTTCTTTTCCATGTTCTTTTGGCCATGCCTTCATTTTTTTAATTGGACAGTAGAATTGAAAAGCTCATATTTAGGCATTAGGATAATCATTACTAATAGGCTTCCAGAGCTAGGAAATACTTGTACATATACTAACCCGTTTATACTCACATAGTTATAACTATTTCTATATCTTTCTCAGTACATATATTAAAGTAAACATGAGCTCACCCTGATATCTCCAACTAGAATCAAGTAACAGGGTTCATGCTAGCCCTCAACCCTTGATTATTTGTATGTTTTTTGAACAATAAGAAACCCAGTTTTTTACACAATTTATTGTTCAACATTAGCATACATGTAGTTTCAGAAATGTCAACATGTGCCCCTGTGAAAAATAAATTTACTAACTAGAGTGCCAGATCTATACACAGTTTTTATGTAAATCCACTCAACTCTCTCATTCTCAAGTATACATGGTCCCTCCCCTCTGGCCTCAAAGGTTCTCAAGAGCACCAGCCTTTACTGTGGAAGGCAAAGCCCTGCATAAAAGATGGTGCTCCTGATACAAACAGAAATCTGAGTGGATTTAGGTGCAGTGTCAGGAATAAAGGCACTGCCTGATTTTTACATACCTTTTACCCCAACCCCACATATCAAGACTCCTGATTTCAACCTTCCAATGAGTAGGTCCTCCCATTTAAAACTCTAGAATAAGATGGAACTTCTGGCAAAGAACCACGAATCTGAGTGAGAATAGTTGTGGTTTATAGACAGAGAGGAGGCTGCATAATCCCTGCACCAATTGTCCATGATCTCACCCTCCCTGGAGTTCAACCACCAACGTTAGAATCAGGGGGGATTCTAGGAAAAGAATACCTGTGGGATAGGTGGTATACCTGGCACAGAGAGGTTTCCGGTGGCTACAATCTGGATGTTATGATCAAAAATCCCATGGGTAGAACACAATCCCATTTAGGGTAGCTACAAAAAAATACATACTTAAGAATAAATTTAACCAAGCTGGTAAAAGATGTCTACAATGAAAACTACAAAACACTGACGAGAAATACTGACAAGGACACAAACAAACAAAAAGACATCCCATGCTCATAGATCAGAGGAATTAATATTGTTAAAATGACCATACCACCCAAAGAACCTATAGAGTCAATGAAATCCCTATCAAATACCAAAAACATTCTTCACAGAAATAGAAAAAATGATCATAAAATTTGTATGGAACCACAAAAAAACCTAGAATAGCCAAAGCAATTCTGAACAAAAAGAACAAAGCTGGAGGCATTGCACTACCTCACTTCAAAATATACTATCGCACAAAGCTGTAGTACCCAAAACAGCACGGTATTGGTATAATAACAGACACATAGACCAACGGAACAGAATAAACAGCCCAGAAATAAATCCACCTATTTATAGCCAAATGATTTTCAATCAACAGAGTGAACAGTCAACCTGTAGAATGGGAGAAAATATTTGCAAAGTATTCATCTAACAAGAGGTTAATATCCAGAATATGTAAGGAGCTCAAACAAATCAACAGCAGAAAACCCAAATAATCCCATTAAAAAGTGGGCAAAGAATCTGAATAGACATTTCTCAAAAGAAGACATATAAATGGCCAACATGTATATGAAAAAATGTTCAACATCACTAATCATCAGGAAAATGCAAATCAAAACCACAATGAGATATCATCTCACCCCAGTTAGAATGGCTATATTCAAAAAGACACACACACACACACACAAAAAGAAATGCCAGCAAGAATGTGAAGAAAAGGGAACTATGATGCACTGTTGGAAGGAATGTAAATTAGTATAGCCATAACAAAAAACAGTATAGAGGTTTCTTTAAAAAACTAAAAATAGAACTACCATATGACCTAGCATTCCCACTACTGGGTGTTTTTCCAAAGGAAAGGAAATCGGTATATCAAAGGGATGCCTGCACTGCCATGTTTATTGCAGCACTATTTATAGTAGCCAAGATATGGAATCAACCTAAGTGTCCATCAACAAATGAAAGGATAAAGAAATTGTGGTATACATACACAATGGAATATCATTCACCCACAAATAACTAATGAAGTCCTGTCATTTGCAGCAACATGGATGGAATTGAAAGTCATTATTTTAAGTGAAATATGCCAGCCAGGCACAGAAAGACAAATATCACATGTTCTCACTCATATGTTGGAGCTTAAACAGTTGATCTGATGAGAGTCTAGAGTAGAAACACAGTTATCCAAGGCTGGAAAGTGTTGTCAGGGAGCGGGGGGAGATAAAGAGAGGTTGGTTAATGATTACAAGCATAAAGTTAGACAAAAGAAATAAGTTTTGTGTTCAATAGCACAGTATAGGGACTATAGTTAATTTATTGTACATTTCAAAAAAATCTAGAAGAGAAGATTTAAATGTTCCCAACACAAAGAAATGATAAATGTTTTAGATGATGGATATCCTAAATATCTCGATTTGATCATTACACATTGTATGCATGTATCAAAATATCACATGTACCCCATAAATATGTACAAGTGTCTATCAATACAAAAATAAATATAATGGGGAAAAGGGCAATAAGAGAGATTTTTGTGGTGATAGAATTAAGTTGTATGCTAATTGTATCACTGTCAATATCCTGGTTGTAATACTATACTATAGTGTTGTAAGATGTTACCCTTGGGATAAACTGGATAAAAGATACACAGAAATTCTCTGCATTATTTATTAAAAATGCATGTGAATCTACAATTATCTCAAAAATATAATTTAAAAAAATAAAAAGCAACTAGCTATTGATTCATGCAATAGCATAGATGAAACTTAAATGCATTTTCCTAAGCGAGAAAAGCCAGACCCCAAATTTTATATATTATATGATTACATTCACATTCATATAATACCTAATACCTGGAAAGAGGCTGTGGACATCTTTGAGGAGCCATTATTTTGCTTATCACTCCTAAATCTAAAATTGTAAGCAACAACAATAACAATGTTCTTAAGGAAAAAAGAAAAACAAAAAATTAAATCAATAGGAAAATATGACTCATATACAGAAGTAAAATCAATTAATAGGAAGAAATCCAGAAATTACAGAGATGACAGAATAACAGATAAAGATGTCAAAAAGCCATTATAAATATGTTTCCTAGTATCATAAATGATGGAAAAACATGATGGGGGCAAGAAATGGAGGATGTACAAAAGAACCAAAGAGAACTCTCAGAGGTGAAAAATATAGGATATAAAATGAAAATATAGACTGGATGTGATGAAAAGCAGATTTGATACTAATGATAGAAATATTAGTAATTCTGAAGACACAGCTACTGTGACCAACCAAAATAAAGTGCTATAAAATATGAATTATGAAAAATTTCAAAAATATGAAATTTTTGTCTTGTCAGGATTTTGTATCAGGATAATTCTATCCTCAAAAAACTAGTTAGTTTTCTATCTCTTCTTTCTTTCATTTTATGAAATAGATTTTATAGGACTTGGGGTTTCTTTCCTTACATGTTTAATAAATTTTTTACCAGTGAAGACATCAGTACACGGAAGTTATTATTTTGTTATTGTGGTTTATTCACACAATGTAATGGTACTCAGCAATGAAGGAATGAACTACTGGCACATGCAAAGACATGGATGACTCTTAAAAAGTATCGTGCTGAGAGAAAGAAATCAGACAACAAAGAGAGGATATGAGTCTATTTCTATGAAATTCTAGAATAAGGAAAATTGATCTATAGTGATAGAAGTCAGGTCTATGTTTGCCTGGGGTTTAAAGTGGTGAATGGTTGGATTCAAAGAGATAGGAGGGAATTGCAGTAATTATACAGTTGTTCTGTATTTTGTGTGGGGTATCATTACATGGTGTACTTATTCATAAAAACTCAAACTGTATGATTAAATGTGCATGTTTCATTGTCCATTTTTCCTTATAAAACCTGATAAAATGGGTAATTACTATTTTATTACTTCTCATGATTCAGTGAGAGGATTTTCTGCTCCATATGATGCCATCTAAGGCTGTAATCAACCGCAGACTGAAATGGACCAGAACACTCATTTGCCACTGCCCATGAGTTTATGTATCTTCTAACTTCAAGCTACTTCTCTTTCCACAGAAATACCATGACCAGAAATATCTCCTTGTGCTCTCTGCATTGAATTTTCTTGTGCCCCTCTTTCAAGATCATCCTTGAGTAGGAAATGTAGCCATCCAATCTCAGCTTGTTTAAATATACCAGGCAAACCCATTTCTTAACCAACCTCGGATTTTTTTTCCACCATCAGATGGATAAAAGTTGTAAGTGGAGTAAAGGCTGTGGGGTTCTGGGATACTTCCTCAGTTTTGTTTTGTTTTTGTTGTTGTTGTTTTGTTTTTGTTTTTTCCCCCCTAAGTCTGTTTATGTTCAATCCTCAGTGCAGCATTTTTACCTTTTGATGAATTTTTGATGAAATGGCTTGCACTTATGACTCAGATGTTTGCTCAAACCCAGTTCTGTCCATACATTACTTGGATCTGTCTCTACCATAGTGTAGCAGCTGCCCATAAACTGTATTTTTAAAAGTCATACTAGCAAATAAATATAAACAAATTGGGGACCATAATCATTCTGCCCTTAGGAAGTTGACAGTGCCTCTGATTTCTGCCATCATCCCCACACTTTGATGTTGGTTATTCTCTTGGCCTGGGGGTCAGTTTCAGAAGCTTTCACCTAGGCTCGCCCATTAAGTCAGCTCTTATACCAGAGGATAAAGTCCAATATAGTGGTCATGCCTACTACTATTTACATCTATCCCAATTATACCTTTGGAGACCAACATAATAATCACTTGCTGTGTCTGGAGACCTAGTAGACACAGTGTGATATAATTTAGGGATAGGACTCCTTTAATGACCTGAACCCCATATAATCCCAGTCATATAGGGATTCCTGATGACCCTTGGGTTCTCCTGATATCAGTGTCGATTCTGACGTACGTCCTACAATCTTTAAAGTGCTCAGTTATTCTCCTTGCCCCAGTGTATAGTTGCCAGAAAAGCATTAAGTGCCACTGGAGAAGGACCTAGTGAAATCTTTCTCTACCATGTAAATGTACCCTGGTGTTATAGCATCTTCTTGCCTGTGAACCAATCCTCTTCTGCAGTCAGTGAGTTTCAGGTGTAGACACAGGCTCAGGTCTGGTGTGGAACATACATTTTCAAGCAAAGGGAAATACTGGCCCTTTATAAGGAGGAATGGACTAACTCTATGAGCTCATAAGGTCACTAGGAATCTGGGGTTTTAAAACTCTTCCGTGCATCAATCCAGATGTGTCTGAGGCTCAGGGCAGTGGACTCCAGAGATCCAAGTTTAGAGCAGCCTCATACATGTTCCCCGGGGCATGGAACCTGGGCCTTTCCTCCTATTCTTGTTGGCCTGGGGTCAGGATATTCAAAGATTCGTCCACGTGTTTGATCTTATTTCTGCTATTGTCATTGTACCTGTCTTCGGTCCCACATCCCCTTTTGGTTTTGCCTCATTTCCAACAATAGAGGGTAGGGGCAGAGCCTGGGAAACTTAGAAACCGGATATGTATATGTATAATTTTGGCACTTTTTATTGTTATTTTAAGATGTGTGCCACATTTTCTTCCACAATTTCAAGTGTGGAATTGTTCTCCGTAGATCATAGCTGATATACAGAGAAGAGGAGCTTTAATGGTTCAATAAATAAATAATGTCCTATTGTTCTGTTCAGAGCATAAATTACCTTTGGCCTCAATTTATGATAGGTTTCAATTTACTCCAAAATGTGTATTACTGTGGCCTTAATGTCACTGAAGCAAAGACTACACGTGATGCTAACTAGGGTAAAATAGGCTCTTACCCCACTTGACAAAGCTGTAAACAATGGCTTTCAGGAAAACTTAGATAGGGTTTTAATCATTTCACAATATTCCACACCCCCTCTTTACTCCCAATAGAGGTGGTTATTTTTTCTCTTTTCTCTTGGTGCTTTTCCTTTCCTGTCCTTAGCTTGTAGGGTAGCTCTTAAATATGCCTCTTACCATATCCAATTTCTCCTTCAGTGGACTTTGTGTTTAACCTTTATTGTGAAATCCAAACTGTGGCTCAACGCAGACTTACATAATAATTCTACATAATGAGTTGTTACTTCCAAGTCCCCGCAAGGCACTGTAAGGAATCAGAATTGGCAGGCAAGGAAACTTATCTTATCAAAAAATATCAAATGCAAAGTGAATGAGCCTGGGGGAATGATACCGTGGGGTTCAAGTTCATGGTCTTGGTAGTGAGGACTTGGTTCTCTTTGAATTTATGGCTCAAGGTCTGGGATGAGGATTCTCTAGAATGCCATCTCCTAACCACTCACTAAAAATGGGTTTCTTCTTTCCTGGATATCTTGCCAGTCTCAGAAGGCTTTTCTCATTGTGGTCAATACTGAGGACTGTATTCTTGGGGGGTAGGGAGGGGGAGATCTCTTCGGCCTTGCCCTTACTAACCAAACACATTGGTTGCTTTCTATTACATTTAAGATGAAGGTAAAAAATCTTACTATAAACTTGAGGCTTTTCTAAACTTGTCAATTAAACTCTATAGAGAAATGTGTGTGTGTCCTAAGGATACAGTTCTATCAAATAAGCAAATCATAGTACTCCCCTCACCAGAACCCAGATCAAGAAGGAGAACACAAAACAAATGAGTGTTGATAGAAGTGGAATCTATGAGGGTATTATTTGCGTTCTTTCAAAATGATTGTTCACAGAGTGTAGACAGGTGCTTGGCTTGGTAAATTGTGTTCCTTGGATACAGGGTAAAAACAGTCTTACCTATACTTTGAGAGTCTGAGTAAGCAGTGACTTGTATCTATATGGAAATCTGTCTGGAGGGTGCACCACACAGAAAAAAGTTTTGTACAACTTTATCCTGTGGCCCGACTCATGTAGGCAAAACAAGAAAAGTGGAGCAGGGGATGAAAGACAAGAAAAAAGTCGTGGGATCAGAGAAAAGGAGCATGGAGCAGAAGGCGGGAACAAAAAACCCCCCAAAACAGAGCAAACAATGGCAAGTTACAGCAGGTATCAATGGCAGAGAAATGAGAAGTGACAGGAGGGATATAAAGAAAGGGCAAAGACAGAAAACAAGGAAAAGAAGATAGTGAGAAGGAAACAGAAGAGGGAGAGGTACCAAGATGTAGGAGAAAAGAACAAGCAACGGGTCCTAGGCTGAAAGAAGAGCTGGTGGGCCACTCATGGTAGAATTACCATCTACCCCGGAGATACCAAGATTCCTTCTTTTCCCTTCTAGTTGTGCTATTTCAAATATTTCATGCTATACCTATTCCATGTTAACTTGTTGATACTCAAAACTTCTCATGGAGACAGAAGTCACACTCTGAAAGTCAGCACACTGAGTCCACTCTGTGGTTCATGGGAGTCCAGCTCTGGAGCCTCAGGACACGTGCAGGGTACAGCATCAGCCATGGACGGGCAGTCCTGGAAGCACAGTGTCCTGAGTTACTCATGAGAGACAAGGCCTGCACTTCTTGGCCAACATTAAAGTCAGAGGGGGTCAGAGAAGGCAAAGAGCTAGGAATGTGTGAGCTCACCCCAGATAAGGTATTTTTTCTGGTAAACATCCACTTGTGAATATAACTACGATCATTTTCCTCAACAGTTGTGCAGATAAATTCAAATATCTCCTCAGGGCTTCTGATCATCTATGGAGGAAAGAGGAAATGTTATATGGCACTCAGGAATATTTGCAGGGTAGAAGGGCCATCAGGAGTCTTGGTGTTTAACAAGGACCTGTTGGACTCTAAACACCCTCCACACTTTCTTATAGCAGGGTGGAGAGTCTTCTGTTTTGGTGGGGAGATATGTACAAGGAGGAGTTGGTAGGTTGACCCTGGCAATGTTATCCCATAGAGGTGCATTTTCCTGCTGACTTGGCCAGACCCTGAAATAAAGAAATAATGATTGACAGGGTGCAGAGAGATGCATGGGGACCCTCGTGTTTGGGCATTCATTCCACTTATATGCCTCTAGCCGAGTCTCAAAACAACAGAGTGTGCAGCGCCCCTGCACCCATACCCAGGATCCCCCACTTAAGGGCCAGAGGAAGCAGAAGTTTTACTCCTTCATAATTACACAATAGTAGTAAGACACCATGGTGAAGGACTCTACATTCTCACCAACTTCCAAGCCAACGGTCCAGTGGTGCAATAGTGCACAAGAGCAGGCCTGCCCAAGTACAGCACTGAAACTCAGGGGGATGCAGAGACCAGCAGGAAGGCAGGAGCCAGGCAGGAGTCTGGGGGACAAGAGGGGATGTAGGAAGAGACTGTCTTTCAGTTACTCTGTCTTTGATGATAGACCCTTATAATATTGACAAAATGTGGATAAATAATATTAACTGTGATAAGTGTTCCTTAGTCACCATGAGAAACGTAGAGCTTAACTAAGTAAAGCCTGGACTCAGGATGCTTTGCTTAAAATCCAAGTTGTATTAATTCACAGCTGTGGTAGCTCAGGGCAGGTCATTCAACAGCTCTCTGCCTCAGAGTCCTCAGCTGTGAAATGTGGCTAATTGTAGAATCTCCCTATAGGATTACTATCAAGATTAAATATTTAATACATGAAATGTACTTGAAATACCTGAAACAGAGTAAGCACTCACTACATTTTGTATTTGTGTTGTATTTATCACTATTACTCTGTGATTAGTATTTATTATTACTAACAGATTGGCAATAATTAACACTGCTTTAATAAATAAGGATCTCCCCCTTTTATACCACACAGTATCAATTAAAGTATAGTTTATCCCCTTGGTTTACAAGTACCTCTTCATTCCTAAGTGTAATATTAATTTCAATTATACTATTAATATAAATGCAAATAATAATCATATCAATAATGCATCATAACTATCCCAATTTCACACAGATTAAGAGGGAACAAGAGGATCCACCAGAGTAGTATTAATCATAGTTATAATGTTATGTTAGTGAAAATTAACAATGTACTGAAAGCATCCCCATTTCCCAAAGAGAAACCAATATTCCTAGAAAGAATGCCAATATTCTTATGACTATTCCCTTGGCCCTGGAAGGATCCTGGAATATGAAAGAACTCTGTAGGATGTCATAAGAGCTCAGAGTTTAGATTAGTCCCACAACCACTGTTCTTCCAAGTTGGCCATGCTTCTTCTTGGACAAAGCCATGCCCCTAGACCTGCACCTGATGACCAATCACCAGGGTGAGGCTGTGAGTCTCTCCCCAGTTCAGAGAATTCCCAGGTCAAGCATGTAGGTGGAACTTACTTGCAGATCAGGGGCCTATATCCATGCCCCTCACAAAATTCATCCCCCAAAATACAGCATGCAAACTTTTAGGCCATGAACCCTGGGTTCAACCTTACACCCAGACTTTTGCCTCAGTGAGGAGGTCACAAATAGGTCAAGGTCAATGGCTTATTCCCATTCTCTATTCCAGGACCTCTTAACACCACCAAAGAACTCATCAAATCCTCCACATAAGCACAGGGGAGAGAGGCTACATTTTATTCTGTGGTGATGGATTAGTCAGAGATATCAGTGCAGTGTGAATTCATGTTTATTATAATGTATATTCAGATACATATATGCAGACATAATTATAGATATGCTTATATATGAAGATTTTCTTGCTGTGTCCCCTGAGCAGACCTGGAAGCACTGACACCCGGTAGCAATGAGCAAACCCAGCACCCAGCTCTAAACACTGGTTTCTCCAACATCATTATCCATTAAAGGAACCAGAGCCCTTTGGAGAAACACCTGGGGCAGGGAAACACAAGATGACTCTGAGTATTTCAAAAGAAACATGAATCCATGTGAAAGACCTTCGAATAGCCAAGGCAGCAGCCTGAATGGACAGTTAGAGAAGTGTCATATATTGCAAAAGACTAATAGCATATGAAGACTTAATGTAATCTGCTATCCTGAATTTGATCAGAGAAATGAAAAAGAATATGAGTGGAAAAACTTGTTAAACCCAAATAAAGTTTATATTATAGTTTAGTTGACAGTATTGCACCAATATTAATTTCATAGTTTTGACAACGTACCATAGTTATATAAGATGTTTGTATTGTCTCCCTGACTTTTCTGTAAATCTAAAAATATTCCAAAATAAACAGTTCTTTTAAAAACTTAAGTTGTAAAACTACTGCAAAAAAAAAATACAAAATAAAACAACAAAGCCCAAGAGTAGGTGTAGTTGGTGGCTGACAAAAAAGGAAACTAAGAAACATGATTACAATTAACTTGTGAACCCATCATCAGCCTGTATCTCCCTCACAAATATGCCCAAAAGATGGGGGGCATGGCAGAAAAGCAGGTGGCCATATATCCCCAATGGAATTTGGGAGCCTTGTGTAGTGCCTCAGCCTAGTCTGCCAAAGGGGAGCACTTTAGAAACGTGTCCTAGATTAGGTGCATTTTGTTTGCAGGATCATGGGACCCAGACCACCCATCCCCTCCCTGAGGCCCCTGGACATTAAGAGAAGTGAAGCTCCCCCAAATCCAGCCTTGTTTCCAGCTAGGAATGTGGAGAGACCTGGGCTGCAAATACTCATGATTCAAATTGTTTCTTATGTCCCTCAGTGAACACAACAGATCCTGTGTTCCTTCTGGTCTCTGCTTTGCTCTAGCCCCAGTCAGACACCCATTATCATTCTTGTGAGTGTGGAGTACTGTGACCCTAGATAATCCACTACATATTGGCTATTGGCGAGCCTAGGGAGACTCCAGAGAGGTCCCATGAAGGAGGAAGCATTAACTTTCACTCGGCACAGCTAACGAGGGCACTTGCCTCTTGCCTATGTCTAGTCACTTCTCAGAGTCCCAAAGTTTCTCCAAAGCCTTCCGTCCCCTGGGTTCTGGTGAAAATGTTGGTTTTGATTCTTTGAAGCTTCATCAGTTGTACAACTAGGGTTTGTGCAATTCCTGTACACAGTTAATACGTGAATTAATTCTGCAATCCCCGTTCAATCTCTTAGGGATCCAGCCAATGCCCCTGCGAGCTTCATGCTTCTCACCACAAACTCCTTTTGTCTCCCCCCTACTCAGAGGAGGACCCCTAGACCCTGGAAAAGGGCTGAATCCAGAGTGCCTGGGGGGAGACACTCCACCTGCTGTTACCAAAGCTTCTGAACTAGGATTTGCTTGGGTGAGGGGACAAGGAGGTTTTCCCTGGCCCCACAGTGTCAAAATACAATATGATGAAAAGGGTAGGATGACAATTAGAATTGCAAAGAATTTGGAGTTTTATGATGAAAATGGGGTCTGTCTATCACATGTTTTGGGAGTTGATTAATATCTTCCTCTGTACCTAACTTCCTAATTTATAACATTTTCCAAAGAGCAACCATAAATCTGTCCTCTCAGTTTTTAGGTTTGTAAAGTAACCCACACTATCCAGTCAACAACTACTGCACAGGATCCTGCACTGAAGTTACACAAGTTTCCCAAGAGTACTTGGGTTGGCCGTGGGAGGGGAAACCATGCAGAGGACACTGTGCTTCTGGCACATGTTGGGGATCTGAGTGAGCTTAAGTGCAATGACAGAAGTACATGAACTTCCAGATCTTGACACATTTCCTACCCTCTCCACGTCCACACCCCATGTTTCTCCCCTCAGATAAGAAGGGCCCTCATATTTGAGAGGAAGACAGGGTCCTTCTCACAGACTCCAGAATTGGGGGGGTAGGGAGGGAATAGTTTTGCTATAGACATAGAGGATCTTTTTCAATTCCTCCACCAGTTCCCCATGACCTCCCCTCCCCAGAATTACAACCACACATTTGAGAATCAGGTGAGGCTTCCGGGATAAGAACACCAACAGGGGAGATGACATAACGGTCACAGATGTGGAAACATGAATAGGCACAGAGGGATTTCCTATGGCTTCACATTGGCCCTGTATTCCAGAGACCTGGTCCCTTAGGAGCTGAAGGCATCCTCCAGCTGACAGCCAGGGAGAAGCCAGGGCCTTCAGTCCTACGGCAACAGGGAAATCGATGCTACAAAAACCCTGAGTGAACTTGGAAGCAGATCCTTTCCCAATCAAGCCTCTAGATGACCAGGCAGCTTCTCTGACACCTTAATTACAGCCTTGTGAAGCCCTAAGTAGAGAACCCTCGAAAGCAAAGCTCACATTTGTGAGCCACAAGAACTGTGAAATAATA